>OU342743.1:114054506-114654506 GCA_910589775.1 Avena eriantha | reverse complement strand
GAAATGCCTACACGATCAAATTGGTGGAAATGTGCAAGTGTATGTTGACGATGTGGTTATAAAAAAAAGGAAAGCAAAATGCTCCTTGATGATATCAGGCAAACATTCGCGAACCTAAGGAGGTTTCTAATGAAGCTTAACCCGGAGAAGTGTACCTTCGGTGTCCCGGCTGGAAAATTACTCAGATTTCTTGTCTCCGGCCGAGGTATTGAAGTTAACCAACTAAAATCCGAGCCATAGAGGGAATGGAATTGCCGAAGTGCCTTAACGATGTCTAGAAGTTCACTGGTTGTCTGGCATCCTTAAGTCAGTTTGTATGTCGGATGGGAGAAAAGGCACTGCCTCTCTATCAACTAATGAAAAAGTCGGACAAGTTCGTATGGACGCCACAGGCCAATGAAGCTTTCATCCAGTTAAAGAAAATGTTAGCCACTGCATGAGTGTTAGCCTCTCCACTATCAAAAGAGCCAATGTTGCTCTACATAACCGCAACCAATCAAGTTGTAAGTGCAGTAGTAGTGGTAGAGCGCGACGAAGGGGATAAGTCAGTGCAAAGGCCAGTCTACAACCTGAGCGAGGTATTATCAGCGTCAAAACAAAATTATCCTCACTATCAGAAGATGGCATATGGTGTATATATGGCATCGAAGAAGCTAAAGCACTATTTTGAAGAGCACCCCATCAAAGTGATATGTGAAGCAACCATATCTGAGATAATGAGCAACAAGGATGCAAGCGACCGGATTGCAAAATGGGAAATTGAGCTAGCCCCTTATGCTCCACAATACGATAGGAGAGATGTGATCAAGTCTCAGGCAGTGGCCGACTTTTTCGTGGATTGGGCCGAGATGCAATATGAACCACCGTTGCTAGATCCAAACTACTGGAGAATGCATTTTGACGGATCAAAAACTAAAACCAGGTTAGGCGCCGGAGTTGTGCTTACCTCTCCTAAGAATGACCAGTTGAAATATGTGCTACAGATCCACTTCGCTGCATCAAACAACGTTGCAGAATATGAAGCACTTGTGCATGGACTCAAAGTAGCAAAAGAAATTGGAATACGTCGGATCCAGTGCTTCGGTGACTCGGACTTGGTGGTTCAGCAATTCTCAGGGCAATGGGATGCTTTGGATGCAAACATGGCATTATAAAGATTTCATGTGCAGAAGATATCAGGATACTTCGAGGGATGTGAGTTTCACCATGTACCTCGGCTGGAAAATGAGGCCGCCGACGTACTGTCGAAGCTCGGATCAACTCGACAAGCGATCCCGCTAGGAGTAGCACTAGAACACCTCAGAAAGCCATCTATCAGGCCATCCCCAGAGTCAAAGTCAATCTATATACCGGCCGATCCGGAGTCCGGAGCTGTGCCCATGGAAATTGATGTGGGAAGTGGTTCAAGAAACCCGGGGACTGCTTCGGCAAACCCGGGGACTGCTTCGCAGAACCCGAGGACTGTGCAGCTTGACCCGACGGAGGTTATGTCGGTTGATCAAAGGGAGATTGACGAGGGTGTGTTTCTGGTGCGAGCTATACCAGCTTGGGCATAGCACATATTCCAATTCCTGAAGGATGGATCTTTACCCAATGAAGAAGTCATTTCAAGGCAAATTCAGAGGCGCGCAAAGGCATACATGATTATCAACGCAGAACTATACCAGAGGAGTGTCACGAATGTCCTGCAATGGTGTGTTGACCCGGAAGAAGGGCTTGACATCCTCCGAGATATACATCAAGGGGAATGTGGACACCACGCCTCATCTAGAGCCTTAGTGGCAAAAGCTTTCCGGCATGGGTTTTACTGGCCAACGGCCTTGGAGCAAGCGGAGGATCTCGTAACAAAATGTAACGGTTGTCTGAGGTACGCTACCAAGACACACATGCCAATGTCGGAGCTCAAGACCATACCAATTACCTGGCCATTTGCCGTATGGTGTTTGGATATGGTTGGCCCATTCAAGCCAGCAAGAGGAAACATGACTCATATCTTGGTGATGGTTAACACGTTTACAAAATGGATTTAAGTAAATCCTATAAGAAAATGTGATGGAGCTACAACCGTGACATTCCTCAAAGATATCATCCTGAGATATGGCTATCCTCACAGTATCATAACAGATAACGGCACCAATTTCGCTGAAGGAGCATTTGCACGATTCTGCCAGGATAAAAAGATCCGTCTGGACATTGCTTCAGTAGCCCACCCCGCATCGAACGGACAAGTGGATAGATCCAACGGATTAGTTTTATCCGGGATAAAACCCCGGCTCATTGAGCCGCTGCAAAGATCAGCGGGGTGCTGGATTGAAGAACTACCAGCGGTACTGTGGAGTTTAAGAACAACTCTGAATCGATCAACAGGCTATACGCCATTCTTTCTGGTATATGGGGCAGAAGCTGTATTACCAGCCGACATAGATCATGATTCTCCTAGGGTCACCCAATACACATAAGTCAAAGTGCGAGAATCCCGGCAAAATGATGTTGATCTGCTGGAAGAAGCGAGAGAATTGGCATTGTCCAGATCCGCCATATATCAGCAAAATCTCCGACGCTATCATAGCCGGAAATATAAACCCCCGAGTCTTCCGAGAAGGTGATCTGGTACTCCGGCTGGTACAACGTACTGCTGGCATGCATAAGTTATCCCCCCATGGGAAGGGCCATTCATTGTGAACAAAGCATTGCACAATGACTCTTATTATCTCATTGATGCACAACCATAGGAGAAGAACAAGGCGGACAGGTCCGGTGAGGAATCTAAGCGTCCATGGAATGTAGCCTTACTTCGTCCATTCTACGCTTAACAAAGAAGTGTGTGTGTCCGAGTTTCTCATATGTCGGTACGTATGCCGGCAATGAGTTTATCAATGAAATCTTGGCTCCTCGAGCAGTAACTCAGGGACTGCCTTAGTAATATTTGTTGTCTTCTTTGTTTGTTATTTATTTTTATGGCGTCTAGCTTAAGTTGCTTCTACCTAAGTCGAATTAGTAGTGTGTGAGCACCAAAAACTCAACTCTTTGACTTGCTGCTGTCCAACAAGAATTGGCTTCATGGCAAGCAAGAGAACAAGTTTGGAATTGCAAAGCACACGAAAAACGACTAAGGAAAAGAACGTATTCGAGCCGACATTTATTGTTCGGATTAACCCTATGTTTACTTTCCCTTTACAATGCTAGTTATTTTGAGCTAATCCTAAAGTTTCCAAGTATTGTTAAGTCAATTTTTGAAACTCGGACTCGTAAGTCATAAAACCGAATCAAGGTAGACACGAGCTGAGCCAGGAAATTGAAGAAACAAGAAAATGAAACTCGGGGACTACGCCCAAGTTAAATCCGGTGTGAACAATTTAGTGGCAAAACACAATCAGTGTGCTAAATACATCTGCACCCGGCATACCGGGGATCTGATAAATTTCGAAGTGTTTTTTATGCTCAAGGAGCAGCAGCAGAAGGAGGAGGTAACTCGGCGCCAGTAGGTGGAACTCTGGCTTCAGCATCGTCATCATCTTCGTTATCTTCTAGACCCGAGGATTCGTCCCCTTCCTAGTCGCCCAAATTATCTTCAACATATTCGTCGTCAATGGCACCGTGGAAGCTTGGTCCTTTGTTCCACTCGTGGACAGGGGCGAATTGGATGAGGTTGTGGGCACAAGCCTTGTGCCGAGCAACCCAATCCGGATCGCTTGACCACTTGGAACCGGTGCGCAAGCGCTCGAGGAGCTTCAAGTCCAACTTTTTCATACCAAGTAAGCACAAAGTGGAGGACAGTATCAGCTCCAGTACGAGCGGCGGATTCCCTCCAGAGGTCAAGTGATACATTGCAAATGTATCTATAATTTTTGGTGTTCCATGCTTGGTTTTATCTACTTTCTTGTGTTTTGTCCACACTTTGGAGTACTTTTCATATGATTGCTTGGACTAACCTCTGAACAAGAGCCACAGTGCCAGTTGCCTATTTTCTGCTGTTTTTGGTTCCAGGAAAGTCAGAAAATGAATATTCTCGGAATTGGATGAGACAAAAGCCAAAGTTCCTATTTTACCGGAAGACTCACGGAGCCTAAAGCAGAGACGGAGGAGGGCCAGGGCCTAGCCACACCATATGGTGGCGCGGGCTAGCCCTGGCCGTGCCACCAGGTGGTGTGGGCCCCCTGGCACTCCACCGACCTTGCCTCTTTGCCTATAAGAAGCCTCCCGATGCATAAACCCAAAGTCGTCAATCAGAAATCCACGAAAAGTTCCCAGCGCTGCCACCACCGAAGGGGAGATTCGGGGGACAGAAAGTCTCTGTTCCGGCACCCTGCCGGGACGGGGAAGTGCCCCCGAAGCCATCTCCATCGATCTCCACCACCATCTCCATCACCATTGCTGATTCCCATGATGAGGAGGGAGTAGTTCTCTCTCGAGGCTAAGGGTTCTACCGGTAGCTATGTGTTCATCTCTCTCTATTCATGATCATATTGTGATCTTGAGCTTGTAATCTATAGATCTATTCTGCTACTCAAGTGCTTTAATGAATCTCTGCTCTCCCCATGTGTGTGAAAGTGACAGCGTGCACACCAGGGTGGCACTTAGGCTAGAGATTACAAATACTTGTTATGAGTTATATTTGGAGTTGGATGTCTTTATGAAATTGTGGTGTTTGTTGGAACCATCTAGTGCTCAAGGTGATAGTGTGGGGTTATCTAGATGGGGAAAGCGGACTTTGAGGTGTGCTGTTATAGCCCTACCATCGATTAGAGTGTTCAACCGGAGAGTAGTTAAGAGTAGTATCATAAAGAGAAGATATTTATATGAGAGTGTTCACTAGTGAAAGTATGATCCCTAGGCCTTGTTTCTAAGCATTGATACACCGTTTGCTATTAGATCTGTTACATGTTTGCTTGGTTCCATCTTTATTTCAGTTTGTCTTTAGTCTCTTTCACGCCATCAAGTTATCTTCTATCACCGTTACCACTTATAATTATCCATACCACTTGTATTTCACTATCTCTTTGCCGAACTAGTGCACCTATACACCTGACAAGTGTATTGGGTGTGTTGGGGATACAAGAGACTTCTTGTATCTTGATTGCAGGGTTGCTTGAGAGGGATTACCTTTGACCACTTCATCCCTGAGTTCGATAAACCTTCGGTGATCCACTTAAGGTAAAACCTTCTGCTGTTCTACAAACCTCTGCACTTGGAGGCCCAACAACTGTCTACAAGAATAGAAGTGCGTAGACATCATCGAGCTAGGTCTCGCAGTCCATCAGCTTGTTGGTCAAAGTAGTGGATCCCTCCGGAGCATCCTCGCTGGGCCAAAGTGCGCGGAAGATCTGGATGGATGAATCCAAGAGGCCTGAACCATAGTTCTTGATAATTTCAATTCATGAAGATAAGCTGACCAGCAGGTCCTCCATGTCATAAGGAATACCCTCAGAGCCAGGACCAGTTGGGGTACCCCTCTGCTGACGAAACTTGGCAACTGTAGTAGCCGCACTGGCATCGCCCTCTGGGAATTTGCCTAAAAGTAAAGCAAGTGAAATAAGCAAAGGAATTTAACCCGGGGAAATACATGTCGGCGGGAGGAAAAGAGCCTACGAGAGATGTGACTATGGATCCGGGTCAGCTCCTTAGTGCAATCAGCACGCCTCTTCCGAAGCTGCTCAAGTTCAACATTTGCCGAGTCAAGCTTGACGTCGGCCTCCTTCGGCAATTCTTGATCTTTGGCAAGTTGAAGGTTAAGATGTTCTCGCTCTTCAGTGAAGTCTTGGGCAACCTTGTTGATACATTGCAAATGTATCTATAATTTTTGATGTTCCATGCTTGGTTTTATCTACTTTCTTATGTTTTGTCCACAGTTTGTATTTTCATATGATTTCTTGGACTAACCTATTAACAAGATGCCACAGTGCCAGTTGCCTGTTTTCTGCTATTTTTGGTTCCAGGAAGTCAGAAAATCAATATTCTCGGAATTGGACGGGACAAAAGCCAAAGTTCCTATTTTAGCAGAAGACTCACGGAGCCAGAAGCAGAGACGGCGGAGGGCCAGGGCCTGGCCTCACCATATGGTGGCACGGGCTAGCACTGGCCGCACCACTAGGTGGTATGGGCCCCCTAGCACTCCATCGACCTTGCCTCCTTCGCCTATAAGAGCCTCCCGATGCATAAACCCTAGATCGTCAAGCCTCCAGCCACGAAAAATTCCGCAGCGCCGCCACCACCGAAGGGGAGATTCGGGGGACAGAAAGTCTCTGTTCCGGTACCCTGCCGAGACGGGGAAGTGCCCCCGGAGCCATCTCCATCGATCTCCACCACCATCTCCATCACCATTGCTGATTCCCATGATGAGGAGGGAGTAGTTCTCTCTCGAGGCTAAGGGTTCTACCAGTAGCTATATGTTCATCTCTCTCTCTATGTATGATCATATTGTGATCATGAGCTTGTAATCTATAGATCTACCTTGCTACTCAAGTGCTTTGATAGATCTCTTCTCTCCCCATGTGTGTGAAAGTGACAGCGTGCACACCATGGTGGCACTTAGGCTAGAGATTACAAATACTTGTTATGAGTTATATTTGGAGTTGGATGTCTTTATGAAATTGTGGTGTTTGTTGGAACCATCTAGTGCTCAAGGTGACAGTGTGGGGTTATCTAGATGGGGAAAGCGGACTTTGAGGTGTGCTGTTATAGCCCTACCATCGACTAGAGTGTTCAACCGGAGAGTAGTTAAGAGTAGTATCATAAAGAGAAGATATTTATATGAGAGTGTTCACTAGTGAAAGTATGATCCCTAGGCCTTGTTTCTAAGCATTGGTACACCGTTTTCTATTAGATCTGTTACATGTTTTCTTGGTTCCATCTTTATTTCAGTTTGTCTTTAGTCTCTTTCACGCCATCAAGTTATCTTCTATCACCGTTACCACTTATAATTATCCATACCACTTGTATTTCACTATCTCTTCACCGAACTAGTGCACCTATACACCTGACAAGTGTATTTGGGACACAAGAGACTTCTTGTATCTTGATTGCAGGGTTGCTTGAGAGGGAATACCTTTGACCACTTCCTCCCTGAGTTCGATAAACCTTGGGTGATCCACTTAAGGGAAAACTTGCTGCTGTTCTACAAACCTCTGCACTTGGAGGCCCAACAACTGTCTACAAGAATAGAAGTGCGTAGACATCAAGCTATTTTCTGGCGCCGTTGCCGGGGAGGTAAGGTAAAAGGTACTCACATCCTCCGGTGTGAGTGCTCGAATTTATTTCCTTTATATTCTGCAATTTTGTCTTTTTGTTTCTTGTTTTCAATAGTTAGGCTTAATGGAAAACAAAAAAAATTAGAGAGCTTTTTAGTATTTTTCCTAAGTTAGAACTCGAATTATTTGAAAAGAAAATTAAAAAACCCTTGGAACCTTCTTTGCATACTAACAGCAATGTTATTAGTATGAATCTTTTGAACACCTTTGTTACTAATGCTATGGAAACGTCTAAGCTTGGGGAAGTTAGTGTTTATGAAAATGATCTTTTTAGTTCCGCAATTTTAAGGAAGAAAGTTTGCTCTGATGATACTTTATCTCCCATATGTGGTAATTCTAATGATACTTGTGATATTTTAAATCCACATACTGAAAGCATCCCTTTTGAACTACCTATAAAAATTGTTGAACGTGTTATGAACAACTCTTATTTTGGATATGGAACTGTCCATCCTGGTGATCATTTACTCTTTATACATGAATTATGCGGGTTGTTCATGTGTGCAGGTATTTCAATGAACCAAGTTAAGAGGAAGCTATTCTCTTTATCACTTAAGGGCAAAGCAAGGGATTGGTATGAGCTACTAGTTGATCCTCATCATTTAGAGTGGAAGGAACTTGAATCTCTCTTTTACTCTAAATTTTATCCTCCTCATGAAATTCATAAAGATAGGAATTATATTTATAATTTTCATCCTCATGATGGAGAAAGTATTGCCCAAGCATGGGGGAGATTGAAGTCATTAATGCTCAAATGTCCCATTCATGAGCTCCCCAGGAATATTGTTATTAATAATTTCTATGCAAGTCTTTCAGGACATTACAAGGACTATCTAGATACTTGTTTAGAGGGATCCTTCACGAGTAAGGAGGTCAAAGCTAAGTGTGATCTTCTTGAAACAATTCAAAGCAATACTGAAGATTGGGATAACAACAAAGGTAAATAACCAGGTATAAACTATTAATATGATTGCATCAAGTCTTTTGCTGAAACTGCTGATTTTCAAGAGCTTAGTGCTAAATATGGTCTTGATCCTCAGATTCTTATTGATTGTTTTAAAACCTTTGCTTCTCATATTAATGCTCCTAAAGAAAAGTGGGACATGTATCATGAGCCTTTTAAAGACACTTGCATGAAAAATGAAATTGTTGTTAATGATAGCAATAAACATGCTCAAACCTCTGAAAGTACTATTTCTTATAAGCATGTTAATTTTTGTGGGGTACATATACCTTGTGAGAGTAATCTAGTTGAAGAAGAATATTGTATCACCCATAGGAATGAAAAAACTAGAATGTGGTATAGGGCTCTAAATGATCTTGGTAAAAAAGTTTGTGCCCTCTATCCTTTTATTTGTGAACTTTTCTTTGAAGTTGGTCATTTCAATTTCCAATGCTTAGGACATAATAATAGCCCTTCTAATCCAATGAGTACTGCAAGTTTGTACTGTGATGACATGATCACTCCTAATCATCATGATGAACTTACATTATTTTTGGGGTGTGAAGAGTTATCAAGAAAAACCCCTTTGGTAGATATGGGTGCTTTTGATATGAATAGTGTCCTGCATGGTTGTCATCTTTATTGTGTTGATAATTGTCACACAAATACTTACATACAAAATATTATAAAAGATGAGATTTTACCAAAATATGATAGGACTAATATGTGTTTAGATCTTATTAATGAAAAGAAGGAATCCTCCAAAGTTTCTTCTACTGTCTCTAACAATGAACCAGGGTATATGGAGAAGCTTCCTTTCAAGCCTCTCCCTCCTAAAGAGAAGAAGATAAAGAAGAAAAGGAGGAGTAAAAGGAGGGAGGAAATGGTATTTTCCCCTAAGCATGTAGCTCCTATTATAGTTTTTGATGAGTCTGAACTCGATGATGTTCCTATGCATGTTACCTATAGTAGTGATCATGATTGGGAAAAGCACACTTATTTTGATATTGAAAATCTCTTTGGTACCAATTCTGAAAATGATGATATTAACAATTGTTGTACTATTAGTGCTATCCATGATCCCATCAATGATGATATGTTTACAAATGAACACACTTTGGAAGATAATTATTCTATTGCTTATGATGATACTACACCTCCAATATATGATGATTGCAATGATGATTGTGATATTTTCAGTCCACCTACTATTGAGGAGGAAATTAATTATGATTACAATATGCCTCCTATATTTTATGATTATGGTGATGAAAATAATAATGATAGCTATTTTGTTGAATTTTCTCCTAGTACAATCAATAAGAATGACTACGTTTATGTGGGGAGTATTAATTCTTTTATGCATGTGGCTCATGATAAGAATGTTTCTTGTGATAGTTATATTGTTACTTTTATTCATGATGCTACTGAAAGTTATTATGAGAGAGGGAAACATGGTTCTATGCATCTCAATAATATTAAGTTTCCCCTCTTTATGTTGAAAATTTTGAAGTTGCACTTGTTTTGCCTTCCTATGCTTGTTGCTTTGTGCTTTCATGACTTGTTTCTTTACAAGATTCCTATGCATAGGAAGTGGGTTAGACTTAAATGTGTTTTGAATTTGCTTCTTGATGCTCTCTTTTACTTCAATTCATATTTCCTATGTGAGCATCTTCTCAAACTATCAAGCCTAACTTAAAGGCATTAAAGAAAAGTACTTATTGGGAGATAACCCAAGAGTTTTAGATGATTCTTGAAAGTTATTACCTCTGTAATAACCTCTCCTTATCCTTTTTATCTGCGTTTTGTGCCTAGAGTAACCTCTAATGAGAGAGAAGTAATGATTGGGAAAGTTGCTGTCCCAAAACAGATTTCTATGCTTCACCGTAAAATTTCGTGAGAGAGATCTGTATGTAGGATTGAGCTGTAATGTTTTGTGCTTCTGCCCCAAGTTGTTATATAACTTTCGTTAGTTCAACACATTTTCATTTGATCAACATAACGGCTTCGAAAAAATTCGTCTTTACCTGCTGGTCTATTTTGACAGATTTCTGCCATTTTTTGCATTTGCTTCGTGTTGGTTCCTTTTTGAGTTCTTTTGGTAAATTGAGCTTTTTGAGGGAAGTGATGCAGTAGCTAGTGTTCTAATGGAAGTTTATTTGGTGTTAGAACTGAACCTAAAAGACTTATTATCTTGAGTGCACTAATGTTGCTAATAAAGATTGTGTGAAGTTTTGTATGAAGGAAAAATTTCAGGTGTATGGAAGGAATGAGTAATGAGATGAAGAATGGACTAAAGCTCAAGCTTGGGGATGCCACGCGTGTCACCCCAAGAAATATCCAAGAAGTACAAGCGTCAAAGCTTGGGGATGCCCAAGGCATTCCCTGCTTCATCAATAAAAATCCCAGGTTTCTTCCAAACGGTTCATTTTTATTGTTTCATGCACAGTTGTGTTGTTCTTGGAGCGTCTTCTTTTTCGTTTTTGTTTTGGTTTTGGTTTTCTTGGTTTCCTTAGTTTTCTGAATAAATTGGTTGGACCCCCTCTTTCATATATTGGTTTTCAAATAGTTTGGTTTGGGTTGGAAAGAGTAGGAAAGTTCATGCTTAAGTGGTAAAGAGAGCTTGTTTTTGACTGTGGCCTATGCTTTGTCATTCCATGCTTGATATTGTTTTGGCTTTATGCTTAGTATTATTTTCTGTAGCATGACATGTTATAAACAATTGAGATTGCTTAATGTGCCCTGGATGAATCATGCGTTGTTTTAGCATATGAAAGCATAGTATAGTGGTATTCTCCTTTGATGCTTTATTTGGGTTGACTTGGCGCATGCTCACACCATGTTATGACTATCTCAAGTCACCATAGCCTTTATGATCCTTTAGTTTTCAACTTATAGTATCACTTTATGCTTTGATCAATGATGTTTTGTCGCTCTGCATGATTATGGCCATTATTGCTCTCTTAGTTTGTCGCTCCCAGTCTTTTGCTAGCGTCCACAACAAAGTATGAGTTCCACTCATGCATCCAACTCCTTAAACCAAGTTATTCCAAAGAGTCCACCATACCTACCTATTAGCTTAGTCTATTCCAAGTATATTCATGCTTTTGTTTACCTTCCAAATTAAACTTGTTATGAGAAAACTAGTGATTAAAGCTCTCACGAACTTGATGGCACACTTTACTTTTCTTGCCCTTAATAAACTTGAACCATTGTGTCATCTATGTTGTATATGCTTGCACTTATTTGTTGGGGATTAGCAGAACCATGCTATCACGGGGAACGCTTTCAACATTGCACTTGGTACTTGTACCTAGTTGATATCATGCTCTTTTGTATATGGATGTCGTCGGTGTGAAATGAAAGGGCATCTTGTAAGTCCATGGAGTTATGTATATGTGTTAGAGAAACGTCTGGGCCGCTGGTCTAATCCATGCTGACATGGTGGAAACCTGCAGCGTAACCATAATGAGCTGTCTATGAAGCATTCTTCTTATAAAAAAGAGTCCTATATTGAGAAAAAAAAGAGAAAAAGAGAAAAAAAGAGATACTATGAAAAGAGGAAAGAGAGAAAAAAGCACCATAGTCTCATGGTAAATAAGAAGAATGCTGAGATGCTCGTTGTCTGCTTGCCTTGTCATTTTGATATGGGGATTCTTCCGTATCATCGGGCAAGGGGTACCCCGTTGGCGGTTCTCTATGATACACATGTAGTTACGATGACAAGAACTTACCGGTGACTAAACTTGAGTAGCATGAGGAGCGTCCCTCGTATACAAGGGACATGAGATTTCTGACTTATACTTTGTCAAGCATGTACACCATAGTTTGTTCACTTTAACCTTAATCACTTCAAGATGCTTATGATAGGGGCAATGACAGCTGAAAGCTATAAGTACCATAATTTTTGGAAGCTCTTTATGAGACTTGAATCCCTACTTCCTTCTATGAAGGCCCTTCTTTTACTTTTATATTGAGTCTCCACCTTCTATCTTTATGCACCTACTTTGAGAGCATAGTGGCCATTCTTAGTTCTATGTGCATTGTCCCAAGACTAGTTGATTGATGCATAACTTGATATTACTTGTTTTAAACTATTTGTATCTAGTCACTCTTATGAACTTTGAAGATGTCCTATGCATTTATATTTTCTTCTCTATGAGGGACAAGCTGAATGCCACTATGCTATGTTTTCTTTATGTGAAACAAACAAACGTCTTGCAAAGCATTGTTATTCATGAATCTTTTGTTTGTGCCTTTTCATGTTGCATCATAGTTTCTTTGTCTTATTGCTAGAACCTTGTCTTTCATGCTATGATTGAAGTACTATGATCCCAGCTTTGAATGTTTTTCAAATACTTTGATCAAGTCTTTGATGGTGCATGTCACCTCAAAAATTATTCTTTCTTTTTATCACTTACCTACCTAAGGACGAGCAGGAGTTAAGCTTGGGGATGTTGATACAATGCAAACGTATCTATAATTTTTGATGTTCCATGCTTGGTTTTATCTACTTTCTTATGTTTTTTCCACACTTTGGAGTACTTTTCATATGATTTCTTGGACTAACCTATTAACAAGATGCCACAGTGCCAGTTGCCTGTTTTCTGCTGTTTTTGGTTCCAGGAAGTCAGAAAATCAATATTCTCGGAATTGGATGGGACAAAAGCCAAAGTTCCTATTTTACCGGAAGACTCATGGAGCCAGAAGCAGAGACGGCGGAGGGCCCGGGCCTGGCCACACCATATGGTGGCGCGGGCTAGCCCTGGCCACGCCACCAGGTGGTGTGGGCCCCCCGGCACTCCACCGACCTTGCCTCCTTTGCCTATAAGAGCCTCCCTATGCATAAACCCTAGATCGTCAAGCCTCCATCCACGAAAAGTTCCGCAGGACCGCCACCACCGAAGGGGAGATTCGGGGGATAGAAAGTCTCTGTTCCGGCACCCTGCCGGGACGGCGAAGTGCCCCCAGAGCCATCTCCATCGATCTCCACCACCATCTCCATCACCATTGCTGATTCCCATGATGAGGAGGGAGTAGTTCTCTCTCGAGGCTAAGGGTTCTACCGATAGCTATGTGTTCATCTCTCTCTCTATGCATGATCATATTGTGATCATGAGCTTGTAATCCATAGATCTACCTTGCTACTCAAGTGCTTTAATAGATCTCTGCTCTCCCCATATGTGTGAAAGTGACAGCGTGCACACCATGGTGGCACTTAGGCTAGAGATTACAAATACTTGTTATGAGTTATATTTGGAGTTGGATGTCTTTATGAAATTGTGGTGTTTATTGGAACCATCTAGTGCTCAAGGTGACAGTGTGGGGTTATCTAGATGGGGAAAGCGGACTTTGAGGTGTGCTGTTATAGCCCTACCATCGATTAGAGTGTTCAACCGGAGAGTAGTTAAGAGTAGTATCATAAAGAGAAGATATTTATATGAGAGTGTTCACTAGTGAAAGTATGATCCCTAGGCCTTGTTTCTAAGCATTGATACACCGTTTGCTATTAGATCTGTTACATGTTTGCTTGGTTCCATCTTTATTTCAGTTTGTCTTTAGTCTCTTTCACGCCATCAAGTTATCTTCTATCACCGTTACCACTTATAATTATCCATACCACTTGTATTTCACTATATCTTTGCCGAACTAGTGCACCTATACACCTGACAAGTGTATTGGGTATGTTGGGGATACACGAGACTTCTTGTATCTTGATTGCAGGGTTGCTTGAGAGGGAATACCTTTGACCACTTCATCCCTGAGTTCGATAAACCTTGGGTGATCCACTTAAGGGAAAACCTTCTGCTGTTGTACAAACCTCTGCACTTGGAGGCCCAACAACTGTCTACAAGAATAGAAGTGTGTAGACATCACTTGTCCATCTTAGTCTTGTGGAGCTCTTTGAGTTTTTTCATTTCTGCTTTGAGCTTGGCAAGTTCATCATCCTTGGCTCGGAGTTTGGCATGCTCGTCATCCTTCTTCTTGAGCTCGTCCTGATGTTGCCCTGCTTGTTCGAGAAAATGCAGCATCATATCAGGCACGGACACACTATCTTCAAGGGATGCTGCAACGATTTGTTGACCCGGCAGAGCCGAGGTATGAATGTCTGCCGAGCCTAGGAGAAAGGAGAGAAAGCACGGAAAAGGAGCAACCCAAGCGAATTACCTTTTATCTGGTCCAAGTTTTTCCTCATAATCGTATTTTCGGCCTCCACTCTGGCTGTGCAATCCGAATGACAGATTAGTTCGGCTGGAAAGGACAAAGAAAGAGGAGGGGAGAAATCAAAGAGAAAACTTTCCCTTCTTCTCGCACTCAGCAAGAAGAGCAACATGTTTTGAGCGCAGCACTTTGTGTGAGTCTAGGAGGCACTGAAACTCAGCAGTTCGACCATTGGTAGTGATCTGAAAAGAGTAAGGTTGGCTCAGCTATGTGCATATTCGAAGTGTACAAAAATTAGGGCCAAGTGGAACTTAACCCGGCTCTAGGCGTGTGCATATTCGAAGTGTACAAAAATCCGGGCCAAGTGGAACTTAACCCGGCTCCAGGTGTGTGCATATTCGAAGTGTACAAAATCCGGGCCAAGTGGAACTTAACCTGGCTCTAGGTGTGTGCATATTCGAAGTGTACAAAATCCGGGCCAAGTGGAACTTAACCCGGCTCTAGGTGTGGTGTACAAAATCCGGGCCAAGTGGAACTTAACCCGACTCTAGGTGTGTGCATATTCGAAGTATACGAAATCCGGGCCAAGTGGAACTTAACCCGGCTCTAGGTGTGTGCATATTCGAAGCTACTAAGGAGCTACACTAGTTCTCTAAAGGAGCATCCAGCCGAGTAACAAGTTACTACCCGGAGGCTCGGGGACTAATGGATATGTCTCTAAGTACTTAGCTTGTGCGTATTAAAGAAAAGACAAAGTAGCGTTCCTCCATCATCCGACCAGCAAGGTTAATAGCCTTGGCTACGGTGTTCATTTGTGCGCTAAATTCGGCAGGCCCAAACTTCTCCGAGAGATCGTCGTTTGGATCGACGAATTCTGCCTTGTTCCAATTATCGACGTATTCAATGAAACCCGGAGGATAGCTCTCTCCACTAAGCATATGGGGTGCGACCAAGCCCTTGGCGTGGGCCTCTCTCCTCGCAAGTTGGCGGCAGCAGGGCTGGTATGCAATGCAAGTTGTTTGCTGCCAGCTGACCTGGAGGAGACGTCTTTCTTTGGCAGCATGGACGCGAGGGTGCGCTGTCGAGCCTCGATAGATGATGCTCTTGTGGCGCCAGAACCTTTCTTGGCCTTGGGTTGCTGTTGGGAGGCTGAGGCTTGAGCTGCAGATTTGGACTTGGGTGCAGCCTTGGTGCTAGTGGGGTCTTCTCGCCGGGTCTTGGAAGACTCAGACGAGGCAGAAGGAGCTGGTGCTTGTGTTGCTGCTGGTGCTGATGGTGCTGCTGGCGGTGTTGGTGCTGATGCTTGTACTGTTGCTGGTGTCGACGCTGGGGCTGCTGGCTCTGCTGGTACCTTAGAGGTGATAGGTTGCGACTAAGCCGATGAGGAGCTGGGAGCATCCGCTACCTCGGCCGTGCCACTTCCCCCTGCTCCGAGGTTGCCCTCCTCTGGACGAGGTGGGCTATGACCCGGAGCAACCGCTGAACCCTCCTAAATTGGGCTCAACGGGCGTGTGTCATCACCACGAGGGGGAGATGGGGAACGTCAGAAAGATGAAGCCATGATGGAGCCGCTCTGGGGAACCTCCACGGCAACTCTATCAAATTAAACAATGAATAACATGTTACAACAAAAAGAAAGGCATATAGACAGAGAAGCATGAAGCAGAGAACTGGACAAGTTATAACAAGTGACTTACTCGTCAGAAGTCAATGGCTCCCTGGGCTTTTGAGCTCTCTGGACTATTGTCTTAGCCGGAGGCTTGGTGGCGGCCTTGTCAGCGGACTTCTTCCGCTATTTGGTTGCTTGGGGAGGCTTAGAGGAAGCAGCCGAGGTAGCGGCCTGTTTCTTAGTCGGGGCAGGAACCGTCTCACCCGTAGCGAGAGGAGGATCTTCATGAATCTGCGCGACCGGGTTAGCTGAAGCCGGAAACGCGTAAGAAAGGGGCACCACGTTAAATACCTCCACCACTTCAACGTCGGAATCATCCTCATCGTCAGGCCAATTCCTTAAGGAAGAGAAGTTACCAGTGGGTCGATTGGTTGCGTCCGGGGTAGGCAGGAACATTTCCTGATCCGGCTCCTCCTCGTCGGGAACAAGTCGATCCTTCCCCCATTTGAGGGAAGGCTCGGTGCCATCTTCGAGGGTCTGCTTAAGAAACATCTAAAAGGAAAATGCAAAGGGGTCAAACAAATACATGCTCCGACATATGATATAATTCAAAGGATGGGGTAATGAGATTTACCACAGGAGGAGGCTTGTCCCAGTAGTAGTGCTCCAACCCCCACTCCCACTCAGTGTTGAAGTCCTTGTGGGTCGTGAAGAGGGCCTTGACCCGGCGGAAGATTTCAGTGTTGCTCAACTCGAAGGAGGAGGTCCAGTTGGGGTCAAGTCGCTAGCTCACATGGCAAAGTTTGTGTGTGCGCTTCTGGAGGGGGAAATCTAGCTGTGGACGAACGAGATCATCACATCCTCGTTGCGCAGCCCCAAATCCTTCAGCTCCTGGAACCGCTTATTAACTTGATTCGCCAGGACAGTTGGTTTCTTGGGAACCCGGTCCCACAGATCTGGATTGGGAGGACCCATCGCAAAAGGGCGCAGTCGGATCAGATCCTCATCCGTGTCATTCCTCACATAGAAGAAGGTCCAGGCCCAACCCTTGCAAGATTCAAGCCCCATGACCTGGGCAAAGACGGATTGCTTTCGAGGTGAGATGGAGGCCACACCACATTGGGTCAGGTGCTTGTCCTCCAGGGCACGCAGCTTATCCAGAATGACGTTCCTTCGCAGACCGAAGAACCGAATCCAGAGCTCTTTGGTAGGCCACATGCCGACGTATCCTTCTATGGCGGAGGCACGGGAAGAAAGGGATGTAATGGCATTTGCCGGAAGATGGTGGGATTGAAGTTCATAAGTGTTGATGAAATCATGGAAGACATCACTAACTGGCAGGCCGAAGCCGCGCTGGAAGTGAGAAAGGAAGACGACGAACTCACCCGAATTGGGTGAGGGAGCAAGCTCCTCGTAGGCAAGGCAAGAAATAACCCCCTCGGGGATGCGACGGGTGCGGTAGAGCCAATCCAGTTCATCCTGGCACACCCAGGAACCGGCCCAGCCACCGTGCCCCATGGTTTCGCCCTCCTCCTCTGTCTCTTCTTCCCCGACGACGGCGAGCTCCTCCTCTGTCATTTCCAAATCACTGTCCTCACCGGACAGTTCGGAGATGGGGATCAGAGGCTGGGACTGGCGCGGACCTGTGACGGTGAAGCAGCGCGGGAGCAGCGGTGAAACTAGTGTGAAAAGGCACGGTGCGGCATTGGCGCTGTAGAGTAGATGCGGCGGCGGCGCTGTCGCAAGGAAGAAGAAGAGGCAGAGAAGCAAAGGGACGTGAGAAGGGGAAAACGCCCAAGGGACGCGCCCCTCCCCTATTTAACCACCCCCCAATGGTGAGTAGTGGGATCGCATTGTGCGTCGAGGCCACACCGTGTGGACGTGTTTCAGCCGGATCAGCCAATCAGAGGCAAGCCACAGGAAAGGCCACAGGAACCAGGGATCCCATGACGCGACATGGTGATACAGTTAACAAGGAGGCAGCTGTGACATGACGTGTGCAACAGTAACTGATGACAATAAGAACATTAACCGGTGCAGGCCCTTAAAATGAGGCAAGATAATGATTACCCTCCACGTAGGACGTGGGGAAGCGTATGAGAGAAGGAAGGATAACTCGTAAAACTGAAGGGTAGCCCGACCAACGAGTGATAACTCGGAATGTGCCAAGGGAATGCTACGTCGCGGGATCCAAGCTACAAAGTAACTTGGAAAAGGGAGCAAAGAGATTGAACCTGCCGTGGCCTTAGCAGCTGGAGTTGCTAAGACCACACCAGCTTCGGGGACTAATGTTGGGGGGATACCCACGGGTAGGGTCACACCGGGGTATAGAGGTCGAGTTAGCCGAGGTAGGGAAAGGTCAAAGCGAAAGCTGGCCGGATCACCTCAAGGCAGGCCGACTTACGGAGTAACCCGGCCTAGAGGATGTCCACCTAATTGAGTCCCGGCCGACGTATGTCGTACGCCAGCAGGCTATTAGTAATTTGTAGGCAGGTACCCACAGGGCCGGATCATACCAAGCTTGCAAGAGAAGGAAGGTATCTCGCTGTTCAAAAGGTGACCTCTGTGCACAGGAGCGTGAGCGAAGCAAACAGAGGGAGGGACCAGCGAGGCATGGCCGACAAAGTTGACGCACCCTATGTCGGCTAACGCTGGCGCCGCAGAGGCTTACATAGCCTCTGCATGGCTTATGATGGCAAAAGGTGACCCAGTCGGTTTGCTATTTTGGGAAGAGGCATATTCCTAGGAATATGCCTCCACGTATGCCCTAACTGGGAACCTAGCCTCCCCTATATAAGGGGTGCTAGGGCCTCTGTAGAAGGGGTGGGTTGGCAAGTGAGTAGTTGGTTCTTCGGGTGACAGTAGTGGTGAGAGTAAGAGAGCTTCTTCCTCCTCCTCTCCCAAATACAGCTCAAGGAGCAACAGTAAACTTAGTGAACTTGGAGAATACAAAGCATCTGTGTGTGGAATCACCACACTATCCCTCCCTGGATTCCTCTAGTGCATATTGGCCCCACCTTTAGCCTATCCATGGCATCTGCCGTGACACCACCATGACAGGTTAATGAAAAGAGCAGACATGCAATGACACTAGTGGATCCATGTCTGGTCTATGAGAGGAACACACATCTAGTGACACTGGGTGTGGTTCATGAAAAGAACACACATGAATGATTCTAGCCGTGGTTCATGAGAAGAACACACATGCAATGACACTGGTGTATCCATGTGTGGTTTGTGAGAAGAACAAACATCCAATGACACTAGGTGTGGTTCATGAAAAGAACACACATCCAATGACACAGTTGGATCCTTATGTGGTTTGTGAGAATAACACACATCAAATGACACTAGTGGATCCTTATGTGCTTTGTGAGAAGAACACACATGCAATGACACTGGTGATATGTGTTTTGTGAAAAGAGCAGACATGCAATGACACTGGTGGATCCATATGTGGTTTGTGAAAAGAACAGACATGCAATCACACTGGGTGGATAAATGTGTGGTTCATGAGTAGAACACACATGCAATGACACTGGTGATATGTGGTTTGTTAAAAAAACAGACATGCAATGACTATAACTATGGTTAATGATAAGAGCAGACATGCAATGACATTGGTGGATCGATGTGTGGTTCATGAGAAGAACACACATCTAATGACACCGGTGGATCCTTATGTGGTTTATGAGAAGAACAAACATGCAATGACTCTAGCTGTGGTTCATGAGAAGAACACACATGCAATGACACTGTGTATCCTTATGTGGTTTGTGAGAAGAACACACATGCAATGACTCTAGAGGTGGTTCATGAGAGGAACACACATCCAATGACACTGGTGGATCCATGTGTAGTTTGTGAAAAGAAAACACATGCAATTACACTAGGTGTGGTTCATGAGTAGAACACACATGCAATGACACTGGTGTATCCTTATGTGGTTTGTGAGAATAACAGACATGCAATGACTCTAGCTGTGGTTCATGAGAAGAACACACATGCAATGACACTGGTGGATCCATGTGTGGTTTATCAGAGGAAAATACATGCAATGACACTAGGTGTGGTTCATGAAAAGAACAGACATGCAATGACACTTGTGGATCCATGTGTGGTTTCTAAGAAGAACAGACATGCAATAACACTTGGTGGATCCATGTGTGGTTCATGAGAAGAACACACATGCAATGACACTGGTGGATTCATGTGTGGTTTGTGAGAAGAACACACATCCAATGACACTGGGTGTGGTTCATGAAAAGAACACACATCCAATGACACTTTTGGATCCTTATGTGGTTTGTGAGAAGAACATACATGCAATGACTCTAGATGTGGTTCGTGAGAAGAACACACATGCAATGACACCGGTGTATCCTTATGTGGTTTGTGAGAAGAACATACATGCAAGGACTCTAGCTATGGTTCATGAAAAGAACACACATCCAATGACTCTAGTTGTGGTTCAAGAGAAGAACACACATGCAATGACACTGGTGGATCCATGTGTAGTTTGTGAGAGGAACAGACATGCAATGACACTAGGTGTGGTTCATGAGAAGAACACACATCCAATGACACTGGTGGATCCTTATTGAAGGAAATATGCCCTGAGAGGCAATAATAAAGTTGTTATTATGTATTCCTCGTATATGATAGATGTTTATTTTGCATGCTATAATTGTATTGATCGGAAACGTCAATACATGTGTGTTTAATAAACAAAAAGGGTTCCTAGTTATGCCTCTCTTATAGACTAGCTTGTTGATTAATAAGATGATCAAGGTTTCCTGATCATAGACATTGGATGTTGTTAATAACCAGGTCACAGCACTTGTGAAATGATGTGATGAACATTCATCCGAAGTATAACATTACGATCAAGTCATTATGTTTACATTGCTATAAACATCATACGAAGTAATATTTATACTTAGACCATGAGATCATGTCAATTGCTAACTCCAGAAGAGTATCTTGATAACATCAAACGTCACACCGGAACAAGGTGACTATAAAGATGGGTTCAATGCTACGAAGGTGTTATGTTGAGGCTCATGGATCAAGAGTGGAATTTGTCAATCCTGATGATGGATAGATATACTATGGGCCCTCTCGGTGATATCACATTGAGATAGCTTGCAAGCAAGTGATGAGATCACTAGAATGTTATATCACGGGAACAAGAAATGAGTGCATGTCGGTAATGAGATCAAACTAGGTATTTGGATACCGATGATCGAATCTCGGACATGTATTATATCATGAGACAAAGGGATTAAGTTACTAACGTTAAAGGTTCTCACAATAGCAGAAGTCATCGTTGAATATGCCGGAGTCAGTATGGATGTCCAAGTCCCGCTTATGATTATTGATCTGAGAGGAGTCTTAATCATGTCTGCATTATTCGCGAACCGTAGGGTGACACACTTAAGAGTTACTGGACACCATTTTGGAGCACATATTTTTCAGACGAAAGAATTGCAAAGCGCAGGAATTGTTTCGATAGAAACCAGAATTGTTTCGGGTGAAATTGCAGAAAGTGGTTATGCATGTAATATTGAAATGTTGCAAGGGGTTTTATGTGAATGTTTGTTAATTAAAGTAATTAACAAAATTCTGTATTAATATAATAAAAGAGTTTTATTAAATGAGAGAGCATTAAACTTAGAGAATTTTAATGCATTTAAAGTGGAGACTTTAAAAGAGAATGTGAAGGGGCATTTTAATGTGGAGGAGTTACCACCACATGAATGGGGGAGGTGAGGGGTCACCCCCCATGAGGCGTCGGCCATGGGGAGGGGCAGCCCCCCTCTTCCTCCTTCCTCACACCTCCTCGTGAAGGATCTCTCTCCCCCTCTAGAATTATTCCCCATGGTCTCGGATTAGCGAGATACATGTTCCAGGTGGCATTTCGTCTGGAAGGAGTTGCTGCTTCCGCATCATCGCTGGAGCGAGGAGGTGGAGGTTGTCCGGTGGCTTGAACGTGTGTGCGAGGATGAATGCGCTGCTGATTTGCGACGCTCGGACTTCCACACGATCTTGAGATCGGCTAGTGTACCACTACATCAACCACGAGTTCCTACTCGTTAACAAAACTCTTTGTCTTAGAGGGTAAGTTCTCGATGGATGTATGTCCACCCGTTGCTCTGTATCTAGTAGATAGATCTTGGCGTATAGTTCTCATCGTAGGAATTTTTTTTCTATGCTGCGGACTCAACAGTGGTATCAGAGCCAGGTTTATGCATAGGTGCTTTGCACGGGTAGTACACATATGTTTATATGCGGGCGATGATGATCATGTTATTGCATCTTCTATGTATTTTGGATATTGGTGGCATAGTGGGATGAAGCAGCCCGGACCAACCTTACATGTCATTGTAAATGAGACCGGTTCCACGACTGACATGCAACTTGTTTTGCATAAGTGGCTGGTGGATGTCTGTCTCTCCTACTATAGTCAATATCTGATTTACAACGAGTTGCTAATAACTTGGTTATCCTCGTTGTGGTTCATGTTCGTAGGTAAGACCGGTTCTATCTCCGAAATCCCTAAGCCACGTAAAACTTGCAATTGATAAATTAGAGGAGTCTAGTTTAGATCGTTGCTGGGCTAGTGTCTTGATATGGTATTGTTGTAAGTAGATGTATGATAGATACTCTTACAACACACTCAATGTGTAAGTTCCATAGACCTTGGCCTTACACACAAAGGAATGATAGAGATCATACCACGATGCAAATGATAGAGATCAAATGCATGGACCATATCATCTCACTTTACACATTAGATGTTAGTATCTTATACTGCTAGTTTGGTGCTTTTTGTAGCATTGTAAGATGATCCCTCATTTAGATATCAAGATAAAATGTGTTCTTCCTTAAGTATGCACCATTATGTGGATCGTGTTTCGAGACATCACGTGATGATCGGGTGTACTCGACTCTACGCTTTCGTAAGAACGGGTGTAAGGTAGTTTTACACACGCGAATACTAAGGTTCTTACTTGGCGAGCCTAGCATGTACAAACATGGCCTCGGAACACGGACCGAAAGGTGAAGCATGAGTCATATAGTTTATATGATGCCCATATAGATGCTCGCCTTTGAAGCCACATCAACTCACGTGATGATCAGACTTGGTGTAGTGGATTTTGTTCATGTAATCACCAAAAGGACACGAGGGATGTAGTTTTTGAGTGGGAGTTCATTAGTAATTTGGATTTGTTGAACTCACTCTATCATAAACTTAGTCTGAATAAACTTTACAAATTCTGTTGTAGATGGCACCATCTGCTTTTAATTTCAATGTGTTCATGGAGAAAGAGAAACTTGCTGCGAATGGTAGCAACTTCACCAACTGTGCTATGAATTTGAGGATTCTCCTCACTGCTGCACAAAAGCAATATGTGCTAGAGGCGCCGCTAGGCCCCCTACCAGCTCCTCATGCCCCGGACGAGAAAAAGAATGTCTATGTGACTCGTCAGGAGGACCACGACTTAGTTCATTATGGCATACTGTATGGGCTAGAGCCAGAACTTCGAAAGCGTTTCGAAAATGGCAATGCCTTTGATACCATGGGAGAATTGAAAATGATTTTCGATACCCATGCTTCCGTAAGGAGTTATAATGCTACTGAAAAGTTCTTTAGCTACATGATGGAGGAGAACAACTCCGTTAGTGAGCACGTACTCAAAATGTCCGGGTACACCGATAAGCTTGTGTCCTTAGGAATAACGATTCCCATTGACTTAGGCATACATCATGTTCTCCAATCTCTGCCACCTAGCTACAAGAGCTTCGTGATGAACTATAACATGCAGGGAATGAAGAAGTCTCTTCCCGAGCTTCTGCCAATGCTTAAGACTGCATAAGGGGAAATTAGGAAAGAACATCAAGTGTTGATGATAAATAAGACCACCGATTTCAAGAAGGACAAGAAAGGCAAGCACAAGGGAAACAAGGGTGACAAATCTGTTGCTGCGCCTAAAAAGAAATCCCGAGATGGCCCTAAGTCTGACACCGAGTGTTACTATTGCAAGGGGACTGGCCATTGGAAGCACAATTGCCCCAAATATTTGGCGGACAAGAAGGCCGGCAAGGCAAACAAAGGTATATGTGATATACATGTTATTGATGTGTACTTGACTAGTACTCGCAGTAGCACCTAGGTATTTGATATGAGATTGGTTGCTAGTATATGTAACTCGGTTCAGGGGCTGTGGAACAAGCAACAACTAGCAAGGGATGAGGTCATGATGCGAGTCGGCAATGCATCAAGAGTTGATGTGATCGCCATCAGGACGCTACCTCTCCATATGCCATCGGGATTAGTTATAAATCTGAATAATTGTTATTTGGTGCCTGCACTAAGCATGAACATTGTAGCCAGATCGTGTTTGATGCAAAGTGGTTATTCCCTTAAATCTGAAAACAATGGTTGTTCGATTTATAAGAATGATATCTTTTATGGTCATGCACCTGTGTTGAATGGTTTATTTCTATTGGATCTCGATAGTAGTATTACGCATATTCATAATGTTGATGCTAAAAGGATTAAACTTAATAATGATATATCTGCATATATGTGGCACTGCCGTCTAGGTCATATTGGCGTTAAACGCATGAAGAAACTCCATTCTGATGGACTTTTGGAATCACTTGATTTTGAATCATTTGATACATGTGAGCCATGCCTTATGGGCAAGATGACTAGAACACCGTTTTTTGGTTCAATGGAATGGGCGAAAGATTTATTGGAAATCACACATACTGATGTGTGTGGACCAATGAGTGTGTCGGCGCGAGGTGGATATTGTTACTTTGTTACTTTAACGGATGATTTGAGTAGATACAGGTATATATATTTGATGAAACACAAGTCTGAAACCTTGGAAAAGTTCAAAGAATTTTAGAATGAAGTGGAAAATCATCGTAACAGAAAGATCAAATTTCTGCGGTCCGACCGTGGAGGTGAGTATCTAAGTTACGAATTTAGCACACATATGAAACAGTGTGGAATAGTTTCACAACTCACGCCTTCCGAAACACCACAACGTAATGGTGTGTCGGAACGTCGTAATCGTACTTTATTGGATATGGTTCGATCTATGATGTCTCTAACTAACTTGCCACTGTCATTTTGGGGTTATGCACTGGAAACCGCTGCATTCACTTTAAATCGGGCACCATCTAAATCCGTTGAAACGACACCGTATGAATTATGGTTTGGAAACAAACCTGTCATTTCTTAAAGTTTGGGGATGCGATGTTTATATGAAGAAACTTCAGCCGGATAAACTCGAACCCAAAGCGGAAAAATGCGTCTTCATAGGATACCCTAAGGAAACGATTGGGTATACCTTCTATCACAGATCCGAGGGCAAGGTTTTTGTTGCCAAGAATGGATCCTTTCTTGAGAAGGATTTTCTCGCGAAAGGTGTGAGTAGTCGGAAGGTAGAACTCTATTGAACCTTCTCTTCATGAAATGGCAAGTAGCACAACACCGGAAATTGTTTCGGAGTTGACTTCACCTAATGAAGAGAGAGCTAATGATATTGATCATGAAACTCTGAAAGAGGACACTACCGAACCTCACAGGTCATGTAGGACACATGCAGCTCCTGAACTTTATGGCAATCCTGTTATGAATTTCATGGTTGATGAAATGGATGACCCTGCGACGTATGAAGAAGCGATGATGAGCCCGGATTCCAACAAATGGCTAGAAGCCATGAAATCCGAGATGGAATCCATGTACGAAAACCAGGTTTGGACCTTGGTAGACTTACCTCACGATCGAAAGGCCGTTGAGAATAAATGGATTTTCAAAACAAAAACTGATGTTGATGGTAATGTGACCATCTATAAGGCTCGACTTGTCGCAAAGGGGTTTCCACAAAATCAAGGAGTTGACTATGATGAGACATTCTCTCCCGTAGCGATGCTAAAGTCGGTTAGGATTATGTTAGCAATTGCTGCATATTTCGATTATGAAATATGGCAGATGGATTTCAAAACTGTGTTCATCAATGGTAATATGGAAGAAGAGTTGTATATTATACAACCTAAGGGTTTTCTCGATCCTAAGGATGCTGATAAGGTATGCAAACTGCAGCGATCCATCTATGGACTGAAGCAAGCATCTCGGAGTTGGAATCTCTGCTTTGATGAGGTGATCAAAGAGTTTGGATTTGTCCAAACTTATGGAGAGGCTTGTATTTACAAGAAAGTGAGTGGGAGCAATGTAGCATTTCTGATATTATATGTGGATGACATATTATTGATTGGAAATGATATAGATCCTTTAAACAGTGTTAAAAGTTATCTAAACAGCAAATTTTCGATGAAAAACCTCGGTGAAGCGTCATATATATTAGGCATTAATATCTATAGAGATAGATCAAGGCGCCTAATTGGGCTATCACAGAGTACATACCTTGATAAGATATTAAAGAAGTTTAATATGGACGGAAGTAAGAAGGGGTTCTTACCTATGTTGCAAGGCAAGACATTGAGCAAGACTCAAAGTCTGGCTACGGCGGAAGAAAGAGAGATAATGGATAACATCCCGTATGCCACGGCCATAGGCTCTATAATGTATGCCATGCTATGTACAAGACCGGATGTGGCACATGCTATTAGTTTGACTAGTAAGTACCAATCTGATCCAAGTTTAGAACACTGGATAGCGGTCAAGAATATCTCTAAGTACTTGAGAAGAACTAGGGATATGTTTCTTGTATACGGAGGTGAAGAAGAGCTAGTCGCTAAGTGTTATGTCGATGCTAGCTTTGACACCGATCCATATGACTCTAAGTCTCAATCCGGATACGTATTTCTATTGAACGGAGCAGCAGTTAGTTGGAGGAGTTCCAAACAACCTATGGTGGCTGGATCAACGACGGAGGCGGAATTTCTTGCTGCTTCAGAAGCAGCGTAGGAAGCGGTTTGGATGAAAGAGTTCATAACGGAACTAGGTGTGGTTCCTAGTGCATTGGACCCAATGGTGATCTATTGTGACAAAAATGGAGCCATAGCCAACGCCAAGGAACCGAGGTCTCACAAGAATTCCAAGCATATTAAGCGCCAGTTTCACTCCATCCGCAAGCATGTCAAGGATGGAGATATAAAGATTTGTAAAGTACACACGGACCTAAATGTAGCAGATCCGTTGACTAAAGGTCTCCCTAGGGCAAAACATGATCAACACCAGAACTCCATGGGTGTTAGATTTATCACTATGTGAACTAGATTATTGTCTCTAGTGCAAGTGGGAGACTGAAGGAAATATGCCCTGAGAGGCAATAATAAAGTTGTTATTATGTATTCCTCGTATATGATAGATGTTTATTTTGCATGCTATAATTGTATTGATCGGAAACGTCAATACATGTGTGTTTAATAAACAAAAAGGGTTCCTAGTTATGCCTCTCTTATAGACTAGCTTGTTGATTAACAAGATGATCAAGGTTTCCAGATCAGAGACATTGGATGTTGTTAATAACAAGGTCACAGCATTTGTAAAATGATGTGATGAACATTCATCCGAAGTATAGCATTACGATCAAGTCATTATGCTTACATTGCTATAAACATCATATGAAGTAATCTTTATCCTTAGACCATGAGATCATGTCAATTGCTAACTCCGGAAGAGTATCTTGATAACATCAAACATCACACCGTAACAGGGTGACTATAAAGATGGGTTCAGTGCTACGAAGGTGTTATGTTGAGGCTCATGGATCAAGAGTGGAATTTGTCAATCCCGATGGGCCCTTTCGGTGATATCACATTGAGATAGCTTGCAAGCAAGTGATGAGATCACTAGAATGTTATATCACGGGAACGAGAAAAGAGTGCATGTCGGTAACAAGATCAAACTAGGTATTTGGATACCGATGATCGAATCTCAAACATGTATTATATCATGAGACAAAGGGATTAAGTTACTAGCGTTAAAGGTTCTCACGATCACAGAAGTCATCGTTGAATATGCAGGAGTCATTATGGATCTCTAGGTCCCGCTTCTGATTATTGATCTGAGAGGAGTCTCAATCATGTATGCATTATTCACGAACAGTAGGGCGACACACTTAAGAGTTGCCAGACACCATTTTGGAGCACATATGTTTCATACGAAAGAATTGCAAAGCGCAGGAATTGTTTCGATAGAAATCGGAATTGTTTCGGGTGAAATTGCAGAAAGTGGTTATGCATGTAATATTGAAATTTTGCAAGGGGTTTTATGTGAATATTTGTTAATTAAATTAATTAACAAAATTCTGAATAAATATAATAAAAGATTTTTATTAGATGAGAGAACATTAACCTTAGAGAATTTTAATGCATTTAAAGTGGAGACTTTAAAAGAGAATGTGAAGGGGCATTTTAATGTGGAGGAGTTACCACCACATGAATGGGGGAGGTGAGGGGTCACCCCCCATGAGGCGCCGGCCATGGGGATGGGCACCCTCGTCTTCCTATAAAAGGCCCCCCTCTTCCTCCTTCTTCCTCACACCTCCTCGTGAAGGATCTCTCTCCCCTCTAGAATTATTCCCCCATGTTCCCGGTGGCATTTCGTCGGGAAGGAGTTGCTGCTTCCGCTACATCACTGGAGCGAGGAGGTGGAGGTTGTCCGGTGTCTTGAACGTGTGTGCAAGGACGGATGTGCTGCCGATTTTCGGCGCTCAGACTTCCACATGATCTTGAGATCAAAAAGTGTACGACTACATCAACCACGAGTTCCTACTCGTTAACAAAACTCGTTGTCTTCAAGGGTAAGGTCTCGATGGATGTATGTCCACCCGTTGCTCTGTATATAGTAGATAGATCTTGGCGTATAGTTCTCATCGTAGGAAATTTTTTGTTTTCTATGCTGTGGACCAAACACTTATGTCGTTTCTGAGAAGAGCACACATGCAATGACACTGGTGGATCCATGTGTGGTCTGTGGGAATAACAAACATGCAATGCCTCTAGATGTGGTTCATGAAAAGAGTAGACATGCAATGACACTGGTGGATCCTTATGTGGTTTATGAGAGGAACACACATCCAATAACACTGGTGGATCCTTATGTGGTCTGTGAGAAGAACACACATGCAATGACACTGGTGATATATGGTTTGTGAAAAGAACACACATGTAATGAGACTAGTGGATCCATATGTGTTTTGTGAAAAGAACATACATGCAATCACACTGGGTGCATCCATGTGTGGTTCATGAGAAGAACACACATTCAATGACACTGGTGATATGTGGTTTCTGAATAGAACAAACATGCAATGACTCTAACAGTGGTTAATGAAAAGAGCAGACATGCAATGACACTGGTGGTTCCATGTGTGGTTCATGAGAAGAACACACATCCAATGACACCGGTGGATCCTTATGTGGTTTGTGAGAAGAACAACATGCAATGACTGTAGCTGTGGTTCATGAGAAGAATGCACATGCAATGACACTGGTGTATCCTTATGTGGTTTGTGAGAAGAGCACACATGCAATGACTCTAGATGTGGTTCATGAGAGGAACACACATCCAATGACACTGGTGGATCCATGTGTAGTTTGTGAAAAGACCACACATGCCATGACACTGGGTGTGGTTCATGAGAAGAACACACATGCAATGACACTGGTGTATCCTTATGTGGTTTGTGAGTATAACAGACATTCAATGACTCTAGGTATGGTTCATGAGAAGAACACACATGCAATGACACTAGTGGATCCATGCGTGGTTTATGAGAGGAACAGACATGCAATGACACTGGTTGTGGTTCATGAAAAGACCAGACATGCAATGCCACTGGTGGATCCATGTGTGGTTTGTGAGAAGAACAGACATGCAATCACACTTGGTGGATCCATGTGTGGTTCATGGGAAGAACACACATGCAATGACATTGGTGGAACCATGTGTGGTTTGTGAGAAGAACACACATCCAATGACACTGGGTGTGGTTCATGAAAGGAACACACATCCAATGACACTGGTGGATCCTTATGTGGTTTGTGAGAAGAACAGACATGCAATGACTCTAGATGTGGTTCATGAGAAGAACACACATGCAATGACACCTATGTATCCTTATGTGGTTTGTGAGAAGAACAGACATGCCAGGACTCTAGCTGTGGTTCATGAAAAGAACACACATGTAATGACTCTAGCCGTGGTTCATGAGAAGAACACACATGCAATGGAAATGGTGGATCCATTTGTCGTTTCGAGAGGAACAACCATGCAATGACACTGGGTGTGGTTCATGAAAAGAACACACATCCAATGACACTGGTGGATCCTTAGGTGGTTTGTGAGAAGAACACACGTGCAATGACACTGGTGGATCCATATGTGGTTTGTGGGAATAACAGACATGCAATGGCTCTAGATGTGGTTCATGAAAAGAGCAGACATGCAATGACACTGGTGGATCCATGTGTGGTTTATGAGAGAAACACACATCCAATGACACTAGGTGTGGTTCAAAAAAAGAACACATATGCAATGACTCTAGCCGTGGTTCATGAGAAGAACACATATGCAATGACACTGGTGGATCCATGTGTGGTCTATGAGAGGAACACACATGCAATGACACTGGGTGTGGTTCATGAAAAGAACACACATCCAGTGACACTGGTGTTTCCTTATGTGGTTTGTGAAAAGAACACACATCCAGTGACACTGGTGGATCCTTATGTGGTTTTTGAGAAGAACACACATGCAATGACACTTGTGATATGTGGTTTGTGAAAAGAGTAGACATGCAATGACACTGGTGGATCCATATGTGGTTTGTGAAAAGAACAGACATGCAATCACACTGGGTAGATCCATGTGTGGTTCATGAGAAGAACACACATGCAATGACACTGGTGATATGTGGTTTATGAAAAGAGCAGACATACAATGACTCTAACTGTGGTTAATGAAAAGAGAAGACATGAAATGACACTGGTGGATCCATGTGTGGTTCATGAGAAGAACACACATACAATGACACCGGTGGATCCTTATGTGGTTTGTGAGAAGAACAGACATGCAATGACTCTAGCTATGGTTCATGAGAAGAACACACATGCAATGACACCGGTGATATGTGGTTTGTCAAAAGAACAGACATGCAATGACTCTAACAGTGGTTAATGAAAAGAGCAGACATGCAACGACACTGGTGGTTCCATGTGAGGTTCATGAGAAGAACACACATCCAATGACACCGGTGGATCCTTATGTGGTTTGTGAGAAGAATAGACATACACTGAATGTAGCTGCGGTTCATGAGAAGAACGCACATGCAATGACACTGGTGTATCCTTATGTGGTTTGTGAGAAGAACACACATGCAATGACTCTAGATGTGGTTCATGAGAGGAACACACATCCAATGACACTAGGTGTGGTTCATGAGAAGAACACACATGCAATGACACTGGTGTATCCTTATGTGGTTTGTGAGAATAACAGACATGCAATGACTCTAGCTATGGTTCATGAGAAGAACACACATGCAATGACACTAGTGGATCCATGTGTGGTTTATGAGAGGAACAGACATGCAATGACACTGGTTGTGGTTCATGAAAAGAATAGACATGCAATGCCACTAGTGGATCCATGTGTGGTTTGTGAGAAGAATAGAAATGCAATCACACTTGGTGGATCCATGTGTGGTTCATGAGAAGAACACACATGCAATGACATTGGTGGATCCATGTGTGGTTTGTGAGAAGAACACGCATCCAATGACACTGGGTGTGGTTCATGAAAAGAACACACATCCAATGACACTGATGGATCCATATGTGGTTTGTGAGAAGAACAAACATGCAATGACTCTAGATGTGGTTCATGAGAAGAACACACATGAAATGACACCGGTGTATCCTTATGTGTTTTGTGAGAAGAACACACATGCAAGGACTCTAGCTATGGTTCATGAAAAGAACACACATGTAATGACTCTAGTCGTGGTTCATGTGAAGAACACACATGCAATGGCACCGGTGGATCCATTTGTCGTTTGTGAGAGTAACAACCATGCAATGACACTTGGTGTGGTTCATGAAAAGAACACACATCCAATGACACTGGTGGATCCTTATGTGGTTTGTGAGAAGAACACACATGCAATGACTCTAGCCGTGGTTCATGAGAAGAACACATATGCAATGACACTGGTGGATCCATGTGCGGTCTGTGAGAGGAACACACATGCAATGACACTGGGTGTGGTTCATGAAAAGTACACACATCCAATGACACTGGTGGATCCTTATGTGGTTTGTGAAAAGAACACACATCCAATGACATTGGTGGATCCTTGTGTGGTTTTTGAGAAGAACACACATGCAATGACACTGGTGATATGTGGTTTGTGAAAAGAGCAGACATGCAATGACACTGGTGGATCCATATGTGGTTTGTGAAAAGAACAGACATGCAATCACACTGGGTGGATCCATGTGTGGTTCATGAGAAGAACACACATGCAATAACACTGGTGATATGTGGTTTGTGAAAAGAACATACATGCAATGACTCTAACTGTGGTTAATGAAAAGAGCAGACATGCAATCACACTGGTGGATCCATGTGTGGTTTATGAGAAGAACACACATCCAATGAACTCTAGTGGATCTATCTTGGCATAATTTTATGTATGCCACGATGTATTTCATTGTACAAGACACACACTTTCCATTTTTATACTACTCAGTTTTCCCTTGGTTTTATGTGGTACTACTTAGTTTTGCCCCCCTCTCTCTATCTTTCGTAGAAACCCAAACCTGTGCTCACCCTATCTGCTACTCCCTGATTGGTTGTCACAGTTGACACGCGGATCCTGCGCACCAGCTGTTGATTCTGTGCGATCCAATGATGATCGTTGCACATGTCGTGCCCTTCACAGTACAGCGTGAGACAGCACGGACGTCTCCCTCAGCGAGACTTCTACAAGAAGGAACATGATGCCATCCATGGAAAAAGTCGACGAGCGGTCATGTCATGTTTAATCAAGTCTGAAAAGCCTACTACTGCTACTACTACGCCACAACGCATGCGTCATCGAGTGGACAGTCATCGATGGACAGCTGCAATTTATTTCCACTTGATTTTAATAAGACATATCCCATTTTTTATGTAGCGGCTCTCAATCTCACTTCCAACTTGGCCCGACCGTAAGAAACTTGCACGCGCTAGCCGGAGGCCGAAGAGCTGAGCTCGATGAGACCTAACGTCTCCGCCTTCATCGAGTCACTCACAGTCATCAACACATCCCTCTACCCGATCTAGCACAACCCCACAAATCTCGCCGTACAGCCACCTACCTTCCCCTCTACATTTCCACTTTTAACTATCGCCAATTTTAGGGTCGTGTCAAACTTCGTACGTAGAAATTGTGTATGCGCCCTTTGCATGCGGCTCAATACAGAACTGCCATGCATGGCCTGGGAAAAAAACATGACGTACCGTGCGCGTGTCGCGGTGCACAGTGCAGTAGACTGCGCGGCGCGTTGCACGATGGTGCAACGAAATGTGCCTTGCTTCCATCCACCTTAACTATAGAGGCCCTCTCCGCACACCCACTCTCACTCTCGCTTACTCTCCCCACGCAATCCTCTCCACTGTCCCACCAGGATCCGAAAACTCCCAAGAATACCCCGTCCGCGCCGACGATGGCCGAGGAGGATAAGGTGGCCATCGTCGCCTCCGAGGCCACCGGCGAGGAGGCCCCCGTCTCCTCGCCGGTCGCCCTCGATGCGTTGAAAGCAGCTGTCATCCCTATCCAGGACCCAGTGGAGGCATCGATGGCAGCCGCCGTTCCCGTCCAGGCCCCCGTCCCCACTACCGATGGAGCCGTCGAAGAGGAGCCCCCCGCCGGAGAGGAGGCCCCCACCGGTCACAAGAAGATCAAGCACTTCTGGGGCACCTACGATCTAGATAAGTACATCGCTCTGCTAAACCCCTACGACACCGGCATCGACGACCCATTGTCGGAGGTAACTAGGGTTTGCTCCCCTCCCCTGATTCTTCTACTGTTCCCATTGTTGGATGCTAGATCTTGCTTTATTAGGATTTGCTTGTTCGCATTTCGATTGCTTGATCTTCTTACATCATCTACTCCCCCATTTTCCTTTTCTTCCAATAGTTTTCCGGCAGCGACGTCTGCAACGATGACGAGTCCATGCACACCAAGGCTCGTCAGGTGCTGAGGAGGCTACGGGCCGGCCTATACGACGCCTTCTTCATGGGCGGCTACTGGCACTGCCCCTTCTGCCGGGTGCGTCTCCCCGGCACTGTCTTCAACTCCTTACTGAAGCATGCAGAGGCCCTGGGCTCTGGCATCCACAAAGGCGGCGAGCGCAAGACCATAAACATCAACGCCTACATCGCTTAACACCAGACTCTCAGCATTCACCTCCGAAACCTCCAGCGGGTGGCCATCAAAGATGGTCGCATGCCTCCAATCAGGCCCAAGGCCCCCAAGGTCAAGGGACTGGGCAACAAGAAGTGGAGGAAGCGCCGGAGGGAGGAGGCAGACGCGCGGGTGCATGAAGATGGGTTGGATGTGTCCTTGAATGTATCTGCATCTGCGGCGGCTGCTGCTGCTGCTAAGGAGCTTCTTCTAATTTTCTATATTTTGCTTGCATCCTATTTCTAGCTGAATGCATCGAACCTCGTTAAGCAACCTACTTTGTATCGCTATATCCTATTTAGCTGCGCACAGCTATATCTACATTTGTTTTTTTTTCTGAATGAATGTATTCTGCCTGGTGTGATATGCTGCTCTAGATTTGCTACCTGATCGGAGGCAAAAAGAGGTCCAAAAGGGAACGAATTATCAAAGAGAGAATCTTCTCTAGATTTGCTACCAATTTGGGAAAAATGAAACATATCTATTTAGCGAGAGAGGAAAAGGGTACTCTTTCAAACTGCCAGTTAACGAGCTACCATCTTGACAAGGCCCCATCTTAACGTCTCCCTCTACAAGAAGGAACACGATGCCGTCCATGGAAAAAGTCGTCGAGCGGTTATGTCATGTTTAATCAAGTCTGAAAAGCCTACTACTGCTACTACAACACATGCACAAGGCAACAGGGTCGTCGAGTGCACGGTTGTCGACGGGACGCTTCAATTTATTGCCACTTGATTTTAATAAGACATATCCCATTTTTACGCAGCACTCTCAATCTCACTTCCAACTGGGTCCTACAGCTAGTAACTTCCATGAGTCAAGGGCCCCCCTCGAGTAGATCTAACGTTGCTAGAAATTGGTTCCGCGCCACTTGCATGCAGCGGAATAGAGGTCTGCCATGAGTGTGTTTTCAATGCAGCTCTAAATTGGAGATCGTGGCTATTTCAAAAAAAGGGAACCCAAAAAAAAGGTGGAGATCATGGTAGGCCCCCGCCCCCGCCCACCACACGTGTCCACTCGAGGACTACGAACGGTCCGGTGTTTATAACCCCCTCGACCTTCTTCTTCCATGTGCTCGTGTCATTTTCCCCCAGTCTGGCTAGTCCCAAGAACCCAATCTACACCTACCGCGTGCGCCGAAGCTCCCTCGCTTGCACTACCTCCTTCCCTTGGTGCGCCATGAAGCGTACACGTGGAGATGAGCCGGAGGTGAAGCCAGTTGAAGGCGCAGCAGCAGATGGCTCGGTCGTCGCCAAGCAGGCGGAGGCGTCTTCTCCGGGCACGAACGCCGCTCGTCGCCGCGCCGTTGAGGGTGCGAGCTCATCCGTCCAGCCTGTAGCCATCGCCGCCGAGCAACATGTAGTAGCCATCGTCGCCGAGCAGCAGCTGGCCGACAACGTCGTGGTGCCTGCGGCAGATCTGGATGAGGGCAGGCGGCAGGTAGAGGCAATCCGGTGCTCCACATCAATGACCCCATCTCCATACAAGAAATCTTCAACGCAATCATGGAGAATGTTGAGTTCGAGGAGGAGGTCCCTAATGAGGAGTCCGAGGTACTACATTGCTGGCTTATTTAATCCTAGCCACAGATTTCACTATTCATACATAGGATTTTCTCAATCGTGTACAGATTCTTTTTCTCTTGAAGTAGGGTAGTATATATATGGTTTGATCGGTCGATTTATGCATCTACCATCTAGTCACAAAACTCCAATCCGTCTAGTCACAAAACCCCAATCTGCTCATCTGCCATCTAGTTGAGTTTGCTAGTTGAGTGTTGATTTCGATACACATCATGCCTATAACATTACATTTCTATTCCTTACTGAGCCCAATGATTCAATTTTTCCCCAAAATAGTGCAAGGGCATCTGATGGTGTCGTTTTCTTAGGGATGGTTAGTGAACCTGAGCCAGTAATCCGCATAAACAATATAGGTTGTGTTGTTGGTATTTTGGTTCTTCGACTCCATCGCTGAAAAAAATGAGGCCCTAATTTTTTTATCATATGGAACCTATATATAATCTTTGTATTGTTTTTGATCTATAAATGCGTTGTATGATGCGTATGTATATCCCTGAATATTTTTTTGTACGATTACATTTCAATTTCTTATTGTGGGCCAATGCTTCAAATTTGCCCCAAAGAGAGGCAGACACATTAGTGTCAGGTTTTTCCAGGGATGAGTTAGCGAACCTGGGGCCATGTACAAGATCAATATAAGTTGTGCAATTGTTACTTGGTTCGCTTACACCATCCCTGTAGAAACTTATGAGGCCACAATCTTTATTCTACATTCATAGAACTATGATATTTGAATTATCTATTCCATGCATTCATAGTGTATAAGAATTACATTTTAGTTTGTCACTGAGGTTGATGATTGAAATTTTCCCCAAAAGAGTTCAAGGAGAGACAAGTATGATGGTATCGTGTTTTAGGGATGGGTTGGTGAACCTGAGGCAGCAATGCACACAAACAATATAGGTTGTGCTATTTGTACTTTCGTTCTCCAACTCCATCTTTGAAGCAAATTATGAGGCCCTTGATTTATTCTCATATGGAACTATATATATGATCCTTGATTTGTTTCTGATCTTTTAATGATTGGTATGATGCATATGTATATGAATGGTTTTGATCATAAGTATTTTTAACATGTACCTGAAGATTAATTGTTTGGTTTTTTATTTATAACTACAATATTTAGGCTTGTTTTTGTACTTGACTATGTATATCCCTGAATATTGTTTTGTACGATTACATTTAATTTTCTTATTATGGCCAATGATTCAAATTTGCCCCAAAGAGAGGCAGACACATTGGTGTCAGATTTTTTCAGGGATGAGTTAGCGAACCTGGGGCCATGTACAAGATCAATATAAGCTATGCAATTGTTACATGGTTCGCTTACGCCATCCCTGTAGAAACTTATGAGACCGCAATCTTTATTCTACATTCATAGAACTATGATATTTGAATTATCTATTCCATGCATTCATAGTGTATAAGAATTACATTTCAGTTTGTCACCGAGGCCGATGATTGAAATTTGCCCCAAAAGAGTTCAAGGGGACACACATAGGATGGTGTCGTGTTTTAGGGATGGGTTGGTGAACGTGAGGCAGCAATGCACACAAACAATATAGGTTGTGTTGTTGGTACTTTGGTTCGCCAACTCCATCTCTGAAACAAATTATGAGGCCCTAGATTTATTCTCATATGGAACTACATATATAATCCTTGAATTCTTTCTGATCTTTTAATGATTCGTATGATGCATATGTATATGAATGGTTTTGACCATAAGTATTTCAGCATGTACCTGAAGATCAATTGTTTGGTTTTTTATTGATAATTACAATATTTAGGCTTGTTTTTGTACCTGACTATGTATATCCCTGAATATTGTATTTTACGATTACATTTCAATTTCTTATTGTGGCCAATGATTCAAATTTGTCCCAAAAGAGAGGCAGACACATTGGTGTCCGATTTTTTTAGGGATGAGTTATTGAACCTGGGGCGATGTACAAGAACAATATAGGTTGTGCAATTGTTACTTGGTTCAACCACTTCATCCCTGAAGAAACTTATGAGGCCCCTAGATTTATTCTACATACACTTTTATGCAATTAATTGTCATTGTGTTGAGATGAAATGATCTATGAACTGATCAAACTATTGCTGAGATGCTTTCTCTTTGATATCCACATATATATTGCCTTTCATGTACATGTTGTTAATTCTTGAGTTGTAATACAATTCAATCATATGTATGAGTTCTAAGTTATGTTTTTAAAAATCAACAGGATGATGGTGATGAAGTGGACGATAGCAAGGAATCTAGGGACAACAAGAGCCGCTATGTGATGAGGCGGTTACGGTGTGGACTAATCCGTTTCTACCGCAAGGGGAGACTGTTTTGCCCATTCTGTGGCAGAGCAATCAATGTGGATCTCGACAGCATGATCCAGCACACGGTGGGTGTTTCTAGAGGAGGAAACAGAAGCCATAGGCCGATTACCTTGGCGCAGCACGCAGCCTTCGGGAAATTCCTCAGGGATTATGTCAGGACTGGCCTGTATCCCATCGACTGGGTTGTCCCTGCCTCCTGCTAATGCCCCAGCCCTGCTAGGCGTCTCCGTGTCCCGGCCTCCTGCTGCCGCCCCTTCTTTTGTTTTATTTTAGTTAATTATTACCTGTGTGTGGCATGTAAGAGAATATATTCGTGGTGTCTCTAGTGAACCTTCTATATTAATCTACTCCTTTACATGGAGTGCCTTAAAATTTCTAGTCTTCAATTATATAACTGATCATGCTCATGCACACTACAAAAAATTTCGAGTGCTCGATTATATTATAATTGTCAAGGAATACATCAACAAGTTAAATTGGTCGAATTTTTGTATTGAAGTAACTAAATGATCTCACATTGGCGGTGGACGTTCGTAGAAGCCGAAGGCATCAGCCGAAGACCTTGGAGCGGCATGCAGTCTTCAGCAAATTCCTTACAGGTTCAACAACAGGTTGCCGCCGCCTAGCTCCGAATTCGCTTACAGGTCCAACATGGCAGAACTTGAGCTACCACAGAGACCTTGGCAGAGGTGGCAGAATTGGTGCGGGTGCAACCATGGCAACGGCGAGCTCGGATTCTAGAGGAGGAAAACAGAACCGATCATGGTCGACACGGTGATAGATCTCATCGGGAACCAATTCTCGTCCCCGCACCGTGCCATGGGTGCATCCATGGTGAGGGCGAGCTCCGACTCGGGATGGGGACGAGAGCGGATCCGAGCAGCTTCGTCACGTCCTAGCTCTGCGCCATGGCCGTGACCACGGATTGCCGCTCCGGGGAAGAAGAAGACGCGTGCCTACAGGGAGGAGAGCTGGGCCGAGCTGGTTTGTCCATGTCCCAGCTCCACGCCATGGCGGCGACGCCCCACAAATTGCCGCTTCAGGGAAGAAGAAGACGCGTAATGGATGCATGCGCCATCGCTGCAAGCCTAATTGACACCTAAGCAACGGGAGCGACATAATGGCGAGAACTGATGGGGGGCCAACTTGACGGCCCTTAGCCTGAATTTTTGTATTGAAACGTAAAGTTGAATTCGTGCCAAAAAAGACCCTCTAAGTATTTGGCACACCAACTGTAGTCATCCCGGCTGATTTCAGGGAACTTGGGTACCGCGTTGCCTGGGCGACCCAACTTTCGGGCCGCAAAATGATATTCTCTAGGATAGGTCATCGTTTTCCAAGAAGCGTCTGTAGTCCTCGGGCGTAAGCTGCGGGAAGTGGCGCTTGATTTCTTCCCATGGCTCGTCGTCAGCAATCATCCCCCTTAGCATGGTTTTATATCCGCTAAGGTTCCTGGTGAACCTGCTGAGGGCGTACTTGTTCACGATGTTCTCCTTGGGATTCAGGCTCGTGAAGCCCTCGGGGAACAGGTACCGCGCGTGCAGCCACAAGAGGAGTTGGTCCTGCAGATGCTTCTTCTTCTTCTTTCGGATTTTTGTCTCGTTGACATTGATGACGCCTCGAAGGATAGCTCCCAGCTAGAGGCCGTATCCCCTCGCGAGATGCTTTGGCTCCGTAGGGATACCGGTCTTGGGGTCTACCGTTGTGAATGTCTGCTTCGTGGTGCCGACCGTGTTCGGTCGCCACTTCTTCCGTTCCCTCTTGGCTGACGTCATTGTCTCCGAGCCACGCCCGATGATGCCACTATCGGTGGTCTCGTCACCCCTCTCATGACCGCCATCAAGGCAGTCATCGATGCCCATCTCCTCTCCGCCATCATCGGTGGTCTCGTCGTCTTCTTTGCCCCCTACCTCCTCCAGCTCTATCTCCTAGGACATGAGCCTGTAGTGCTCCTCTAAGTCTCGCTGGCCCCGATCGTCTTCGTTGCGGTTTCCAGAAGACGACATGGCCATACCGAGAAGTACACAAGCAAAAAGAAAGGATTTTAGAGACACAAATTCACGATGAAAATCCGGAATGACCTTTGCTAAAAATGGTCATGCCTGAGTGCTAGAAATTCGCTGGAACAGAAATTAATCGACATTCCAGCGAAACATTTGCACTCAATGTACCTACACAACATTCAGCTAGAGCCACCATATTTGGCACAAAAACAGACCTATATAATATCTAAAATCCTAAGGGAAACAGACATGTACAGACCTGTACAATATCTAAAATCCAATGACAATATCCAAAATAGACTTTATATAAGATGCAGATTCATATAAGATGCAGATTTTATATGAATATCCAAAACAGACTTTATACAATATCCAAAACAGACTTTATACAATATCCAAAATAGACTTTATACAATATCCAAAATAGACAATATCAGATTCAGATTCATACAATATGCAGATATATAAGATGCAGATTTTATATATACTAATTCAGATTCATATTTTATATATATTGATTCAGATTTTATATAAGATGCAGATTCAATTTTAAATAGACCTTTATAATTTTATATATACTGATTCAGATTCATATAAGATCCATACTAATTTTGATTCATATAAGATTCATATAAGATAGTTGCAGGCATGGCTAATTTTATATCGATATCCAAACACATGGATCAGATGCATACTCATTTTATATAGAATTCACATGGATCAACAAAGAACAAGAGGGTACTGATTCAGATGCATAGTGATTATATATAATTCACATGGATCAGATGCATACTAATTTTATATAATTCACATGGATCAACAGATCGTACAAGATTAGGAAAAAAAGCATGCTGCCTTTCCTTGGACTAAAACTTGAAATGGTACAACTAAACACAAGTGCTCAACTCACTACGGGAACCACTGCATCACATCAGATGCTTCATCCAGGATAAATGCAGCTAAGAGCAATCAAGTATTCACCAGAATAACAACACAACCATTACCAAACCAATGTCACTGCATAATTGTTCAAACAAGTTCTGAAACTTTAGAACCGGGAGGTCAAAGCATTGTCATGAGAACAAATCAAGTTTAGCTAAGAACACGAGACATATAGTTTTTCTCAACCTATATCTCTGAAAAATATTAAGAAAACGACTAGCTTGGGTTGAGAGATGGGGGAGAATGACACTAATCTACTGCTGCTGCTGGTGTTCTCTTCTCACTAGAATTTGAAACCTACTGCTGCTGCTGACATACCGAGGCTATGGGCAAGCACTACTACCAGGGGGTGGCGGCCATGGAGGTGGCCTCCGTGGAGCAGGGCCACACGGCCGCCTCCAAGTGCTTCGACGACGATGGCCGCCTCAAGCACACTGGCACCAAATTGGAGCCATGGATGGGAGAGCGGGAAGGTGGTACCTGCGGGCGGCCGGCGGACGGGACGGCAACAGCGACACGGTGGTCTCCTCCTCTTCCTCCTTCGGGCGGTCTCCTCCTCCTCTAGGTATCCTCCACGGTGGTCTCTTTCTCCACGGGGACCTCCTCCTCCTCAAGGCGGTCGACGAGGGGGGCGCAGCTCCGTCCATGGGCTCCTGCAAGGTGGAGATGGTTAGGTAGTTGAGGGCGAGGGTGAGAGAGGAAGGGAGGGGAGAGGGGCCGGGAGGGACTCACCTTGCTGACAGCGGACGGCGGTGGGTCGACAGGGACGATGACGAGCTCGCGCTTGAGATGGCGGACGACAGCGGATCGGCGCTCGAGATGGGTGGGGTTCGATCTGATCTGTGAGGGAGGACAAAACCTTATCCCGCGTGTGGGACCCATAGGCACCTTACCCCCGACGTTTTCAAAAATACGCCGATGGTAAAGTTAGAGTCACTGGTAGGCGGGGCCAGCCCGTGCTACCCCTGACGTTTGGTCTGAATTCGCCGTGGGTATTCACTGGCAGGTGGGGCCAGCCCGTGCTACCCCCAGCATTTGGTCCGAATTCGCAAGTGGTATTGTTAGGGTCATTGCTTGGTGGGGCCAACGCACTTTCCATCTAGGGCTGGACATAAAACACACATAAAATGATAGCGCAATTCCGTCGGAGGCAAACACACATAAAATGATAGCGCAATTCTGTCGGAGGGAACAAACACACATAAAATGATAGCGCAATTCTGTCAGAGGCAAAAAAACACACATAAAATGATAGCACAATTCCGTCGGAGGAAAGAAACACACATAAAATGATAGCGCAATTCCATCGGAGGCAACAAACACACATAAAATGATGGCTAAGTTAGTTACAAATGATCCGTCGCCTTCGTAGGAGTTCAATAGTATAGTACACACTTATACCTAAAATCATTAAGAAGAGATACACATAAAATGATGAGTGTTAATTTCTCGACCACACCAATCTTCTTGTTTCTTCTTTGAAGTCTGATTCTTTTTCTTGCCCTTCTGCTTGGAATTTTTTGACTTGACCCCGCCAATATCATCATCGTGACTCCTTGTGTACGGAGGAGTTGTTGTAGCTAACAACCTAGGTAGTGTGGTCCTTCTTCTTCTTTTTGTGTATGTTACATCATCTTCATCGGGTTTTCCATCATCGGGTCACCGACGAGTCCGTCAAAGTCTTTCTCGTCAGCGACTCCATCCATTCAGATGAGGTCCCTTTTGCCTCTCCTCATGATGACACGGCTAGGCCTTGATGGGTCGGTAATGAAGAAGCATTGCTCGACGTGCTTAGCTAGTACCCATGGCTCATTTTGCGCGGTGGGTTTCTTGGTCTTGGATTTGTTGGGAATACGCATAGTGGTGAAATACTCGTCTTCTTTTTTGACATCTGTAGCCCATGTGGCACGGAACAGCGGTAGCTTCTCCCCGACGTAGTCGAGCTCCCAAATTTCCTCGATCCTTTCGTAGTATCTTTTCTTCTCTTCACCCGTGTAAGATTCCATTGTCACACCCGAGTTATGATATTCGCTTCTTTTGTCTCTCTCCTCCATGTAGAATGTGTAACCGCTGATGTCGTATGCTTGATAAGTCATGAGGTTCGGCGCGGGCCCGTAAGACAAGGCCATTGTGATTCTATCCATGACGCTTGTCATTGGCGGGGGATTGGCATCAATCTGGTCTTTGAACCAGCACGCGAAAGAGGAGTTGTGCGCTCTAAATACCTCTTCTTCCATCATCGGCCTATTAGCATTGTTCTCGATCATGGTTTTGTGCTTTTATATCCAAGGCGTGACATCGTCGATGTGCTGTAGCGCTACTAAGTGGGCCCTATCAAAGTCGGCTCTCCTATCAGACTGATCAACGTACATTTCCTTCTTGTCGGTGCGCTGGCCTAATCCTGTCCTCGTCGTCCGCATGTTCTTCTTCTTCCCAACCTTGCTCATCACCGTTATCGTCGTGTGTGACATCCCGTTCTTCTCCCCCTCATCCTCTTCATTTTCGTGTTGAACGGCATCCTCTTCATCATGGTCATCTTCATCATCCATCCACTGAGTGTAGCCCTCCATGAAACTATACCTGAGCAAGTGCCCGTTCACCGTGCGTGACAAGGGGTCAAACAATGATGATAGTTTGCATTTTTGACACGGACATCTTATTTCCATGTGGTTATTTCGATATATGTCGACAGTTAAGCGTTCCACGTATCTATCCACGTCGCTTTCCTTCATCTCGATGACCATCGTCGCCTGCACAATAAGAGAATAGATTAGAACCATTTGCTTGGCTTTCAAGGAAAAATTCGGCATGAGCTTTGCTAAAAATGGTCTCGCCAGAGTGCTAGAAATTCACTGGAATGAAAGTTAATCGACATTCCAGCAAAACATTGGCAACTCATTGTACATGCACATTCCAGAGGTAAAACAACACAAAAAGGTCCACATATGCGTGCAACCACTTGTCACCATCACAAGTGACATCACCGGTTACTTGTAGCCAACTCATGCACACATTCCACCACATTATACCTATTAGTTGACGCGAGGTGAAGAGCACCGGAGACACGCCAAATGTCGACCAAAGAGAGCGTGTGTGTGTGTTGTCGGGACCTTATGCTCGAGATCTAGATCTACCAATAGAGAGAAGTGGGAAAGGTGGTGGGAGGTAGAGATCTAGATCTAGATCTTGCTAGGTAGATCTAGTAATGCATGCAAGGGGGGCAACATCTCCTAAAATATATCAAACTTGGTTGGTTGAATTAGCTAAAATGGGTGGGGAGAAGTGGGGGAATGTGCTAGCAAAGCTTGGGGTTGAGTTTCCATGAAAAGTGAGTTAGTGGTGAGTGAGGAGGTGTTGGTAGGTGGCTGGTTCAAGCTTGTAATAAATCCCAGGTTACCATCGGCAGAAACAGCAAAAGCGTCGGTGGTAATAGCACGGCCCAGCAGCCCACCCGGTCCCACATGCATCCCCGGCGAGCGTACAAGCATTCGCCGGTGGTATGTGCACCTATCCCCGGCACCCGCGGGCCGTTTCGCCAGCTGTAAGTGGCGGCCCATCCCGGGGGCAGGCGGCCCACTCTATCCCTGGCGAGTGCGGGCCTTGTTCGCCGGTGCTCCGTCTACTACCCCCGGCGGGCAACCACGGATTTGCCGGTGGTAAGTGGCACCCCATCCGGGGGACACGCGACCCACCCTATCTCTGGCGAGCATGGGCCTGGTTCACCAGCGGTACTTGTCGTAGCCCCGACATGACTAGTATGTGTCGCCGGTGGTAACAATACGCAAGTCTAGAAGCCCTTACCGCCAGCGAGCACGTGCCCACTTCGCCGGTGGTAAGGAGTGATGCTATAAGCTTTTCTCTAGTAGTGTAGGCTACTCTGTAAAAGCATGATTAGATTATTGTGGATGCTCAAATGGTTGTGGCTATGGATTTACTACTATGGAGTTAAGTTGACTGCTCTCTGCACTGATCCTTGGTTATTTGTTTCCTTGTGAAACACTGTTGTGTTCAGTTTCAGGATTTAATCCTGTTGCTGTGCAAATCAGGTGCTAGTGCTAAACTTGCTCTGTTATTAATAACAAGATGATTTACAATTTTATGATTCCTATATACTTATAGAAAGATGATTAACACAGTGATTTATGTATAGTGTGGTTTAATAATAGACAGTGTTGATCTTTACTGTCTTTTCTAAAAGAAAATGTCTAGTTCTGATTCCTAAATTATTTAGGAAAATGATTGTTTTTGTTGAAAAGGATCTACTTGAGCTATATTCAAGCTGACCTGATCTTGCTAGGTACAGAGGTCCTACCCTTCTGGGAATGTGCCATGTACCAGTAGCTATGATGTGAATCTATCTAGTTAAAACTAGATTATAGGTTAATGATGCTGGTCTGAGACCTTGCCTATGCAAGAACACTTGCATAAACTGGTTGTTGATTATCTGCTGCCTGAGGTGTTTACTTGTCATATACTTGCAAGAAAATGAATGTGTAAGATGGAGAACATTTAGATCAAGATGATGGGATATACCCTTGTCGCCTTGTATTGATGTTGCCTTTTACTGTTGGCTTATGGTAGCCCTAGATGTGTTGTGGCTTCCTCTTAGCCTTGTGTTGCTCCTCCTGGTATTGTTGCTCTAGTGCCCTTCCTGTCCACCCAATCCTTTCCCTCCTCAAGTCACCATTTGTGCTGGTGATCACCTGGTTTTTCTATAGTGGAAAGTGATTTGATCTACTAATATTGTTGCAAGATCTGGTGTTGTTCTTGTGCTAGTCTTGGGTGTTCTAGTGAGAAACAGTGGATGGTTCTCCTGTGAAATGGATAGCAAGGCTTCCTTTACTCTATATGGCTGTGAGTTGGACTACTCCCTTGCTCTTTGCTGCTGACACCTCAATGCATGCATTTAGGTGTGTAAGCTACTTCCTTGTTTTCTTTGGCTATGGATGAGATCGAGTAACTATAATTTAAACTCCCCATCCTTTTACTGTTACCTATCTTGGTGAAACTTGCCCCTTCAGCCTGCGATGTTATCCTGAGGCTTAATTGTTTTAAAAGAACAGATTCTCCACTTGATGGTCTTTGTCCCTTCTTTAATTTAACTTGCTCAATGATGATTAGGAAACGGTGCACTTCACTATTAGATACTGAGAGCAATCTAACACTAACCCACTCTTTGTCTTATTTCTATTTCACTCTTATTTGCATGTACAAGACCAAGTGATCAGAAGAATAATGTAGGATTAGCTTAGCCTTTTTTCCTTTATTTACCTTTTGTAATTCAATTTTCTAATCTTTATAAAGATCAATGTAATATATATTCATTATTTAATAAAGCCTTTTATTTCCTTGGGAATATCTATGTAATGTCTTTACTTCAAATAGAGATGTATTTACTTAATCTTATGGAAATAAAGAGAAGAATTAAGAAGTGCTATTTAAGTTGTACTAATATATTGTGATTAATTTCTTTTATTGTTTTATAACTAGGATATATTCAAACAATAATAATAACTAATTCTTTTTGGAAATTAGATAAATGCTAATTACCTTTAATGTGCTAACCCAATTCATTTGTTTCAAATTTTAACTATAAAACTCACTTTATTCTCTCAAAACATTATAATCCCTAAGGATTAAAGGTTAAAGATTGACTCCTATCTAGGTATTTATAGTTGATATCCCAGCCAGAGTGGAATATTATATAGCCTCATACTGTGGTATCGACTAAAGATTTCTCTAGAATACTTTTCCTCAACAAAGCTCTAAGTTTGGGTGCTGGTTAAGGAAATCCCCTTTCTAAATATACTTGTTTTAAACTTATCCTCTGCTTCACTAAGATCTCTTATGTCCAACTGATCTAGTCATCTAGCTACACCACAACCATCAACATATAATGTTATGATCATGTCCCTTCTACAACATTCCTTCATTCTGCTCCTAGTACATTAGCCTTGTATCTATTTTTAAGGCTTGCAAGGTTTCCATTCTTTTAATATAACCTATGTTATCAAACTCCTACAATGGGTAGGGTACTACTCCTCTCAATACAAGTTTGGTCTTGTTATAAGCTTGATTAAGCTACTTTGCTTTCAACTACTCCATACAATTAGTATCACTTACTTTATCATACTCTAGCTGGATTCCTCATGACCAAACTAGATGATTCAACTTACTAAGGTTTAGCCTGATTCATGTACTCACAATACTTCTTCATCAACTGGTAATTTATTCTCAAGAGCCTTGAGAATAATGACCACCATCCTTTGATCATACCAAGCTTAGGCTTCTATTTGTCTGATCAGGATCTATACTTAACTAAGTAATAGATTGTTACTAGCCTATTTATACGCTTATCTTCTTAAGGAAGCTTACCCCATGTGGGTATCTACTTGGCTTAACAAGATTACCACTGGATTCTCGAATACTACTAGCTTTCTCATAGCTTCATAAATACTAATTTAACTCTTGGGTTTAGGTAGTTAACTCATGAGTGAGTTCACTCCTCCCATATCAAATGGGTTGATCACCACTAAGGATCACATTCCATTAATGATGACACACTCTACTATAACTAATTCCTCCTTTATTTACTTAAGGGCTTTGGAAGGTCACTATAATAGGTTAGAGTTTAAGGTTATTGAGTACTAGGTTAGGGATTGATACCCCAGTACTGATGGTCGATTGACACTAGAAGTTATCTATTCAGAAATACCGTATGTTAATATGACAACAAGGTCTGTGATGAACGGTTTTGGCTTGTTTTCCATTCTACTCCTTTTGTGATATGAATTCATATTTTAGAACTACCATGATACCCATGGTATGAATAACTATCACAATCAAGTGTAACATGATTTCATTATAGAGTTTCTTTTCTTAAGTTATATACTTAACTTGGTATTCAGGATTTGCGGTAGATAATACCTTGATTTCATCTCTGGAACATTAAGTATTCATCTTTGAGTTGTTGTATGGAATACCATGTAGTACTCTCTAAAATATCAATTACTCCTTATTAAGTAGTGTGTTGTGACTTAGCTTTATTACCTTTGATCTACCCTTAGATCAAATTATATTACCCAAAGATAAGATTTTAACAAAGGTCATATTGAAACTTATCACAGTCAACTTGATGCTCTTCTTCAGTTCCACTAATTGAAGAGAAGCTTCAATCTTTTTGACAAGTTTTATTTTAAAAGCGAAAAAATAATCCAGATTTTCTATGCATGAATGCAATGCACACACCTCATCTCAGCTTATTTCTAAGTTCTAATGCTGGGGTGTTATAGTTGATTATGTTACTAAATGGGTTGAAGTTATTCCAACAAGCCATGCAGATGCAGCCACCTTAGTGAAGATGATCAAGGATGTTATATTCCCCAGGTTTGGAGTTCCTAGATTCTTAATTACTGATGGTGGTTCTCATTTTATGAAAGGAACTTTCAGGAAAATCCTCAGCAAATATGGAGTAACTCACCGCGTTGCTTCACCATATCATCCCCAAACGAGTGGTCAAGTGGAACTCTCCAATAGAGAAATAAAGAGCAAACTCGAGAAGACGGTGGACAAGTCAAGAACATATTGGTCATACGAGTTAAATGACACTCTATGGGTGGACCATACTGCGTTTAAAAATCCAATGGGTATGACACCTTATAAGATGGTATAAGGTAAGGCTTTCCATTTACCTTTATAATTGGAACACAAAGCTTTCTAGGCAATCAAGAACCTAAACTATGATCTTAAAGAAGCAGGATACAAACGTTTATTAGATATTCATGCTTTAAATGAGTTTAGAAGCGAGGCTTATGAAAATGCTAGATTGTTTAAAGAAAAAAGTGAAAAGATGACATGATAGAAAAATAGAAAATAAGACCTTGAAAAATGGAGACAAAGTGTTTCTCTATAATTCTCGTCTTAAGTTGTTTCCAGGGAAGCTCATATCAAAGTGGGAAGGTCCCTATATAGTTGAAGAAGCTTATTCATCGGGAGCAGTGAAGCTCAAGGGAAAAACACCCTCTTTTTCATGGGTGGTAATTGGACAACGCTTGAAGCATTATCAAGTAAAAAAAGATATAAGTGCAGTCACCATACAAGTGATCACCCGAGAAGAGTTGATTGAGCAAAGATATACAAGGGATGGCAACTTCAAGAAAAATGGACTCTAGACAAAATAAGCAACACTACAGTCAAGCTATTGACCATAAAAGAGCGCTTCATGGGAGGCAACCCATGCAAGGTAAAGGCTTGAGTAAGTGTTAAAGATTTTATGAGCTTGTGTTAAATGAGGAACATTTGAAGCTCTAGCAATGAAAGGGGAAGATTGATAGTGCCAATATTGGTCGAAAATTTAAGCTATCATTTTTCTTTCAAAACTTGATATTTCGTTAAGTTTCAGAGTAATAAGGAATCCCTGGAGAAGCAGGACATTTTTGGTGGACACAAAGGATTAAACGACCAACTATATGACTAGAATAAAAATTCCGGCCATATAGCTGCGGTCGTATAGTTGTTTCGACATCACCCCTTCAATCTACGAAAGGTACTAATAGTTTAACGACCAACTATACAGCAGAAATAAAAATTCCGCCCGTATAGTTGCCGTCGTATAGATATCGATGCCTTTGACAAAGTTCTTTTCTAGGTACTGTTAGTTTAACGACCAACTGTATGGCAGGAATAAAAATTCCTCCCGTATAGTTGTGGTCGTATAGATATCGACCCATCTCCAAAAAAATTATTCAGAATATAGAGAGTTTAACGACCAGCTATACGGCAGGAATAAAAATTCCTGCCTGTATATTTTTGGTTGTATAGTTGGTTCCACCGTAGAAGAAATTATATAGCCGGTTCGCAACTATACGGCAGGACCTATACGGGCAGCGCCCTTATAGTTGCTCGTTATGAAAGGCATCTAGGGTTTTTAACCTCTCCTTTTAAAGTTGATCGCATCTAACCTTTTTAAATTAAGTTTTCGCAGAGCTACAACCTCCAGCCTCGAAAAATCCTCGCCATCCCAAAACAAGCCCCCCTAACAACGTCTGTGTAGCGAAGCCATGCAGCCCTTCCATATCAACAAGATCTGGAAGAAGAAAGAAGAGAACCCCGTGAAGAGGATCGAAGAAGTAGAGCATAAGGGAACACCATCACCATCCAGCCTGGAGATCAAGCCTCTCCCAAATTGGGAGAACATGTTCCCGTAATGGATGGAGATCATGAGGCAAGTTGAGAGAGGAAATAACAAGGATGAGTATCTCCCTAATACCTATCATCACAACATAGGATCCTAAACCTCCTCTTGGTCCATCACCTCTTAAACCTAAGAAGGTTCGCCAAGATGATATTCATGATAAGATCTATGAGTTGTAAAAAGCTTCGAAGGCATGTGTTGAAACAATTGGAGAAGGGATTGACTCCTACTGGATGATGAGCAAATACCTTGAGAAAAAGGTCGATGACATCGATGGTAGAGTTGGTTTCTTGATTAAAACTATTTTTGAGTTGCTAGATGAGAATAAATTCCTCAAGAAGAGAATGTTGAAGTTTCGATACAACATGGTCGAGCTCAGCATCCGCTTTGCAAGCATAGTCAAAGATGTCAACATAAAAGAGGAGGGCAATGTTCTTCCTACCTAGGAAGAGGAATAGGTACCAACAAGGAGTTATTTGATCCCGCCTGGCTTGATTCCAAGCTTGGGGAGATCTTTAAGACCTTGTAATCCATCTTATAAGTTTTATATTACTATTTTAGTTTTGCATTAGTTCAAATTTAGAAATAACTTTGCATCATTCAAGTTCCTTAAGGAATAGTCGATCCCATTTGCGAAATTTCCGGTTTATTATTACATATGGAGCATTATTGAGTTTGTGCTTGTCTTATTAGATATATGAATGGCTTGAGTATAATTTTACCTACGCTTGATGATAACAATATTAGTCTTCCACACCATTGGTATTAATGGAACATATAAAGATAATTTAATCAATATGTTGTGAGTTCATGGTTTGATTTACAAAAGTAAAAATAATCTAATTAGTCAAGATGAAAATGAAACCTTGAACAAAAAGAAAATTAAGAGCGCTACCAAAATATAGTGAGGACAAATCGAGGTAGAATCTTCAAGTCATAAAGATGCTTCATATACAATTGGAATTTGATAATTGAGAACGTTAAAACTTTGGATTCCTACATTAAGTGGAATGTATGGCTAGCTTCGTTACACAACACTTAAACATAAGTGAAAGCATATATAAAGAAAAGTGAAAAAAGAAGAAGAAAAGGAGCGAATGTGCAAAGAGCAAGTAGGCATACACCACTATATTGTGGTATGACAAAGAAGTGTTTTGAGATTTCGAATCCCAAGTGAATATGTTAATCCTAGAACACTTGGGACTACCTCACTAACTCATTCGGTCGAACTGAGTACTTTTACATTATGTTGAGATTCATCTTTTGTAAACTGTTGATCACTAAGGTGTGTAAGCCTTCTAATTTTATTCAGATGGTTCGAATAAGGTACTATTCATGAACTTATTCCTGTGTATCATATATGATAAACACATGTTGCAACTGCCTCATTTATTTTATAGACTCAACTTCATGAATATGAGGATCACATCCATTAAGCTAAACTTGCTCGGGATGAGCAAGAGTCTAAGCTTGGGGAAGTTGATGAGTGCATATTTGTATCATGTTTTATATTATTATTTTGCATTGTAGATGTAGGATCTTGGTATTTTATGGCGTTCACATGCACGTTTTATGTATGTTTTCACTAGGATCAGGACAAATGATGGATACAATGGACACAATCCTTGGAGGGGAGAAAAGGAATCAAAAATACGTAAATCGCTTATTTTGGAAATATCAATAATACCAAAAGAAAACCCGAAGCAATCAAGGGTTACAGACAGTTCAATGACGAACTATACGACCGGAATACTTTTTCTGGCCGTATAGTTCCGGTCATATAGTTGGTGCCACCACCGCCTCCTCAAATAGTTTCACCCTGTGCAACTGGATCGGAGAGACGACATATGAAACATCCAGAAATCACCGAAAACCTTATCTCTGGAAGGAATCTGGAGGGGGAACTCGCCCAAGGGATCCATCTTCGCCCTACGCAGATTTGGGAGGCCAAGGCATTGATCTTCATCTTCATCAACCGCTGCACAACTATCATCTCTATACTTCCCATCTTCACCCATCTAGATCTTGTTGTAATTTATGTACTCTTTGTGGATTTATACAAGAACTATTCATTTACAATTGATTCCATTACAGTTGCTATGATGTTGATTGCCTCCATGCCTGAGTAGATCCTTAGTTCTTGGGGAGATGGAGAAACGCTAGCATATGATTGAGATAAGAAAGAGATTATTATGTTATACATCATTATGTGTCTGAGTTAATTGTCTTTATCTTGATGTTCGGAGTTGTGCACCTCCTTAATATTTGCCCTATATGGGGACTCGATGAAGGGGATTATTTTTTAGTAGACGGAGGGATGATAGCACGTACTGTGACTATAAAGCTATTGTCATTCTTTACGTACTAACTTGGGGAATCAAGGAGAACTCATAAATCCATGTCCATGCCATGGGAGAAATCCCTTAATAGTGGGATAATACGATTAATGTTGTTTATCTGTCGGCTGTGGTTCTGAAGGATGATGTGAGCAGTGGTTGCTGCCTATTTGTCCATATATGGAGCTCCTCCCACATACATACATATCATGAGAATATTCATTAATAATCTTGATTGCTTAGTCTAAATTGCTAGAGGTGTATCCACCACTCCCTGAGAATGCCTTTTTCCCAATTGCAGTTCTAAGTTCTTTTACATACGTGATTCTTACTTTCTGCATTAAGTTTTACTTTACTTGCTTAGTTCAACCAAAAGCCAAAAAAAACTTTACTATTCTTGCATCTTAAATTTATTCCTTAAGTACTTTGTTTAGTTTTAGTTAAAAGCATTTTAGTCTTTTGCCTACTGCTCTTTGTGGGATCGATATCGTTATTTCAAAACAAGCTACAAATGATCTGTGCACTTGCAGTCATCAGCGATGGCGGTGGCGGTGGCGGAGCCGTGGCTGGGGTGGTGGCGGAGCTCGTCGTGGTGCGCGGTGGCAGAACTCGTGGCGACCGCGGGCTTGGCGCGGCGACGGACAGACCGGTGTGGGGAGGCGCTTGATAGAGGGGCCGGCGGTGGCGGTCGGTAGGGTTGCGATGGTGGCCGGCGATTTTGGCAGCCTGGTGGCGCTGTGTGCATGCTCCTCGCGATGCTAGCTCCAAGTCCCGGTCGATGGATTCGATCGGGGAAGAATAGGCGCCCTTTAGTCCCGGTGCATGGCACCAACCAGGACAAGGGGGGTCTTTAGTCCCGGTTGGTGCAATGCACCGGGACTAAAGGGGTGGGGTCGCTTTTCGGCTGCAGAGCCTTTAGTCCCGGCTGGTGTTTTGGGCAGGGACAAAAGGCACAAATTTGCACGCGCTGGGCCTAAGTTAGCGCCTGTGTTTTCAAAAATTTCAATTTGCATATACTATATTAAACATTTGAATTATACTATTTTTGCATAATTATTAATTTGAGAAAAAATTTAACATGAAAAGTTCTTAGATTTGAATAAGCATTCCAAATCTATTTTCTGTTTTATAAAATAATCATTCTAACTAGTTAAACTATTAACCATTTTACCATTTTCAATTTAAAAATGCATTAACTATTATATTTTGCATATTTTTGAATCTCACTAAACATTCAACATAAAAAATGCTTGAATTTGAATAAGTAATCCAAATCCATTTTCTGTTTTAGAAAATAATTATTCTAACTAGTCAAACTATTGACCGTTTTGCCATTTTCAATTTAAAAATGCATTAAATATTATTTTTTGCATATTTTTTAATCTCACTGAAGTTCCCACCGCTTCCCGCCATATTTTGTCGCCCTTTCCCTCTAACCAGGGCTTTCAGTCCCGGTTGGAGCCACTAACCGTGACTAAAGATATGTCCCATGATTGCCCTTTCCCTCTAACCAGGGCTTGCCAGGCTACCGGCTGCCCGCCGACTGGATGCTGAGTGCTGGAGGAGTTCCTGCCCCTCCTGTGCCTCAAGGTTCTTCCCGCCAGGCGGTCATCACGAACCACTTCTAACTCGATGTCACACCGGAGGAGCGGATGGATTTCCATAAGGATCCCGACAACTACGATACCTAGAATGCCTTCTTTGCTAACCGGCGGGAAAGGGAGCTCGCCAAGTACGAGGGTGACGGCCTACCCCCGGTAAACCAAAACAAAGCCGGTCGCCGCCTGTGGTGGGCATACCAGACTATTGTCGATGTGGTGCGCTACATCGCCTAGTGAGATCATCCTTGCCTATGGTGCCCGCACTTTGACCCTCCAAAGAGCCACAAGAAGGGTGGCGGTGGTGAAGGCCGCGGGCGTAGTGGCATCGTCATCCAGGAGCCCCTCCCTCGCGCGTCATGAATCCGAGGCTGGAGTGGCAGGTGCCCTGGAATATGCCCTGGCTGGGCTTAGGATCCAGCTGCATGCGCCTAGTGACAACGATGACGACGATGACAAAGACGAAGATGACCCTGAAGCTATGTACTATAGGGCTAGACATGAGTATGACTAATAGGGGGCCTTTAGTCCCGATTCCGTAGTCCGAGTTTTTTAATAACAATAAATGTTTTGAGTGTTAGTCCCGGTTTGTGGCTAGACCGGGACTAAAGGGGGGGGGGGTCTTTAGTCCCGATTCCGTAGTCCCAGTTAGGAAACATGGACTAATTGATCGTTTCCTACTAGTGTTGGTCTCTGTACAACTTTCCCAAACTATGAAGATGTTGTTCTATTCTTGTGTCGGGGAGCTAACTAATTTCACATATTAGGGAGTATATCTATGGCCAACTTGTTGGAGATGTCGGAGGACTGGGCTCTGCCGGCATCTCCCTCAAGTTGGCTATAGTGTTGTCCCTGCTCTCGCACTCCATCAATATGCTAGGGAGCTAACTAGTTTCACATATTAGGGAGTGCCTCTATGGCCAGTTTGTTGAAGATGCCGGAGGACTAGATCCTTAGGCATCTCCCTCAAACTAGTCGTAGTGGTGTCCCTACTCTCTCAAGCTAGTTGTAGTGGATCCTTAGTGTTTGGAGTTGATAACTTCACAAGGATGTCGGCCTATTTATAGTGTCGCCGCCCATGTTTAGTCCTGGTTGGGGACTAAAGATGGACCTTTAGTCCCGGTTGGAAACACCAACATGGGCTAAACATATGTCCCACCATATTACGTCGCCTCGACCGTTACATGCTGACAGGTGAGGCCAGGATACATAGCGGACCAGCTATCCATCTCTCGCTAATTATGGGGACGTAGTGTGGGACCATGTGGAGCACGTTTGGTGGTTATGTGCGCCCTATTGCCTAAATTGGAAGTTTTCTATTTTTTCTATTTTTATGATTGGCCTTTTTAACAGCGCCTTTTCCCCTCTCTCTCTCTCGCTAATAGTTGTGTTTTTTTTCCCAAAAAGGTAGCGAATCTAGAGCAGCTTCTCTCTTCATTCTGGTAGCAAATCTGGTAGCAAATCTAGAGCAACAAAACTAACCAGCACCATAAATAAATTCAGTAAACAGAGCAGATGTAGATAAAGCAGCTAATATAGGTTATATAGTATGGTACTTAACAAGGTTCGACAATTAGGCTGCTCAGCAGCAGCAACGGACAATTTCAACACAGACAAGACAAAAGAAGCTGCTTTACAGTAGCCGCAGCAGCAGCAGATCAGTGGCCCCTCATGGCCTCTGCTAGGAGGGCCTCTGCCTCCTCCCTCTAGCGCCTCCTCCACTTCTTGCTGCCCAGTCCCTTGACCTTGGCCGCCTTGGGCCTGATCGGGGGCATGCGACCCTCCTTGATAGACACCTTCTAGAGGTTGCAGAGGTGAAGACCGAGTGCCTGGTGCTTGGATATGAAGCCATTGACGTTCACGGACTCGCCACAGGTCCTCACATCCTAGGCATGCTTCACGAGAGAGTTGAAGTCCGTGACGCGGAGCCTCCTGGTGGGGCAGAAGGGGCACCTGTACACGTCACCGGCAAAGAATTTGTTGTACTGGCTGGACTTCAGCCTCCTCAGCACATGACGAGTCTTGGTGTCCTTGGACTCATCGTCGCTGCTATCCTCCTGTTGAAAACAAACAGTAGAGTGTAATAAGGACATGATTGAGATACTTTGATTATCAGGATTGATTATTTGCATAAATTAGCCTATCGAGATCTCTTGATTATTCCGCGAATCTCAAACCAAATCGAATACTGATCCCAACTACGAACAAGGGGTGTTCAAATACGAGTAGGGGTATTCATCGAAATACGAGATCTAACACAAGAGGATTAGCTACTGTAAAAATATGAACAACAGAGCCCTAATAACAAATGATCTAGCATCCAAAGATGGGAACGGGGGAAGAACAAGGGAAGGGGAGAAAACCCTGGTTACCACCGACCATGGGTCAGCGATGCTGGTGTCGTAGGGGTTCTCCGGCCTTATGCAAACAACCTCCTCTTAGGGGTCCCAGCCGAGCAGGATCTGCCCGAGACCGGCGAGGGACTCCTCGCCTATGGCTATGGCGGATCCGGGGATGGGGACGGGGCCTGTACGGGAACATGAGCCTCCTCGCCGGCAGCCTTGGAGGCACCGATGGCCACCACGCCATTCTTCTCCATCACCGGCGTGGTTGGGGTTTTCTTGGGGGTTTGCAGGAGGTGATGGGATAGTGGAGACGGTTGAGTGAGCGAGTGAGTGATGAGTGAGAGTGGGGAGGCCTCTATTAAAGGAGAAGGGAAGCGACGTTTCGTTGCACTACCGTGCACTGCACCGCGTAATCGCGTACGCTACTGCACCGTGCACGACCACACGTGTCCGCTACCGCCCCGTGCACCGCACACGCGTACCGTGAGTCACGTTTTTCCCTCATGTCTAACCCTGGCGATTCAGTTGTACTTAGTTTTGCCCTCGAGTTTAACACTAGCAGTTTGGTTACACTCAGTTTTGCCCTCCAGTACTAACACTGCCATGTGCAATATACTCAGTTTTACCCTCCGGTGGCTGCTCAACGGAGAGTCAACAAATAGGTTTTAGCTAGCTAATTGAGTCATTTTATGCACAACAAATTCAAAAAGAGCAAAACATAGTGGCATCTATCCAGGGAGTCTTATTATGACCTGCCACCATAAGAAATGTATCTAAACCAAGGTTTAACCTAAATCACCACTTCTGAAATCACCTACTATCTATGAAGGTTCATGGCTTTCTACTCAAGCCTCTTCCCAAAACATCCCTCCCCAAAACATAGTTTGTCTAAATGAGGCAAGATGTATGCCAAACTGGTGTATATTTGAATTACAAATAGTTTGATGTATGCCAAGATGTATTTTATTGTATAAAAGACGCATTTTCCATTTTTTAAATCTTTTTCTATTTTCTATTTGAATCCCTTTGTCAGTCTTGCCCTTGGTTTTCAAGTTCTACTCAGTTTTTCCCTTGGTTCGTAAGTGCTACTCAGTTTTCTCCTCTCTTTGTATCCATCTCTCGCACATGTGCTCATCTTCACTGCTATGCTCTGAATGGTCGAGACAGTTGTCACACGGATTGTGCCCACCAACCGTTGATCCTCTGTGATCCGGCGGACATGATAACCCCTATATCTGTCGGGGGGCACCCCTCTATCCATGCAAAATAACGAGTATGCCACCGGTACTTTAACTCCATAAACAAATGAACTTGAATATAATTTGAAGGAATGTGTTCGAAGGTGTATAATTTCTGCATTACATTCCACTCTATGAAAATGATAATATCTCAAGATTTTCTTAGCACAATATTATCACGTATTAAGTGCGGTTTCAAAGAGTTCAAATGTGTATAATTTTTGTATACGCAAATTTATGCACTACATTCCACTCCATGGAAATGATAAATGATCAGGATTTTATCAGCACAACATTATCATGACCTAAGTGCGATTTTAAAGAGTCCAAAGGTGTATAATTTTCGTATATGCCAGTTTATGCATTACATTCCATTATATGAAAATGATAATATCACAAGATTTTCTTAGCACAACATTATCAAGTATTAAGTGCGATTTCAAAGAGTTCAAAGGTGTATAATATTTGGATACGCAAGTTTATGCATTATATTTCACTCCATGGAAATGGTAATCTCTCAAGATTTTCTTAGCACAATATTATCACGTATTAAGTGTGATTTCAAAGAGTTCAAAAGTGTATAATTTTTGTATACGCAAGTTTATGCATTATATTTCACTCCATGGAAATGATAATCTCTTAATATTTTCTTAGCACAACATTATCACGTATTAAGTGCGATTTCAAAGAGTTCAAAGGTGTATAAACTTCATATATGCAAGTTTATGCATTACATTCCACTCTACGAAAATGGGGGAGAAAATAATAATCTCTAAAAAATTTGTTAGCACATAATTATCATGTATTAAGTGCTATTCAAAAGTGTTCAAAGGTTTATAATTTTCGCATATGCAAGTTTTTGCACTACATTCCACTCTATGAAAATGATAATCTCTCAAGATTTTCTTAGCACGTCATTATCACGTATTAAGTGCGATTTCAAAGAGTTCAAAGGTGTATAATTTTTGTATACGCAAGTTTATGCATTATATTTCACTCCATGGAAATGATAAATGATCAGGATTTTATTAGCACAACATTATCATGTCCTAAGTGTGATTTAAAAGAGTTCAAAGCTGTATAATTTTCGGATATGCATTATGTTTCACTATATGAAAATGAAGCAACGGAACGGGCGTGGGCGCGAGGCTGGCTCGGGGTCCCATCTTGCAATGCCAACCTGGGTAAGCTGTGGTTCCGGCGCTCACATGGATAAGCTGTGGGTCCGATGATGATCTGGATAAGTTGAGAGAGGTGTCCACTACGGGAATCGACGGAACGCGGCCCCACTTGTCAGCATGTAACGACATGGGTACACTACGGGACCCGACAGAACGCGGCCCTACTCGTCAGCACGTAACAGCGAGGGTCCACTACGAGACCCGACTGAACGCGACTCCACTTGTCAGCACGTAACGGCAAGGCTGACGGACGGCAAGTTTCAGACCATGTGAGAGGTTCGTATAAGGAGATCGGCAAAAGTGAGGAAAAACTAAGCGGCTGGAGAAAGCTGAGTACAACTAACGAACCGAGGGCACAAAATAGAAATCCCAAAGGTTTAATACATTACATAGATTTATGTCTCAAATAAAAGGTTTAATACATTATTACACATCACCAATATCTCTATCTAGTGTTGTGGTTTTCTTCTGCACCGTATCCATGGAGAATCTTCATCATTTAACATGATATTTGGGTCCGTTTTCACTTTAAAGGGTGGAATTTCATGAAACTTATTGTAATCTTCTGACATGTATGTCTTGTCATCCACTCCCACGATGTTTCTTTTCCCTGAAAGAACTATGTAGTGCTTTGGCTCATCGTATTATGTATTCTTTTGCTTATCTTTCCATTTTCTCGGTTTGGTAGATGATATGTTGCTAACGTATCCGTAATTTTTGATGTTCCATGCTTAGTTTTATCTACTTTCTTATGTTTTGTCCACACTTTGGAGTACTTTTCATATGATTTCTTGGACTAACCTATTAACAAGAGCCATAGTGCCAGCTACCTGTTTTCTGCTGTTTTTGGTTCCAGGAAGTCAGAAAATGAATATTCTTAGAATTGGACGGGACAAAAGCCAAAGTCAGTTTTTCACCGAGGGACACACGGAGCCAGAATATGAGACGGAGAGGGACTAGGGGGCCACCACACCACCTGGCCGCGTGACCCAGCCTGGCCCGCGCTAGGGGGTGGTCTGGCCGCCCTAGGCACCCCCTCGACCTCCCCTTACGACTCTAAGATGCCTCCGATACAGAAACCATAAGTACCCGATCAATATTCCACGAAAGAGTCTGTAGCCGCCATCATCTCCATCCCTAGATCGGGAGGGATCTGAAGCTCTTCCCGGTACCCTGCCGGAGAAGGGAATTCACCCTAGAGACCTTCTTCATCATCATGCAAGCCTCCGGTGTGATGCGTGAGTAGTTCATCTCTGGACTACGGGTCCATGTAGTATCTAGATGGCTAGTTCTCCTCCTTTGTGCTACCATGTTTAGATTTTGTGAGCTCCGTTCATGATCAAGATCATCTATTTGTAATCCTACACGTTGTGTTTGCGGGGATCCGATGGATATTGAGATGCTATTTCAGATTGATTATTGATTCTATCATGTCTTTGTTATTTGTGATCTTGCACGCTTTCCGTTGTTAGTAGCTATCTTGGCCAAGTAGATGCTAGCAACTCCAAGAGTTAGTATTTATGCTCGATAGTGAGTTCATGCCTCTAGTAATCTGGGGAAGTGACAGAAATATCTAAGGTACTAGATGTGCTGTTGCTACTAGGGAGAAAACAACAATCCTTTGTTCATAGAACAATCGTATTGTTTACTTTACACGCAATTCGTAATGCAATTACCCGTTGCTTGAAACTTAATACTAGAGGGGGTTCGGATCATAGCCTGAAGGTGGATTATTAGTCATAGATGCAGTTGGATGGTGGTCTATGTATAATGTTGTAATGCCCAATCGAATCTCAGAGGAGTCAATATGAGTAGTATATGCTTGTATGCTTTCTTGATGTTTATCAATTTCCGCGTTGTATTTCGTTCACCCAGCATGTTATCTATCTTAAGGAAAGCCACCTCTAGTGAACTATGGACCCCGGTCCTTTCTTCTACTATCAATCTACAATCAACTGTTTGCTGCTTTGTGTTTACTTTCTGCAAACTATTACTTTCTTCCACTCGATACGTTTAATCCTTTGTTTTCAGCAAAACCGGTGAGATTGACAACCTCATCGCAAGTTGGGGACAAAGTTCTGTGGTTGTGCTGTGCAGGTCTCCATGTTGCTGCTGGCACCGGTAGTGCGCCCTGCCAAGGCTCAGCTAGCAACACCTTTGGGGTGTTTCCTTGCTCCTACTGGATTGATAACCTTGGTTTCATAACTAAGGGAAAACTTACTACTGTGCTCATCATACCTTGCTCTTGGGGTTCCCCAACGAGCTCGTTAATACACGAGTCAGCAGTAGACATGTCCTTCACATAGAAAACCTGAGCCACATCGTTGGCTAGGACGAATGGTTCGTCCATGTATGCAAGATTGTTGAGATCCACTATTGTCATGCCGCACTTTTGGTCTACATGTACCCTGCCTCCTGTCACCCATTTGCACCGAAACAAAGGGACCTTAAAAGTAGGTCCATAGTCAAGTGCCCATATCTCCTCTCTGTAAACATAATATGTGTCCTTCTGCCCATTATCATCTTTTGCATCAAAGCGGACACCACTATTTTGATTGGTGCTCTTTTTATCTTAGCCGATCGTGTAAAATGTATTCCCATTCGTCTCGTACCCTTAGAAAGTACAAATAGTCGAAGATGGTAACCTGGCCAACGAGTAAAACTGATCTCCAATAGTGGTGTTATTCATGAGATGTGTCTACAACCAACTGCCGAAATTCTTCTCGTGTTCCCCTTTAATCCAGGAGTCAGGCTTCCTCGGGTTTTTAGAGTGTAGAATATGATTGTGTTTCTCGATATACGGAGCCACCACGGTGGAATTGTGTAGAATTGTGTAGTGTGCTTGAGTGAAAGAATGTCTGTCCCTACATACCATTGATATCCTTCCTAGTGTGCCTTTTCCAGTCAGTCTCGCCTCATACCAAGATTCAGGCACACCAATCGGCTTAAGGTCCGGAAGAAAGTCAACACAAAACTCAATGACCTCCTCTGTTCCATAGCCCTTGGAGATGCTTCCTTCTATCCTAGCAAGGTTATGAACATATTTCTTTAAGACTCCCATGAACCTCCTAAATGGGAACATATTGTGTAGAAACACAGGACTGAGAATTTTAATCTCTTCGACTAGGTGAACTAGGAGGTGCGTCATAATATTGAAGAAGGATGGCAGGAACACCAACTCGAAGCTGACCAGACATTGGACCACATCAATCTATAACCCTGATAGACTTTCTTGATAGATTACCTTCTGAGAAATTGCATTGAGGAATGCACATACCTTCACAATGGCTAGTCGAACATTTTCTAGTAGAATTCCCCTCAATGCAACCGAAAGCAATTGCGTCATAAGCACGTGGCAGTCATGAGACTTTAGGTTCTAGAATTTTTTCTCTTTCATATTTACTATTCCCTTTATATTTGACGAGAAGCTAGAAGGGACCTTGATACTGAAAATAACTTAAAAAAGATTGCCTTCTCTTCTTTGGTAAGAGCGTAGCTGGCAAGCCCTTGAAACTTCCCTGGATGCTTGCCCTCTCGTCCTTTATGATGTTGCTGGTCCTCCTGCGCTGCCGGGGTATCTTTTGAATTCCCATACCAGCCCAGGAAGCCTAGAATATTCATGCAAAGATTCTTCGTCAGGTGCATCGCGTCGATTGCAGAGCGGACCTCATGCACTTCCCAATAGGGTAGCTCCCAAAATATAGATTTCTTCTTCCACATGGGTGCGTGTCCGTCGGCGTCTTTCGGAATAGGTTATCCTCCAGGACTCTTTCCAAAGATTACATTTAAATCCTTGACCATACCAAATACATCAGCATCAGTACTGGGGACAAGCTTCGTCCGGTTTTCTGCCTTTCCATTGAAATACTTGCCTTTCTTCCTTAAGGGATGACTAGGCAGAAGAAAATGACGATTGTACGGGTACACATTCTTCCTACAATTATCCAGATATATACTTTCAGTCTCATCTAAACAGTGTGTGCATGCATTGTATCATTTGTTCGTATGTCCTGAAATGTTACTAAGGGCAGGCCAATCATTGATGGTTACGAACAGCAGCTCTTGTAGGTCAAATTCCTATTGTTTGTGCTCATCCCACACACGTACACCTGGTTTGGCCCACAACTATAAAAGTTCATCAACTAATGGCCTTAGGTACACATAAATTTCGTTGCCGGGTTGCTTCGGACCTTGGATGAGGAATGGCATCATAATGAACTTCCGCTTAATGCACAGCCAAGGAGGAAGGTTGTAGATACATAGAATCACGCGCTAGGTGCTTTGACTACAATTGTGCTCCCCAAAAGGATTCATGCCATCTGTACTTAGACCAAACCATAAGTTACTTGCGTCACCAGAAAAGTCCGGGAAGTCTCTCTCAATTTTTCTCCACTGTCGACCATCAGCAGGGTGCCTCAACATCCCATCTTTCTTACGGTCTTCCATGTGCCATCGTAACAACTTGGCATTTGTTTCTGAACAAACATTTCAACTGTGGTATTATAGAAGCATACCACATCACCTTGGAGGGAACCCTCTTCCTGGGTGGCTCGCCCTCAACATCACCAGGGTCATCTTTTCTGATCTTATATCGCAATGCAGTGGATACCGGGCATTTATCCATATTCTCGTACTTCTCACCGCGGTAGAGGATGCAGTCATTACGGCATGCATGTATCTTCTCCATGTCTAATCCTAGAGGGTAGACAAGCTTCTTTGCTTCGTACGTACTGGAGGGTAATTCGTTATTTCTCGGAAGCAACTTTTTCATTATTACCAGCAACTTTTCAAATCCCGAGTCAGTCACACCGGTCTCTGCCTTCTACTTCAGCAATTCCAGTGTGCTACCCAGCTTCTTCTAGCCATCTTCACAAGTTGGGTACAAGAATTTGTTGTGGTCATGTAACATCTTCTCGAACTGCAACCTCTCTTTTTCCGTGTTGCAGTCTTGCTTTGCATCAGAAATTACCCGACCAAGATCATCAGCGGGCTCATCTGGTTCCCGTTCTTCACCCCCTTCTTCTTGATTGTCTTCCATTGTGGTATCAGCGTATTTAGAGAACATAGATCGGTAGCTGTCATCATCGTTCTCTTATTAATCGCCGTCTTCCATCATAACCCCTCTTTCTCCGTGGTTTGTCCAAACATTATAGCCGAACATGAAACCGGACGGAAGCAGGTGGCTCTGAATGACTCTTGAGGAAGTGTGAGCCTGCTCATTCGGACATTCAACACATGGACAACACATAAAACCATCCCACTGCGTGTTCTCCTTGGCCACAAGGCGAAAATAACACACGCCTTCTCTATAAGCGTCAGAGCATCGGTCGCCGTGAATCCATGGATGGATCATCTGCATCATACAACCATATATATCAAACACAATCACAATGCTCAAATTAGTATATTGCGGTCTAAATGAGAAAATAGTTGCTAACCTTTTAGGACACATGGAAACAAAGAGGAGAAACCTTAAGTGTGGCTCGGCCACCTCATATCATGTTTGTCTTGTGTGAACTCAAGTGGCATTGCTCTCACAGGCATTTCATCAAACACCTCTAGTGCATATGAAGAGAAAAATCTAACACAAACTATGCCACACCTTTCCTCCATGAAAAAATAGAGGAGGACTGTGCCAGCCCATTTGTCCCGGTTTGAGATACAAACAGGGACTAATGGGGGTGCACGCAGCGCGCAGCAGGTCCCAAACACATTTGTCTCGGTGTGTATCTAAACCCGGGACAAATGCCTCCAACAGGACCAGGACTAATGGTGCCATACTAGTGGGCGGCTGGGGTCCGGACCATTAGTCCCGGCCCCAGCCACGGCCGAGACTAATGGCCCGGACGAAAGGCCCATTTTTTACTAGTGTCAAAAACATGAAGGTTCCACTCAATAATCGACCGAAACGTGTACAACTGAGTTTGAATGATATACATTCTTTTTCATGATGCTGTAAGTTCCACGCTGAAATTGACCCTAGGTGCTCCATAATTGTATGGGCCAACAAGTCATTAGTGCCCCGAAATTTCAATCAAATTTGATTGATAAAATAGCTGGTGAAGCATTTATAAATCCTGCTAGCTAAGAGATGAACTACTCAGGGTTGATAGATTATGTCTTGTGAATATTAGCCTTGGATGGAACCATGAGCTTTTGTGTCCGTATTAGGAGGTGCTAAAGCATGTACATGGAACCAAGAGTTTAGTTCCACATTGGTAATTGAGTGATAGTTGCGTGGAAAATATTGAATTTCTAATATTTCAGTGTGTTGATTTGACCCTCGTGGGGTATATATAGAGTTACAAGGGGTAGGTATACTTGGAGTACAAGATGATCTTAGAGTCCTAGTCTATCTCATATGCGTATATGTATCCATATTCTAACACCCCCCCTCAGTCGTAGCGGGAGTGAAGCGGACGCTTGCGACTGGATTTGAAGTCTTGCGCTTTCATCGTCTTCGTCTCCTTATCATCCTCACCTGTGTAAACATGATCATGGCTGGCACCTAGGGACGGTGACTGCATCTCCATCTGATGCACCTCTTCCCTCCCGCAGTCATAGCGGGAGTGGCGTGAACGCAAGTGACGATGCGGACACTGTTGACTGGAGTTTTTGAGTTGATGTAGACGTTGTTCTTGATGTCGGTGTCGAGGTAGACAATTTTTATGTAGCCGTGGTCGAGGTGGGTGTGGTCGATGTCGTAGTCGTCGTATGTTGTGGCCACCATTGGCGGAGGCGCAAAAAATTGTGCGTTTTCTTTTTGTTGTTGTTGTTGTTGACGGAGCTGCGGTTGTGGACGTTTTGCACCTTATGGAGATACCGTCAGGGTCCTCTTGGACGCGGTCATAAGTGAGACCACCGGTTTTGCCAAGACCGGAGGAACCCACCAAGCACACACGGTTTTGCCAAAACTGTATGCGCGGTCGTAGGGGCATCACAATTATGATGCCTGTTTGTTGATGCAGTTGTCGGGGTCATGGACACGACCATGCCGTTGTCGTGCCTTGCAGTTGTATTGTCAGAGGGCGACGTAGTTGTATGTCCATCATGTGAATGGTATATTGGTGGCATCGGCGGTGTGTTGACGAAGATGTTGATGAAGACCATATTGATGTAGACCTTGGCGATAATGTCGGCGATGAAGAAGTAGGCGGCGTGTCGGCGATGATCGTCTCTTGAAGGCATCTCTTGTGGCAGCGATGATGTCGAAACCTTGCTCATAGTTTGACGAAGATCTTGATGTAGTTATAAAGCTTGACGTAGATGTTCGGATCGATGTAATTCGATTTGATATATAGTGCAGATCTTGGCGGCTGGATGTAGTTCCGGCTTGACTGAGTGTAGACATCGGTGCACATTTTGTTGTCAGGTCGTCGTCGTCGGTGTGTAGCTCATGCACGTTTTGCAAACTCACATACAGATCAGATAATTACCTTATGCAAATTGAAATTTTGAATGTAGTACATGTCGCTTGTCTTGGCGTTGGCCAGCAGCCTGTGTGTAGGTGCTTCTGCCGGACGACGCGTGTACGGCGCCACGTGAGACGTGGTCACCGATTAGATCAGGAAGCCCGCTGCTGTGTCCTCGTGCCATCCTTGTAATGCCTGGCGTGCTGAAGCTGCTGGTCTTGTGGCCTGGTGGGCGACGGCCGTGCGATCCGGCCAGCTGTGGACGCGTGCACCGGAGGCCTGCTACGCGTTGCCCCGATGAAGAAGACACTGCCTTCCTTGAGTCGCCGTCGGGTTTGTTTTCACCGGAATTTGACGATTGTGAAGAGATTTAGGAAATTTATTTTGGCTAAACTAGATCTGATCTATTGAATTGGAAAATTCGAAATTTCTAAACTAATCTATAGAACCGATCCAATCTTTGATTGAGACCGGGTGCCGCGCCCTCGAGGAGTAATCTCCCTGAGGCAGCGTGTTACGGAAGTTGTGGAAGAACCTAGAATCGGTGCCATGAGCCTAAGCCTAACCGCTCTAATATCATGTGGAAAATATTGAATCCCTAATATTTCATTGATTTCACCCTCGTGGCTGTATATATAGAGTTACAAGGCGTAGATAGACTTAGAGTACAAAGTGATCTTAGAGTACTAGTCTATCTCATGTACGTATATGTATCCGTATTTCAACAAGTTGTATCTCCTTATATACTAGCTTGTTTTACCGATGTCTTAGGTGCGACAAAAAGAGTAGGTCCCGTGCACTCCTCCTCCCACGTCGTCCTTCTCGCCACACCTCGTCAGCGTGGATTGCGGGTTACGGGTTGCGGGAATGAGCCGAGCTGAGCTCATATCTATACGGTTATATTTTGCTATTCAAAAAATAAATTGTATATTAATTACAAGTCATCGACGGACATGATAATTGCACACCCATTTCTAGTATTTCTAGTTGTGGGTTGCTGCCCCACGTCCTACTCGACATGCGCTATATAAACCCAAGCTCTAGTCGGTATGTATCACACACCTACTTCCAGAATGTTCCACCGCCGTCTTCGTCTTCTCCATCCCATCTTCTGGCGTACAGCAAAATACAGTACAGTAGGCCTCTAGAACTCCGTCTGTCGTGAACTTACATGGGTGATGGGCGATCAGATTTTTGAGAAGCTCTCTAGAGCGACTACTAGAAATCACGACATTGTCTGACGACGACTTCCCCAACAATGACTTCCTCACAGATGTCAATGACTCTTCGGCAACCTTAATATGACCAAAAACACGAAGGATGCTGCTACAACTGCTGCTGATATCACTGCTGCTCAGGCTAGACCGTATGTGACCTTAATTTTTTTCTTTTAGATTTCTCTAGAGTTTCTTGTTCTAGTGTTTAGAGTAGATGTGATTGATTTATCATCACTACTAGAAACAGGGCATATTGTCCCGGTTTGTAAGGGGCTTTAGTCCCGGTTGCCCAACCGGGACTGAGAAATTGGGACAAAAGCCCCAACCCTTTAGTCCGGGTTGGGCTGAGAATTAGGACAAAAGGGCGGTCCACGTGGCCGCTGGCTGTTGCAAGGTGGGAGGGGGAGGGGATTTGTCCCGGTTCGTAATACGAACCGGGATCTATGCGTCTCTGCTGCGGCAGCATTTTGGGCATTTCTTGTGCCGTGGCAGAGATTTTTTTATATATATTTTTATTTATTTTGTTTACCCTTTATGCATTTTCTTCTTGTGTTTTGGGCAGCATTTATTTTGTGACACATATCCCAGCACTATGTTGTGAGGAATGCTCGTCCTCATAGTTGATGGTGCGAGGTTGATGTTACCGAAAGTGGATTCGCATGGAGGCATGGTGCAGATAATGTTACCGAAAGTGGATTCGCATGGAGGCATGGTGACCCTCAAATCCGCACCATGCCTCCATGCGAATCCACTTTCGGTAACATCAACCTCGCACCATCAACTATAAGGACGAGCATTCCTCACAACATAGTGCTTGGGTAAGTGTTATCTACCTTAAGGGAACCATTATATTACAAAACATCTCCCGATTATATTACACAGCAAATATCGAATATATTACATTCATGCATATATACAATATAAAGTCTTTTATGATCCCTATTACATTATTATAATCTTCCGATAGTATTCTCCTTTTGGATCTAGGACCTCTGCATCTAAGAATCCCACAATTTCCTCTTGGATTTCTTGTATGTGATCCTTTGGTAGAAGATTAACCCGCAACCATTCAATCTAATTTAAAAGAATGAGTTAAAATATATCAATGAAACTAAACGCAATTGATGGTAATAAAACAAATTTCTGAATATTGTTTACATACTTGATGTTGTTCTAAGTTTCCGCCCTTCTCACAGGTCGTCTGACGAATGAACTCGCAAACATAGTATCCACATAAGTTATTTCCATCTGCCTGCCTCAGACACTTTACGAGGACAAAGTTCAATCAAAATAATAATAATTAAGCATGATAATGGTATCAAAACTAGAATCAAAGAGATGCGCGGATCTAGCTAGTAGTACTTACATAGTAGTGGTTTAAATGTAAGCTTCTCTTTCCAGGCACCCTTAGCCTTGTCCGTGAATCGTTTCCAAGCGCTGCCCGGCAAAGAAAATGAATGAAATGAGTTATTAATTACTTGATGCATGTAAATGAACGAAAGTTGCTGATATAGTGTCATAAGGACTGAAATTACTGCTAGAGCATATCCTGCATGGGTTCCCACTTCTCAAGGGGTTTACACTTAGAGTCCATGACTTGTACTACTCCATTGTCAGGTTGAATGATTAGCAAAATATGATGGAATCTGCGCATGCATAACTCATCAATTATACACTTAACATTGAGTAAGTGAAATAGAATGTGTACAAGACAATAACACTCACTCGAAGTTGTAAGGTAATAATATTTTCCTTTTGGTTTCTTGAAACCTTAGAGCCATTACAATTTTATCCTATGTGTTCTTGGGATTAAGTTTCACGGTAATTTCATGAACCCAATATGGGTCAATGAACCCAATGTCATAGATCTGTCCTCTTCTGCATTCGAGAATCTTTAGTCTGCATAATATAGTGAGTATGATTATACATGCGGTATAAATGAGGTGAGCTAACTAGAGACTTAATTATTAGAGAAATAATACTTACAGATAGTAGGCACTGACGATCGATTTATCGAGGGTGTCTTGATTGAAAAACTTATGTAGTTCAGGAAATTCAATCAGTATATGTACATCTCCATACCCGTAATGCTCGTTTCGAACTCTGATCACTATCTAGTTTGCCCCTTCCTCTGTGGCTTTAATGTACCAATTATGCAATCTTCGCATTTTTGTTGGTAGATACTTGATGTCCCAAGGTCTAACGAGAGGTTTTCCGTACTCGTATTTGTATGCTTCCTCAGCCACGGGGAAATCTAACTAGTCTAAGTACTGAGCAATAGTCATACCTCGAGCAGTGGCCACTTCTCCATACAGTGCAACAATTTCTTGATCATACTGCTCGTTCGCAGCTTTGCTCGACTCCACCATGGTATCGAAAATCACATTGAGCGGGGGGCATTCCTTGTTTTTCTGTCAACCGAGTTGGGGAATTGAATTCCCGCTTGCACTAGTGCTCTTCGACCACACCATTGACTAATGTGACTTGACAATAGAGCATTCATAGTCTGATGACAGCCTTGGCTCGGGTTGATGAAGGGTCTTCAACATTTTTTGCACTTTGGCTTTTTCTTCTTTAGTGCTGGGGAACTATGGCTCTTTCGGCCGCTTGAGGCTATCAAACCACTGTTGCATTTGGGCCTTTGCGATCACCGCATTATCGTCTTTAGTACAGTCATAAGCTCTCTTGGGACGAACCTTTAGTACTTTTGGGAGGGGCTCTGGTAGACGCTTTGGTGATCGGTTACTCTTTTGCTTTTGGCCTTAACCCTTTTGTACTTTTGGGAGGGGCTGAAACGGCGGACGCGGTGGCGAAGACGGCCGTGCTAGAGACGGCTGACACGGCGGCAAAGACGGCCGTGCTGGAGATGGCTGACGCGGTGGCGGAGACGGTGCCTATCGCCACGACGGCAAAGACGGCTGATGCGCTGGAGACAGGTGAGGCTGCGACGAAGATGGAGTTGTGCTCTGAGGAGTGGATGGCCTTGGCGTCCGATTTGAAAGCACGATGAGTTCCTTTCGCCATATAATGGTCATGTTTTTTACTTCTCCCAACTCAGTCACATCCCCTTCACCTGTAGGGTAGTCAAGCTTGAGCTGCGTGAATCCGTCCATAACTTCATCACCCGGTAATAGCATAGCCCTATGGAACAGGAAAACAATGGTAAGTTGGTACCGGTCCAACTAATGGTAAGGCATAGCCGACCGCCACCTTCATGCTTATGTTGACTACTTTCGCATGCAACTCACAATGTGTCATCTCCATGATATCATCCACTGGGTAGCGAAGAGGAGCCATCGCACGTGCATCATCAGCATCATTGCCGGGGAGCTCAGTGGAAGCCATGTTGCTTTTTCGATTAGTGGATGGGCCGGTGGCATCAAAGGCAGCTTCGTCTACCATGTGCCGCTAAGATGGGTCGTTAGCTTGCTGGCTAAGTTTGTCAAGTTGATTCTGATGCTGCTTTAATTGTTGTTCTATTTCACGCATCTGGTCTTTCTACTTCATTACTTCAAGTTCCTCCCTTTCCTTTCTCCTTTGACGGCTTCTATCGGGATATTTCTTCCTATGGTCGGTAAAACCAAGGTTCCATGGTTTGGAGCCTTCTGTGCCTCGTGTTCGTCCCTCATGTTCCTTGTTCCCAAGGGCGAGTGCGAGCTCATCATTCTCTCTATCGGGAATGAACACCCCATCTTCAACAGCCTTTACTGCATTTCTAATGTCTTTGATGGGTATGGGAGTTTTTTTATGTATTATGTTATATATGCACTTCCCTTCTAAGTCCAATGTTCCCCATGCCCGTAAAACCAATTCCTTACCCGTTCGATCCAATTGTATGGCTCTAGGGTGATCCCTTCAGCTATCAAGTCAGTCTCGAGTTTCTCCCACTTGGGCTTGCTAGCCTTGTAGCCACCTTGCCCCATAGTATGGTGATACTGATTTTTAGTAGCATTTTGCTTATTTGTTTCAGACCTTTTCTTAGCTAGTGCCGATGTCTTGTACGCCACAAAATCAGCCCAGTAGTCTTTTATCTTCTCATACACTCTAGTAGTGAAATCCGGAGTCTTCTCTTTCACTACAAAGTCAAGGTGCAATCTTTTCTTCCAGTTGTTGAATTGCTGGGCCATCTTCTTAAGAGCGTACTCCTTGACGACTTGCTCCATCTGTTTCTGTAGTTCATCTTGAGTTGGAATATACTCATCTGGAGCGTAGTCATCTAGATACACCTCTAACATCGGTAGGGTGAAATTAACCATGCGATTTTTCCAAAGAGTGTCTTTGGCTAAGTCACTGACATATAGAGACTCTAGATCCTTTGACGACCTATTCCATTCTCTGACGGTGATCGGGATGTAGTCCCTAATAATAACTCCGCATTGCCTTATACATTTATTTGCATCATCAATGGGAGCCTTCGGTTCGCCATCTATAGCTACTTCTTCGATCCTGTACCTTTCATGGTCTCCCAACTTTTTGGCTGGGCCTCGTTTATTATTTTTAGAAGATTTGCTCAATCCGGAGGGCTAAAAGAAGAAAGAGCGTTAATATATATGTATATAGACAACATGGGTTAATTTATTAATATATATATGCACCTCGCCGGATTCTCTCCTGTCGGCTTCTCCCTCGGTGGCTTCTCCCTCACCGGAGCCGTCTGTTCGGTCGAAACCCGGATCTCCCTCACTGGAGTTGTTCAGATATATCACGGTGACATCGTTATCAATATGCCCTCCCTTGTTGATCATATCCTCAAGCACCATTTCCTTTTCTTCGTCTCTGGGTTCCATATTTCTGCAAAAGGGGGAAAGTGGATAAGTCGAAGCGGCCAAGCGAGGAGGTTAGGTAGGCGTGGTTTGACGGGCTAGGGATGTAAACCATAATTCGAAGAAACCCTAATATATGGTGCGCGTTGTCACGCCCGTCCATCGTCCCTATATGTCTCGCGTTGCCGCGTCCGTCCCTAACCTCAAACACCGGCGGGATCATGTAACTCCAAGGGGAAAAGCAGTAACTCTGAAACCTGCAAACCCGACAGGTACCCACCTTAAACGGGGAGGGTTTGGTAAAAAGTTAGACCCGCCAACTCTCACGCGCTGGCGGGTACCCGTTGGGGCCCCGAACCCAGCCGGGTCACGGGTCTGGTAAAATATGAGACCCAACTAATTAAACGGGTCAGTTATGGGGGGCCAGACCCAGCCCCAAACCCAGCGGGTACCATCCCTACTACTACTACTACTACTTCTACTACTACTACTACTACTACTAACTAACTACTACTACTAACCTAATACTACTTACTAACTACTACTACTACTACTACTAATTACCCTAGCTTGTCCTCGCGGCGGCGGCGCGATATGTTTCGGGTGAGAGTGAAAGAAGATTGGGGAACAAGGGCTATGGCGATTAAGTAGTAAGAGAAATCCCGGATGCATAAGAGAGGGTTCACTTGGTTCTTCTAACAAACTTGTTAATTAAAGTTGCTTAACAATGTATGAGTATAGCTGTAAAAGATAGATCTCATTTTTATGAACATTTTGATATATTATTCATATTTTGTGCTTATATATAATTAGTTATTGATTTTCAATATTTAAACAATTTATGTAATGATTAAACCAATTTTAAATAATTTATGGCGTCAGGCTGACGTCAGCATAGAGTGAGGGTTATTTCTCACCGAGGCTGAGCTAGCCACATAGGCTGATAGCTGGGGCCCGAGGAAGACATCGAGGCGAAAGCCATAGAGGCAGACACCACCCTGGCGCCACCTCAATGCCACCTCGGCGCCACCTCGGCTTGCCGGAGCACCCGCTGGACAGCGACAGAGACGGTGCTAGGGTGATCGCTGGGCTATGTGGAGGGCATTGTTTGATGTACTGGATCAAGGCGAACCAAATAGAGGCGGCGCCACCCGGATTTGGTTGCCGGCGAGACGTCCATGACGAGCGGCGACGGTGGTGGTTGCAGACCTACGGAGGCACGGCGCTGCAGGGCGAGAGCGGGATGGGGAGGAGGTCATGGAGGATAGCGAGCTTACCCTTGATGCGTTTCCAGCCTCGGCGAGGATGGAGGAGGTCACAAGAAGCGGTGATGGCAACGGCGAGCGGCGTCAGTGTCGGGGAAGACGCGGTCGATTCCGGTCACGCGGCTTCGATTGCTTCAGCGACGAGGATCAGCACAGTGAGGCGGCTCATGGAGGACTACGACGGGGCAGCGGTTGGGCAGCCTGATGGCATCAGAGCAGCTCCTCGTGGCTGCAACGGCGATCTGAAGTGGCGTGAGAGTGAAAGAGATTGGGGAAAGAGAGAAAGGGGCACGCGGTTAAGTACCAAGTGGCTCTTTCGTCCTGGTTGGAGCCACCAACCGGGACGAAAAGGTCATACGTCCCGGTTGGTGGCTCCAACCGGGACGAAAGACCAGAGCATACGTCTCGGCTGGAGCCACCAATCGGGACCTTTAGTCCCGGTTGGTGGCACCAACCGGGACTAGAAGTCATTTTTTCAAAAGTTTTTCAAACTTTTCAGATGTTCCAGCCTTATTTCTTATTTCTTATTTAGGTGTTCACATTTAAATGATTTGAATTTGGAAAAACTTTCTGTCTTATAAAATAATTATTCAAACTATTAAATTTGAATTTGAAAACACTTTCAACATGAATTTGAATTTGAATTTGAAAAAAGTGGATCTCTCGACAATCATGGGTACACAAACGAACCATTCATCCTAACCAATGGATTTAGTCATAATCATGTCTTGCCATATAGTACATAGCTTCAGGGTCATCTTCCGAATCATCTTTGCCGTCGTCACTATGGCATATTCCGGGGATCCTCAGCCCCCCCGACTTGTGTAGGGGGGAACCGAGGACCATGAACCGTGACATATTCCGGGGGCACCTGCCACTCCTGCCTCGGATGCACAATGCGGGGGTGAGGGGGATCCCGGATGACGATGCCGCTACGCCCGCGGCCTTCACCAGAGCCACCCTTATTGTGGCTTTGTGGTGGGTGCAAGTGTGGGTACAGTAGGCAAGGATGATATCCCTCAGTGATGTAGCACATCACACCGGCGATAGTCCAGTTTGCCCACCAAAGGCGACGACTGGCTTCATTGTGGTTCACCGGGGGTGGGCCGTCACCCTCGTACCTAGCAAGCTCCCTTTCCCGTCGGTTCGCGAAGAAGGCATTCCAGGTGTCGTAGTTGTCGGGATCCCAATGAGGATCCATCCGCTGCTCTGGCGTGAGCTCTAGGTAGATGTGGTTCATGATGGCCTCCTGGCGGGCGGAACCTTGAGGCATAGGAGGGAAAGGAACTCCTCCAACGCTCAGCATCCAGTCAGTGGGCACCCGGTAGCCCGGCGGACATGGGTAGCTAGAGGCGCACAGCGCCTCGGTCTCTTTGATTGTGAGAATGGCCCAGTATGTGGTGTACATTGTTGAGAGATGAAGATATGGATGTGTGGATAGCCATGGCACGGTCGGCCTAGATATAGAGGTAAAGGGCGGGAAAACAAAACGGGAAGCGATGGGAAATGGCGGGAAATATCTTTAGTCCTGGTTAGTGGCTCCAACTGGGACTAAAAAACCCGGTTAGAGGAAAAGGGATGGAAAGCATTGCGGAAAGCAGTGGGAAATGGCGGGAAATATCTTTTGTCCCGGTTAGTGGCTCCAACTGGGACTAAAAGACCCGGTTAGAGGTAAAGGGCGGGAAAGCATAGCGGGAAGCGGTGGGAAATGGCGGGAAATATCTTTAGTCCCAGTTAGTGGCTCCAACCGGGACTAAAAGACCCGGTTAGAGGAAAAGGGCAGGAAAGCATTGCGAGAAGCGGTGGGAAATGGCGAGAAATATCTTTAGTCCCGGTTAGTGGCTCCAACTGGGATTAAAATACCCGGTTAGAGGAAAAGGGCGGGAAAGCATAGCGGGAAGCGGTGGGAAATGGCGGGCAATATCTTTAGTCCCGGTTAGTGCCTCCAACCGGGACTATCGACAAGAGTGTCGAAATTATGTCGTGAGTGTCGACACTATGTTGTGCTTCTTAATCTATAAATAGGAATCCTTGTGAAGTTATCAAACACAAACATGATGTTGTGTGAGAGCAGAGACACCACTACGGCTAGTTTGAGGGAGATGCCGGCGGAGCCCAGTCCTCCGGCATCTCCAAGAAACTGGCCGTATATGCACTCTCTAATATGTGAAATTAGTTAGCTACCTGGCATATTAGTTAGCTCGAAGATGGCGTGTGAGAGCAGGGACAATACTATGGCTAGCTTTAGGGAGATGCCGGAGGATCTAGTTCTCAGGCATCTCCCTTAAGCTGGCCAAAGGGGATGGATCTCTGAAGAAACCATGAGCATTGGATCTCTGAAGAAACATCACATTATGGGTCTAAATATGATTTTTTCAAAAAATCACGAGCATTAGATCATGTACCTGTAGGTAAACTGGACCCACTTCCTGCTGATTCGGTAGACATTTGTCTTTTTCTCCAAGGGTGGACGGAAAGGTTTTATAATCCCTAGCTAGTACATTGTTCATGTAAGGTGGTCTAGTATTTTTCAAAAATGGGGTGGTACCATTTTTTTTATTTAACGTTTGGTGTTGCTTCACAAAACGCCCCGATTTTGGCACTCGGAAAATAGAAAATGGCTTTTCCATGCGACGAAAAATAAATTCCTCCTGCAACATTGTTAGCCATCCCAAGATGCACATGCATGCACAATATGGGCACAGTATCACAAACTATGCCTCGCTTATGCACATAACATTGATCATTTGGACCGAAAGCCATGGAACCTCGAACATGATAGGTCATTTTGTGAAGGTTTTTTCGAGACATGATCAATATACCAAGTTTGGTATTTTTCATTGCAACTATGTCATATAATATTACACCACACGAAGGATTTACATTGTTCGGACCGCTTCTGAATTTCTTATGCCCGTTTCAAAATTTACTCGTTTCCAACTATGGTCATAACAGCGGGCATGAAAATAGGGGATGAGCCTCATTAAAACTTGCATTGGATCTCTGAACAAACATCACATTATGAGTCTAAAAATGATTTTTTTCGAAAAATCACGAACACTAGTTCATGTACCTGTAGGTCAAACCGGACCCACATCCTACCGATTCGATAGACATTTGTCTTTTTCTCCAGGCATGGACAAAAAGGTTTTAAAATCCCTAGTTAGGACATTGTTCATGTAAGGTGGTCTAGTATTTTTGAAAAATGGGGTGGTACCATTTTTTATTTAACGTTTGGTGTTGCTTCACAAAACGCCCCGATTTTGGCACTCGGAAAATAGAAAATGGCTTTTCCATGCGACGAAAAATAAAACTTCCTCCTGCAACATTATTAGCCATCCCAAGATGCACATGCATGGACAATATGGGCATAGTATCATAAACTATGCCTCGATTATGCATATAACATTGGTCATTTGGACCGAAAGCCATGAAACCTCGAACATGATAGGTCATTTTGTGAAGGTTTTTTCGAGACATAATCAATATACCAAGTTTGGTATTTTTCCTTGCAACTATGTCACATAATATGACACCACGCGAAGGATTTACATTGTTCGGACCGTTTTTGAATTTCTTATGCCCGTTTCAAAATTTACCCGTTTCCAACTATGGTCATAACGGCGGGAATGAAGATAGGGGATGCGCCTCGTTAAAACTTGCATTGGATCTCTGAAGAAACATCACATTATGAGTCTAAAACTGATTTTTTTCAAAAAATCACGAGCATTAGATCATGTACCTGTAGGTCAAACCGGACCCACATCCTACCGATTCGATAGACATTTGTCTTTTTCTCCAGGCATGGACAAAAAGGTTTTAAAATCCCTAGTTAGGACATTGTTCATGTAAGGTGGTTTAGTATTTTTGAAAAATGGGGTGGTACCATTTTTTATTTAACTTATAGTGTTACTTCACAAAACGCCCCGATTTTGGCACTCGGAAAATAGAAAATAGCTTTTCCATGCGATGAAAAATAAAACTTCCTCCTACAATATTGTTAGCCATCGTAAGATGCACATGCATGCACAATATGGGCACAGTATCACAAACTATGCCTCGATTATGCATATTACATTGGTCATTTGGACCGAAAGCCATGAAACCTCGAACATGATAGGTCATTTTGTGAAGGTTTTTTTGAGACATAATCAATCTACCAAGTTTGTTATTTTTCCTTGCAACTATGTCACATAATATGACACCACGCGAAGGATTTACATTGTTCGGACCATTTTTGAATTTCTTATGCCCGTTTCAAAATTTACTCGTTTCCAACTATGGTCATAACGGCGAGAATGAAGATAGGGGATGAGCCTCGTTAAAACTTGTATTGGATCTCTAAAGAAACATCACATTATGAGTCTAAAAATGATTGTTTCAAAAAATCACGAGCATTAGATCATGTACCTGTAGGTCAAACCGGACCCAATTCCTACCGATTCGGTAGACATTTGTCTTTTTCTCCAGGGGTGGACGGAAAGGTTTTAAAATCCCTAGTTAGGACATTGTTCATGTAAGGTGGTCTATTATTTTTGAAAAATGGGGTGGTACCAGTTTTTATTTAACGTTTGGTGTTGCTTCACAAAACGCCCCGATTTAGGCACTCGAAAAATAAAAAATGGCTTTTCCATGCGATGAAAACTAAAACTTCCTCCTGCAACATTGTTAGACATCCCAAGATGCACATGCATGCACAATATGGGCACAGTATCACAAACTATGCCTCGATTATGCATATAACATTGGTCATTTGGACTAAAAGCCAAGAAAACTCGAACATGATAGGTCATTTTGTGAAGGTTTTTTCGAGACATAATCAATATACCAAGTATTGTATTTTTCATTGCAACTATGTCATATAATATGACACCACACGAAGGATTTACATTGTTTGGACCATTTTTGAATATCTTATGCCCGTTTATGGTCACTTTGGCTGTAACCATGGAGCATCTTCTTTGCTTAACGGGATGCTTGGGACAGTTTTCACTATGAAGGGCGGAATTTCATCAAACTTATTATAATTTTCTGATATGTCTGTCTTGTCCTCGACTCCCACAATATTTATTTTCCCTTAAAGAACTATGTGGCGCTTTGGCTCATCGTGTGATGTATTCGTTTACTTATTTTTTCTTTTTTGGGGTATGGAGGACATGTCCTTCACATAGAAAACTTGTGCCACATCATTGGCTAGGACAAATGGTTCGTCTCTGTAACCAAGATTGTTGAGATCTACTGTTGTCATTCCGTACAACTAGTCTACCTTTACCCCTTCTCCATTCAGGTTGATCCATTTGCATCGAAACAAAGGGACCTTAAAAGAAACTCCATAGTCAAGTTCCCATATCTCCTCTATGTAACCATAGTATGTGTCATTTTGGCCATTCTCGTCGGTTGCATCAAAGCGGACACCATTGTTCTGGTTGGTGCTCTTTTTATCTTGCACGATCGTGTAGAATATATTCCCATTTATCTCATACCCTTGGTAATTCAATATAGTAGAAGATGGTGACCAAGCCAACAAGTAGAGATGATCTCCAACAGTGGTGTCATTCATTAGATGTGTTCGCAACCAACTGCCGAAAGTCTTCATGTGTTCATCTCTAATCCAGGAGTCAGTCTTTCCCGGGTTGTTGAAGCGTACAATATTCTTCTGTTCCCCGATATGCCAAGTTGGAATTCTGTAGAACCGTGTAGTGTGCTTGGGTGAAATATTGTCCATCCCTACATATCATTTCTTTCTTTCCCAGCGTGCCTTTTCCACTCAGTCTCCCCTCATGCCGTGATTCAGGAACACCAATAGGCTTAAGGTCCGGAATAAAGTCAACACATAACTCAATGACCTCCTCTATTCCATAGCCCTTGGAGATGCTTCCTTCTGGCCTAGCACGGTTATGAACATATTTCTTTAACACTCCGATGAACCTCTCAAAGGGGAACATATTGTGTAGAAATATAGGACCGAGAATGGAAATCTCTTCGACTAGGTGAACTAGGAGATGCGTCATAATATTGAAGAAGGATGGTGGGAACACCAACTCGAAACTAGCAAGACATTGGACCACATCCTTTTGTAACCTTGTCAGAATATCTTTATTGATCACCTTCTAAGATATTGCATTGAGGAATGCACATAGCTTCACAATGGGTACTTGAACATTTTCTGGTAGAAGCCCCCTCAATGCAATTGGAAGCAACTGCGTCATAATCACGTGACAGTCATGAGACTTCAGGTTTTGGATTTTTTTCTCTCCCATATTTATTATCTCCTTTATGTTAGACGAGAATCCAGAAGACACCTTGATACTGTAATGGACTTCAAAAAAGATAACCTTCTCTGCTTTCATAAGAGCGTAGCTGGCAGGACTTAAGTGACGCCCTTTATCCGTCTTAATCTGTGGATGCATGTTTTGTGGGTCTTTCATACGTTTTTGATCCTCCCGTGCTTTTGGTGTATCTTTTGTCTTCCCATACACGCCCAGGAAGCCTAGAAGGTTCATGCAAAGATTCTTCGTCACGTGCATCACGTCAATTGAAGAGTAGACACGTAGGACTTTCCAATAGAGTAGCTCCCAAATATAGATTTCTTCTTCCACATGGGCGCATGTCTGGTAGTGGCGTCGTTGGGAACAGGTTGACCGCCAGGACCCTTTCCAAAGATTACTTCTGTGTCCTTGACCATACCAAATACATCCAAGGCCCAAAGTAATCTTTGGAAAGGGTCCTGGCGGTCAACCTGTTCCGAACGATGTCGCTACCGGACACCTGGCCATGTGGAAGAAGAAATCGGAGCTACCCTATTGGAAAGTCCTACGTGTTCTCTCTTCAATTGACATGATGCACGTGACGAAGAATCCTTGCATGAACCGCTAGGCTTCCTGGGCGTATATGGGAAGACAAAAGATACACCAGAAGCATGGGAGGACCAATAACGTATGAAAGACCCAGAAAACATGCATCCATAGAACAAGACGGATAAAGGGCATCACTTAAGTCCTGCCCGCTACACTCTTACGAAAGCAGAGAAGGAAATCTTTTTTGACGTCCTTTATAGTATCAAGGTGTTTTCTGGATTCTTTTCTAACATAAAGGGTATAATAAATATGGCAGAGAAAAAATTCCAAAACCTAAAGCATCATGACTCTCACGTGATTATGACACAGTTGCTTCCGATTGCATTGAGGGGGCTTCTACTGAAAAATGTTCGAGTACCCATTGTGAATCTATGTGCATTCCTCAATGCAATATCTCAGAAGGTGATCAATCAAGATATTCTGACAAGGTTACAAAAGGATGTGGTCCAATGTCTTGTTAGTTTTGAGTTGGTGTTCCCACCATCCTTATTCAATATTATGACGCATCTCCTGGTTCACCTAGTCGAAGAGATTTCCATTCTCAGTCTTGTATTTCTACACAATATGTTTCCCTTTGAGAGGTTCATCGGAGTGTTAAAGAAATATGTTCATAACCGTGCTAGGCCAGATGGAAGCATCTGCAAGGGCTATGGAACAAAGGAGTCATTGAGTTCTATGTTGACTTTATTCCTGACCTTAAGCCGCTTGGTGTTCCTGAATCATGACATGAGGGGAGACTGAGTGGAAAAGGCACGCTAGAAAAGAAAGCAATGATATGTCGGGATGGACAATCTTTCACTCAAGCACACTACACGATTCTACATAATTCCACCTTGGTAGCTCCGTATATCGGGGAACACAAGAATATTGTATGCTCCAACAACCCGGGAAAGACTGACTCCTGGATTAGAGATGAACAGATGAAGACTTTCGGCAGTTGGTTGCGAACATATCTAATTTATGACACCACTATTGGAGATCAGCTCTACTTGTTAGCTGGGTCACCATCTTCTACTATATTGAATTACCAAGGGTACAAGATAAAAAGCGCGCCAACCATAACAGTGGTGTCCTCTTTGATGCAACCGACAAGAATGGCAAAAAGGACACATATCATGGTTACATAGAGGAGATATGAGAACTTGACTATGGAGTTTCTTTTAAGGTCCCTTTGTTTTGGTGCAAATTGATCAACCTGAATGGAGATTGGGTGAAGGTAGACCAGTTGTATGGAATGACAATAGTAGATCTCAACAATCTTGGTTACAGAGACGAACCATTTGTCCTAGCCAATGATGTGGCACAGGTTTTCTATGTGAAGGACATGTTCTCCATACCCAAAAAAAGAAAAAAAATAAGCAAACGAGTACATCACACGATGAGCCAAAGTGTCACATAGTTCTTTCAAGGAAAAGAAACATTGTGGGAGTCGAGGAAAAGATAGACATGTCAGAAAATTATAATAAGTTTGATGAAATTCAGCCCTTCACAGTGAAAACTAACCCAAGCATCCCATTAAACAAAGAAGATGCTCCATGGTTACGGCCGAAGCGATCATAAGCAAGGGAAATATGCCAAGATGTGTTCATGGCCTCATATTGTGTACCTCTAGTTCATATTATGTGACACAGTTGCAAGTTTTAATGAGGCTCGTCCCCTATCTTCATGCTCGCCGTTATGACCATAGTTGGAAACAGGTAAATTTTGAAACAGGCATAAGAAATTCAAAAATAGTCTGAACAATGTAAATCCTTCGCATGGTGTCATATTATGTGACATAGTTGCAAGGAAAAATACCAAACTTGGTATATTGATTATGTCTCGAACAAACCTTCACAAAATGACTTATCATGTTCGAGGTTTCATGGATTTCGGTCCAAATGACCGATGTTATGTGCATAATCGATGCATAGTTTGTGATACTGTGCCCGTATTATGCATGCATGTGCATCTTGAGATGGCGACAAGTGTTGTAGGAGGAAGTTTTATTTTTCGTCGCATGGAAAAGGCATCTTATATTTTCCGAGTGCCCAAATCGGGGAGTTTTGTGAAGCAACACCAAATGTTAAATAAAAAATGGTACCACCCCATTTAAAAAAAATACTAGAACACCTTATGTGAACAATGTCCCAACCGGGTATTTTAAAACCTTTCCGTCCACCCCTGGAGAAAAAGATAAATGTCTGCCGAATAGGTAGGAAGTGGGTCCGGTTTTATCTATAGGTACATGATCTAATGCTCGTGATTTTTTGAAAAACAATTTAGACTCATAATGTGATGTTTCTTCAGAGATCCAATGCAAGTTTTAATGAGGCTCATCCCCTATCTTCATGCCCGCTGTTATGAACATAGTTGGAAACGGGTAAATTTGGAAACGGGCATAAGAAATTCAAAAACGGTCTGAATAATGTAAATCCTTCGCGTGGTGTCATATTATGTGATATAGTTGCAAGGAAAAATACCAAACTTGGTATATTTATTATGTATCCAAAAAACCTTCACAAAATGACCTATCATGTTCGAGGTTTCATGGCTTTCGGTCCAAATGACCAATGTTATGTGCATAATCGAGGCATAGTTTGTTATACTGTGCCCATATTGTGATGTTTCTTCAGAGATCCAATGCAAGTTTTAACGAGGCTCATCTCCTATGGCTAGCTTAAGGGAGATGCTTGAGGAATGGATTCGTAGGCATCTCCCTGAAGCTAGCTGTAGTGTTGTCCCTGCTCTCGCACACCATCTTGGAGTTTATAACTTCTCTAGATAGATCAATATGCCAGGCAGCTAACTAATTTCACATATTAGGGAGTGCCTGCCAGCTTCAAAGAGATGCCTAAGGACTAGATCCTTAGGCATCTCCCTAAAGTTAGCCGTAGTGTTGTCCCTGCTCTCGCACACCATCGTCTTGTAGTTTATAACTTCTCTAACTAGATCAATACGCCGGGAGCTAACTAATTTCACATATTAGGGAGTACATCTATGGCCAGTTTGTTGGAGATGCCGGAGGACTGGGCTCTACCGGCATCTCCATCAAACTTGCTGTAGTGGTGTCCATGCTCTCGCACACCATCATGTATGTAGTTGATAACTTCACAAGGATTCCTATTTATAGATTAAGCATCACAACATAGTGTCGACACTCACGACATAATGTCGACAATCTTGTCGAGTAGTTTTAGTCCCGGTTGGAGCCACTAACTAGGACTAAAGATATTTGCGGCCATTTCCTACTGCTTTCCGCTATGCTTTCCTGCCCTTTCCCTCAAACCGGGACTTTTAGTCCTAGTTGGAGCCACTAACCAAAACTAAAGATATTTCCCTCCATTTCCCACCGCTTCCCGCTATGTTTACCCGCCCTTTCCCTCTAACCGGGCCTTTTATTCCCAGTTGGAGCCACTAACCAGGACTAAAGATATTTCCCGCCATTTCCCACTGCTTCCCGCTATGTTTTCCCGCCCTTTCCCTCTAACCGGGCCTTTTAGTCCCAGTTGGAGCAACTAATCGGGACTAAAGATATTTCTCGCCATTTCCCACCGCTTCCTGTTGTATTTTCTTGCCCTTTCCCTCTATCCGGGCCTTTTAGTCCCAATTAGAGCCACTAACCAGGACTAAAGATATTTCTTGCCATTTCCCACCGCTTCCCGCTATGTTTTCCCTCCCTTTCCCTCTAACCGGTCCGTTTACTCTCTGTTGGAGCCACTAACTGGGACTAAAGATATTTCCTGCCATTTCCCACCGCTTCCCGCTATGTTTCCCACCCTTTCCCTCTATATCTGGGCCGACGGAGCCATGGCTATCCACACATCCACACCTTCCTCTCTCACAACAATGGACACCGCATAGTGGGACATTCTAACACTCGAAGAGACCGAGGCACTGTGCGCCTCCAGCTACCCATGCCCGTCGGGCTACTGGCTGCCCGCTGACTAGATGTTGAGCATTGGAGGAGTTCCTGTCCGTCATGTGCCTCAAGGTTCCACCCGCCAGGCGGCCATCACGAACCACTTCTACCTAGAGCTCACGCCGGAGCAGCGGATGGATCACCATTGGGATCCTGACAACTACGACACCTGGAATGCCTTCTTCGCTAACTGGAGGGAATGGGAGCTCGCTAGGTACAAGGGTGCGACCTTCCCCAGTGAACCATAATGAAACTGGTCGTCGCCTGTGGTGGGAGAACCGGACTATCGCCGGTGTGATGCGCTACATCGCTGAGGGAGATCATCCTCGCCTGCGGTACCCCCACTTGTACCCACCGCAAAGCCACAAGAAGGGTGGCTGTGGTGAAGGCCGCGGGCCTAGCAGCATCATCATCCGGGAGCCTCCTCCCCTGCGCTTCATGAATCCAAGGCCAGAGTGGTAGGTGCTCCTGGAATATGTCATGGTTCACGGTCCCCGGTTCCCTCCTACACAAGCCGGGGAAGGGCTGAGGATCCCTGGAATATGCCATAGCGACAACGACGAAGATGATTCGGAACATGAACCTGAAGCTGTGTACTATAGAGCTAGACATGATTATGACTAATCCATTGGCTAGGATGAATGGTCCGTCTGTGTACCCAAGATTGTCGAGAGATCCACTATTTTCTGTAATGCATTTATAATTGAAAATGGCAAAAGGTTAATAGTTTGAACAATTATTTTAGCAAACAGAAAATGGTTCTGCATTATTATTCAAATTCAAACACTTTTCATGTTGAAATTTTTTTCAAATTAAAATTTAAACCATTTCAGAAATTTCAAATTTAAACTGTATCAAATTTAATAGTTTGAATAGTTAGAATAATTATTTTATAAGACAGAGAGTTTTTTCAAATTCAAATCATTTCAAATGTAAACACCTAAATAAGAAATAAGGAGGGAACATCTAGAAAGTTTGAAAAACTTTTAAAAAAATGAAGCGCCGCTTTGGTGGCCATAATACGTCCCGGTTGGTGGCTCCAACCGGGACGTATGCTCTGGTCTATAGTCCTGGTTGGTGGCACTAACAAGGACGAAAGGCCTTCCCATATATAACCTGGCGCCCCTGTTCCGCTCCTTCCCCATATCATCTGCTAAGTCCCCGACGTGCGCGATTCGAAGGAGCTCAGCCGACAGTGACCGATTCCATGCCGGCAGGCTGCCCAAGCTCGCCACTGGACCGCCTCGACAACACCAGGCGATGGCCCCGCCACCACCGTACCCGACCGCGCTACCGCCACACCGTCCGGACCGCCGCGCTGCCGGCGTCGTCCACCACCACCACCCTACCGGACCGCCGCCACAGTCGTCGCCCATGCGCGCCCCAGTAACCCAGCCACCACCACCACCACCGCCCGCAGTAGGTAATCCGCCACCACCGCCACCGCTTGCTTTTAATTAGTTATTAGTATAGCTTTAATTAGTTAGTTAGTTAGTTAAGTTTAGCTAGTTTAATTAGTAGTAGTAGTTAGTTATTTAGTTAGTTAGTTTAGGTAGTTTAATTAGTAGTAGTATATAGTGGTAGTTGCAGAGTATTATTAGTAGTATTATTATTAGTAGTATAGTGGTAGTGGTAGTATTAGTATAGTGGTCGTGGTAGTGGCTCGCAACGACGATGCGGAGTCAAAGACGGAGGCTTGCGGTGACACTTGTTCCTAGCGCTGGTTGGCTCTAGGACGGGAAGAAGCTTATGTTGCATTATTATTAATCCTGAAATTATGTTAATTTGAATATTTCAAGAAATGTTTTCTATGTTTAAATGAGTTTGTACATGGTCGTTATTGCTTATGAGAATTGGAGTTACACGACCCTGCCGACGTTTGAGGTCAGGTATAGGTGTGACAATGTGCGCCATATAGGGACGATGGACGAGCACAGCAACGTGCGCCATATAGGGACAATAGACGGGTGCAGCAACACGCGCCATATAGGGACGATGGACGGGTGTGGCAATGCGCGCCATATATTAGGGTTTCTTCGAATTGCGGTTTATATTCCTAGCCCGTCAAATCTCGCCTACCTAACCTCCTTGCTTGGCCGCTTTGACTCATCTGCTTTTGCCCTTTTGTAGAAACTATGGAACCCAGAGACGAAGAAAAGGAAATGGCGCTTGAGGATATGATCAACGAGGGAGGACATATTAATAATAATGTCACCTCGCTATATCTGAACAACTCCGGTGAGGGAGACCCGGGTTTCGACCGAACAGACGGCTCCAGCGAGGGAGAAGCCGGCGAGGTGCATATATATATATATTAATTAATTAAGCCTTTGTTGTCTATATACATATATATATTAACGCTCTTTCTTCTTTTAGCCCTCCAAATCGAGCAAATCTTCTATAAAGAATAAACGAGGCCCAACTAGAAAGTTGGGAGACCATGAAAGGTCCAGGATCGAAGAAGTCGCTCTAGACAGCGAACCGAAGGCTCCCATTGATGCTGCAAATAAATTTGTAAGGCAATGCGGAGTTATTGTTACGGACTACATGCCGATCACCGTCAGAGAATGTAATAGTTCAAAGGATCCGGAAGCTCTATATGTCAGTGACTTAGCCAAAGATAATCTTTGGAAAAATCTCATGGTTAACTTCACCCTACCGATGCTAGAGGTGGATCCAGATGAGTTTGATCGAGATGAGTAGATTCCAACTCAGGAGGAACTACATAAACACATGGAGGAAAAATTCTAGGAGCAGGCTCTTAATAAGATGGCCCAACAATTCAACAACTGGAAGAAAAGATTGCACCTTGACTATGTCGTGAAAGAGAAGACCCTGAAATTCACTTGAGCTTTTGAGAGCTAAAAAACTATTGGGCTTATTTTGTGGCGTACAGACAACAACGCTAGCTAAGAAAAGGTCTAAAATGAATAAGCAAAATGATGCTAAAAAGCAGTATCACCATACTATGGGGCAAAATGGCTACAAGGATAGCAAGCCTAAGTTGGAGAAACTCGAGTCCGACCTATTTTCTAAAGGGATCACTCTAGAGCCATACAATTGGATCGAACGGGTAAGGAATTGGTTTTACGGGCATGGGGCACGTTGGACTCGGAAGGGAAATGCATATATAACATAAGACAAACAGAAACTCCCATACCCATCGAAGAGATTAGAAATGTAGTAAAGGCTATTGAAGATCGGGCGTTCATTCCCGATAGAGAGAATGATGAGCTCGCACTCGCCCTTGGGAATAAGGAACACGAGGGACAAATACGAGGCACATAAGGCTACAAACCATGGAAATTTGGGTTTCCCGACATCCGAAAGAAATATCCCGATAAAAACCGTCAGAGGAGAAAGGAAATGGGAAATTGAAGTAATGAATCAGGCAGACCAGATGCGCAACATAGAAGAACAATTAGAGTGACAGCAGAATCAACTTGACGTACTTAGCCAGCAAGCTACCAGCCCATCTAAGCGGCACATGGTAGAAGAAGCTGCCTTCGATGCTACCATCCCATCCACTAAGCGAAAAACCAGCATGGCTTCCACGGAGCTCCCCGGTGATGATGCTGATGATGCACCAACGATGGCTCCTCTTTGCTACCCAGTGGATGATATTAAGGAGATGACACATTGTTAGCTATATGTGAACGTTGTCAACATAACCATGAAGGTGGCGGTCGGCTATGCCTTACCATTAGTTGGACCGGTACCAACTTACCATCGTTGTCCGGTTCCATAGGGCTACGCTATTGCCGAGGTGGATGAATTTATGGACGGATTCGCGCATCTCAAGCTTCACTACCCTGTAGGTGAAGCGGATGTGACTGAACTGGGAGAAGCAAAAAACATGACCATTATATGGTGAAAGGAACGCATCGTGCTTTCAAATCGGACACCAAGGACATCCACTCCCTAGACCACAACTCCATCTTCGTCGCAGCCTCACCCGTCTCCAGCGCATCATCCATCTTTGCCGTCGCCGTGGCAGGCGTTGTCTCCGCCACAACAGGCCCTTTCTCTAGCACAGCCGTCTCCGCCAAAACAGGCCCTTTCTCCAACATGGACATTGATACCTTCGATCCGGATTACGGATGTAGTATAACTTACTTTTCCCTAGTAGACCTAGGTTATCGAATCCTCGGGAAGCGAATGCGTAGTGAAGTTACTTTAACAGACCTTCGGGAGTTTCAGAATTCCTTTTTGTTTTTACCGGACCAATAGCTTGCATCTTTTTGTTGTTGTCAATGATGGAGAGAGGGAGGGCCTAGGGCATTCGGTTTCACCTATAGATGTGCAAAACATCTGATGGAAATAAAAGATAGAAATAAAGTATGCATGTACTTGTTAGAGCAAGATAAATTATATGTGGGTAGTGAATCCATAATTGCTATTGCCTCTGCAACCGCTTATAGCAATAACCTACTAGTCTCATCCATAGAAGAAAGAGAACTAATAATATGCATAGTGATGTCACCATTAATCCCAAGTAAATCCCTCACATACAGTCGTACTACCCCTTCTGTCACTAGGGTTCCCAACCTGCAGATCAGTCATCACTCATACTCCCTATACCTGGCTCAACCCTCCGGGTCTTGGATACCTGACAAGTCCTTGGATTGAGGCAAGATAGGATACAATAATCATCATGTCATACAAACTAATACACGATCCCATTTATGATAAGTCACATGCACAATTGCTACATGGCTAGGCCGAAGCCCTTAGCCCAAGGAGAATTACTCACACATAGAGATGAGATCAACAATCACAAACATTGTAATGAAAATCATAAGATTGATAGCAATAGTCTTACAATGTCGCCAATCGGAGAAGAGATCTACTATTACAAGTGGTGTAATATGGCTATGGAGTTGGTCCTGAAAGCGTCTTCCTCCGTTGTTTGGCTCCTGGTTTCTTCTGGTTGTTGGAAATCTCATATCTTTGACTTTAATGTAGTGATTCCCTCCTTTAAACGACATTATCTGTGCAAGAAAGATACAAAAGAAAGGATTGCATACCCCTCTAAATATTAGCATTAGTGGTAGGGTTTAGAGAGATATTTCATCAAGAATATGATTAATATCAAGTTTAAATGTGGACGTAGATGGCTATATTTCAGAGCTATCAACATCCCCAAGCTTAAACTTGATCGTCCTGAGTAAGAAAACCAAAATCAAAAAGTAACTCAGCATTTAAACTGAAATAACGAGATGGTGATCTTACTCATGATTAGTAGTCTGATGTTTCCTCCACTTTATAAATCTGAAAAACTTCATCATATATAGAATAATGGCAAGCATATCATACAGGTTCATGCATCCTTATAGCGCAGCAAAATTATATTAAACATGGATAATTCAAATGAGCAAAATTTATTCCATGTCAAGTAATCAACTCATAGGCTTGTCTTTGAACAACAAAGTATAATCATGTAAATTAAGAGTGTGAGAATTTTCATGAAAAGCATATATACTAGAGTATCTCAATTCTCCCACATCAATGAATCAAGACTTTGCAAGCACTACTTTTCTATTCATTGTCCTTCAAGAATTCCAGTTTTTTAAGTAATTGAGAGCATGCCACAGATTTTTATTAGTTTATCGGGCTCTGATGGACACTCGGGGCATGACTAAGGTTTTTGTTTCTTTTGCATAATGATTACTCATAATAGCCAGAGGAGTGATTCCATCATGATTACAGCTACCCGGGAGTGCCAAGAATCTTACCTACTACAACATCGCTGCTACAAGTGTTTAATCAACTCATAGCCAAAATCTAGGAGTTTCCTCCATGAAGATCAGTTGTAGACCAGCGGAGTTGTTGGCATCCCATGAAGTTTGACACGCGTAAAGCTATATCATTCTTATGATTAACAAGTCAAACTTTGGCATGCTCACAAAAAGCGCTAAACATTAATTCAATCGAACAAATCCTTTTAAAGAGAGCTATCAAGTCAATTAACATTTTTAGTGGTGTTGAGTGTCTCTAGAAATAAACCTTCAAGATTAAGCGCTACAACAACCAAGCCTTAAATTGTGAGACTTTTTCTTATTACAATTGTTTAGCAATTTTTGGGCAAGACTTGGTTAATTACAACAGCTGGAACAAAATGAGCCCAATTAAATACCCATGCAAACGAAAAATCTTACTACGATACAAAGACTCACTCCACCAATATAATATCTCAACATTTACTACTAACTAGCATGGGTTTCTCAAACTTCAAAAGTGGGGAGTCATAAGGCATACCTCTCATGTTTGGTTCCACTTCTCTCTTCCTTTTTTATTTGTTTCTTGGAAACTCGAAGTCGATCACTCTCCTGCAAATATATGAAGACCTCGAGGCAGAAAGAAAAGAATGAGGGAAAATAAGGAAAAAGGGAGAAATCTTTTTGTGATTATTAAGAGAAGAACTTTAAAGAATAGAAAATTGGCGGCAAAGCTAGGCTAGAAAATTTCGAAAGCAAAATAGAAAGAACTAAAGATAAAGTGTTGCGGAAACCAACACGAGTGCTTATAAACTCAAATAAAAATGCAACCTCGAAATAAGTAAAAGGAAATAAATGCCAAACAAAGATACACGAGGAAACTTGCCCAAGCTTAGGATTTTTCAAGCCCTTCAAATCATTGTGGTGGTGGGAAAATTTCATTACTCCGGTTCGAAAATTGAGTTGAGAGGTTACTTGTTGATTCTCAGAGGTTCAAAGAGAGGTTGTGCATCCCCTCCACAGTCCCTCCAAGTCCTTGGAAATCTTGGTATGTGGCGAACTGGGTTTGTGGCTGCTCCTCTTGATAAGGAACTTCTTGCTCCTCCTCTTGATCCTCATCCTCCTCCAGAATCTCTTCTTCGGGTTGGTGTTGCTTAACCTGCGAATCATATAGCAAATGTCCTTCCTCGATAGATAAGAGACCATTAGGCATAGGAGCATGGTAGATACGCCCAGCTCCAGCAATAAGCACGTAATAAGCACCACCTCTCCTAGTGAGCATTCCACAGACCCTCAAGGTGGAGAAACCAACACGTGTCTCACCTAGTACGGGTTGCAACTCACCTAGATTGATGTCGAAGATAGTGGTAAGCACGATGATGACACCTCCGCCTATGATTGGCCCTTGGCTTTGGGAGGCGTCGTGCTCCAGGTAGCGCACAAGGATGGCACCCAAGTTGAGTGACAGGTTGCAGTTGATGTAAGAAGCCTTTGCGAGGACTAGGATGTCCTCCTCGTTGAGGCTCGAGAACTTATTGCATGTCTGCAAGGTGTTAGCAATAACATAGAACAAATAGCGAATTGCAGGATGTTGAATATTCTTCCCCTTGCTCACTCTAGTAGTGAAACTCATTCCATTATAGTATTGTTCGAGGGAAGGTTCTAAGCTAGTAAAGAATGCGCGTAAAGCATGAATATCATTGTTTGGCAAATTAAAAGATGTGCACCATTTATCTAATGTTAAAGTGTAGTTGTTGTTTATCAGACAGAAAGAAATAGTATCATCTCCTTGCCATTGTTTAAAGGTGCTTTGCAACGAAGTTAGGAATTCAATGGTTAAGCGGCGATAAGTAGATGAATCCTTGTACACAAAGTTTTGCAGGCCAGCTCTATTGCAAAGTAAATTAAAGTCATCGGAAATACCGAGTTGGTTCAATATGATGGGGCAAGCTCACTTAGTGGCCTTCACTTCGCGGTTCTTGATCCTGTTGAAGCGATCATGATGGGCCTCATCCCTGAACCGTATCCCCATGTATTCCTGAGCGACAGCCCTAGAAGTGCTAGTGGTGGCATGATCACGAATTTGGCTCCTTGTGTTCATCATCTAAAACATTGAAGAAAGAAAAAAATAAAACTTTTCGATCCAACAACAGTAAGTATAATATATTCCTCATCAAAACACACTAAAGAATTCTCCTCAAAATAATAACCTAGGAAAGAAAATCATGGCAATTAGTTCATAGTAGGTCTCACCCTAGATTGATAATGACAATAGATCGAAGATGAATTTGCAAAAAGTAATTGGAGGATCGGAGAAGAAAAATACCGTAGATCACTTGTGTGCGAGGAAATCGAACGATATTGAGTAGAGATGGAGATCTCTTGAGGTTTTGAGAGAGTTTGGAGGTTGAACAAAGAAAAAGGATTGAAGTTGTGGAGTTGGGAGTACCTTCCCGTGCGATTTTGTGGTCGGACGCAACTATACAGGCAGAACTATATGGGCGGAACAATGTGTTCCAGCCATATAGTTAGCCTTTTGTCAAAAATTTATGGTTTCCTCCTAGCGGTGCAGCTATACGGACGCAACTATATGGGCAGAACAAAATGTTCCGGCCGTATAGTTGGTCGTTAAACTATATGTCCCTGTGAAAGAAAATTTGCAAAGGCACCGATATCTATACGTCCGGAACTATACGGCCGGAATATTTATTCCCACCGTATAGTTGGTCGTTAAACTCTGAGTATATATGAAAAGAAATTGTACAAAGGCATTGATATCTATACAACCAGAACTATACGGCCGGAAATTTTATTCCCGCCATATAGTTGGTCGTTAAACTCTCAGTACATATTGCAGAAAATTTTCCGATGGCAAAGATATCTATATGACCGGAACTATATGACCGGAATTCTTATTCCCGCCGTATAGTTGGTCATTAAATTCTCTGTGTGCATCAAAAAAATTATGTTTCTTCGTAAACTATTTATTTTCCTGTAACTTAGTGATATGCCTTGTTTTTGACAGAAATTTGACAGTAAATATTGTCGACCAACAATAGCATGAATAAAGAGGAATTTCAAGTATTACCGAACTTCTTCTCCTGAAATGGAGTTTTCTAGCACTCTTTATTAAACATGAACTTAAACTAATACTAAAAACTTAACTCAAACCTTCATTTAACATGGGTTGCCTCCCATGGAGCGCTCTTTTATGGTCAATAGCTTGACCTTTATGATACTCACTTGGACCAGATGAGTGGAACACCCACTCCAAAGTAATTGGCCTTCAAAGTGATGGCCTCCTTCTCGTCATTTTTGTCTTTCTTTTTCCTATGGAAATGAATAACAAAAGGATCCCGTGAAGGCAATTATAACTTCATGTTCCCTTCATGAAGGTTAATTAAAGCCTTTATAGTTCCCAAGAAAGGACGACCTAGTATTATGAGAGCCATTGTATCTTCAGGCATGTCAACTATAACGAAATCAATGAGAGAAGGAAAGCCTTTGATGTAAACTAAAGTGTTCTCCTTAATTCCTACAACTTGTTTGTAGGTAGAATCTGCTAGATGCAATTTTAACTCAGTAATTTCAAAGGAGCCAAGATTTAACTTGTTAAAAAGTCTCTTTGGAATTATTGAGACGCATGAACCTAGATCACAAAGTGCAGCTATCTCATTGGTTCCAATCTTTATCTTAATAGTAGGCTCAAATATGTCATCTAGTTTAACAGGTAATTTTTCAGCAATTTGCGTGTATTCTTCTTCAAGCTCACGTATCTTTATTGCTACTTGATTGACAAAATGTTGGGACATAGCTTCCTCACTACATTCACTTGCCGGAATCTTGAAGTTGATCCTTTTTACGAGATCTTCAACGGTGTAACTTGGTGAAGGAGCATTACTATAGTCAACTTCTTCAGGCTCCTCCCTTTGGATCCTCATCATTTTGAGTTCTTCAACAGGATTCGGCTCATATTTACCTGCAAATTTAGCTAGGATGAGAGTTTGACTCTCGGTTATCTTACCTAGTTGTGCCTCAACGATCCTTGTTCTTTCTTGAAGGGCCTGCAAATCATTTCTCAAACTAACGGCTTGGTTAGATAATTTAACAAGCATATCATCATGGTTCTGCATAATTTTAACTAGAATATTATTTTGTCCATTTTGTGAATCTATGAAAGACTTAAGCATTTCTTGGAGACTACCATTACTAGTTCCCATATTATTATTAGAGTTACCTGCAGGACTAGCATAGTGTTTCTGAAAGTTAGGATTGTAACTCTTCTTCCAAGCAGGATTATAATCATTACGAGCTACAAGTCTATTTCTTCAATGTTTGTTTTAGGGTGGCTCTTACCTGAGTTTCCTTACCTTTTATGGCTAGTATAAGCTCATCCAACTTAGCATTGAGATCTTCGTTCTCTTGTGGTCAGATAGAGTTCACCTTCTCCGTGTTTGATCTTGCCACATGCCATTGGCCATGGTTGTCTTGCATATTGTCTAGCAGCTGTTTTGCTTCGGTAATATGTTTACCTATAAATGTTCCTCCAGCTGCAGTTTCAAGCATAGACTTAGACATAGGATTAAGAGCATCGTAAAATAAATGGAGGATTAACCAATCTTCCATCCGATGACTAGGACAGTTTCTTAGGCATTCTTTTATCCTCTCCCATGCAAGCTCTAGTGGCTCATGCTCTTCCTGTCTAAAGCCAGTAATATTAGATTGAAGTTGCATAGTATTTGCAGGTGGAAAAAATTTAGTCATAAATAAAGAAGTACATCGCACCCATGATGTAATAGTATTTTTAGGCAAAGATAGCAACCATTCTTTAGATCTCCCTCTTAGAGAGAAAGGAAATAGACGCAATTTGAACGCATCAGGGTCAACGTCTTTTATACGCATCATATCACATATTTCCGTGAAAGTATTCAAGTGCATACCTGCGTCTTCAACAGTAGAGCCTCCAAATTGATTCTGGTGAACCAAACTTAAGTAATGGAGCTTAATTTCATAGTCATCAGCAGCGATTGCTGGCTGAGTAATAGGAGTACGCAAATAATCATTATTGGGAGTAGCAAACTCCCCAAGCTTCTTTTCAGCCATATTTCCTATGTTTTTGGGTTTTCTTAGATAAAGAATTATAGCAGTAAAAGCAAATTTAAAGACTAACTAATTTTTTTGGTTTATCAAATAAAGACTGAAAGCAAACTAACAAAATTAAAAACAAGAATTAAAACTAGCAAGGTTCCTAATAACCTCACCAGGGTAGCTATTGCTTCCCCGGCAACGGCGCCAGAAAAAGGGTTGATACCTTTGATCCGGATTACGGATGTAGTATAGCTTCCTTTTCCCTAGTACACCTAGGTTATCGAATCCTCGGGAAGCGAATGCGTAGTGAAGTTACTTTAACGGACCTTCGGGAGTTTTAGAATTCCTTTTGTGTTTTTACCGGCCCAATAGCCTGCGTCTTTTTGTTGTTGTCAATGATGGAGAGAGAGGGCCTAGGGCGTTCGGTTTCACCTGTAGGTGTGCAAAACATTTGATGGAAATAAAATATAGAAATAAAGTATGCATGTACTTGTTAGAGCAAGATAAATTATATGTGGGCAATGCACACATAATTGCTATTGCCTCCACAACCACTTATAGCAATAACCTATTAGTCTCATCCATAGAAGAAAGAGAACTAATGATATGCATAGTGATGTCACCGTTATAAATCCCAAGAAAATCCCTCACATACAGCCGTACTACCCCTTCTGTCACTGGGGTTCCCAACCTGCAGATCAGTCATCACTCATACTCCCTATACATGGCTCAACCCTCGGGGTCTTGGGTACCTGACAAGTACTTGGATTGATGCAAGAGAGGATACAATAATCATCATGTCATACAAACTAATACAAGATTCCATCTATGATAAATCATATGCACAATTCCTACATGGCTAGGCTGAAGCCCTTAGCCCAAGGAGAATTACTCACACAGAGATGAGATCAACAATCACAAACATTGTAATGAAAATCATAAGATTGATAGCAATAGTCTTACAATGTCGCCAATCGGAGAAGAGATCTACTATTAGAATTGGTAGAATGTGGCTATGGAGATGGAGAAGGGTTTGGAGATCTGGAGGCGGGTGGTGATCTGTGGCAGAGACTTTTTGGCAAGGTCTGGCTTGTTTTCTCGTCGCCCGAGGCTTCTTTATATAGGGGTCCCTTCACAAAAGTTGTTCTGTTTGACCTAACGGTGGCAGCGCCAACTAATCGATCTGAGCTATACGGTCGGAACTTTCGCTCCGGCCGTATAGTTGGTCGTTAAAGCGTTTGCCTCTCTTGTTCGGCTCCTGGTTTCTTCTGGTTGTTGGAAATATTGTATCTTTGACTTTAATGTAGTGATTCCCTCCTTTAAACGACATTATCTGCGTAGGAAAAATACAAAAGAAAGGATTGCATACCCCTCTGAATATTAGCATTAGTGGCAGGGTTTAGAGAGATATTTCATCAAGCATATGATTAATATCCAGTTTAAATGTGGACGTAGATGGCTATATTTCAGAGCCATCAGCCGTCTTTTCCGCCACATCAACCGTCTTAGCCCCTCCCAAAAGTATAACAGGGTCAGGGCCAAAGCGAAAGACTTATCGATCACCGAAGCGTGTACCGGAGCCCCTCCCAAAAGTATCAAAGGTTCCTCCCAAGAGAGCTTACGACTATACTGAAGAGGAGAATACGGTGATTGCAAATGCCCATACGCAAAAGTGGTTTGATAGCCTCAAGCGGCCGAAAGAGCCAGAGTTCCCCAGCACTAAAGAAGAAAAACCAAAGTGCAAAAAATGTTGAAGACCCTTCATCAACCCCAGCCAAGGCTGTCATCAGACTATGACTGCTCTATTGTCAAGTCAAATTAGTCAATGGTGTGGTCAAAGAGTAGTATTGCAAGCAGAAATTCAGTTCCCTAGCTCGGTTTACAGAAAAACCAAGAATGCCGCCCACTCAATGTGATTTCCGATACCAGGGTGGAGTCGAGCAAAGGTGCGGACGAGTAGTATGATCCAAAAATTGTTTCACTGTACGGAGATGCAGCCGCGGCTCATGGTTTGACTATTGCTCAGTACTTAGACCAGTTAGAGTTCCCCGTGGCTGAGGAAGCATACAAATACCAGTAAGGGAAATCTCACGTCAGACCTGAGGACATCAAGTATCTACCAACAAAAATGCGAAGATTGCATAATTGGTACATGAAAGCCACAAAGGAAGGGGCAAACTGGATAGTGATCGGAGTTCGAAACGAGCATTACGGGTATGGATATGCCCAGATACTGATTGAATTTCCTGAACTACACCAGTTTTTCAATCAAGACGCCCTCGACAAATCGATCGTCAGTGCATATTGTCTATAAGTATTATTTCTGTAATAATTAAATCTCTAGTTAGCTCACCTCGTTTATATCGCATGTATAATCATACTCACTATATTATGCAGACTGAAGATTCTCGAATGCAGAAGAGGACAAATCTATGACATTGGGTTCATTGACCCATATTGGGTTCATGAACTTACTGTGAAACTTAATCCCAATGACATAGAGGATAAATTATAATGGCGTTAAGGTTTCAAGAAACCAAAAGGGAAATATTATTACCTGACAACTTCAAGTGAGTGTTATTTTCTTGTACATATTCTATTTCGATTACTCGATGTTAAGTGTATAATTGATTAGTTATGCATGCACAACTTCAATTATATTCCGCTAATCATTCAACCTGACAATGGAGTAGTACAAGTCATAGACTCTAAACATAAACCCCTTGAGAAGTGGGCCCCCATGCAGGATATGCTCCAGCGGTAATTTCAGTCATTATGACACTATATCGGCAACTTTCGTTCATTTACTGATATCAAGTAATTAATAACTCATTTTATTCATTTTGTTTGTCGGGCAGCGCTTGGAAACAGTTCACCAACAAGGCTAAGGGTGCCTAGAAAGAGAAGCTTACATTTAAACCACTAAATATAAGTACTACTAGCTAGATCCGCGCATCTCTTTGATTCTAGTTTCGATACCATTATCATGCTTAATTATTATTATTTTGATAGAACTCTGTTCTCGTAAAGTGTCTGAGGCAGGCATACGGAAATAACTTATGTGGATACTATGTTTGCGAGCTCATTCATCAGACGACCTGTGAGAAGGGCAGAAATTTAGAACAACTTCGAGTATGTAAACAATATTCAGAATTTTTTTATTACCATCAATTGTGTTTAGTTTCATTCATATATGTTGACTACTTCTTTTAAATTAGATCGAACGGTTGCAGGACCATCTTCTATCAACGGATCGCATACAAGCAATCCAAGAGGAAATTGCGGGATTCTTCGATGCAGAGGTCCTAGATCCAAAAGGAGAATACTATCGGAAGATGATGATAATGTAATAGTGATGATAAAAGACTTTATATTATATATATGCATAAATGTAATATATTCGATACTTGTTGTGTAATATAATCGGGAGATGTTTTGTAATATAATGGTTCCTTCATTTCTAAGTGCAAAACACAGAATAAATGTTGCCCAAAACACAAAAAGAAAATAGATAAAGGGGAAACAAAATAAATGAAAATATATAAAAAGTTCACTGCCATGGCATAAAAAATGCCCAAAATACTGCCGCGACAGGGACGTATAGATCGCGGTTCGTATTACGAACCGGAACAAATGCCCCTCCCCCTTTGCGACAGCCAGCGGCCACGTAGACCTTCTTTTTGTTCCAGTTCGCAGCCCAACCGGGATTAAAGGGTTGGGGCTTTAGTCCTGATTGCCCTGTCCCGGTTGGGCAATCCGGACTAAAGCTCCTTACAAACCGGAAAAATATGCCTATTTTCCACCAGTGACGATAGAACCCGGAAAGAGAAAAACTGACGGTCCAAAGTTGCTCCAAGCAACACAAGAGTACCGTAATGAAGGCAATGGTGTGCCCTCCACTTTTCATCTCTTAGATAGCATTTTTTCTTGGAACGCTGCACCGTTGCTCTTATGGACCAAATATATTGAAATTGTAGAGTAGGGACGTACTAGTTGATCCATGCATGCAATTATTCAGCTCCTGCAATCTAATTCAATGTGAAAGATACAACATCTTCTTTTGTTTTTATTTTGTTAGAGCAACCGACAAAAGTGTGGCCTTTCATTAAGGAGAAATAAACAAATATACAAAGGGCTGTGTTTTTAGGCTAAAGGGGAACTTTCCAAAGAAACCGCACAAAGTGTATGTATCCCTTTTAGTTTTTTAAAAAAAAGGATATATACGCTCTTAGTTGAAGTAGTAACAGTTCTGGTCAATAATCTATCTATTATATGCTAAAAGCAATATAATAATGTTTTTCGAGGTACCACGTTGATCCACATCACTCATATTTTATTAACGGTTGGATCTCTAATTTAAGGCTAGGATTCAATAAGTCGCGTATGTGTACAGGTCAGATTTAACAAGTCCCACACGTAACTGTCACGAATACCCACTGGTGGAAAAAGGGCCTCTAGTCCCGGTCCGGAACTGGCTCTAGTCCCGGTTTTAGACCCGGGACTGCCAGATCGGGACTAGAGGCCCCTATCTCTAGTCCCGGTTTGTCACGGCCTGGGACTAGAGTCCACCACGTGGCAGTTCCGCGCGGCTGGGGGTGGAACCCTTCTAGTCCAAGGTCGTTACACCACCCGGGACTATATTGGTTCCTGCCCCGGCAGAGATTCGTGTGTTTCTCTGCCGCGGCAGAGATTCTGTGTTTTCATTTTGTTTATTCCATTTCGTTCTTTTTTCGATTTGTGTTTCACTATAATTTCAAAAATGTTTGGTACACTTATTTTACGCTACTACATACACAGTACACCTTGATGCATATATAAGTAATATTCGATCTCTTGCGAGCATACATGCATATATATCGATCATATCAAAAGGAAGGAAATGCTTGAGATTACATGGTCATTGATGATATATCATATCAACTACATGGAGATCACTAAGGCCTATAGAGTTCCTCGTCCTCCGTATAATGTTCTCCATTTATATTAATGACCTCCTTCATCAGAAATCCTATCAGTTCCTCTTGAATTGCTCGTGCGCATAGTTTTGACTCTAGATTCTCCCGCAAACCATGAATATAATATGAACCAATATTCCGCTCATTGGTCAACTTGCGAATGTACTCGCAGACGTCAAATCCAGATAAATGAGTCCCCGGTGGCTACTGCTAGCCCTTCACCATTTTATAAGTTAGCTCATCTTTGAATGGGCCATCTATTTTCTTTCTAAATCGTGTCCAATCCCTGCTCGACAAAGAAAATGAATAGAGTAGTTATTAGTTACTTGATATCAGGAAATGAACGAAAGAGGCTGATATAATGCGATAATGATTGAAATTATTACTTATGGAGCATTCCTTTCATGTCGCGCCACTGCTCTTGGTCCCAACTTAATGAGTCATGGACTTCAACTAGGGACTTGTCAACTTGAATGTTTAGCAAGATCCAGTGGAACCTGTGGACGTTTACATAAGCATACATGCATAACTCATCAATTACACATAAAAAAGAATGTGTACAAGATAGAAACACTCACTAGAAGTTGTAAAGAAATAATATGTGCTTGATGAAATTTTGCTCGATTAAAAAAGTGTACAGGTCATCCTCCATGTCATCGGGGTGATTGTGTAACGTATATTCATTAACGATATATGGGTCAATAAACCCAACGTCATATACTCTTGCTCTTTTGCATTCAAGCATCTTCGTTCTGCAGAATATAATACCGTACAAAAGGATATATATAGTTAGGATGATATATTACATGAAATGAACTAGCTGATCTAAAGACTTAATTACATAAATAAATCACTTACAGACAATAGCAACCAAGGATAAATTTGTCGAGGGCACGCTGATTGTATAACTGAAACTGTTTAGTCATGTGAACCTGTATCGAGTACTCTTTGAAGTGATGCTCCTTTTCTGTGTTTGCGTAGTGTACCAATTATGCAGATTTCGCATATGTGTTGGTAGACGCATGAGCTCCTCATGACTGACTAGAGGTTCCCCCTTTAACATATTTCCGTACTACCTGACCCACTAGCGTATCTTCATAGTCTAAGAATTGACCAAGAGACATACCTGCCACCATAGCAATTTCTTTGGCCGTCACTACAGTGATGGCCAGTAGTGCAGCGGTAGACCTGGCTCTGGGGTCCATTATTTGCATGTCCTTATCCATTTCGGCTCTGAAGGCCTTTTCGGTATCTGAAATCACTTTGAGCGGGGGGGGGGGGGGGGGGGGGGGGGAGGGGATGACTGAATCTTCTGTTGTCCGAGTTGGGCAACTTGTTTTCCACATTTTGCACTTGTTATTTTTTTCTGGTTTGCTTGCTTAATAATTTCGCGGTCATAGTGTGATTTTAGATTCAACGATACTTACGATAGTTGCTCAAGAAAGCACTTAGCCCACTTTTTGCTTTTTCAGTAAATATTGGCTTTGGCTCGCGCTTTTTTGGTGTAAAAAAAGCCTGAGTTTGGGAAGCCGATATCGCGGCGTTTTCCTCATCATTCATGTCATAAGGTCTCTTCGGAAGAGCCGGTGGGATGTTGACTATCTTCGACGTACTACAACCTTTCTTCTGAGTGGGGCGTGGGTGAGGGACGGCCGCCATCCGTTTTTTAGTCGGGAGCGGAGGCGGAGGTGGAGATCGAGATGTACTCGTGTTGCGGCGATCGACATCCCTCTCATCGAGGGATGGAGCTTGATGATCGACCTCCCTCTCGTTGAGGGATGGTGGACTTGGATTCCTTAGAGTCGGTGGCCTTGGCGCTGAGCCTAGAAACTTGATGTACTTCTTCTTCCATAGATTGATGTGGCGCTTGACATCTCCCAGTTTCCTTAGTCCTTCAGGTGTAGCGATGTCAATCTCTAGGTCCACACAATCCTCCACTAGGTCATCCACCGAGACACGACCATAGCTAGGTGGAATCGGAAGTGAATGGTGGAGCGCTCCAGGTAGACAAGGTAAAGCAGTGTCGATTGCCAGTTTGAAGGACAGGTTGTTCATTGGCTGATGCAGCTCACATTGTGTCATCTCTCTGACATTGTCCACGGGGTAGCGAGGTGCCGGTGCATCATCCAGCAGTGTTTGATCATCAACCTGGACCTCCGTGGAAGCCACATTGCTTCACCGCTGGTTATGATCCATTGCAGGACCATCATCATGCGGCTGAGATGTCTTTTCGCTAATTGCTTCCACGAGCTTCTTCATCCCAGCTTGGTCCTCTTCTATCTTCCCGATCTGGTCTGCCTCCCAGTCCATCTTTCTCTTACGACTTCTATAACTGCCATCCTACTCGGGAAACCCTTTCTTCCACGTAACACCGACGCCTTTGCCTCGTGGTTGTCCACCTTTTTTAGGATTCCCGAGGGCGCATGTCAGCTCGTTGTTCTCTCTGTCGGGCCGAAACAATCCCGCTTGAGCATCGGCCATTGTTTGAACAAGTGCATTGGAGGGTGTTAGAATTTTTTCTTGAAAAATTGTCGCCCCTATTTCTAGGTTCAACTTCCGACATACCCGTACCACCAGTGCTTTGACCTCTCGGGCCATCCATCTGTACCGGGAATGATCCCTCTAGTCCTCATGTCGGCCTCCATATTTTCCTACTTAGGCACGACACTCTTGTAGCCACATGTCCCCATTTTATGGTGGTATTTCTTTTTGGCAACATTTAACGCATTCTTTTCCGACTTTGCCTTTGCTACAGAAGATAGCTTGTACTTTACAAAATCAGGCCACTGTTCTCTCAACTTCTCGTATTCTTCTTTGAAGTCTGGAGTTTTCTTTTTTGCGACAAACTTCATGTATAAACCTTTCTTGTGGTTCCGATATAGTTCGCACATCTTCATTAGAGACCACTCCTTGACTTCCGCTCTTCTTTCAAGCCCACCGAGCCTTGGGGTAGTACCATCTGCCTCGAATTCTTCATACTCTAGAGGTAATATGAAATGTGCTATGAGCTTTTGCCAAAGGTCATCTTTGGCATCATCGGTGACATAAATGGTGAATTCTTCACCTTTTTTCTTTGACTTATTCTAGTTTTGAATGGTGATTGGGAGGTTGTCCCTAACAATCACCATGCATTTATTTACAAACATCTTGACGTGCTTTTCTGGATCAATCGGTTCTCCAGTATCATCTATTACGTCAATGGTAAACCTTTGATTAGCATCCAATTTTTTGGTCGGGCCCCACATTAATGACGTTGTTGCTAGAGCGTCTAGGCTGGGGTTTTCTTTGGAAGTTCGCCTTCACAAGTGATTCAGTCGGTTAATTTGTTGAAAGATAATGACTTGGAATGTACTTTAATAACTTTAAAGAGAAATTAAGAGAAAGCTAGAATAGAGGAGAGCTCAGAGCATAGCCTAATTTTATCTAAAGTAGTCAGTCTTTGTGGGGATTTACAGGAGGAAGAGCAACAAGGCTCTGAAGATCATAAGGATTTTCTACTCCGAGATTTAATTATTGGGAAACTGAGCAGAAAAAAGAAAAGACTGTTTGATTGTTCGTCGAAATGCACGAATTAATAAAAATAATAAATCTGGCTCAAAATGAAAGGTAGTATTTGGAACAGTGGAGGGTTCGGGGATACGGCAAAACACCTCTTTGTAAATGAAACTTTTAGAGAGCATAAACTAGATTTTTTTGCGATCTTAGAGACAGGTAGAGCAAACTTTACAAGTCATTTCGTGAGTCACATTTCTGGTGGCCTGAACATTGCTTGGTACTGTCTGCCACCTATAGGGAGATCCGGGGGTATGTTAATTGGTATTAACGGAACAACTTTACAAGTAAAAAATGTGGAGAATGGAGATAAATGTGTAAAGTTACACATGGTTTCCAAGTCTGATGGTTTTGAATGGTTGTTAATTCCTGTGTATGGTGCGGCTCAAGATGCCAACAAAGCAAAGTTTTTGGTAGAGCTAGTCTGCATATGTGAAAATGAAACACTTCCCTTGTTAGTTGGTGGCGATTTTAATATAATTCAGCGTTAGAAAGAGAAGAACAATGATAACTTCTGCGCAAGATGGCCTTTTGTTTTCAATGCAATAATAGAGAATCTTAACCTTAGAGAGATAGCTCTCTCAGACAGACAATTCACAAGGGCAAACAGAAGGGATGTACCTACATATGAGAAACTAGATAGAATCTTAACAAATGTAGAATGGGAATTAAAATACCCTCTAGTTAGTGTGAGGGCTTTAACGAGGTCGGGGTCGGACCATACTCCTCTACTCCTTGATTCGGGTGAACAAGCTCACCTTGGAAATAACGCACACTTTTCTTTTGTTCTTTCATGGCTGAGACAAGATGGGTTCTATGGGATGGTAGCACAAGAGTGGGCTTCCATTTCATATGGGGACTCACCAATGGAAAAATGGCAGAATAAAATACGTCATCTATAGAATTTTCTGCGGGGTTGGGCTAAAATTCTTAGTAGTACGTACAAGAAGAAAAAGATCACCTATTAAATTTACTAGATCGAAAGCTGAAACAACTTCGCTAAGTTCGACAGAGAGACATACTTTGAATAAGGCCAATAAGGATTTGGCTAAACTTAGACGCGATGAAGAGTCAAAGTAGGCTCAAAGGGCAAAAGTCAAGCACATCCAAGATTTTCATCTTATCGCCAATGGTAAACATCAAAGGAAGAAGATCTTCCAACTTGAACAAGATGAAGGTATTATCGTTGGCCAAGAAAACCTTAAGGTGTACATTTCTGAGTTTTATAAGAACATTTTATGTGAACCAACCCCAAATTTATTTTCTCTTATGGAAAATGAAATTGATAACATGCCTCAAATATCTATGGAAGAAAATACAATTCTTACGGCTGAATTTACCGAGAAAGAAGTTTCTGAGGCAATTATTCAAATGGAGAAAAACAAAGTACCAGGCCCTGATGGCCTACCCGCTGAATTCTATCAACCATTTTGGGAAGTAATCAAGGACGATTTGATGGCAATGTTTGCACAATTTCACAATGGAGATCTACCAATATTCCAGCTGAATTTTCGTACCATCATTCTTCTACCTAAAAAAGAAAATGATGTTCAGATAAAACAATATTGACCCATTTGTTTACTAAATGTGAGTTTTCAAATTTTCACAAAGGTGGGAACTAATCGTATAACGGTAATTGCCCACAAAGTTATAAGACCAACACAAACTGCATTTATGCCAGGGAGAAACATTCTCGAAGGAGTTGTGGTTCTTCATGAATGTATACATGAGATTCATAGAAAGAAGTTAGACGGGGTTCTTCTTAAAATAGATTTTGAGAAGTTCTATGATAAAGTGAGTTGGTCTTTTCTACAACAAACTTTAAGAATGAAGGGTTTTGACCCGCTTTGGTGTCAATGGATCAAAGACTTTGTGAGAAAAGGGAGTGTTGCAATTCGTGTTAATGATGAAATCGGACATAATTTTCAAACTAAAAAAGGCTTAAGATAGGGGGATCCGCTTTCGCCAATTCTTTTCAATCTAGTTGCGAATATGTTAGCCATCCTAATTGCTAGAGCCAAAGAGGATGGTCAGGTTGAAGGGCTTATTCCCCATCTTGTAGAAGGTGGAGTATCCGTACTAGAATATGCGGATGATACTATTATTTTCATGGAACATGACATACAAAAAGCCCTTAACATGAAACTAATCCTGTGTATCTTTGAGCAACTATCTGGGTTGAAAATTAACTTTCACAAGAGTGAATTATTTTGCTTTGGAAAAGCTAAAGAAGTAGAAAATGATTACACGGAACTTTTCGGGTGTGAAATCGTATCCCTACCTTTTAGATATCTTGGCATTCCTATCCATTTTCGAAAGCTAATGAATGGAGAATGAAAACCAGTCGAAGATCGCTTTGAAAATAAATTAGCTTGTTGGCTAGGCAAATTACTATCATATGGAGATCGTTTGGTTCTAATTAACTCAGTATTGACAAGCTTACCAATGTTCATGTTCTCCTTTATGGAGATTCCTAAGGGAGTTCGAAAGAGACTAGACTTTTTTCATTCTCGCTTTTTTTGGCAAAGCGATGAGCATAAGAGAAAATATCGCTTAACAAAATGGAACATTATTTGTAGACCAAGAGATAAGGGTGGACTAGGAGTCGAGATTCTCGAGGAAAAAAATAAATGTTTACTCAGCAAGTGGTTGTCTAAACTTTTGAATGAGCAAGGGGTGTGGCAAGAACTACTGAAAAACAAATATTTGCATCCGAAGACTTTATCACAAGCAACGGCCAAGGCTTCCGACTCTGCGTTTTGGAAAGGTCTGATGAAGGTAAAAGGAGAGTTTTTGACCAGAGGGTCCTTCACGATTAAGAGTGGTAGTAATACGCAGTTTTGGGAAGACGTTTGGTTAGGAGAAACTCCCCTAGCCATTCAATATCCATCACTATATGCCATTGTACAAAGGAAGGACGTTTTAGTGGCGCAAGTACTATCTAATAATCCATTGAACATTGGATTCCGAAGAACTCTAACAGGACCTAGATGGTCATGTTGGCTTCATCTAGTGAATCGCTTGATGGATATTAACTTAGAGGAGGGGGAAGATCGTTTTATATGGAGGCTAACCACGAACGGAATTTTCTCGGTAAAATCAATGTACCTAGACTTACTAAATGGGAACACTGGGTTCCTACGTAAGTACTTATGGAAACTGAAAGTGCCTCTAAAAATCAAAATGTTCATGTGGTTTCTTAATCGAAAGGTGTTATTAACAAAAGATAATCTAGCCAAAAGAAATTGGCAAGGAAACCAAAAGTGTTGCTTTTGTGATCAAAGTGAGACGATCCAACACTTAGTCATTGATTGTACGTTTGCAAAAGTAGTATGGCGCATTGTTAATATGGCTTTTAATCTAACTCCCCCAAAAAGCATTAAAAATTTGTTTGGGAATTGACTTAATGGTGTTGATAAGGTTGAGAAAGCTCAAATACGAGTTGGTGTTTTTGCTTTACTCTGGTCCATCTGGAACATCAGGAATGGCTTGATTTTTAACCGATCCACAAATGCTTCTTTTATGCAGGTTATTCCTTTAACTACCCACTGGATCGGTATGTGGACTTTCCTTCAGCCGGAGGAGAGAAGGTCGGCCATGGCTTTTGGATGCAGCCGTTTGGAAACGGTTTCGCGGGAATTATTCAGCCGGTGCGGCTGGCGTTCTGATAATAAGATCACATGTTGATGATACGTCCTTTTATGATACTTGGTTTCTTTAGGTGGCTGGTGTATGTTTCGACTCTATGTGACCCATGAGCTGGGTTTTTTTGTAAAAAAAATTGAGTAAGACTCTTAATAAAGTAATAAAGGCCATATGCATCAGTCGATGCAGAGGCCGGAGTATCCCCATTTCGAAGAAAAAAACTATCGATTCGGTCAATCCAGAGGGCTAAAAGAAGAAGCGAGAGTGATTAATATATATATATATATCTCCATATCAATTAATGCATCTAGTCACAAGAGGCTTAATATATATGCACCTCGCCGCTTGTTGTAGAGTGGCCATCATTGTGGTTTGTTTGCCCTTCATCCATTAGTTCTAGCTGATGTACATCACCGGATTGATTTAGAAATGATTGATTTAGAAATGATGATATGTCGTCCTCATTTACAACATCTTCACCTATTATTATACCTAGTCTACGACATCTTCACCTCTAGTAATAAGAGGAATTTCACCTCTTATCATGCCCTCAAGAAGTTCGTCATCAGTCTGACGATCCATCACTTGACTATTCCAGAAAGAAAGGTGAAACAAGTTAGAAAAATAGACATATTAATATATTACTCTACCAAATATATTACTCTACCCTAAAATAGACATATTACTCTACCACAAATTTATTTCTACAATAGACATTCACACTAAACCCTAAAATAGACATAAACCATAAAACCCTAAAATTTCTGCAATAAACCCTAAAATAGACATATTACTACAATAGACATATTTACACTAAACCCTAAAATAGATATATTTACAGTAAACCCTAAAATAGACATATATATTACTACTACTACTAAACACCATAATAATTCCTAACTACTACTAAACCCCAAAAAATAGACATATATATATTACTACTACTACTAAACCCCAAAACATTAATACTACTACTACTAAACCCTATATATTACTACTACTACTAAATACCCTAAATAGACATATATATTACTACTACTACTCAACCCCCAAAAATTCATACTACTAAATACCCTAATAATACTACTATATGTAATATATACTACTAATTATATTACTACTACTAGCTAATATACTACTAATTATATTACTACTACTAACTAATTATATACTACTAATTATATAACTACACTAATTAATACTACTAACTAATTATATACTACTAATTATATAACTACACTAATTAATAGGGGACTAGGGGAGGGCCGCATGGAGGATGACAGCGCTAGAGAAAATGGCGGCGGTGACGACGGCGTGCGGCGGCGGTTGAGCGCGGTGCGTGCGCTTGCGGCGCGACGGCGGTCGCGCGAGCGGATCAGGCACGCGGTGGTGTTGCGGCGGCGGCTTGGGCGCCGACGCAGGCTCGGAGGCGGACAACGGACGGCGGACGACGGCGCACGCGTGAGATTCGGGCAGCCTGCCGACATCGGGTCTTTGTGGGTGCCTCCTGCGTGTAGAGAGAATGATAATGGATCGGGAAGAAGGAGACCGCGACGGTTTATATGTCGTAGGCCTTTAGTCCCGGGTGATTCCACAACCCGGGACTAAAGGACTAAATCTTTAGTCCCGGGTCATGGCATCACCCGGGACTAAAGGCCCCCCCTCTAGTCCCGCGTCCTGCCACGACCCGGGACTAGAGGCTATTTTTCGGTCTCCGCTGTTTTTTGCGCGCTGCCAGACCTTTAGTCCCGGTTCTTATTTAGACCCGGGACTAGATGGTGTTTTGTATTTTTTAGATTAAAAAACATTTATAACGTTGGAAATTCATAGCACCTATTTAATAAATCAAAATAATACAAATAATATGTCTATTATTCTCAGAAAAATATAAGGAATCTTAATATATCATCCATATATCTCTTTATATCATGCATAAAATTGTGCCATTCTCATTTCAAAGTGCATTCACTATTTGTAACTTTTTAAATTCAAAAGCATTTATAACTTTTTAAATTCATAAGACCTATTTTTTTCATATTTTTGAATTTCACAAGACTTTCAACATGAAAAGTGTTTGAATTTGACAAACCTACATATTCCACCTACCAAACTTGCACCACACTTACACACATATGGTAGGTACACATGCATTCAAGTTTTCATGCCATTCCGACACTCCTGTGGTCTTCCTCCGGCGAAACCCTAGACCGGGGGCCCCGAATCGTCGATAGTCCCGGTTAGAGCCACAAACTAGGACTGAAGATATTTCCCGCTATTTTCCCACCGCTTTCCGTTATGCCTTCCCGCTCTTTTCCTCTTACTGAGACTTTTAGTCCTAGTTGGAGCCACTAACCGGGACTAAAGATATTTCCCGCTATTTCCCACCGCTTTATGACATGCTTTCCCGCCCTTTTCCTCTAACCGGGTCTTTTAGACCCAGTTGGAGCCACAAACCGGGACTAAAGATATTTCCCGCTATTTCCCATCGCTTCCCGCTATGTTTTCATGCCCTTTACCTCTATATCTAGGCCGACTGCGCCATGGATATCCACACATGCACTCCTTCCTCTCTCAACAATGGACACCGCATACTCGGCCATTCTCACACTCGAAGAGACCGAGGCGATGTGCGCCTCTAGGTACCCATGCCCGCCGGGCTACCGGGTGCCCGTTGACTGGATGTTGAGCGTTGGAGGAGTTCATGTCCCTCCCGTGCCTCAAGGTTCCGCATGCCAGGCGGCCATCGCGAACCACTTCTACCTCGAGCTCACGACCGAGCAGCGGATGGATCTCCATTGGGATCCTGACAACTATGACACCTGGAATGCCTTCTTCGCTAACTGGCAGGAAAGGGAACTTGCTAGGTATGAGGGAGATAGCCTGTCCCCGGTGAACCCCCTCCCTCGGGCGTCGTGAATCCGAGGCTGGAGTGGCAGGTACCCCTGGAATATGCCATGGCTGGGCTTAGGATCCAGCCGCGTGCGCCGATCGACGACGATGATGACGAAGACGACCCTGAAGCTATGTACTATTAGGCTAGATATGAGTATGACTAAAGGGGGCCTTTAGACCCAATTCCTTAGTCCTAGTTTTTTAATATTATTAAATGTCTTGAGTGTTAGTAGTCCCGGTTTGTGGCTGGGCCGGGACTAAAGGGGGCCTTTAGTCCTGATTGCGTAGTCCCAGTTAGGAAACCGGGACTAATGGATCGTTTCCTACTAGCTACTATTGGTCTCTCTACAACTTTCCTGAACTATGAAGATGTTGTTCTATTATTGTGCTAGGGAGCTAACTAATTTCATATATTAGGGCGTACATCTATGGCCAACTTGTTGGAGATACCGGAGGCCTGGGCTCTAGTGGCATCTCTCTCGAGTTGGCCATAGTGTTGTCCCTGCTCTCGCACGCCATCTTGTAGTTTATAACTTCTCTAACTAGATCAATATGTTGGGAAGCTAACTAATTTCACATATTAGGGAGTGCATCTATGGCCAGTTTGTTGGAGATGCCGGAGGACTGGGCTCCGCCGGCATCTCCCTCAAACTGGTCGTAGTGTTCTCCCTCCTCCCGCACACCATATTGTTTGTAGTTGATAACTTCACAAGGATGCCTATTTATAGATTAAGCATCACAACGTAGTGTTGACACTCATGACATAATGTCGACACTCAGCCTTGTCATAGTGCTGCCACGCACGGAAATAGTGTTGGCACTCACTGGAATAGTGCTACCACTTACGAAATAGTGTCGACACTCACATTTAGTTCCCGATGGTGTCTCCAACCTGGACTAGAGGTTCATCTTTAGTCCGGGTTGGAGACACCCACACACACCAAACATGCTCGCACCGGCCGCAGCCTTCCGCAACCCCTTAAGTCCCGGTTGGTGTCTGCAACTGGGACTAAAGATGAAAAGATTGCCTTGGAACTATTCAGAATGCTCGGGAACAATACATTACATAAATGTTTTCTTCTGAGTTTTCAGAACACAGTTACATAAAATGTTTAATACATTATATTACACATCATTTCTTCGCATGTTCCCCTTTCTGATTGCGTCGTAACCATGGAGCATTTTCTTTAATTAACATGGTTGTTGGATATGTCTTGTCCTCCACTCCCATGATGTTTCTTTTTCCTGAAAGAACTATTTGGCGCTTTGGCTCATCGTCTGGTGTATTATCTTGCTTATTTTTTATTTTTCTCGGTTTGGTAGACATGTCCTTCACATAGAAAACCTGAGCCACATCATTGGCTAGGATGAATGGTTCGTCTAAGTACGCAAGATTGTTGAGATTCACTGTTGTCATTCCGTACTGCTCGTCTACCTTTACCCCGCCTCCTGTCAGCTTTACCCATTTGCACCAAAACAAGGGGACCTTAAAAGTAGGTCCATAGTCAAGTCCCATATCTCCTCGATGGAACATAATATGTGGTCTTGGACCCATTGTCGTTAGTTGCATCAAACCGGACACCACTGTTTTGGTTGGTGCTCTTTTTATCTTGGGCGATCGTGTAAAATGTATTCCCATTCATCTCATACCCATGGAAAGTTGATATAGTCGAAGATGGTGACCTGGACAACAAGTACAACTCATGTCCAAGAGTGTTATCTTTTATGAGATGTTGCAACCAACCCCCGAAAGTCTTCATGTGTTCATCTTTAATCTAGTCGTCATGCTACCTAGGGTTCTTGGAGCGTAAAATTTGCTTGTGTTCCTCAATATACGAAGCCGCCAAGATAGAATTTTGTAGAACTATGTAATGTTCTTCAGTGTAAGAATGCCCGTCCTACATATTATTGATTTCCTTCCTAGAGTGCCTTTTCCACTCAGTCTCCCCTCATGCCGTGATTGAGGAAGACCAATCGCCTTAAGGTCAGGAACAAAGTGAACACAAAACTCAATGACCTCCTCTGTTCCATAGCCCTTGGAGATGCTTCCTTCAGGCCTACCACGGTTACGAACATATTTCTTTAAGACTCCCATGAACCTCTCAAAGGGGAACATATTGTCTAGGAATACAGGACCGAGAATAGAAATTCTCCTCGACTAGGTGAACCAGGAGGTGCGTCATAATATTGAATAAGGATGGTGGGAACACCAACTTGAAACTAAGAAGAAATTGGACCACATCAATTTGTAATCGTGGTAGATCTTCAGGATTGATTATCTTTTGAGAGATTGCATTGAGAAATGCACATAGCTTCATAATAGGTACTCGAACATAAGCTGGTAGCAGCCCCCTCAATGCAATCGGAAGCAATTGCGTCATAATCACGTGGTAGTCATGAGACTTTAGGTTTTGGAACTTTTTCTCTGCCATATTTATTATTCCCTTTATATTTGATGAGAAGCTAGACGGGACCTTGATACCACTCAGGCATTCAAAAAATATTTCCTTCTCTTGTTTGGTAAGAGCGTAGCTGGCATGACCTAGAAACCATTCTGGATGCAGGCCTTTTGGGTCTTTCATACGTTGTTGGTCCTTACGTGCTTTCAGTGTATCTTTTGTCTTTCCATAAAATCCCAAGAAGCCTAGTAGGTTCACGCAAAGATTCTTCATCACATGCATCACGTGATTGCAGAACGGACCTCTAGGAATTTCCAATAGGGTAGCTCCCAAAATATAGATTTTTTCTTCCACATGGGTGCGTGTCCGTCAGCGTCCTTTGGAACAGATTGTCCGCCCTGACCCTGTCCAAAGATTATTATTTGATCCAAAATCTTGACCATATCAAATACATCAGCACAAGTACGTTCCTTAGGCTTCGGCTGGTCACATGCATGACCATTGAAATGCTTGCCTCTATTTCTAAGGGATGATTGGGCAAAAGAAATCAACGATGCCCCGTGTAAACATTCTTCTTACAATGTTGCAAATATATACTTTTAGTCTCATCTAAACAGTACGTGCATGTATTGTATCCCTTGTTTGTCTGTCCTAAAAGGTTACTAAGACTAGGCCAGTCATTGATTGTTACGAAAAGCAACGTTCGGAGGTCAAATTCTTCCTGCTTGTGCTCATCCCACACATGTATGGCGGGTTCGTGCCACAACTGTAAAAGTTCTTCAACTAATGGCCTTAGGTACACATCAATGTTAATGCCGGGTTGCTTCGGGCCTTGGATCAGCACTAGCATCATAATGAACTTCCGCTTCATGCAGAACCAAGGAAGAAGGTTATAGATACATAGAGTCACGGGCCAGGTGCTATGACTGTAGCTCTGCTCCCCAAAAGGATTCATGCCATTTGTACTTAGACCAAACCTTAAACTCCCTGCGTCATCTACAAATTTCGGGTACTTTCTATTGATTTTTTCTCCACTTCGACCCATCAGTGGGTTGTCTCAACATCCCGTCTGACTTATGTTCCTCTTTGTGCCATCGCAACAAATTGGCGTGCTCTTTTTTTCTAAACAAATGTTTCAACTGTGGTATTATAGGAGCATACCACATCACCTTGATAGGAACCCTCTTCCGGGGGGCTTGCCCTCAACATCACCAGGGTCATCTCGTCTGATCTTATACCGCAATGCAGTGCATTCCAGGCATGCATCCAAATTCTCATACTCCTCAACGCGGTAGGGGATGCAGTCATTAGGGCATGCATGTATCTTCTGAACCTCTAAACCTAGAGGGCAGACAACCTTCTTTGCTTCGTACGTACTGGCTGGCAATACATTATCCTTTGGAAGCATATTCTTCATCATTTTTAGCAACTTTTCAAATGAGGAGTCAGGTATACCACACTCTGCCTTCCATCGCAGCAATTCCAGTGTGCTACCCAGCTTTTTTAGACCATTTTCGCAATTTGGGTACAACAACTTTTTGTGATCCTCTAACATGTGATTGAACTTCTCCCTCTCTTTTTCAGTTTCGCAGTCTCTCCTTGCATCGGCAATGGTTTGACCAAGATCATCAGTGGTCTCATCATCATGTGCCTCTTCTTCAGCCTCCCATTCAGCTTCCCCCATGGAAGTATCACCGTACTCAAGAAAACCATGATAGTTGTCATCATCCTCCTCTTCTTCATTGTCTTCCATTATAACCTCTCTCTCTCCATGCTTGGTCCAACAATTATAACTGGGCATGAAACCGGACTTTAACAGGTGGCTGTGGAGGGTTTTTGAGTCAGAGTAGTCCTTCTGATTCCTACATCCACTACATGGATAGAATACAAAACCATTCTGCTTGTTTGCATCAGCCACATGGATGAATTCATGCACGCAATTAATGAACTCGACAGAGCGTCGGTCAGTACCGTACATCCATTCCCGGACCATCTGCATTATTGTAAAAGTATATCAAAAACCATTACACAACATCATTAATAGAGATTAATGATCAATTTAATACATGTTATAATGTGAGCTTCTAGAGCATTAAATTTGAATTTAAAAAAATTTACATGCACCAAGTTTTGAATTGGAGAAAAGAATTACCATGAAAAATGTGGAGTTTTTAATTATTGTTCTAGCTGTGAAATTCTCATTCCATTTTGAGCTCTGAAACTCTAAAATTACACATTTCAATTTTCTATAACTTTGTGGCTAATCAAAATTTGCCTAAAAATACACATCTAAAAATCCTCTACTTCTAGAGCATGCAAATCCACCTATACTTCTATCGCATTGAGATAAAGTAACAACAAGAGATGAAAGGATGAAGTTCCTAACCTTTTAAAACCTTGGATTTAGGGGTTGCAACCAAATCTTTGACAAATCTTGAAAAAAAAAGGGCATGAACTCGGCTTGCTTGGGAGGAAAAATGGCCATGGCTAGTGCATAAACGAAGCTGCATTATATAGGGGAACCTTTACGGCTCGGGACTAATGGACCTTTTAGTCCCGGTCCGTGAGAAGGCCCGGGACTAATTGTCCCCGTAAAGTGCAGCGGCCTGGCTCGAGGTCTCTTGTCCCGGACCGTGTTACGGACCGGGACTAGAGACCCGGGACGGCCGGGGACTAGTGCTTCCCCGCGCTATTAACCGTTGGACACATAACGAACCGGGACTACTACTGCCACTAGTCCCGCTTCGTAACTAACCGGGACTGGTGCCTGGTTCAGCGACGAACCAAAGACATTTTTTCCACTAGTGACCTTTGCTTATATGCCTATTCACATACACGTAGGATATGTGTACCGATCGTGGGATCTGCAACTGATGAGCCACGAATTACTTGAAAATAATGAACGGGATGTGCACCAGAGTCCCTGCGAAACCCGGACGTTGAAAAGAACATATTTTTCTTTGCATAAAACTCATATCATCTGCGAGCACGATCAAAGTTGCAGGTAAGAAGAAGACGTCCACAATGTTATTTGAACCCATGGCTGATCCTGCAATATTAATATATGTGCATGTAAAAATCATACTCACTCCGTCCCAAAATAAGCGACGTGAGTTTGGCTAGATTAGCATGTATTACATGTTTTAGTATACAAGTACATACGAATTTTGACAAACATAAGTCACTTAATTTGAGATGGAGGGGGTAGAAAAAATTGTATAATATGCCCACGCTGACCTATTAAAGGTCCGAGTTACTATCAGAATTGTATGAGAAAAATTTACACTCGGATGGCAGAAAAAATAGACGATGGGCTACAAAGTACTCATTTTGCTAATTCGCCACGGTCCAAGAATGTCGCAGTTCTCAGCTGATGCGGGAAACCGTGGAAAACAGTGGACATGCATGATAGGTGCCACTAAGATCCCAGCAAGATTCATTTTTGAAGGAACTGCATGTTTTTTCCTTGGTTAGCAAAATTACTATAACAATTTATTTTTTAGATCTATATGAAAAATTATAGAATCAACCTCAGCCGACGCTGAGAACCATTGATATGACGATGAGATCCATGTAAGATTTATTTCTTATTCTAGGAGAAATATTGCATATTTTTCTCTATGTTAGCAAAGTATTACCACACAATGTCCTTTTCCAGATTTGTATGACCTAACTTATAAAATAGACTAATCATAAGTTATTGAGTCAAAACAAAATATTTTCTTCTCGAGTTGAATAAATTAATACACTAAAGTGGACTAATACACATGCTACAAACCATAAGACATGTTAAACATGTTGTTTCATAAAAAAATTCACAAGTCATTCTTCTTTAGAAGAACGTAATTTTGTTATTATTCATAAAATAATGTACAATAGATGGGACAAGTGGAATGAACATAAACAACTGATATGTTTAGTAAAATAAAGCTCCATGAAAGTTCGTTGAAGTCAACTTCAAAGATTCTCCCTCAGCATATGGACTTCCGTTCAGGTCTTGAAGGTAGACTAACCTCGCAGTTTCATAGAGCTATAATGCCGCCGGTCTAAAACTGTGGGACCATAAATCATTGACTGCACTTTTGTCTAGGGGGCACCTCACGCATGACACACCGCGTCACCGCCAAACCACTATGCATCACCAAATTGTCCACGAAGAAGACTAATACTACATATGAGAAACACTAACGATATGCCGTATACAATGACTACTTGGCGAAGACGGGATGAAACTAGGATACCTTAATTTTGTACGGTAGAAAATGCATCAACCACGACATGTTTCAACAGCCGGAAATCCACTTTTGATCACTGGTGGAAAAAATGTCTCTAGTTCCAGTTTCCGAACCGGGACCAATCACTCGGGACAAATGCTGGTCCTGGTTCAGACACGAACCGAGACCAATGGGTCTCCACGTGGACGGCACGCCGAGGGGGGTGGATCATTGGGTCTCCACGTGGGAGCGCGCGAGAGGAGGGGTGGATCATTGGTCCCGGTTCGTGGCACGAACCGAGATCGTTGGTCTCTATGCCGCGGCAGGGTTTTCGGGCTATTTTTGTGCCGCGGCAGGGTTTTGTGCCGCGGCAGGGTTGTTTATTTATTTATTTGTTGTTTTGTATTCAATTTAATGATACTACATATATACTGCAATAATGAAACCACGATATATATATTACACATCATGATCACAAATATATTATACACCGTCTCATTTGTCTTCTTTGTCGAAACAAATTAATTACAAACGGTACTCACACGAATTTGATCTAATTTATATCTTCTTTTTTACACTTCACCCTTCTAAATGAACCGGGTAATAGTATTTTCCTTTCGGATATATGACTTGTTCTAATAAGAATCCGGCAATTTCCTCTTGAATTGCTTGCACACGTTCTTGTGATAGAAGACCGTCCCGCATCCATTCGATCTAATTTAAAGAAGGGGATCAATATATATGAATGAAACTAAACACAATTGGTGGTAATAAAATAATGTTGTGATTATTGTTTATCATACTTCAATTTTTTGGATGTTCCGGTCTGCACCCTTCTCTTTGGTCGTCTGGCGAATGAACTCGCAGACATAGTATCCACATAAGCTATTCTCGGTTTCCTGCCTCAAGCACTTTACGAGAACGGAGTTCAATCAAAATAATAATCAAGCATGATAATGGTGGTATTGAAACAAGAATTAAAGAGATGCGTGGATCTAGCAAGCAGTACTTACAGTCAATTGTTGAAATGTAAGCTCTGGCTTCCAAACACCCTAGTTTTGGCGGTAAACCGTTTCCAAGCCTTCTGGAGGCATTCATGCATATCCACCCACTTTTCTAATGGTGTGCATTTCGAGTCCAGGACTTTTAGTACGCTGGTGTCAACAGCAATGATTAACAAAATATAGTGGAAGCTAGACACACTAACAAAATATAACACGAGTCAATTATACGCTTAACATCGAGTAAGCGAAAATAGAATATGTACAAGACAGTAACACTCACCCAGCGTTGTAAGGAAATAGTATTTCCCTTCTGTTGCCAAAATGCGTCAACGCTTGTAGCAAGTTATCCTCTGTCTCTTTGGGTTTCGTTTTTAGAGTAACTTCATGAACAAAATTGCAGTCAACAAACCCAAGGTTATAGATTTGTCCTTTGTTGCATTCGAGAATCTTCATTCTACATATATAATTAGTATAGTGATGAGTAAGATTATACAAGCAACGAATGAGCTGAACTAGAAAGACTTAATTACAGAAATTAATAATACTTACAAACAATAGGCACTGACGATAGTTTTGTCGAGGGCGTCTTGTTGGTAAAACTGAAATAATTATGGAAATTCGATCAGTAGGAAGCCATCTCCATGACCGTAATGGTGGTGTTTATATGCAGCATAGATCCAATTTTTGGATTTAGCACAGGCTTGCATGTACCAGTTATGCAATCTTTGCATTTTTGTTGGTAGATCTATGACTAACTCGGGTTTGACGAGAGGAGCCCCGTACTGGTATAGGTATGCTATTTCTTGGTACCCCTTGAACTCATCCATACGGCTCATGTACTCAGTAATAGACAGTCTATATAATTTGGCTTTTCTCCATACAGTCAAACAAACTTCAGATCAATGTTCGGCTCATGCCGCTCCTGGGCTCTCCACTCATTGGTATCGTACACTTTGAGCGGTTCGATCGATTGGTTTTTCTGTTGTCCGAGCTGGGCAACTTCTTTCCCGACTCTCCGCTCTTTTGCCTCAGCCAACTTGGTAATAGAGCGATTATAGTCTGATGTGAGCGCTATGGATTGGTGAAGCTGAATCTTAAGCGCGGCTACTTTCGCTTTATCTTCTACGGTGACCGGGAAGAATGGCTCTATCGGCTTTTTCTTGTTAGCCATGTCAATCTTCCACTTTTCATAATGAGCATCTGCGGCCGCAGCAGTTTCCTCATCTATCTTCTCGCAAGGTAGCTTCTTCATATTCTTATGAGGTACTTTTGGGAGGGGCGATAGCTTACGTTTCGGTGATCGGAACATGCTCTTGGTGCTACTGGTGGTGCTTCCCCTCTTAGTATACTTCCGCTTTTGTCTGAGGCTCAGGGGACGGAGACGGCTGACGCGGCGGCGGAGACGGCTGAGGCGGCGATGGAGACGGTTGCGCTGAATGGTGAGGCGGTGAAGGCGACGGTTGCGCTGGAGAATGGTGAGGTGGTGGCGAAGGTGGATTGCTGCTCTGAGGAGTGGTTGGCCTTGGCGGCACATAATTTGGAAGCACGATGCACTCCTTTGGCCATAGAATAGTCCCCCTTTGGCTTTTCCTAGTTGAGTCAGCTCCATATCTTCCCCCGCGGGGTGGTCTAGCTTCAGCTTCTCAAAATCATCCTTCACATCATCCACCGTGACGACAGCGTACCCTTTTGGAACCAGTCTGCAATGCCAAGTTGGGTTAGGTGCAATTGGTACGGCCATGCCGACCGCCGCCGTCACCCTTAAGTTCATAACCTGCACCTTTAGCTCAAAAGCTGTGGTCTCCGTGATATCATCCACTGGGTAGCGTTTAGGAGGAGCCGTCGTCGATGCATCATCATCAACATCATGGAGCTGCGTGGAAGCGACGCTGCTTTTCTTATTCGATAGGGCGTCGGTGCCATCGAATGCAACTTCTACCACGTGCCGCTGAGATTGGCCACTAGTACCTTGTTGGCTAAGTCTGTCGAGTTGATCCTGGTGCCGCTTTAATGCTTCTTCTACATTACGCGGTCGGTCTGCAGCGGCCGCTTTCTCAGCTTCCTCCCTTTCCTTTCTCCTCTGATGGCTTTTATCGGGGTATCTCTTCATTTCCGCGGGGAAGGCAACCTTCCATGACTTGGAGCCTGGTGTGCCTCGTGCTCGTCCTTCGTGTTCAGGATTTTTAAGGGTGCGTGTGAGCTCGCCGTTCTCTCTATCAAGAACGAACTATCCCGCTACAACATCATCTACTGCATTTCTAATATCGTCGATGGGCAGTAGGGGATCATCTTTGTGTTTCTGATTATATATTTCCCTCCCTTCTTTGTCCAACGTGCCCTCATGGCCGTAAAACCAATTTCTCGCTCGTGGTGTCCATGTGGGCTCTGGTCTGATCCCGGGAGCAATGTAATTGACCTCAAGTGCATCCCACTTAGGCATGCAATTGGCATAGCCAGCAGACCCCATATTATGATGGTACACTTTCTTAGCAGCGTTCTCCGTATTTATTCTAGACCTTTCCATAGCTTTATCTGATGTCTTGTACTTCAAAAAATTAGCCCACTGGTGTCTTAACTTAGCATAGCCGCATTGATTTAAATCCGTAGTCTTCTCTACCTTGACAAATTTATTGTATAGTTTCTTCTTTTGGTTCTTGAATGCATCGGCCATCTTGATGAGAGCAAACTTCTTGACTCTTTGCACAAGCTCCATTCTTGCTCTCTCCTCCTCATCTGTATTCACATCTGGCATCGGCAGGAGGAAATTAATCATGAGCTTGTCAAAAAGGTTATCTTTGGCGGTGTCGCCGACATACGGGACTCCACCGCCGCTTGGCTGATTCCATTGTTGAACGGTGATCGGGATGTAGTCCCTCACAAGAACTCTGCATTGCTTGACAAATTTTCTTGCGACATCGACGGAAGCTTGCAGTTCGCCATCTACACCGACCACTTCGATCCTATACCTCACAGTGTCATCCCACTTTTTTGTTGGGCCTCGTTTCATTCTTACGGAAGAAGTTCTCGATCCGGAGGGCTAAAAGAAGAAAGAGTGTTAATATATGCATGTATATATAGACAGCAACATTTTATTACAAAAATATATGTATACACCTCGTCGGTGTTTGCGAGATTTAAGGTTCCGCCAGAGCCGTCGCCTTCTCCCTCATCGGCTTCTCCCCTGTCCCAGGCTTCGGCTTCTACCTCATCGGAGCCGTCTCCTTGGTTGAGAGACTCATCTCCCTCACCGGAATCGTTCATAAACTCACCGGTGACATTGATATCGATATCATCATTTCCGCAGATCATTCCTTGGAGGATGTTTTCCAGATGTTCTGGAATCATAGTATCTTGGTGTGTTGGATCCATAGTATCTGCAAATTAATATTTGCAAGTTACTATAATGCAAAACACTACGCACTTATTTTCTAAATCGGTTCGGAATGCCCTAGGTGGACAAACCATCGAACCCATGGTACTTAGGGGGTGTCGGTGTTCCTCTATGTAAAGTAACGTTCAAAGTTGTATGGATATGAATGCTTACATTTTTAAATGGAAGATCTCATTTTTTGAACATTTTGATATATTATACACATTTTTCTGATTTAAAATGAATTTGTTATGATTTTTCCCAATTTTAATCCATTTTTAAATAAATAAACATTTTTGGAATTATTAAAATTATTTTCCATCTTGCCCCACATGTCAGACTTTTATTAATTTCAGAAAACATTTCCAAAAAGAATAAAAACCTGACATGTTGGACCCACCTGTCAGCATTTTCAATTAATAAAACAATTATAGAAAACATATAAAAAACCTTTCAATTACCTGACGCGAGCAGGCGACGGCGTCGGGCTCGGGCGGCGCGGTAGGAGGCGGCGGGCTCAGGCGGCATGGTCGGAGGCGGCGGGCTCGGGCGACGCGGTCAGAGGCGGGCTAGGGCGGCGCGGGCTCGGGCGGCGCAGTCGACCGCGTGGGCTCGGGCGGCGTCGTCGCGGCTCGGGTGGCAGCGGTGCCGGCGGGGGGCGGCACGGGCACGGGCGGAGCGGCGTGGGCTCGGGCGGCGTGGTCAGAGGCGGAGCAGTGTGGGCTCGGGTGGCACGGTCGATGGTGAAGAGGGCGATGACGGTGGCTCGAAAATCCAGCAGCCTGACGGCGTCGTTTTGCTCCACGCGTGATTTTCCTTACGCGTTTTGCGAGTGAAGTGGACAGGGAGGAAGAAGGAGGGGCAACCGTTATCTAGGACAGGCCTTTGGTCCCGGTTCGTCCCACCAACCAGGACTAAAGGCTCAACGGTCTCGGTTGGTGGGACGAACCGGAACCAAATGTTTGGGCAGGAGCGTTGCTGGGCCGCTACGTGCGCAGGCCTTTGGTCCTGGTTCATGGCACCAGCTGGGACCGTTGGTCCTTTAGTCCCGGTTGGTGGGACGAACCGGGACTAAAGGCATGTTGCTGGCAGCGCGGGCACCCAAGATCCTCGGTCCCGGTTCGTGGGACAAACCGGGATCGTTGACCCGATTTTTAGATTTTGGCAAAACTTTTGGTCTTTCGCCATTTTCAAATTTGTTTTCTTCTTTAATTAATAAAATGTTTCAATTTAAGATGATTATTTATTTGGAATTTCAAAAAACTTTTAACAGGAAAAGTGCTTCAATTTCAATAACTAATCAAAAACCATTTTCTGTTTTCAAATATTTTTATTTTAACTAAACAATATTACTATTTTCAATTAAAATTGCATTAACAAATATTTATTGCATAATTTGGAATTTCAAAAAACTTTTAACAGGAAAAGTGCTTCAATTTAAATAACTAATCAAAAATCATTTTCTGTTTTTAAATATTTTTATTTGAACTATACAATTTTACTATTTTCAATTAAAATTGCATTAACAAATATTTATTGCATAATTCGGAATTTCAAAAAACTTTTAACAGGAAAAGTGCTTCCATTTAAATAGCTAATCAAAAACCATTTTCTGTTTTCAAATATTTTTATTTTAACTATACAATTTTACTATTTTCAATTAAAATTGCATTAACAAATATTTATTGCATAATTTGGAATTTGAAAAAACTTTCAACAGGAAAAGTGCTTCAATTTAAATAACTAATCAAAAACCATTTTCTGTTTTCAAATATTTTTATTTGAACTATACAATTTTACTATTTTCAATTAAAATTGCATTAATAAATATTTATTGCATAATTAGTAATTTGAAAAAATTTCAACAGGAAAAGTGCTTCAATTTAAATAACTAATAAAAAATTCATTAACTATTCAAATTATAAACATTTATGCCATTTTCAATTAAAAATTCATTAACTAATTTTTTTGCATATTTCATTAACTAAGAAGCCGAGCTAGGAATCTTCATGCTCGCCGTTTTGAATATGGTTTCAATCGGGCATAAGAAATTCAAAATGATCCAAACAATGTGAAACCTTCGCGTGGTGTCATATTATGTGTCATAGTTGCAAGGAAAAATATTGACCTTGAAAAATTGCAAACATCTTAAAAAATCCTTCACAAAATGACCTATCATGTTCGAGGTTTCATGGCATTTAGGTCAAACCACCAATGTTATGGCTAGAATTAGGGCATAGTTTGTGATAATGTGCCCATATTGTGCACACATGTGCATCTTGGGATGGCTTACGATGTTGCGGGAGGAAGTTTTCCTTTTTGACGCATTGGTACCAACCCATTTTTCAAAAATACTAGACCCATTTTTCTGTCTCCAACCGGGACTAAAGATAAACCTGTAGTCTAGGTTGGAGACACCATCCGAGACTAAATGTGGGTGGCGACACTATGCTAGTGAGTGTCGACACTATTTCGTGAGTGTCGACACTATTTCGTGAGTGGCGACACTATTTCAGTGGGTTGCGGCAATATGTGGTGAGTGTTGACATTATGTCGTGACTGTCGACACTATGTCATGCTGCTTAATCTATAAATAGGCATCCATGTGAAGTTATCAACTGCAAACACGATGGTGTGCGAGAGCAGGGACAACACTACGGCCAGCTTCAGGGAGATTCCGGAGGATCCAGTCCTTAGGAATCTCTCTGAAGCTGGCCATAGAGGCACTCCCTAATATGTGAAATTAGTTAGCTCCCCGACATATTGATCTAGCTAGAGAAGTTATGAACTACAAGAGTAGGGACAACACTACGACCAGCTTCAGGGAGATCCCAGAGGATCCAGACCTCAGGAATCTCTCTGAAGCTGGCCATAGAGGCACTCCCTAATATGTGAAATTAGTTAGCTCCCCGACATATTGATCTAGCTAGAGAAGTTATAGAAAGACCAACACTAGTAGGAAACGATATATTGGTCCCGGTTTCCTAACTGGGACTATGGAATCGGGACTCAAGGCCCCCTTTATTCCCGCTGGTCCAGCCACAAACCGGGACTAACACTCAAGAAATTTATTATTATTAAAAAACTAGGACTAAGGAATCGGGACTAAAGGCCCCCCTTTATCCCCGCCGGTCTAGCCACAAACCGGGATTAATGGAATCGGGATGGCTTCCGAAATCGGGGTGTTCTGTGAAGCAACCACAAAATTAAAGTTTGGCATTGGTACAAAAAAGTCCTTCACAAAATGACCTATCATGTTCGAGGTTCTCATAGAAAGTTTTCATACATCACATAAAGTTTCCATACATTACATAGATTTACATAGGGTTTAGGGTTTAGGGTATGAATCCTTCGTCGCGTATGTTGATCCCTTTCCTATGATCTCTTCTTAGGCCGTAACCATGGAGCATCTTCTTTGCTTAACGGGATGCTTGGGTCAGTTTTCACGGTGAAGGGCGGAATTTCATCAAACTTATCATAATATACTGACATTGTCTGTTTTGTCCTCAACTCCCGCGATGTTTCTTTTCCCTCAAAGAACTATGTGACGCCTGGGCTCGTCGTCTGATGTATTTGTTTCCTTATTTTTTCTTTTTTTCGGTCTAGAGGACATGTCCTTCACATAAAAAACTGAGCCACATCATTGGCTAGGATGAATGGTTCGTCTCTGTAACTAAGATTCTTGAGATCCACTGTTGTCATTCTGTACAACTGGTCTACCTCTACCCCTTCTCCATTCATGTTGACCCAACTGCACCGAAACAAAGGGACCTTAAAAGTAGGTCCATAGTCAAGTTCCTATATCTCCTATATGTAACCACAGTATGTGTCCTTTTTTCCATTCTCGCGTGTTGCATCAAAGCGGACACCACTATTTTGGTTGGTGCTCTTTTTATCTTGGGCAATCGTGTAAAATGTATTCCCATTTATCTCGTACCCTTGGAAAGTCAATAAAGTCGTAGATGGTGTTGTGGCCAAGAAGTAGAGCTGATCTCCAATAGTGGTGTCATTCATGAGATGTAATTGCAACCAAGTGCCGAAAGTCTCCATGTGATTTTCTTTAATCCAGTAGTCATCCTTCCTTGAGAACTTGGAGCATACAACATTCATGTGTTCCTCGATATACGGAGCCACGAAGGTAGAACTTTGTAGAACTATGTAGTGTGCTTGATTCAAAGAATGTCCGTCCCTAAATATCATTGCTTTCTTTCCTAGTGTGCCTTTTCCACTCAGTCTCCCGTCATACCATGATTCCGGAACACCAATCGGCTTAAGGTTAGGAAGAAAGCCTACACAGAACCCAATGAGCTCCGCTGTTCCATAGCCCTTGGAGATGCTTCCTTCTGGCCTAGCATAGTTACGAACATATTTATTTAAGACTCCCATGAACCTCTCAAAGGGGAACATATTGTTCAGAAATATAGGACCAAGAATGGAAATCTCTTCAACTAGGTGAACTAAGAGATGCGTCATAATATTGAAGAAGGACGGGGGGAACACCAACTCAAAACTAACAAGACATTGGACCACATCCTTCTGTAGCCTTTCCAGACTTTCTCGATCGATTACCTTCTGAGATATTGCATTAAGGAATGCACATAGCTTCACAATGGCTAATCGAACATTTTCCGGTAGAAGCCCCCTCAATGTAACCGGAAGCAACTGCGTCATAATCACGTGGCAATCATGAGACTTCAGGTTCTGAAATTTTTCTCTGCCATATTTATTATTCCCTTTATATTTGACGAGAAGCCAGCCGGGACCTTGATACTGTAAAGGACTTCAAAAAAGATTTCCTTCTCTTCTTTGGTAAGAGCGTAGCTGCTTAAGTATTCACGGCCTTTATCAGTATGCTTGTTGTATGGGTCTTTGATACGTTGTTGGTCCTCCCGTGCTTCTAGTGTATCTTTTGTCTTCCCATACACGCCCAAGAAGCCTAGCAGGTTCACGCAAAGATTCTTCGTCACGTGCATCACGTCGATTGAAGAACGGACATCTAGGTCTTTCCAATACTCAAGATCCCAAAATATAGATTTATTTTTTCACATGGCCGTGTGTCCGATAATGGGGTCTTTCAGAATAGATTGACCGCCAGGACCCTTTCCAAAGATTACTTCTAGGTCCTTCACCATACCAAATACATCAGCACCTTTAGGGAGCTTAGGCTTCTTCCGGTAATCTCCCTCACTGTTGAAATGCTTGCCTTTCTTTCTTACTTGATGATTGGTCGGAAGAAATTTACGACACCCCAGGTACACAACCTTCTTACATTTATCCAAATATGTACCTTTAGTCTTATCTAAACAGTGCGTGCATGCATTGTATCCCTTGTTTGACTGTCCTGAAATGTTACTAAGAGCAGGCCAATCATTGATGGTTACGAACAACAACACTCGTAGGTCAAATGGCTCCTGTTTGTGCTCATCCCACACATTTACACCTGGTTCTTCCCACAACTACAAAAGTTCATCGACTAATGGCCTTAGGTACACATCAATGTCGTTGCCGGGTTGCTTCGGTCCTTGGATGAGCACTGGCATCATAATGAACTTCCGCTTCATGCACAACCAAGGAGGAAGGTTGTAGTTACATAGAGTCACTGGCCAGGTGCTGTGACTCCACCTCTGCTACCCAAAAGGATTCATGTCGTCTCTACTTAGACCAAACCATAAGTTCCTCGTGTCACCTTCAAAGTTCGAGTACTTTATCTCGATGTTTCTCCATTGCGACCCATCGGCGGGGTGTCTCAGTTTCCCGTCTTTCTTACTCTTCTTTGTGCCATCGCAACAACCTGGTATCCTCTTTGTTTCTGAACAGACGTTTCAACCATGGTATTATAGGGGCATACTGATGTCTACGCACTTCTATGCTTGTAGACAGTTGTTGGGCCTCCAACTGCAGAGGTTTGTAGAACACCAGCAAGTTTTCCCTTAAGTGGATCACCCAAGGTTTATCGAACTCAGGGAGGAAGTGGTCAAAGGTATCCCTCTCAAGCAACCATGCAATCAAGATACAAGAAGTCTCTTGTGTCCCCAACACACCCAATACACTTGTCAGGTGTATAGGTGCACTAGTTCGGCGAAGAGAGAGTAAAATACAAGTGGTATGGATATAAGACAACGGTGCAAGAAAATATCTTGATGGTTGATGACCCACAAGTATAGGGGGTGTATCGCAGTATTTTCGAGGGAAGTGAAACCCAATTTATTGATTCGACACAAGGGGAGACAAAGAATATTTATAAGCCTTAACAACTGAGTTGTCAATTCAGCTACACCTAGAAACAATCTTGCTCACAGTAGTTTATTAGTAGCAACAGTTTTGTAGTAGGAATAGCAAAGTAACAGCAATAGTAAAGTAAAGACACCAGTAACAATAGCAGTAACAGTGGGATTCGAGTGTGGTAGGCATAGGGATGGATGGATGGGCGTTCCATGGACAAGACAATTCACATAACAATCAGAACATAGGGCAATTGCAGATAAATAAGATAAAGCATCCAAGTACTAGATAGTCCTAGGCATGTGTTCCATATATAGTCATACGTGCTCGCAATGAGAACTTGCACAACATCTTTTGTCCTGCCAGCCCGTTTGCAGCGGGGCCTCAAGGGAACTACTGGCAATTAAGGTGCTCATTTTAATAGAGAACCGGAGCAAAGCATTAACACTCCGTGAACACATGTGATCCTCACATCAAAGCCATTCCCTCCGGTTATCCCGATTTCTGTCACTTCGGGGCCATTGGTTCCGGACAACAACGTGTGTATACAACTTGTAGATAAGACCAAAAACAATACTATCATAATGAATCAATAACATGTTCAGATCTGAAATCATGGCACTCGGGCCCTAGTGACAAGCATTAAGCACAACAAGTCGCAACAAAGTCATAAAGCACTAATAAAACATACTAGGCACCATGCCCTAACAATATGATGCCATTACATGAATGATCTCATCCAATCCCTACAATCCCCATAGCCTACAGTGGGGGATTACTCACTCATAGATGGGGGAAACATGGATGGTCGATGGAGAAGCGATGGTGATGATGATGGCAATGATCTCCTCCAAATCCCCGTCCCTGCAGGGTGCCAGAACGTAGTTTCTGGTGCTATTTCATGGAATCTGGTGGTGGCGGCGGAGCGGAACTCCTTCCGGAAAAACATCAAACCCCCCTGAGTTTTTAGGTCAGAAGGCAACTTATAGGCGAAGAGGGAGGCCGAGGGGATGCCTGGGTTGGCCACACCACCCCTAGCGCAGCCAGGCCTGGCCCGCGCGGCCAGGTGGTGTGGTGGCCCCCTAGCTCCTCTCCGTCTCGTATTCTGGCTCTAGATGACTTGCGGCAAATTAGGCACTTTGGCTTTTGTCCCGTCCAATTCCGAGAATATTCATTTTCTGACTTTCTTGGAACCAAAACAGCAGAAAACAGGCAGCTGGCATTGTGGCTCTTATTAATAGGTTAGTCCAAGAAATCATATGAAAAGTACTCCAAAGTGTGGACAAAACACAAGAAAGTAGATAAAACCAAGCATGGAACATCAAAAATTATAGATACATTTGCAATGTATCAACATCGCCAAACTTAACTCCTGCTCGTCCTCGAGTAGGTAAGTGATAAAAAGTAAGAATAATTTTTGAGGTGACATGCACCATCATAAACTTGATCAAAGTATTTGTAAAACATTCAAAGCTGGGTTCATAGTACTTCAATCATAACATGAAATAAAAAGTTCTAGCAATAAGACAAAGAAACTATGTTGCAACATGAAAAGGCACAAACAAAAGATTCATGAATAACAATGCTTTGCAAGACGTTTGTTTGTTTCACATAAAGAAAACATAGCATAGTGGCATTCAGCTTGTCCCTCATAGAGTAGCAAACATAAATGCATAGGACACCTTCAAAGTTCATAAGAGTGACTAGATACAAATAGTTTAAAACAAGCAATATCAAAGCTATGCATCAATCAACAAGTCTTGGGACAATGCACATAGGACTAAGAATGGCCACTATGCTCTCAAGAACGTGCTCATAGAATGTGTGGAGACTCAACAACGAAATGAACAGGTTTTGAAAAGTTTGAAAGGCTTCCAAATGTTGAAAGTATGGTACTCATTAGCTTTGAGCTCTCATTGCCCCTATCATAAGCATCTTTAAGTGGTTAAGGTTAAAGTGACACAACTAAGAGGATATGCTTGACAAGTTATAAATCAAAGTCTCATGCCCCTTACTTACGAAGACCGATCCTCATGCTACTCAACTTCAGTCACGAGTAAGCTCTTGTCATTTTAAGTATATACGTATCATAGAGAACCGCCAACGAGGTACACCTTGCACATGATACAGGAGCTATCCCATAATCAAAATGACAAGGCAAGAAGACAATGAGCATCTCAATGATCTATTTATTTACTATGTGCATAGAATTTTATTGAGGATGCTTCATAGAATGCTCATCATGGTTATGCTACAAGTTTCCACCATGATTAGGCATGGCTTAGGCTAGCGTCCCAGGCGTTTCTCTAACATACATACAAACTCCATGATCTTAAAAGTTCCACTTTTATTTCACACCGCCGGGATCCATAAGCAAAAGAATCATGATATCAACGAGGTACAAAGTACCAGTGCAATGTTGAAAGCGTTCCCCATGATACATGGTTCTACTAACTTCAACTTATAAAGTGAAAGCATATACGCAACAAAGAAGGACGCAATGGTTCAGGTTTATTAAGTGCAAGAAAATAAGGTGTGCCATCAAGTTCGTGAGAGCTTTGCTAACTAACTTTCTCATAACAGGCAAACATTTTATTTGGAAGAAAACAAGGCATACTTAATATGCACGGAATAGAAAATGATGCTAATAGGTAGATATGGTGGACACTTTTGCAATATTTGGTTTTGGGGAGTTGGAAACATGACTAAAACATACTCATTGAAGGTGAAGGCTAGCAATAGTAAGGGAGCGACAAATGAGAGAGCAATAATGGCCATAATCATGCAGAGCGACAAAACATCATTGATCAAAGCATAAAGTGATACTACAAGTTGAAAACTAAAGGATCATAAAGTCTTATGGTGACTTGGATAGTCATAACATGGTGTGAGCATGTGCCAAGTCAACCCAAATAAAGCATCAAAGGAGAATACCACTATACTATGCTTTAATATGTTAAAACAACGCATGATTCATCCAAGGCACATTAAGCAATCTCAATTGTTTATAACAAGTCATGCTACAACAAAGAATACTAAGCAAGCCAAAACAATATCAAGCATGGCATGACAAAGCATAGGCCATAGTCAAAAACAAGCTCTCTTTATCACTTAAGCATGAGCTTTTCTACTCTTTTCCAAACCAAACCAAACTATTTGAACAGAAATGTATGAAAGAGGGGGTGCAACCAATTTATTCAGCAAACTAAGAAAACAAAAACTAAAAAGAAGACGCTCCAAGAACAACACAACTATGCAAGAAACAATAAAAATGAAGCGTTTGGAAGAAACCTAAGATTTTTATTGATGAAGAAGGGGATGCCTTGGGCATCCCCAAGCTTTGATGCTTGTACTTCTTGGATATTTCTTGGGGTGACACCCGTGGCATCCCCAAGCTTGAGCTTTAGACCATCCTTCATCTCATTACTCATTCCTTCCATACACCTGAAATTTTTCCTTCATACAAAACTTCACACAATCTTTATTAACAACATTAGTGCACTCAAGATAATAAGTCTTAAGGTTCAGTTCTAACACAAAATAAAATTCCATTGGAACACTAGATACTGTAGCACTTCCCTCAAAAAGCTCAATTCCCCAAAAGAACTCAAAAAGGAATCAACAAGAAGCAAATGCAGAAAATGGCAGAAATCTGTCAAAACAGACCAGCAGGTAAAGACAATTTTTTTCGAAGACCTTATGTTGCTCAAATCAAAAAGTATTGAACTAACAAAAGTTAGATAACAACCTGGGGCAGAAGCACGAAAATTCACGCCTCAAAAAGACGTTCAGATATTTTACGCGAATTTTTACGGTGAAGCACGGAAATCTGTTTCGGGACAGCAACTTTCCCAATCATTACTTCTCTCTCATTAGAGGTTACTCTTGGCACAAAAAGCAAATAAAAAGGATAAGGAGCAGTTATTACTAAAGTAATAACTTCTAAGACTCATCTAAAACTCTTGGGTTATCTCCCAATAAGTACTTTTCTTTAACGCCTTTAAGTTAGGCATAAGCAAAAACTAAAATGGATAGAGTAGAAGTAATCGGAGATAATCATGGTGAAAACATTGTTTTGTTCAGTGAAATCCTTTTGTTAACAAGGTTGATCAGGTCTCGTTACCAAAACAATTTCATATGAGACAAAACATTGTATGCCACTAGTGATTATGTTGCCTCAACCTTGATAGCAATGGTCACAATCATAATAGTTTCAAATTTTTCTCTTGGTATGGGACAATATATTTCTCCAACTCGAATGCCCTCAACATGTTCAATTGAATTCAAACCATAAGTCCTTTCAATATTCTTGGGGAAATAGACAGTATGTTTCTTGTCATTAACATTGAAAGTCACCTTTCCTTGATTACAATCAATAACAGCTTCTGCAGTATTAAGAAAAGGTCTCCTAAGAATAATAGACATATTATCATCTTCAGGCATTTCAAGCACAACAAAATCAGTTAATATCAAGAAATTATGAGCCACTTGAACAAGTACATCCTCACATCTACCCATAGGAATAGTGGTAGATTTATAAGCCATTTGCAAAGATATATCAGTTGGTATTAATTTTTCTAGTTGAAGCCTCTTATAGAGAGAGAAAGGCATAACACTAACTCCAGCTCCCAAATCACACAAAGCAGTTCTAACATAACTATTCTTAATAGAGCAAGGGATAGTTGGAATCCCTGGGTCTCCAAGTTTCTTATGAACCTTACCATTCAAGGAATAATTAGCAAGCAAAGTAGGAATTTCTTCATTAGGGATCTTCCTTTTATTCGAGACAATATCCTTCATATACTTTGAGTAAGGAGGCAATTTAATAGCATCAGTCAAAGGGATTTGCAAGAATAAATGCTTCATCCACTCACAAAACTTATTATAGTGTTCATCTTCCTTTGATTTGTGTTTCTTATCAGGGAAAGGCATAGGTTTTTGGACCCAAGGTTCTCTTTCACTACCATGTTTCTTAGCAATAAAATCTTCTTTGGTGTATTTAGTATTCTTAGTGTGGTTTTCAGGTTCTTCTTCAACTTTTTCTTCATTACGAACTTCATTTTGTTCATTACCACTTTCAGTTTCAGCATGAGAGATAGATATACTATTAGGATCTATAACAGGTTCAGAGGGTTCTACAACAGTTTTATGCTTCTTTTTCCTTTTCTTACGAGTAGAACCACTATTTTCAGCTTGCTGAGAATCCTGCTCAATTCTTTTGGGATGCCCCTCAGGATATAGAGGATCCTGGGTAGCAGCTCCACTTCTAGTTCTAATTTCATAGGCATGTTTTTCTTTAGCAGCATTAAATAGCAAGTCGTTTTGCACTTTAACGAGTTGATCTATTTGAGTTTGAATCATTTGAAAGTGTTTAACAATCATTTTAACATCATTAGAGGTTCTTTCCACAATATCTTTCAACTCAACAATAGCTCTAGTGTTTTCCATTAGGTGATTTTGCACCCTTTTATTAAAATTATCTTGCTTAACAATAAAGATATTGAATTCTTCTAAGCATTGATCAGGAGGTTTAGAGTAAGGGATATCACCTTCATCAAAGTGTTGGAGAGAGTGTACCTCAATAGTGGATGAGTAGGGAATAGGCTTACATAATTCTTCTATAGGAGGTAAATTCTTGACATCTGCAACTTTAATTCCCTTCTTCTTAAGACATTTCTTAGCTTCCTTCATCACTTCATCATTTAATTCAATAACTCCCCTGTTCTTTGATGTTGGAATAGGCACCGGAATAGATGGTTCAGGTACAATTACTTTAGGTATAGCTTGTTTAGGAGGAGTCCAATCTTCATAATTCTTGCTTATTTTAGCCATTAATTCCTCAGCTTCCTTAGGAGTCCTATTCCTGAAAACACAATCAGCACAACTATCTAGGTATGTCCTAGATTCTTCAGTTAGTCCATTATAAAATATATCAAGAAGCTCATTCTTAGGTAATGGACTTCCAGCCTGTGCATGAATCAAAGCACAAAACCTCCCCCAAGATTCAGGCAATACCTCTTTTTCTCCCTATTTAAAATCAAAAAGTTCCTGCAAAATAGCATGTCTAGCACTAGGAGGAAAATATTTCTGCAGGAAAGTACTAATCAAGCACTCAGGGCTATCAATAGATCCAGGAGGTAAGTTACTAAACCAAGTTTTAGCTTCTCCTTTCAGTGAAAAGGGGAAAATCTTAGCAACAAAGTAAGTACGCATCTTAATATCATCAGAAAACAAGCCACTCATGGTAGAAAGTTCATTCATATGTGCTACCGCACTTTCATTCTTAGTCTCACAAAAAGGTTCTTTCTCGACAATAGCTATGTAAGATAGATCGAGAGAGAAATCATAATCTTTATCTGTAATGTTTATGGGAGAAGCAGCAAACTTAGCAATAGGAGACAATTTGGGTCTAATAGTACGCCTCTCAAGGAGACTCTTAGCAGCGCTCCTATCATGGGTGTTTTTACATTCTTTAATAAATTCATTGGTCATCTCAACATAACCATCTTCAATATCATAACTTTCACTAGACTCAACTAAACTTACAGGTGTGGTAGTGTCTTCATTAGGAGTTTCGGTATTTCCAGCTATAGTTCTAGCAATCGTAGCATCTAGGAAAGGACCTAATGAACCACTCTTATCAAGCACAGTAGAAGAAGCCTCATAAGCATCAGAAGTTTCAGATTCAGCAGTAGTAGCAGTGTGTGTAGCATGTGTATGTGGTGGTGTAACGAGCTTACTTATAACAGATGGTGAATCAAGAGCAGCAGAGGTGTTCAGAACCGTACCTCTTCTTGTAGTGGATGGTAAAATAGCAAACTTGCCATCACGAGACTTACCCACGATGGATGGATAGCAGTGAACAATAGAGAATCCAAGTGAACTTGATAAATAAAGCTATGCTCCCCGGCAATCGCGCCAGAAAATAGTCTTGATGGCCCACAAGTATAGGGGGTGTATCGCAGTATTTTCAAGGGAAGTGAAACCCAATTTATTGATTCGACACAAGGGGAGCCAAATAATATTTATAAGCCTTAACAACTAAGTTGTCAATTCAGCTGCACCTGGAAACAATCTTGCTCACAGCAGTTTATCAGTAGCAACAGTTTTGTAGTAGGAATAGCAAAGTAACAGCAGTAGTAAAGTAAAGACAGCAGTAATAGTGGGATTCGAGTGCGGTAGGCATAGGGATGGATGGACAGGCATTGCATGGACAATACAATTCACATAGTAATCACAACATAGGGTAATTGCAGATAAATAAGATAAAGCATCCAAGTACAAGATAATCCTAGGCATGTGTTCCATATATAGTCATACATGCTCGCAATGAGAACTTGCACAACATCTTTTGTCCTGCCAGCCCGTTTGCAGCGGGGCCTCAAGGGAACTACTGGAAATTAAGGTGCTCCTTTTAATAGAGCACTGGAGCAAAGCATTAACACTCCGTGAACACATGTGATCCTCACATCAAAGCCATTCCCTCCGGTTATCCCAATTTCTGTCACTTCGGGGCCATTGGTTCCGGACAACAACGTGTGTATACAACTTGTAGATAAGACCAAAAATAATACTATCATAATGAATCAATAACATGTTTAGATATGAAATCATGGCACTCGGGCCCTAGTGACAAGCAGTAAGCAAAACAAGTCGCAACAAAGTCATAAAGCACTAATAAAACATACTAGGCACCATGCCCTAACAATCTGATGCCATTACATGAATGATCTCATCCAATCCCTACCATCCCCATAGCATATAGCGGGGGATTACTCACTCATAAATGGGGGAAACATGGATGGTCGATGGAGAAGCGATGGTGATGATGATCTCCTCCAATTTCCCGTCTCGGCAGGGTGCTAGAACAGAGTTTCTGGTGCTGTTTCGTGGAATCTGGTGGTGGCGGCGGAGCAGAACTCCTTCTGGAAAAACGTTGAACCCCCCTGAGTTTTTAGGTCAGAAGGCAACTTATAGGCGAAGAGGGAGGCCGAGGGGGTGCTTGGGCTGGCCACACCACCCCCTGGCTCGGCCAGGCCTGGCCCGCGTGGACAGGTGGTGTGGTGGCCCCTTGGCTCCTCTCCGTCTTGTATTCTGGCTCCAGATGACTTCCGGTAAAATAGGAACTTTGGCTTTTGTCCCGTCCAATTCCAAGAATATTCATTTTCTGACTTTCCTGGAACCAAAAACAGCAGAAAACAGGCAGCTGGCACTGTGGCTCTTGTTAATAGGTTAGTCCAAGAAATCGTATGAAAAGTACTCCAGAGTGTGGACAAAACACAAGAAAGTAGATAAAACCAAGCATGGAACATCAAAAATTATAGATACATTTGCAATGTATCAATGGTGTCGAAGAGACTAAAGGCAAACTGAAATAAAGATGGAAGCAAGCAAACATGTAACAGATCTAGTTGCAAACGGAGTTTCCATGCTTAGAAACAAGGCCTAGGGATCATACTTTCACTAGTGAACACTCTCATATAAATATCTTCTCTCCATGATACTACTCTTAACTACTCTCCGGTTGGACACTCTAATCCATGGTAGGGCTATAACAGCACTCCCCAAAGTTTGCTTTCCGCATCTAGATAACCCCACACTGTCACCTTGAGCACTAGATGGTTCCAACAAACACCACAATTTCATAGAGACATCCTACTCCAAATATAACTCATAACAAGTATTTGTAATCTCTAGCCTAAGTGCCACCATGGTGTGCATGCTGTCACTTTCACACACATGGGGAGAGCAGAGATCTATTAAAGCACTTGAGTAGCAAGGTAGATCTACTTGATTACAAAGCTCATGATCACAATATGATCATGCATAGAGAGAGAGAGAGAGAGATGAACACATAGCTACCGGTAGAACCCCTTAGCCTCGAGAGAGAACTACTCCCTCCTCATCATGGGAATCAGCAACGGTAATGGAGATGGTGGTGGAGTCGATGGAGATGGCTCCTGGGGCACTTCCCCGTCCCGGCAGGGTGCCGGAACAAAGACTTTCTGTCCCCCGAATCTCCCCTTCGGTGGCGCCGGCGCTGCGGAACTTTCCGTAGATTTCTGATTGATTATTTAGGGTTTTTGTATCGGGAGGACTTTATAGGTGAAGGAGGCAAGGTCGGTGGCCGGCCAGGGAGCCCACACCATGCCCTGGCGCGGCCAGGGGGACCCGCGCCTAGGGGTGGTGTGGCCACCCTATGTCCCCTCTCCGTCTTGTCTTCTGGCTCCATGAGTCTTTCGGTAAAATAGCAACTTCAACTTCTGTCCTGTCCAATTCTGAGAATATTCATTTTCTGACTTCCTGGAACCAAAAACAGCAGAAAACAGGCAGTTGGCACTATGGCTCTTTGTTAATAGGTTAGTCCAAGAAATCATATGAAAAGTACTCCAAAGTGTGGACAAAACATAAGAAAGTAGATAAAACCAAGCATGGAACATCAAAAATTATAGGTACATTTGCAATGTATCAACATCCCCAATCTTAACTCCTGCTCGTCCTCGAGTAGGTAAGTGATAAAAAGAAAGAATAATTTTTTAGGTGACATGCGCCATCATAAACTTGATCAAAGTATTTGCAAAACGTTGATAGCTGGGTTCATAGTACTTCAACATAGCATGAAAGATAAAGTTCTAACAATAAGACAAAGCAACTATGTTGCAACATGAGAAGGCACAAACAAAAGATTCATGAATAAGAATGCTTTGCAAGACGTTTGTTTGTTTCACATAAAGAAAACATAGCATAGAGGCATTCAGCTTGTCCCTCATAGAGTAGCAAACATAAATGCATAGGACACCTTCAAAGTTTATAAGAGTGACTAGATACAAGTAGTTTAAGAACAAGCAATATCAAGTTATGCATCAAACAACAAGTCTTGGGACAATGCACGTAGAACTAAGAATGGCTACTATGCTCTCAAAGTAGGTGCATAAAGGTAGAAGGTGGAGACTCAATATAAAAGTGGAAGAAAAGCTTTCATAGAAGGAAGCCGAGATTCAAGTTTCATAAAGAGCTTCCAAAAATTATGGTACTTATTAGCTTTCATCTCTCATTGCCCCTATCATAAGAATCTTGAAGTGATTAAGGTTAAAGTGAACAAACTATGAAGTATATGCTTGAGGACGTATAAGTTGGAAACCTCATGTCCCTTGAATACGAGGTCCGCTCCTCATGCTACTCAAGTTTAGTCACCGGTAAGTTCTTGTCATCGTAAGTACATGTGTATCATAGAGAACCGCCAACGGGGTACCCCTTGCCCGATGATACGGAAGAATCCCCATATCAAAATGACAAGGCAAGCAGACAACGAGCATCTCAGCAATCTTCTTATTTACCATGGGAATATGGTGCTTTTTTCTCTCATTCCTCTTTTCATAATCTCATATTTTCTCTTTTTTCTCAATATCTGACTTTTTTATAAGAAGAATGCTTCATAGACAGCTCATTATGGTTACGTTGCAGGTTTCCACCATGTCAGCATGGATTAGACCAGCAGCCCAGGCGTTTCTTTAACACATATACATAACTCCATGGACTTACAAGCTCCCCTTTCAATTCACACCGACGACATCCATAGACAAAAGAGCATGATATCAACTAAGTACAAAGTACAAGTGCAATGTTGAAAGCGTTCCCCATGAAAGCATGGTTCTGCTAATCCCCAACAAATAAGTGCAAGCATATACAACATAGACGACACAATGGTTCAAGTTTATTAAGGGCAAGAAAAGTAAAGTGTGCCATCAGGTTCGTGAGAGCTTTAATCACTAATTTTCACATAACAAGTTTAATTTGGAAGGTAGATAAAAGCATGAATATACTTGGAATAGCAAATGCTAGTAGGTGGGTATGGTGGACTCTTTGGAATAACTTGGTTTTAGGAGTTGGATGATGAGTGGAACTCATTCTTGATTACAGAGGCTAGCAAAAGACTGGGAGCGACCAACTAAGAGAGCAATAATGGCCATAATCATGCAGAGCGACAAAACATCATTGATCAAAGCATAAAGTGATACTACAAGTTGAAAACTAAAGGATCATAAAGTCTTATGGTGACTTGGGATAGTCATAACATGGTGTGAGCATGTGCCAAGTCAACCCAAACAAAGCATCAAAGGAGAATACCACAATACTATGCTTTAATATGCTAAAACAACGCATACTCCTTCCAAGGCACATTAAGCAATCTCAATTGTTTATAACATGTCATGCTACAGCAAAGAATACTAAGCATAAAGCCAAAACAATATCAAGCATGACATGACAAAGCATAGGCCGCAGTCAAAAACAAGCTCTATTTACCACTTAAGCATGAACTTTCCTACTCTTTTCCAATCCAAACCAAACTATTTGAAAACCAATGTATGAAAGAGGGGTCCAACCAATTTATTCAGCAAACTAAGAAAACCAAGCAAATGAAAAACAAAACGAAAACGAAAAAGAAGACGCTCCAAGAACAACACAACTGTGCATGAAACAATTAAAATGAAGCGTTTGGAAGAAACCTGGGATTTTTATTGATGAAGGGGATGCCTTCGGCATCCCCAAGCTTTGACGCTTTTACTTCTTGGATATTTCTTGGGTTGACACGCGTGGCATCCCCAAGCTTGAGCTTTAGTCCATTCTTCATCTCATTACTCATTCCTTCCATACACCTAAATTTTTTCCTTCATACAAAACTTCACACAATCTTTATTAACAACATCAGTGCACTCAAGATAATAAGTCTTTTGGTTCAGTTTCAACACCAATAAAACTTCCATTAGAACATAATCTACTGTAGCACTTCCCTCAAAAAGCTCAATTCCCCAAAAAAAAATCAAAAAGGAACCAACAAGAAGCAAATGCAAATAATGGTAGAAATCTCTCAAAACAGACCAGCAGGTAAAGACGAATTGTTTCGAAGACCTTCTGTTGCTCAAATCAAAAAGTGTTCAACTAACGAAAGTTAGATAACAACCTGGGACAGAAGCACAAAAATTCACGCCACAAAATGACGTACAAATATTTTATATGAATTTTTACGGTGAAGCACAGAAATCTGTTTCGGCACAGCAACTTTCCCAATCATTACTTCTCTCTCATTAGAGGTTACTCTTGGCACAAAAAGAAAATAAAAAACGATAAGGAGCGGTTATTACAGAGGTAATAACTTCCAAGACTCATCTAAAACTTTTGGGTTATCTTCCTATAAGTACTTCTCTTTAACGCCATTAAGTTAGGCATAATAGTTTGAGAAGATGCTCACATAAGAAATACGAATTGAAGTAAAAGAGAGCATCAAGAAGAAAATTCAAAGCACATTTAAGTCTAACCCACTTCCTATGCATAGGAATCTTGTAAAAAAACAAGTCATGAAAGCACAAAGCAACAAGCATAGGAAAGCAAAACAAGTGCAACTTCAAGACTTTCAACATAAAGAGGGAAAATTTAATATTGTTGAGATACATAAAACCATGTTTCCCTCTCTCATAATAACTTTCAGTAGCATCATGAATAAAATTAACAATGTAACTATCACATAACACATTCTTATCATGAGCCACATGCATAAAAGAATTAAAACTCCCCACATAAATATAGTCATTCTTATTAATTGTAGTGGGAGCAAATTCAGCAAAATAGCTATCATTATCATTCTCATCACCATAATCATCAAATATAGGAGGCATATTGTAATCATAATTAATTAATTTCTCAATAGTAGGTGGACTGAAAATATCATATGCATCATTGCAATCATCATATATTGGAGGTATAGTATCATCATAAGCAATAGAATAGTTATCTTCCAAAGTGTGTTCATTTGTAAACATATCATCACTGGAAGGATCATGGATAGCACTAATAGTATAGCAATTATTAATATCATCATTTTCAGAATTGGTACCGAAGAGATTTTCAATATCAAAAGTAGTGTGCTTTTCCCAATCATGATCACTACAATAGGTAACAGGCATAGGAACATCATCGAGTTCAGGCTCATCAAAAACTATAATAGGAGCAACATGCTTAGGGGAAAATATTGTTTCCTCTCTCCTTTTACTCCTCCTCTTCTTATTTTTCTTCTTGTCTTTAGGAGGGAGAGGCTTGAAAGGAATCTTATCCATATACCCTGGTTTATTGTTAGAGACAATAGAAGAAACTTTGGAGGATTCCTTCTTTTCATTAATAAGATCAAAACACATATTAGTCCTGTCATATTTTGGTAAAATCTCATCTTTTATAATATTTTGTATGTAAGTATTTGTGTGGCAATTATCAACACAATAAAGATGACAACCATGCATGACGCTATTCATACCGAAAGCACTCATATCTACTAAGGAGGTTTTTCTTGATAACTCTTCACACCCCAAAAATAATGTAAGTTCATCATGTTGATTAGGAGTGATCATGTCATCACAATATAAACTTGCAGTACTCATTGGATTAGAACGGCTATTATTATGGCCTGAGCATTGAAAATTGAAATGACCCACTTCAAAGCAAAGTTCACAAATAAAAGGATAAAGGGCACAAACTTTTTTACCAAGATCATTTAAAGCCCTATACCACATTCTAGTTTTTTCGTTCCTGTGGGTGATACAATATTATTTTTCAATTTTGATTATTCTCACAAGGTCTATGTATTCCACAAAAATTAACATGCTTAAAATAAATAGTACTTTCAGAGGTTTGAGCATGTTTATTGTTATCATTAACAACAATTTCATTTTCCATGCAAGTGTCTTTAAAAGGCTCATGATACATGTCCCACTTTTCTTTAGGAGCATTAATATGAGAAGCAAAGGTTTTAAAACAATCAATAAGAATTTGAGGATAAAGACCATATTTAGCACTAAGCTCTTGAAAATCAGCAGTTTCAGCGAAAGACTTAATGCAATCATACTCATAGTTTATACCTGGTTCTTTACCTTTGTTGTTATCCCAATCTTCAGTATTTCTTTGAATTGTTTCAAGAATATCCCACTTAGCTTTGACCTCCTTACTTGTGAAGGATCCCTCTAAACAAGTATCTAGATAGTCCTTGTAATGTCCTGAAAGCCTTGCATAGAAATTATTAATAACAATATTCCTGGGCAGCTCATGAATGGGACATTTGAGCATTAGTGACTTCAATCACCCCCATGCTTGGGCAATACTTTTTCCATGATGAGGATGGAAATTATAAATACAATTCCTATCTTTATGAATTTCATGAGGAGGATAAAATTTAGAGTAAAAGAGAGATTCAAGTTCCTTCCACTCTAAATGATGAGGATCATCTAGTAGCTCATACCACTCCCTTGCTTTGCCCTTAAGTGAAATAGGGAATATCTTCCTCTTAACTTGGTTCATTGAAATACCTACACACTTGAACAACTCGCATAGTCCGTGTATAAAGAGTAAATGATCACCAGGATGGACAATTCCATCTCCAAAATAACAGTTATTCATAACATGTTCAACACTCTTTATAGGTATTTTAAAAGGGATGCTTTCAGTATGTGGATTTAAAATATTACATGTATCATTAGAATTACCACATATGGGAGATAAAGTATCACCAGAGCGAATTTTCTTCTTTAAAGATGGGGAACTAAAAAGATCATTTCCATAAAAACTAACTTCCCCAAGCTTAGATGTTTCCATAGCATTAGTAACAAAGGTGTTCAAAACATTCATACTAATAACATTGCTATTAGCATGCAAAGAAAGTTCCATGGGTTTTTTAATTTTCTTTTCAAAGAATTCATGTTCTACCTTAGGGAAAATACTAAAAGGCTCTCTAATTTTGTTGTTGTTTTCCATTAAGCCTAACTAGTTAAAACAAGAAAAAAAGACAAAATTACAGAATCTAAAGGAAATAACTTCGAGCACTCACACCGGAGGATGTGAGTACCTTTTACCTTACCTCCCCGGCAACGGCGCCAGAAAATAGCTTCATGTCTACGCACTTCTATGCTTGTAGACAGTTGTTGGGCCTCCAAGTGCAGAGGTTTGTAGAACAGCAGCAAGTTTTCCCTTAAATGGATCACCCAAGGTTTATCGAACTCAGGGAGGAAGTGGTCAAAGGTATCCCTCTCAAGCAACCCTGCAATCAAGATACAAGAAGTCTCTTGTGTCCCCAACACACCCAATACACTTGTCAGGTGTATAGGTGCACTAGTTCGGCGAAGAGATAGTAAAATACAAGTGGTATGGATATAAGACAACAGTGCAAGAAAATAGCTTGATGGTGTGGAAGAGACTAAAAGAAAACTGAAATAAAGATGGAAGCAAGCAAAGATGTAACAAATCTAGTTGCAAACGGAGTTTCAATGCTTAGAAACAAGGCCTAGGGATCATACTTTCACTAGTGAACACTCTCATATAAATATCTTCTCTTCACGATACTACTCTTAACTACTCTCCGGTTGGACACTCTAATCCATGGTAGGGCTATAACAACACTCCTCAAAGTTCGCTTTCCGCATCTAGATAACCCCACACTGTCACCTTGAGCACTAGATGGTTCCAACAAACACCACAATTTCATAGAGACATCCTACTCCAAATATAACTCATAACAAGTATTTGTAATCTCTAGCCTAAGTGCCACCATGGTGTGCATGCTATCACTTTCACACACATGGGGAGAGCAGAGATCTATTAAAGCACTTAAGTAGCAAGGTAGATCTACTTGATTACAAAGCTGATGATCACAATATGATCGTGCATAGAAAGAGAGAGAGATTAACACATAGCTACCGGTAGAACCCCTTAGCCTCGAGAGAGAACTACTCCCTTCTCATCATGGGAATCAGCAACGGCGATGGAGATGGTGGTGGAGTCGATGGAGATGGCTCCGGGGGCACTTCCCCGTCCCGGCAGGGTGCCAGAATAGAGACTTTCTGTCCCCCGAATCTCCCCTTCGGTGGCGGCGGCACTATGGAACTTTTCGTGGATTTCTGATTGATTATTTAGGGTTTTTGCATCGGGAGGACTTTATAGGCGAAGGATGTCAGGTCGGTGGCCGGCCAGGGGGCCCACACCATGCCCTAGCGCGGCCAGGGGGACCCGTGCCTAGGGGTGGTGTGGCCACCCTATGGCCCCTCTCCGTCTCGTCTTCTGGCTCGGTGAGTCTTCTGGTAAAATATCAACTTCCGCTTTTGTCCCGTCCAATTCCGAGAATATTCATTTTCTGACTTGCTGGAACCAAAAACAGCAAAAAACAGGCAGCTAGCGCTGTGGCTCTTTGTTAATAGGTTAGTCCAAGATATCATATGAAAAGTTCTCCAAAGTGTGGACAAAACATAAGAAAGTAGATAAAACCAAGCATGGAACATCAAAAATTCTAGATACATTTGCAATGTATCACATACCACATAACCTTAGCAGGAACCCTCTTCGTGGAGGGCTCGTCATCGCCCTCAACATCACCAGGATCATCTTGTCTAATATTGTATTGACATGCAGTGCATACCTGGCATTTATCCATATTCTCGTACTTCTCACCGCGGTACAAGATGCAGTCATTAATGCATGCATGTATCTTCTCCACATCTAATCCTAGTGGGCAGATAGTCTTCTTTGCTTCGTACATTGTCTCAGGCATCCCGTTATCCTTTGGAAGCTTCGGCTTCATTATTTTCAGTAACTTCTCAAATCCCTTGTCAGATAAGCCAGTCTCTGCCTTCCATTTCAGCAGTTCAAGTGTGGTACCGAGCTTTGTGCTGCCATCTTCGCAATTTGGGTATAACAACTTTTTGTGATTCTTTTGCACGGCCTCCAACTTAAGCTTCTCCCTTTCTGTATCGCATTGTTGCTTTGCATCAGAAATGACCCGACCAAGACCATCAGCGGGCTCATCCGATGCCCGTTGTTCTTTTTCATTGCCGCCTCCCTCTTCTTCATTGTCTTCCATTGCAGTATCACCATATTCTTCAGGGGACATAGGATAGCTGTCATCATCTTCCTCTTCTTCATTTTCTTCCAGCCTAACCCCTCTTTCTCCGTGCATGGTCCAACAATAATATCCAGGCAAGAAACCTCTCCGAAGCAGATGGCTTTGAAGGATTCTCGGGGTAGAGTGCTCCACCACGTTCTGACAGTCGACGCAGGGACAAGGCATAAAATTATCCACTTTGTTTGCCTTAGCCAAATCGATAAATTTATGCAGGCCTGCAATAAAATCGGAATCGCGTCGGCGCCGTACATCCATCGCATCCGCGCATCGATCTACGTCATAATAATTAACCATGACAATAACATCGTGAATAGTGAAATGACCACCCTACATGGACACATGCAATATTTTTGTATCAATTACATATAAAGAAGATAAGGTTGCTAACATCGGCCGAGGATACCGTGTTGTGTGAACTTAAGCGTGGCTCGGACATTTCGTCGAACACCTTGTGTGCAGTGTGAAGAAAAAAAAACCTAGCATCCACCTCCCACACAAAATTCCAGAAAAAATAAATGGATGGGCTGGGCTTATTTATAGCCAGGGGAGGGTTTTTGGTCCCGGTTCATGCCACGAACCGGGACCAAAGCACCTCCCCGAGACATGTGGCGGCCCAGCAACGCCCCCCCCCCCCACCCAGGTCATTGGTCCCGGTTGATGACCAATGACCTGGGTGGTGGGGCGTTGATGCGCAGCCACGTGTCGCGGGGAGGGGCTTTGGTCCCGGTTCATGGAATGAACCGGGACCAATGCCCACCGTTGCTAGTCGTCCTCGTGTACAAATAGGAGGCCACAGAGCGTCGCTTTCGCCATCGCCTCGGTCCCTCTGCAATCTCCACCGCGCCATCGCTTCGCCCTCTGCACCTCTCCACCGCGCCGTTGTCTCGCCTCCCCTCCCTCTCCAATCTCCACCGCGCCGCCATGGGGATGCCCTGGCTGAACTTCTACGAGGCGGCGATGTTCACGCACTACGACATCCTCGCGCCGCCGGGCACGGGGGTGCCCCACGGATGGCGCATGAACTCCGCGGGTGTGCCGGTCGCTCCGCTCCTCGTCCCCGGCGGATACAAGATGGAGAGTGAAATCGCGGCGCGTCGCCGCCAGATGCCTGGGTGGAGGAGGGCGCTGCCCTGGTACGCAGAGGCCAACCCGTACTGGCCAGTGCTATTTAAGAAGGAGCGGAAGGCCAAGATTGGCAACCGCATCGTTCACCGGCACGTGGTGCACCCGGATCTCTGCAACCGAGAAGGGCGGGAGAGGTTCTGGTCCGTCCCTAGACGGACCATCTACACCGTCGTCGACGCCGCTCGCCGCACAGAGGAGCTCCGTCTCGCGAACAATACGGAAATCGTGGAGGTTTCGTCCGACGACGACGAGGAAGCCGGCGGCTCGGAGGACAGCGGCAGCGAAAGTGAAATTGTCGACTAGGAAAAATTTGTAAAATCGCACCTTTATTTAGGGAGAATTTGTGATCAAATTAATAAAATGTCTCGATTTAGATCTCTATCTCAATTAATTTGTGGAAGAATTTTTCAAAAATACTAGATCAATTCAATTTTTGCCTCGATTTAATTTAGATCTATGTCCTGGATTGCGGACCGTCGTGGGGTTTTTGGTCCCGGTTTGTGGCATGAACCGGAACCAATGCTCCGTAGAGCGCCACGTGTGCATCACGGTGGCATTGGTCCCGGTTCATGCCACGAGCCAGGACCAATGCTTAGAGATGAACAGGGACCAATGCCCAGGCGGCATGAACCGGGACCGGTGTCTGGTATTGGTCCCGATTAAGGAAATAAACCGGGACCAATGGTATTTGGGTGTTGGAACAAAGACCCTTTTTCTACCAGTGGATCCCGGGAGCATATGCTCCTGGTAGCTATTTTTTTGAAGAAAAATATAAAAAAAAATTGGGAAAACAATTTGGCATGTATATCTTGACATTCTATGTGCTCACAAAGTCGTTTCGTGAAAAAAAAATGATATGTTCTGTGTCATGTATGAAAAAGACAAAGAAATATCATGTTACCCGCCTTTTTTAAGTGCCAAATTTTGTCTTTTTTACACATGATACAAAACATATCGGTTTTCCGTGAAACGACTTTGTGAGCACATAGAATGTCAAGATATACACGCCAAAAAAAATTCCCTAATTTTTTGACATTTTAACTTAGCATTTAAAATCCAATTCAAAAACCGGGAGCATAGCTCCCGGGAGCCAAAACGCCGCGTCCACAGCAACAGCACTCAAACCAAATAAAGACCTAAGTACACAAAAGAAGTTGATAAACGATTCCCCTGTGTTTAAGGTGAGGGAGTCGACTAAGGTTGGCACGATTAACAATTCACCAGGCATGTGTTTTAGTTTCGCCGACGAAAGAACCTAAGTACTTCATACTGACATAAGAAATAACATATATTTCAAATCTGAATATTAATAAAAACGAAATAAAAAGTATTATGTCATCCACTTTAATTAATATTAGGGGTTATGTCATCATGGTCACACACTATACATATAAACAGTCTTACTTTTTGCCCATGAAAGAACTCGGGTACTCCACACTGATGTAAGGAAAAACAACTCCTTATAATCCAAATTTTAATAGAAAGAAAACAACGAGCCTTCTGTCATCTACTTTAGTTAAGCTTAGTGGTGCAGTCAACCTGGTCACATACTATACACATAAATTATTCGTAGAGAAATATAAAGAAGCTATGAAATGTGGCCAATATTTTGATGTTCTTACATCTTTATGCTATATATTAAAAATGGACAAAGAAAATGATGTATATTAGATAATCTCAAGAAAATAATACATCCAACAATCAATATATTGGATATTTTTCCTATTTGTGGACCATGAACAATGGATTTTCTTAATGCCCTAACAGATCCTTCTGACAATTCATCACAAATTCAACCGGTACATAAATTAGACACTATTTCAAAAGCACGACGTGAAGAAAATGATATACTCGAAATTCATACAACACATAAAAACATCTGAGCAATAGATCTGATAACTATGAAGAAACAAGAACAAAACAAACTAAGCATCATAGATGTAACTATATATATCAATACACATGTAGCTAGATCTACTTAATTGTATCTAAACACACCATGTTCATTAATTCATTATTGAACTATCCATGAGCAAATGGTCGAGTTCTACACATTGTGCACGCGGTGTCAAATGGATGCCCATATCCACGACAATACCCGTAACACTCGTATGAAGATACCCATGAGCAAAAAAACATCCCCGTGACAGGATTCTTATGAATTCTCATTGGGTCGTCTAATAATAGGACTCATGTAGAATAAAAGTTAATAACACATATATAACGTGGGAGAGAGTCTAATTTTTTTTATTTTAGAACAACAACTACATAATAGTGTAAGAGAGTCAGAGTTTATAACTATATAGATGATATATTTGCCAATGTTCATATATCAAATACAATAAGAACTATTTTTTGAATTTTCTATCTATAAATTGGGTAGTACTAGAGAATAAGGGAGTTAGACTATATAATTATATATATGATACATATCTAACTATTAGTCGGGTATCCAATGTATCTCTACTATCTAAAAAACACGAAGGTGTTCCGTTTTCTTCCAACTGCAGGGTTACGTCGTAGCTTCCGTCCAACCTCTCCGTACCGCACAGCAAAAAATGGAGACCAATTGTCCCTGTTAATTGTCCCGTTAATTACGAACGTAAATGAGGAAATTAAACTCAGTCCCACGTCTATTGCTCAGGCCCAAAGGCGAAAAAATCGGGACTAACTGTCCCTGCTAACTATCCCTGTTAATTACGCACGGAAAGAGGAAGCCAGCCCTGGTCCTCATCCTCCCACACGAAAAAAAACAGGTCCACGTCCATTGCACGCCCACAGAGGTGCCGCACTCAGGACCTCCAGTCATCCACACCGCCGCCGGCTGGTCGCTGCGCTTGGGAAAAGCGGAGAGTCGTGCCTGGTTGAGCAGAGGAGGGGGTGAGCCGGCTGTGCGGATGGAGAGGACGAACGGGAGGAGAGGAATGGGGTTCGCCACGCTGGTGGTCGTGGAGACTAAGCTGAGGGATCTAGGGGGTGGGGCGACAGGGGAGGAGCGAAGAGGAATGGCAAGGATAAGAGATAGGTGGATTTTTTTTGCGTATCTCTATGTTTTGAATTTGATGGCAGTACTTATATAATATATATTTTCTTTATTATTCCCATGCATCGGTTTGGTCTTGGTTTAAATTTACATTATTTTGTACTTGTATTTTTTATCCTGCAGGTCAGGAGGTGTGTTTTATTATGCTCATCACCATGCTGAAGTGAAGTCATGTCCAAGTGCATCTATGTATTCATAAGAAAGTAGTTCTTGATGCTCTAATGCTCATACCTACATGCATATTGAATTATTCTAAACTTGTGTTGGCGCACTCCGCTTCCTACGCTCATATGAGCATGTCTCTTCTCCGTAGGTGGTAGTGCAAACCGAGGTGTCACTCATTCTCTGGGATGGTAATGGAAGGTGATGTATGCCCACACGGACGCAGACATCATGCTACCCATTCCAATTGCTCTCTAAAGTGCAAGTTTGCATGTTTCCTTGGTAAAATCATAAACCGGTAGTAGTAGTTAACGTCTGTAGAATGGAAGTCATTCCAAAGAGAGTTTAGGAATTGTGACTCCCATGTGCAAGTGATGATTTGCTTATACTGGTTGAGTCATATCCAAGGAATGTACTCAAAAGTTGAGCTTGGAGTACAATCTACCAATTTCATAATTACAATATATTGTCACTAATTTTTACTAGCTCAAGCATCTGATTAAAATTTATACTTCATTTGCAGCATACCTGGATGGGCGAAGACGTCAATAATTTTAAAGAAGATGAAAAGCTTGGAAAGTGAGGATTCCTACAATATAACCTGTTTTTTGTACTCCCTCCATCCAGAAATTATTGACTTAAATTTTACTAGATTCTTTTAGTGCGTAAATACATGCGAGACAAATTAAAGTCTATTTCTAGACAGAGGGAGTATTTTTTTTCATTGATTCAAATATCATTGTGGCTGTACTTCCGGTCCCTGCTACTTCCATACCGTGATACGCTGTAGCAGTGCATATCCAGTATTCTTATGGCTGGTTTATTCTTTGTCATTCTTTCTTTTCATTATGTTCACAAGAAGGTGCATCAATGTAATATCAACCATGTTTAGTGGAATGTTTTGGAATAAAAAAGGTAGGTGCGTTGCCATGGGAGCACAATATGGCATACAAAACCATTTATCTAGATGGTATTTGCCGATAATGCATATCGTAGCATCAACCGTGTTCACTAGAAGGTGCCACGTAGGCCCATTGTCTGTTGTGTCAATGTAGTATCAAATGTGTTCAATGGAATGTTTTGGTATCTGCTGCTGATACAATACACTTTATTAACATATAAACTTTCATTTCCCTCTGCATTGTTACAAAAATTAGGACATTTCGTAAGTCTATAATGTGAGATAATAATAAATCTATCCGTAGGTAATCAGAAAGCGGGCAGTTGCTTCTTGCTTGGTTCTGTAGTTTTCACCTAATGCCATCTCTTGCCCGTCAGAGGTATTTGTTCAGATCTCCCACTGTTCTTTTATGTTTGATCTAAAGCACTCTTTTTACCCCATTTCAAGGCAGCCACCAATGCGACAAAAGAAACAATGAAAACAACAAACAAGTTCAGCAGTTATTTGAAGGGGAGGCTTTGGAATGGTCTATAAGCTAGGCTCAATTTAGTGATGGCTTTATAGCTGCGGTCAAAATGATGGACAAGGTTTCAAGACAAGCTGAATAAGAGTTATGTCGCAAGATGGACAAGGTTGAGTCATCGCCATCTTGTAAACCTAAAGGGCTTCTGTATTGACTAAAAAAGGTAATGGTGTTTTATTTATGTCCTAATTTACTATAGTCCATAGGTAGTGGTCAACTTCACATCTTATATTTCTATCTTTCATGTTTCTTGTCTATGAGTACATAGAAAATGAGAGCCTAAAGGATCACCTGTAATGTATGATTTTGCCTATTTCGAATCTTCTCAACATAGATAAAAATCATCTCTCCTTCGAAATATATCTGTAGTTGATGTTAATAGCTCTCCTTTGAATTTATTTAGGCCTTGAAAGAAATACATTAGCTGGCAGACAAGGCTACAGATTGCACTGGATGTGACCAAATGCTTTGGTAGGTTCCCTGCAGTAAATAACTCGTAACCCTCATGATTTTTTTTAATTTGTTCTGTAGTTAAACGAAAATATGGGATAATCACCAACAGCATGCATGCAGTAGGTTGTGTTTATCGATTACCAGTATTGATTTAGCAGTTGTAGTATTTGATCTTTTAATCCCAGAATGTTGTTCCTCAGTTTTTTGAACGAGTAGCTTCACGACATTTGTTAATTGTTGTAAATGTGCCCATTAGAAGCACTATAGGATTTTTTTTGAGGGAATACGACACTTTACTGATCAATAAAATCATTACACAATGTCTTCCATATACACTCCGCTGCAAATTTTCTGAAAACAGAAGAAATAAAGCGTTCCGAGGAACGAGCTAAAATATGTGCCGACTCATTACAATGACGATAAACATGAGCCAAGGAAAACTCGTCGAAAATACTAGCCAGGGCCTTGATGTCCTGCACCACCACTCCAACAGAGTTAACGATCCACTGTTACAAAATTAAGCATTATATAGGATGTTGAGGAGAAATATCAAGTTCAATGCTAGGTGACTTGGGTACATGTCACAGCAGAGATCCTCATTATGACAATATGATCAATTACTTCAACACATCCAGCTACAACTATTATAGATGCCCCCCCCCCCTCCCCCCCCCCCCCCCCCCCCCCCCCCCCCCCGCACACACACACCCTCGGATCTTATTTAGTTACTCAGTTGCTCCTATCAATTTGCAAGTAGAGTTCTCTGAGTTTTTTCTTAGGCAGTCATGTTTGAAAGTTGGTAGAAGAAATTCAGATAGTATTCTTATTTATGACATGATCATAATTTCTCCCATCCTGACAAAGGTGGTCCCTATCTGGATGTTCAATTCGGATATTGACGTAACTATCATTGCGTAGAACAGCACATCATTTTTTAGAGAAAATGCACATGACCCGGCTTTTTATAGAAAGCAAAACCGCCACCTCAAGCAGCTCAACAAGCTTGACAGTCAAGAAGACCAAGGTGCGTACACTCTCTTGCTAAAATCAAATCTAGCGTTTCTAGCAGCACTTGCAAGTGATTTGATAGGTACTGACATTTAGTTGCAGCGAGGGTAAAATTGATGATTTAGCACCACCTCTTTCATTGAGTTATTTCTGTCTGTCGTTGATACATTTGTACCACTGCTGATTTATAAGGATCATCTAGAATAACCCCTATTTTTCTTCGGTTGTCACATATTCAGTATTGTCAATATTTGAATTAGTTATATCTAATTTTCTGTTGATTTGAAAGAAGAAATGAAAAAGTAGGAGGTGCGAATTACTGAAGTTGGTAAGATGGCTACTCCTTTTAGTTTATAACGCATATAGGGCACTGTCAATACTTCAGTTATTCACATAACTGAGGACTAAAGTTATCTTATGTGTTGAAATCACTGCTCGTAGTCTCATAATACCATATAGTCCTATGTACGTCGGATACGAAGTCAGATAGTTATGTTATGTTTCTTAATCTGGGGCATTGTTAGGATGTAAGCTTACATGGTCTTATTTTTTTAGGAGTAGGGACTTCCCAACTTTAATCTGGAACAGACCACTGAGACATCATTCTTTCTTTCATCAGTTTTAACCTGCTATAGTCCAAATATACAAGCATTGTGTGAAGCACTATATGGTAAATTGTTGCTGGACATGAGCTCCTTTAATGATAGTGACCTTTTTGTTACGCACATGACATTTCATCTATTTGCATGTTAACTGGATTATGAGTGACTAACCTAACAAAGCTTTATAGGGATCTATATTTGGTAGTTGTTGCTTAGAGTTGATGGCATTGATTGAATGATTTGTATTCATGTTGTCTTCGCGTGTCAAGGAGGATCTATATTTGGTAGTTGTTGCTTAGACTTGATGGAATTTTAGCTAATGATTAGTCTCCATGTTATGTTCCTGTGTAAAGGAATATGGAGAGATTGTAACAAGAATGTTGTGTTCATGACTGTTTTGTGGATACCAAGGTGAATAGTTGACGACTTTTTTGAATTGTCATAAGGTTTGATCTAATTGGTTGTTGTAGTGAACTATTACTATTGTTTACTCTTCTTTTTATCTCTTGCGGCATATGAGCAAAAGCACGACACTGTATGAAGAAAAACATAACAAAGTGAGCATGCTGGTCAGGATGAATAATATATGACTGAAAACCACATTGTCGTTGAGCACGTTTATAATGTTCGGGCGCTTAGTATGTTGATCCTCGCAGTTCATAAAGAGAACATCTTACTGTAATCATTACTCCTTTTATATTTTCTTGTTTTCTACTGCTCGTGGAAAATCTTCTCTGTAGGTGGATGCTTCTCGTGTAAATATTGCTTGGGATTGTCTCACATCATCTTCTAGATACTTTGTGCTCGGATCATCTGTCTGTCTCGTAGCAATACACAATTAAATGCAGATAGTTCCTCCTATTTACACATGAAATTAGTGACAATTTGATCCATGAACTGTGAAATATCTATCTCTAGTCATTGATCCCCCTACCAAGCATATGCTTGTTTTAATGTTTTTGGGTGTCAGTCTAGCAAACAGAAATTTGATGATTGGTAGCTGGTGAACTAGGTTGACCGTGGCAACGCACGGGCACTTAACTAGTATATTAAAAATATGGACATATAGAACCAATGACTACACGACCATACTAATATTCTATCATGGGATGAAAACATAAAAACGAAGATGATGCCCTCGCATTTGGGAGGGCCACCATGCTAGTTATATACTAAACGCAATATAAGGGTGTTTTTCAAATATAGACATATAGAACCAATGACTACACGACCATACTAATATTCTATCATAGGATGAAAATATAAAAACGAAGATGATGTCCTTGCATTTGCGAGGGCCACCATGCTAGTTATATACCAAACGCAATATAAAGGTGTTTTTTGAGGCACCATGTTAATCCACATTATTTAAAATATTTTTGATGGTTAGATCTAAAATATATGGTTAAGATTTAACAAGATATCAAAAGTTACGTAACAGCGTTATGTTGGTTTGACACTATGCATGTTAGTAACACTTATTTTTACTATCTATACCTAATAATAAAGGATGGATTGTTTCTTCCGGTCCAACACTTTTTTGGACAGATTTGCCCTCCTACCAAAACACATATTACCTCTGATGCCATCGGTAAGTAAAAAAATGTTTTGGTCAGGGACAGAGCGTCGGGCATCGGTGAGTGAGTTGAGGTGGTATTAAACTTTTCAAGTTCACGTGCATCGCTGCTTGGTTGATTTCTAGCTACGGGTCGCTGGCTATACGAAGAATTGTTCGGCTGGGCCTTGGTTAATTTCTAGCTATGGGCCGGCGCCTGCACTTCCTCCTGAACTTCCGATTGCCGATAGGAGCCTCCGCTGGAATAGTCCCACATTGCTCCCTTAAATTGAGATCCACCGCTTTATATACTTTCCAGATTTCCTAGATCAATGAGCCGATTTGAAATTCGCTGATGCCTAAACAATGAGAGAGATAGATGGCCAGATGCAGAATGGAAACAATGATGTCTACGATCCGGAGTTGGTGTCTGTGGTCTCTAATTCTAGAGCATCTAGAGATGCTGCAGGTGGTAGGGGGGGTGAAGAATTGATAAAGCGTGTGCGAAAGGAAAATTCCCCCCGCTGATGATGGAGCCAGCCTCATGGATGCCATTGCTACAGGCGGCGCAGCCCACCCGTCCTCCATGGTTCCATCCCGGTGTGGGCTGCAAGTGGCTCCCGCGTCGGCTCCATCCTGGTGCTGCAAGAGACGCTCTCGTCGGGGGAAGGCCCGATGCGTCGGTGGAGTAGGAGGAGCCCATACGGGGCGTGCCGCCGTGGCGGAACTCGCCGGCAACGGGTGTGCGCCGTTGTGGCGAAACTCGAACCGGGGCCCAATTCTTCATCGCGCTGTTCGCCGCCGCGTGGCCGCTGGCTGCGCAAGGTCGACATGCCGTGGGGACAAGGTGTCGGTTCTCCCAGCAGCTGAGGAAACGCGGCGCCGTTGGACGGCGCTCGAGCAGAGCACATGGCGGCGGAGCCAGGGGCCTACCAAGATAAGAGTTCCCAGACCCTGGAGTTCGTGGCCGAGCCGTATCTAGGCACGCAGCAGCGAGCTTGGTCAAAGGAGCTGCCATCTAAGGGGATTCAGATTTGGGAGGATGATATCTGGGTTGGTTCATGTATGGGATTAGTATTTCCATGGATGTGAATCGAGGTGGGTTGTATTTTTGCAATATCCGTGTATGTTGTTTCGTGGTCTGATCTGATTTTTTGGGGTACGTGAGTCTATCGTCTACAACTTTGTTCATAATCCGATATTTATTGCGTTAACGCTTGGTTCATTGTTCCCAAGTTTTACGGACGTTTGCAGTTTCACTGAACGTTTTGCTCATATACGAATAAATTTGGTTCATAAGGTGCCCTGTTTAGAGATCACACTGTGGTTAGATGATTTGGTGACTTTCCTCAAAAAAAATTTGGTTCATAAATCTCTGGTCCAGGACCAGGAGTGAGATTAGCACATAGCAGATAATGTTCGGTCAAAGCTGTGGATTCCATCGAGCTCTACAAGGTAATATCAAGCCGAGTGGGTTGCAGATTTGTTGGACCTAGACTCGGTATGCTGGCAATAATTTAGACCAGCCGATGCTGAAGCAATTTTGCAAATTCTGATCTCTGCCCAACTTGTGGACTTTATGACCTAGCATCCAGATAGTAAATGATTTTTTCCAGTATAAGCAGCCTACATAATTTATGTACAGTTGATAAATGATGAGCTCCAGGCAGGCTCATCCGGGGCCCTCAAGATAGTAGCGCAAAAGGTTCGACAATGAGAGAAATCAGGATGTCTCTGAAAAGCCAGTTGACATGCGATCCAATCAAGGAGGCAGTACTTCTGCCTGAGTTCCTCTAGATCCTACTCGTCTATCAAGGAATTCCTAAAGTTTTGGGTGGAATGGGAATTGAGGTGTAGGCGGTGAATAGGATAATATCGAATGAAATGTGGAAGCTAGACTGGCCGCCTAAGGTGCATCATTTCTTATGTCGTTTTGTACTAGACAGTTTGCTCATGAGAATGATTATTTAGAACCAGCACACTGATTTTGATACGAGGTGTAGTGTGCAATATCACAGTTTGCCCGTTTGAGAGTGGAGGCCATCTATGTTTTTGCATGCCCTGAAGCAATGCAAGTATGGACCGAAATCTGTAGAGCCACGACATTTGAGGCATTTGCTCGGTTGTTCAAGGAGTTGGGTACGCTTGGTAAGAGCGTCTTGGTAGAGACAAGCTTGTCAATGGGAAGGGCATGATCGCGATGTCATCGATTTGTCTAATGGGGAGGGCAACTGAGAAGAGCAGTGGGGCCTATGTTTAGCAGCCGAGGCATAGCAACACCACGCGGCTAGGAGATAGGAGTTTTTTTTTTTAGAATTGGGAGATAGGAGAGATGGAGAGGTGAGCTAGGTTGCAGGACCAATAAAAGTTATCTGGTCCAGGGAAGCTATTGTGCTATGGGCCAGACCACCAACAAAAGGACTAAAGGAGGCCCTGGTTGCTTGGAGAAATTTGAAACAAAACCTGGCTCACAGTTTTCAGTCCCACACATTCCCTTATACTAAGCTCCACCAGTTTATAAACGTTTGAGTTTACCTGAAGTATCACCAAAATGAGTACATGACTTGGGAATCACAAGTAGCCACACCGTTGGTTGCTTTGTAAAAGAATAGATATTGACCAATATACACGTTGGGCAACTTTTTTCCTACTCTCGATGCGCGGGTCAATTGACATTAGGAAAAAAAATGGCCTCAGGTAAAAGTTTTTATTCCCCGGTGCAACCCATGGGTATATCTTTCGAAAAGTTTATTGTTTTCTTCCGGTGCAACGCACGTGCATATCTGCTAGTTAAAATAAAAGGCTTATGGTCTTGATGGTTGGTACGTCTTTTTATTTGGATGATTTTATCCTCTCATCAAACCACTTATTACCACCGATGCCACCGGTAATTTAAAAAAACTATTTGCTGAAAGGAGGTCTCCTACCTTTTCGTTCCCGAGCAAGGATGGATCCTTTGATCCATAATCGCGTGCCAGACGGGCACCACTAGGAATCGGCGCCCGATAGCAGACTTTCCATCGGACCAACCTTTGACCGTACGATCGGAACCATGATGAGCATGACTCTTTCCGTGATAGGAGGCATGCTTCCGTAATAACTATCACGCTAATTACGTGGGATTTGCAATTAGTTACTCCCAATTGGTCAGTATCTACTCTTACCATCTGCTCTATGCGTGAAGCGCACAAACTGTCTCATGCGTAAATTTTGGGATACATGCGGGAAGGTGCGGGGATAATGGGCGGAAAAATCGTGGGAACCTCCACCCGTTCGAGTCCGGCTTTTTAAACTATGGCATATATGCAGTTTGTGAGCTATTCTTGGGGCAAGAACATGGGCGATGGTAACGATAGCATGCATTGTATGAAAATAAACAAAAAAATGTCAAAAATCTTTTACACCTTTTTCATTATACTAATAAAAGGAGAGTTCAAACTAACAACACATGGTTATGCCCGATGCACGTGTAAAAGTGGCCTAACTAAAGCAGCGGGAAGCGGAGGTAGCTCGACCGAGGGGCATTCTTGGTTGCCTTCGCCTTCGCGCACGGCACAGAGCTGGTCGCCGCGCGCTGCGCTCGTCCGTTGTTTTAGGATTCGTTAGATCTGTGCATATGGCTTCTTTCGTGTAGGAATTTGCATCTGATTTTTCGAATGTGGGGATTGCAACTCCTTTTTTTTCTGAAGTAGGAATTGCAATTTTGGAGCGGAAATAATTGGTGTATCTTTTTAGCAACTGTGACTTTAGAGAATAAATAGATAAATAAATAAATATTCTATACTTGTTTTGGTTTCATTTTTTATCTCTGATTTTGCCTAATTTGCAATTCTTACAAAATTTACTTTTCTAAGCATTGTTTGACTGCTCTTTTTTTTTTTTTGCTTCGCTACGCTTACATTGAGTTGCATACAAAACTGTGCCATGGGCATTACACAGCTAACTAACTACCGGCGTAACGACGACTCCCGATGAAAAAATGATTATGCGGAAAAGTAAACAAACAATTTATTTAGTTTATTTATCATGTCGGAGGTCATCCCGCGGGCACCGCCTCTGGAGACATCGCGTCACGCATGGCCACGATCCATGACCCCAGGTAATCTTAGGTACGGGGCATGCAAAAAAGATATGGATATTTGGTCATGTGACCATAAGATTGCCAAACAATTACAGGATAAAATAAATCCGTATTTCAATCAAATTTCATGTACTCTTTCCGATCTAAATTAGTTGATTCAGATGTATCTTGACATGTTTTAGTGCTAGATATATCAGAATCTAGACAAAATCAAGTCAATTAATTTGTATCTTAGAGAGTATTCTTTTGTACACTCCTTTCACAAAGCTAAAACATTTTATATTTTCAAACAGAGGAAGTAGTTCCGTAGCAATTGCACGTGCATTCAGCTAGTAAAATAAAAAAGAATTATCTTACCAAATCAAACGTGCAAGACAAAGTCCGACCGTGTCAAGGCATGTATCCATAGAAGAACGTGGAGGCAAATCTGGTCCGTGAGAAAACACACCAGATCCACGATGGAAAATAAAGACTGATCACGTCCGGGAAGCAAAGTTCAAAATTGATCGTCCACAAAAGCTGTTCTGGGACGGAATAAACACAAAACAGATTAGTTTTTTTTTTTGAGCTTCCAAAACAGATTAGTTGATATGTATATATGTGAAGCAAACTCTAAAACAGATTGGCCATGGGAAAAATTCTAAAGCAGATCAACACGATCTGATTTTGGCTTACACACGTGCTTGTCATGGATATATATAAGCATTACTACAATAGGACATGGTGGCAATATGGCACAAAAAATAAAGACATACTCTAACATTATATTTTTTTTAGAGAAAACATTAGATGATACGTACACATACCAATACCATAACTATACATAATTTTTTTAGTTTGTTTAAGTAAAAATGATATCATGCTGACTTTAGATAGTAGGACCTTAGGTTGTCGGAACATATAATTTTCTTAAATAGTTGGTTTAAGTAAAAATTATATCATGCTGAGTTCAGATAGTAGGACCTAGGTTGTCGGATTCAACCACCAAGACATTATCGCCAAAAATGACTAAGCGTAACATACCTGAACTACACTTTAGAGACTAATTAGTGCCTTCATCACCTCCAGAGCCTTTATTTTTTGCTTATGTTCAAGTGATAAGGGAAGACACTAAACGGGCTATTTTTATTGAAAATGAGAAGGGTGGATAGTAAGCTCAATACACGATAAGAATTTCGGAGGCAGTGAAGTGGCCGTATATCACAACTATATGTAAGCAAGATCAAACCGATTATCATATTTCTTTATAAAATCACAGTCAATAATTTTTCATTGTTATACTTAAGAAATTAAAGTAAACAGATCATCATATGTGAACATATCGCTTTCCAAGGTTGTAATAAGTTTAACAATCAATAATAGATCCTCCTAAAGTGTATCATATTTTTAGATGATAATACTATAACTTGAACTTATTGCAACTGAAAGATTTCATGAGTTTACTTAAATGTCATATATCAATTTTCCAATGAATTTACGGTTTGAGGGATAAAATATGAAAAAGAAATTGATTAGTTCAATTATTATGGAATCCTTCTGCCGTATTAATATTAGCAGACAGGAGTGACACTCCCACCTTACCTTATGAAGATGATAGAATCAAGGGTGTCTATAACGGTATGATTTAATAATCAAAAGGAGAACAAAAGGTAATTTTGTAACTAGATTTGAGCAGCTATCCCTAAAGTATTGGATGTGGAAAGTCGTGGTCAGTCGTGGTCACTTGTTTAGCATGTCCTTGGTTCCAGATATTAATGGGGATAAGTTTTTTTGTTTTAGCTTATTAAGTTTTTCTTCTATCAAACTGCTATAAACATTGTAGGACCACTGCTCAGGTAAATCATAATTATTTGGCAGTTTCTATGTTATCGTTGTATAGTGATCTAAGATCCTGTAATAACTACAAGATATTTCATAGTCTGAGCTTGTATATATACGGTTTTCATACCATGCACAATCTTCACATATGGTCATTAATGTAGTGTTTTCATAAGTACCCTAATAATCTTTGACACGTGAATTAAAGAACATAAAGATGTCTTCTGTGATACAATATAACTTTAGCATCAAAGATGGCTATACAATGTAATACTTTCTATTACACAATCTGATTGCCCATGAATTTTTTAGAGTCGTTTCCCATAAGTTGTGGCACACTAAATACGATGTCCCTCCCTAGAAAAAATTAAAGGCGATTCTCGCAAACTTTCGACATAATATGGTGCTAGTTCAATATAACTTCCAAATTTAGACACTAGAGTACGTACGACATTCTTGGAAACTGCCTTATAGCATCTACAACTCAAGATGCTTAGAGAGGTGCTTAAAGAAATAAACATGTTTTTGACTAAGCACTGGTCCTTATTTATACTAGGCACCTCTCCTATACAAATAAGCACTGGTGCTAAATAAACTGCTTGGTCTATTTTGCTAAGAACCCCTATAAGCACCTTGCATTGTACATACCATTGAATCTCATTATAGGCAAGCAATAGTTGGGATCAAATTACTGCAATAATTCAGAGTCTCTCACGATTGCACGCTAAACAAACAAGAATAATCACACTGATATGTAACTGGACGATCAAGAACTCATAAGTTGGAAGAACATTGTTCGTGGGTTAATGATGCAAGCATTTCCGTGACATCTGCCTAATCTCCAATTAATTCCCTGCCGAATGCGTCATCAGTTTTTTTTTAAATGGAGGAAGATCATCCATCTGTGATGGAAAATAATATACAAGAGCACTCAATTTTCAGTCCTCCTCTATCGTACATGGAGACAAGCTAAGGTTGGTAGGAAGCAGCATCATGTGAGACCGACCTCTGTTTTTCGCAATGCAAGGCGAGTGACCTGATTGTACTCAAGAGCTCTTGTTTGCAGTTTTCGTTGAAGGGAGTATTCCACATACATGGTCCCACTCGGTTGATGTTCCTCAAAATCATGGGGTAATTAATTCTAAAGTGGTGGTTCAGATGGTCTTTCCATTTCAAAGAAGAATGAACATGCATTAAAGTATGGAAAGAGATGAAAGTGTTTTCATAAGAGTCAGAATGGAAGAAGCACCACAATCCTCGGCACGATGCAGGTAGTAGTGTATGCAAATGTAGATTAGATACCCCAACAAGCCACCACCAGACATGCTAGAAGTGTTGCACATGGTGGTAAAGAACTTGAGTATATTGCAGAACTGGATGTTAGTTGATGGGTGCCACTAAAAGGGAGTTCATAATATTTAATCAATATAACTAAAATTCGTTACCAAAGTTGCTCAACTGGTTGGGGAAGTCGATGTACAAACTCAACACCTGAGTTCAAATTCTCACGGATGCGAAATTAGGTTCCTATCTATACTTGAGGACCAGGCTCTCCTGGTACTCATGCAATTCAACCTGAGGACCATGCTTGGTATTTTATCGAGATAATAAATCATGGTACTCATGCATAATGGCTGTGTGCATCCCTAATTGGTGCGGAGGTCTAGGAATGGAAATCCCCCCCCCCCATTTTGAGGGTGAGGACTTGGCACTAGGCCTGTCTGGTGTCCCTCGACCCTTCGCGTGTCGCACCCAAGGGCGACACCGGGGGCACCGCCGCATGCCGCTAATGCCCCCCTGCCGCCTCTACTCCCCACGCCGCTGCTGCCGCCGGCTTCGCCACGGTGGCGGCGGGCCCGGCCACCAAAGGTGGTCCAGGGTGGATGGAGGCTGGAGTTAGCCGCCATGGCTTCTGCGGCAGATGTGGCCGGATCGATGACGGCTGGCAACTAGGGCGGCGTCCCTGGTTGGGGTGGTGGCGGAGGTCCCTCCCGGCGGAGACATGACTGGCGGTGGAAGTCCAGGGCCAAGCCTGTTGGTGTTGGAAACCCTAGATCTTCCGATCTACGGCTCCGATGCTACCTCCCTGGTCCTCTCTCATTACTAGCCTAGTCGCAGGGCTGCTGGTACGGTTGGTTCGGTGGATCTTGCAGGTTACCAGCGGGTGGCGAGGGGGATGCCAGCTCGGTATGAATAAAGGTGGTGGTCCTCAGATTGCTCTCACACCAAGATGGAGATCTACTTCTTGTGTGTCTCCATTGATCTGGTCAGAGTGTCGAGTTCCGCAAAGCTACGTCGGCAAACTCCCATGGGCGCATCATGCCTGGAGATTGCTGGATCGGAAGGTATTCGGTCGTGTGTATCCATGTTTTTTGTCTGGCTGTTTGGGTTTAGATGGTGCGCTTCGAAGCTCTGTTGGCTGTTAATATCATGGGGCATGTTCACGTTTCATGGTGCTGACGAAGAATGTCATGAAGACCGAGATCTAAGGACTGACTATGGTGATTTGAGTCTGGGTGGTGATGAGGAATTGGCTTGGTGACTCGTGCTTTGGAGCAGTGGCATGCGAGTGGGGGAGACTGCACAGGACAGGTTCACAGTCCTACCTTTCAGGGTGAAAACCCAGGGTTTGGCATTAATTGGTTGTGCCTAGTAATGGCCTTGTTGAAGGTATTGTTTTGAGAGCGTGGACTTTCTTTAGGGTGAAAACCTAAGATCTATGATGGGGCGATGATGGTGTTTGTGCACTGTTTCCTTCTTAGAGGCGTCGCTTTTGGAGAAGCTAGACTTCTGGTGCTATCTTGGTGGTAGTAGTACTTCTGTTTCAATGTATGGCTCACTGCAACGGGACTTCTCTTTTTGTATTTCTTCTTTCTTTTTTTGGTTGTGTGCATTCGTATGGCCGCTAGGGCAATGCGTTGTTGCACAAGCGGGGTGTAATTGGTATCTTTTGATATTAGTATATGCTCCTTTCCAAAAAAACACTAAAATTCGTTACTGGAAAATTATTTGATGGCTCTTTCTCTTCCTCGGGCATATGTCATGACTACTCATTTAAGTTCTACACTATTTCATGAACCCTCAATCACTAGTAGAAAACAGGCCTTTGGTTCAGAGCATTAGGCCTGGTTGTTTCTGGAACCATGACTAATACTCTAGATCTAATGGCTCGAAACCGCCGTAGGGCCCGGCGACATCTAGTCCCGATTCGAACGGGACCTTTAGTCCTAGTTGGAGACACCAACCGTCTTTCCGCCAGGCTGGGGCTAGCGCAAAACCCTTTAGTCCCGGTTGGTTTCTCCAACTAGGACTAAAGATGGAGCTTTAGTCCCAGTTGGTTTCTCCAACCGGGACTAATATGATTCCTATATCATCTTGTTCCTTGCCCGAGCCACACTCCATTTTCAGTCTGCTTCTCCTCTGTTTCCTCCATTGAGCTCAAGTTTATCCCCATTTTTTTACAAGATTTGGCGACACCCCATCTATCCAAGTGTTCTAAAAGGTAATCAACTTCATCCTTTCATCTTTCATTGCTAGTTTAGCTCATTTCATGCTCTAGAAGTAGTGGGATTTTTTTAGTTTAGTTTGGGAGTAATTTTGAAATAATAACATTTGGTCACTATTGCACTTTGGTTTTAATGTGATGAACTTATATTAATTTGGTGACTTCTCTATTTATGATGTTGTGTAATGGTTTTTGATATACTTAATTATATAATGCAAATTTGGCCACACTCCTTCCCGAGCTCGAGTGCATCCCCTTCTTTCACACGATTTATCAAGATTTGGTGGCGCCCTGATACATCCATTTTCCATCACTATTCTATATCATAATTTACTATTATTCATTGATATATTTCATATTAAGAGATGATACTTGTGTTATTTCGTCTGTTTTTGCATGGTTGATGACTTTTGGAGGATGGATCGCTGAAGTCAGGATTCTGACAGAAAAGGCACAGTTTGGAGGCGAAATTCGTGAATTAGAAAATCCCGAAAAATATATGGAACATCCTATTTTTCTAGAAGACGAAGGAAGCCCGAAGGGAGAGCGGGGATGGGCCACAGGGGGCCCACACCACCCCCTAGCACTAGCCACCCTAGGCCGCGCCACTAGGTGGTGTGGCCACCCTGGCCCACCTCTTGCTCTGCTCTTTAGCGTATATAATCCTCCCAAAACCCTAAGACTCACGGAGCGACCACAGAAAGGTTCCGCCACCTCTGCGGGGCGAAAACTACAGAGAGAGAAAGAGCTCTCCCGCCGACAGAAATCTGTCAGCGAAATTCCTTCCCGGAGAGGGGAGATCATCGCCATCAACATCATCATCACACTGGACTTCATCGGGATCATCATCATCATCATCACCACCACCATCATCTCCACCAGCACCATCATCACCACTCCATACCGCTGTAACAATTGGGTTGAATCTTGCATAGTTCTTAGGAGAAAATTTCCCGGTGTTGATTACTTGTTATAGTTGATGCTATTGAGTGGAACCATTGAATTATCGTTTATGTTCAGATTGTTACTTATCATTATTTCATCTATGATCTTGATCATATGATGTCTCATGAGTAGTTCGTTTAGTTCTTGAGGACATGGGAGAAGTCATGTTGTTAGTAGTGGAATTGTGTTGAGAAAGATTCAATGGTTTGATAATTAAGTTGTGGTGTTATTCTTCTAGTGGTGTCATGTGAATGTCGACTACATGACACTTCACCTTTATGGGCCTAGGGGAATGCATTGTGTATTTGGCTACTAATCGTAGGGGTTGTCGGAGTGACAGAAACATGAACCCCCGTTAGGAAACCTTTGCACAAGGGAGTGTAGGATCACAGAGTTTAAAGTTGTGGTTAGGTTTCTATCTTAATTACTTTCTTGTAATTGCAGATGCTTGCAAGGTGTATAATCACAAGTATATATTAGTCCTATAAAGGTCAGTACATTAGCACAGGTTCACCCATACAACACTTATCAAACTAAAAAAGATTAATCAACTATATGAAGCAAAAACACTTGACGATATTCCCATGTGTCCTCAAGAACATTTAGTCATCTTAAGTAATACAATCGGCTTGTCCTTTTCTAAATAAAGGATTGGGCCACTTGCTGCAATTATTATTATTTTCTTTTATTTACTCGTACTTTATTTATCTGCATTATCAAAAACCCCTAAAATCTGTTTGCTACGTATTTACAGAGAATTCCCGATCCATACCACTAGTCAACACCTTCTGCTCCTCGTTGGGTTCGACACTCTTACTTATCGAAAATATTGCGATACACCCCCTATACTTGTGGGTCATCACGCCCCAAGTATCCAAGTGTTCTAAAAGGGTAGCAACTCCATCCTTTCATTTGTAATTGCTAATTTAGCTCATTTCATGCTCTCGAACTAGAGATATTTGTAACCACTTCATCTTCAAATTCTGGATGGATATAAACAAAATAACATCATCATTATGCATAGACATATATGTGTACCATAGTAAACAATAATAATCACAAAATTGTAAAAAAATAGGGTTAATTCAAAAAAAGCTTCATAGGAAGATATGCTATCTCAATACATCTTCGAGAAGCTCCTCAAGATTAATATATGGGAGTGCCTCTATGACGAGCTCCTCGAAGTTTTTTGAGGATGGGATCCTAAGACATCTTCGAGAAGCTCCGCCATAGTGGTGTCCATGTTGAACCATCTTGCAGTTTATAACATCTCTAGCTAGATCAATATGCCTAGGAGCTAACAAATTTCACATATATTGGAGTGCCTCTATGGCGAGATCCTCGAAGATGTCTGAGAATAGGATCCTAAGACATCTTTGAGAAGCTCTGCCGTATAGGTGTCCCTCTCATACCACATCTTGCAATTTATTTCTTCACAAGGATGCATCTTGCCCATTTATAGATTAAGCACCACAACATAGTGTTGACACTCACCCATGACATAGGGCCGCCACCTACCGGATAGTGTCGTCGCCACTCACGGCATAGTATCGACACTCACCCACGACATAGTATCGCCACCCATGATTAAATAATTAAATCTAAACATTTAGTTCTGTTGGTGTATCCAACCAGGACAAAAGGTCCATCTTTAGTGTCGACACTCACGGCCTAGTGCCGCCACTCATAGCATAGTGTTGACACTCACCCATGATATAGTGTCGCCACCCACGATTAAATAAATCTAAACGTTTAGTCCTGGTTGGCATCTCCAACTGGGACTAAAGGTCCATATTTAGTACTAGTTGGACACACCATCTTGGATTAAACGGGCTCACGCCAGCCTCAGCCTGCCGCAACCCCTTAAGTCCCGGTTGGTGTCTCTAACCGGGACTAAAGATCCACCAATCAGGACTAAAGATGGAGTAGACAGTTTTTAAAATAGTTCATAGTTTTTATAGATGTAGTTGAAATTTTAGACCGGTACTAATTTTAGCATCGTGATCGCGTTAGATATACTTATACAATGCATATGAGCCATCCATATATGTACGTTGACCGACGCTCTAGCGAGTTCATTAAAGGAGTATGTTCTTTTCTTGTTGTGGCAGAGGCAAACAAGCGGAATGGTTTTATGTGTTATCCATGTGGTGTTTGTCGGAATCAGAAGGAATACTTTTCCTCAAAAGTCCTTCACGACCACCTATTTCGGTCTGGTTTCATGTCCGGTTATAATTGTTGGACCAAGCACGGAGAAAGAGGGGTTATGATGGAAGCCAACGAAGATGGAGAGAATGATAACAACTATCCTATGTTCCCTGAATATGGTGGTACTAAATAGAAGATAATGATGAAGAAGAAGCTAAAGAACGGGTATCATATGAGCCCGCTGATGATCTTGGTTGAGCCATTGCTGATGCAAAGAGAGACTACGAAAGTGAAAAGGAGAGATTGAAGTTCAAGCAGATGTTAGAGGATCACAATAAATAGTTGTACCCAAATTGCAAAGATGGCCATAACAAGCTGGGTAGCACACTAGAATTGCTGCAATAGAAGGCAGTGAATGGTGTGACTGACAAGGGATTTGAAAAGTGGCTAAAAATAATGAAGAAGCTACTTCCAAAAGATAATGAACTGCCCACCACTACGTACGAAGCAAAGAAGGTTGTCTGCCCTCTAGATTAGAGGTGCAGAAGATACATGCATACCCTAATGACTACATACTCTGCCGCGGGGAGGAGTACAAGAATTTGGATGCATGCCTGGTATCCACTACATTACAGTATAAGATCAGACGAGATGACCCTGGTGATGTTGAGAGCGAGCGCCCTAGGAAGAGGGTTCCTGTCAAGGTGATGTGGTATGCTCCTATAATTCCATGGTTGAAATGTTTGTTCAGAAACAAAGAGAATGCCAAGTTGTTGCGATAGCACATGAAAGACCGTAACAAAGACAATATGTTGAGACACCCCGCTGATGGGTCACAGTGGAAAAATCAAGAGAGAGTTCCTGGACTTTGCAGGTGACGCGAGGAACATATGGTTTGGTCTATGTACAGATGGCATGAATCCTTTTGGGGAGAAGAGTTGCAGTCATAGCACCTGGCCTGTGACTCTATGTATCTATTACCTTCCTCCTTGGTTGTGGATGAAGCAGAAGTTCATTATGATGCTAGTGCTCATCCAAGACCCGAAGCAACCCGGCAACGACATTGATGTGTACCTAAGGCGACTAGTTGAAAAACTTTTATAGTTGTGGCACGGACAAGGTGTACGTGTGTGGGATGAGCACAAATAGGAGAAATTTGACCTACGAGGGTTGTTGTTCATAACCATCAATGGTTGGCCTGCTCTCTTAGTAACATTTTAGGACAGATAAACAATAGATACAATGCATGCACGCACTATTTGGGTGAGACTGAAAGTATATATTTGGATACATATAAGAAGAATGTGTACCCAGGTGAAAGAGCATGTGGGCCCCCTGTGTGGTTTTGGTAATTAATGACAATCTTTATGAAGTAATATTTGTATTAAGTTACATTTGTAGGATTTGTCCATTGTCATCGCTTGGAGCATGTGTTGGCTTCAAGGTAGAAGAAATGAAGAAGATGTGTTATGCAAGCTCAAGAAGCGCCATCTCTAGAATATCTCATGCTTGAAGCTTGCCATTCTCGGTGGTCTTGGGTCGATGAAGACAAGGTTAATGAAGTGGCTATCAAGCGAGTGGGTGCAAGAGCAATCAAGAAAGGTGTCTAGCTCAAGTGGATTGCTCAAAGAAAAGGTATAATCTTGATAGGTTTTCCCTTTTGCCGGTATCATGTTGGTAGTTGGGAGACCGGGTTTAGGATAGATAAACGTACTATCAAGAGGGGCTCTCGAGTGAGTAACTCAATCATATCATTCAGAGAGGGCTCAAACCATTGCAATCTTAGCATCATCTTTATTTGTTGTTTGTTGGATCTTATCCATGTTTGGTTCTAGATCTTGTGTTCAATACAAGTTCTAGTTCATCAAAAACGGATTTCCCTTTTGTATCTTCTTGAGTTTTTGATCTTGGAGGCTTTCCGGATTCTCACCAAGGGACGTATCTCACTTTAAAATACATGAAGTATTCTCACTTGGTGGTATCCAATATTTTTTGGGGTAGCTCGTTTTGTCCTCTTTCCAACAAAATTGGTTTCAGGTCAATCGGAGTTTTCTAACTCAAGTTATGTCTATTTGAGTTTTCCTCTTATTTGTTTTAAAAAGAAAAAGAAAAGGTTTTTTTGGGGCCAATCGGTAGTACCGGATCTGCTACCGCCTGCCACTGCGCGCGACCCATTTCCCTCTGTGCCGCCCTGTAGTCCTGGCCCAACGCGGTAGTACCGCCTGGGCAAACCAGTACTACTGGGCCGGCCCAGCGGCTCGCCCAGCCTGCCTTCCTCAGCCGTGCTTGTTGGCCCAGCTTTGCCTGCCTAGCTCTCGAGCGCGAGCCCGATCTCCTACGCTCGCCCCGCTTCCTTCGCTCGCGCGCGTGTTGTCCCTTCCTGATCCTCTTTTCCCGCATGCGCTAGCTTGCTCGCTAGATCGCACCAGCTCGCTCGCCCGCATTGATTCACTCGCACGCCAATTGCCCCGATCCCTTTTTCCCTCATTGCTTGCTCCCCCCCACCCCCCCGCTTTGCTGCTCGCCTACCGCCGCGTGGCCTCGATCGCTGGTTCGCCTGGTGCCCTGCTTCCTGGCGCTGCTTGGTTGGGTCCGGTAGTACCGGCCCAATAGCGGTACTACCGGCCTAGGCCGAAAATGCCCCAATGGACAGTTATTTGGCCCCCCTATTTATAGCATTTCTCTCTCTCCTTTTTAGCAGTTCTTCTTCCTCTTTTTCTCAAGCATTTGCCCCATTGTTTTGACTACTCTTGTGCTTGATTTATCTCTTCCCCTCCAATGATTCTTGCCAATATTTGAGAGTAAGATAGAGGAGATCTAGATCTACATTTTGACCAAACCAAATCACTTCTTTGTGAGTGAATCTTTGGGATCTAGATCTTGGGGGATTTTATGTTCTCCTTCTGTTTTTCCTCTCTTGTTCCCCCAATAGCTTTAGTAGCTTTGTTGTAAGTTGAGAGTGAAGGATTGACGCATCTTTGTGGTGTTCTTGCCATTTGCATTAGGTGCATTAGTTTGGTTTCTTCCTAGAGGATTTTGTTGGTGAAATCAAGAAGCTTGTCCCTCTTGGGTTCTTGGAACCCTAGACGGTTGTGTGGCCTTTGTGGCATATTCTTGGGGCCTTCAATTAAGTTGTGAAGCTCTCCCCAAGTTTGAGGCCTTGGTGGCGATTATTGGGAGCCTCCAATTTAGTTGTGGATATAGCCCAAATCTTGTACGGGTTTGGTGACTTCCCTCAAGTGCACCATAGTGGAATGGGTGCTTGCCGCGTGGTGGGTGCTCGGGAGAATAGGGTGAGGCCTCTTGTGGCATTGGTGGTCTTAGTATCGCCCACCCCTCCAACGAGACGTAATCCCTTGCAGGGAGGAACTCGATAAAATATCGTTGTCCCTGCGTGCCTCGGTTATCTCTATACTCGAGCTTTTTACTTATGCACTTTACATAGTGATATCATTCGTGCTTGAACTAATCTATCTTGCTATTACGTTGTTGCTTGTCTTGCTTAGCATAATTTGTTGGTGCACATAGGTGAACCTTAGTATATCTAGGCTTTGTGCTTGGCAAAAGAAAACGCTAGTTTTATTCCACCATTTTTAAGCCCATCTCTTAAAAGTTTTAAACCGCCATATTCAGTCCCCCTCTAGGCTACATCCGTGATCTTTCACTAGAGAATCATTCTTTTAGGGAAAATAAACACCGTGGGAGTGGAGGACAAGACAGACATGTTAGAAGATTATGATAAGTTTCATGAAATTCCGCGATTCACAATGAACACTAACCCAAACATCCCATTAAATAAGGAAGATGTTCCATGGTTACGGACTAGAAGAAAAACCCAACACTAGATGTGGATGTTGGTGATGTATAATAATGTATTAAACCTTTTACGTAATTGTGTTCTAGATATGAACTGACTCTCAATATGCAGTTGTTGACTCATAAGGGAGGGGTAATATTGCAATCCACTGTGGCCAGTTAACATTATTCCCTCTCCTTGTGTGTCATACCGAGGTCTACCTTCTTAGCAGCAGAATTAGCCATTATACTTTCTCATAACAAATGTCATTCATGAGCTGAAACCTAAAAATGTCAAAACAGTTAATAGTTGAGTAGTTAAAATAATAATTATAGAAAATAGAAAATGGTTTTGGATTAGTTATTCAAATTCAAACACTTTTCATGTTGAAAGTTTTGTCAGATTCGAATATATGCAAATGGTATGAATTAATGCATTTTTAATTTAAAATGGAAAATGATTAATAGTTTGAGTAGTTACAATAATAATTATAGAAAACAGAAAATGGTTTTGAATTAGTTATTCAAATTCAAACACTTCTCATGTTGTAAGTTCTATCAAATTCGAAAATATGCAAAAGATGTGAGTTAACGCATTTTTAGTTGAAAACGGCAAAATGGTTAATAGTTTGAATAGTTACAATAATTATTTTAGAAAACAGAAAATGGTTTTAGATTAGTTATTCAAATTTAAACACTTTTCATGTTGAAAGTTTTGTCAGATTTGAAATTTTACAGAAGTTATTCAAATCCATATTCAAACAATTTTCAAATATCCAAAAGATGGCAGATTAGAAAACAGTATATGAAATATTATATGTTTAATGGGTAGATTATATTTTTATGATCATTTTGGTATATTATATGCATTTTATGATTTTTAAATAATAAAATATGTTTCTGCATGATTTATACTTAATAGAATATTTATTAAACAATAAATTATTTCATTTAAGTTGTATAATAAGGTATGATAATAGATTTAAATTATAGATCTTCTTTTTCTGAAAATTTGATTATATAATAAATAATTTTATTAATTATAGTATGATATTTATTTATTTTATAATATTTACTTATTTTCTGGATAATGTAAGAAAACATATTACAAAATCTCATTTAGTCCCGGTTTAAACCACCAACCAGGACTAAAGGTCTGCCTCGCGCGTGAATTCTAGCAGGCGGCTGAAAACCTTTTGTCCCGGTTGGTGGGACCTTTAGTCCCGGTTGTAGCTACAGACCAGGAAAAAGGACCTTTAGTCCTGGTTCGTAGCTGCAACCGGGACTAAAGGGTTTGGGGTATATATACCACGGCCCCTCCCCGGTTGAAGCTAGCAACCGAGACTTACCAAACCTAACAATCTGTGTCGTCGAGGAGAGCTCAAACCACCGCGGCGCCAGCAACTGCAAGGAGGAGGAGGGCACCACCGCCGTTGTCATCATCGCAAGGAGGAGTAGCCGCCACGCCGAGGAAAGGAACCATCGCACCGTCGTCTACAAGTAGGAGGAGGGCGTCGCCGATCTGCAAGGAGGAGGAAGGATCCACTCATCCTCATCTCTGACCACCCCCGAGCACTTCTGAGGCCACTATCGGCCTCAAGGTACACCTCCACTTCCTCCCCTTCCTTTTTCCCATGTCTTGCCAGAGTTCTCTGCACCGCCATCGCCATTGGACTCGAGGTTGACCTCGTCGGAGTTCTCTGCGCCCGCCAGAATTCTCTGCACCACCGTCCCCAGATGGGATAGGATGGGCCACAGATGGGCTATGGGAAAGGATGGGGGAGAGAGAGAGGGCCCAGGTGGCTAGGGTTTTTTCTAGTAAATGCTGGAACATTGCAAAAATCGTAGAAAAATAAATACTCAATTAAAAATAATATGTTGTTGGAATCAGAAAAATTTCATAGTATTTGATTCTGGAATAAACTTACGAGTTCACAGTACAAATATTTTCTAATATATTAAAAGGCATATTGTAGTATTTTAATTATATCAATTAATATGAATAAAGCCTATTGAATGGATCCAATTAATGCAATAAATGGTCCGAGGGTTTGGGGTATATATATACCATGACCCATCCCCAGTTGCAGCTAGCAACTAGGACTTAGCAAAATCCAATGATTTGCGCTATCGAGGAGAGCTCAAACCACCACGCTGCCAGCAACTGCAAGGGGGAGGAGGGCACCACCGTCGTTGTCATCGTTGCAAGGAGGAGGAACCGTCATGCCAAGTAGAGGAACCACCGAGCCGTCATCTGCAAGGAGGAGGAGGGCGCCATTGATCTGCAAGGAGGAGGAGGGAGCCGCTCGTCCTCGTCTCCGACCACCCTCGATCACTTTCGAGGCCACTACCAGCCTCGAGGTCCGAGGGTTAGGGTCTTAGTGTTTGCAATCGCCGCCGCCTCCATCAATCGCAAGGAGGGTTTAGGGTTTTAGGGTTTCTTATTGAGAGTTTTATTTAGTGAATTGTAATAGATAGATGAATTCTAATAAATAGATGATTTTATTTGTTATAGATTATTTCATTGTAATAGATAGATGTATAAACTTGTATAATTCATATAATATTCTCTGTTTATCAGAAAATATGTATAATATACCAAAATATTCAGAAAAATGAGATCTACATTCTAGCATCAAAGTCATGCATCATTGCAACAATTATAATGATCGCGTTAGTAGAGCACTAAAACAACCCTCTCATATGCATATGGGGTTTTGGGGAATGCTATACTTAGAGCATCCCAATTATAATATTCTTTTATTTTAATGCAAAAAAATTAATCTTTCTTCTATATTAGTTAAGCTATGGACGATAGAGATGGTGGATAGCACATGTTGGACATGATACATGAGGGTGGAGGTTATTACTGTAGAGCAGATGATGGTGGAGATGATGGATCACAATATCTTAACTTGTCTGGTGATCGAGCATACGACGATGGAGACGACGGTGGAGACAAAGATTGCACCGACGCCTTAACAAATTCTGGGAAGGTATATAAAGCCTCTCCTGATCTCTAGTAGATGCATTAATTGTTTTGTATATATAGTAACGAATGTTTCTTCTCTTAGACTTCCGCATCGGGTCAATCTTCTAAAAGGAAACGAGTCCCGACCAGAAAGATGGTCGATGGTGTGCATCTCACAATTGAATCAGTCTCTAAGGAGAGCCAACCGTTGGAGCCCAAAGAGAGCGCATCTGCATTTGTACATCAATGCGGAGTGATTGTTAGGGACACCATCCCGGTCACCACTCGAGATTGGAATAAGCTAGGAAAAAAGGATCAAGTTGGAGCTAGTTTTGTCGACGACTGAACCAAAGATTGTCTTTGGAATTCGCTAATGACATATTTCCCCCTACTAGTCTTCAAAACTGATGAGCTCACACGGGCACTAGCGTTGAAAGTCTAGGAGTGGGCTCTTAAGAAGATGGCCACACAATTCCAAAGCTGGAAGACAAGATAATAGCGAGATTATGTCAACGAGAAAAAAGCTCCAGAATCTAGCACACTAGAGAAGCAGTAGGATAATGATGGCTCTGAAATATAGCCATCTACATCCACATTGAAACTGAATATTATTCATATTTTTAATGAAATATCTCTCTAAACCCTAACACTAATGCCTAATAATCAAAGCGGTATGCAATCCTTTCTTTCTATTTTTCCCTACGCATATAATAACGTTTGATGACGGGAATCACTACATTAAGGTCAAAGATACGAGATTTCCAACAACCCGAAGAAACCAGGAGCTATGAAGAGGAGGCAGATGCTTGAACGACCAACTATACGACCAGAATAAATTTCTGGCCATATAGTTGCCATCGACACCGCTAGGTTAAACAGAACAACTTTCGTGAAGGGACCCCTATATAAAGAGGCATCGGGCGACGAGAAAAGGTGAGCTCCTAGAAACCATCAACCACCTCCAGATCTCCATCCACAACACCGAAGAGCCGCCGGAGGAATAGACTTAGATCTAATCTCTCCACCACCATAGCCATATTCCACCACTTGTAATAGTAGATCTCTTCTTCGATTGGCGACATGGTAAGACTATTGCTATTAATCTCATTATTTCCACTACAATGTTTATGATCTTTGATCTCATCTCTATGTGTGAGTAATTCCCCTTGGGCTAAGGGCTTCGGCCTAGCCATGTAGCTTTGGTGCATGTTATTTATCATAGATGGGATCATTTATTAGTTTGTATGACATGATGATTATTGTATCCTATCTTGCCTCAATCTAAGGACTTATTAGGCACCCAAGACCCCAAGGATTGAGCCAGGTATAGGGAGTATGAGTAATGACTGATCTGTAGGTTGGGAACCCCAATGACAGAAGGGGTAGTACGGCTGTCTGTACGGAATTTAATTGGGATCAATGGTGACGTCAATATGCATATCATTAGTTCTCTTTCTTCTATGGATGAGACTAGTAGGTTATTTCTATAAGCGGTTGCGGCGGTACTAGAAATTATGGATGCACCGCCCACATATAATTATCTTGCTCTAACAATTACATGCATACTTTATTTTTATCTTTTATTCCCATCAAATGTTTTGCACAGCTACTGGTGAAACCGAACGCCCTGGGCCCTCTCTCTCTCCATCATCGACAATAACAAAAAGACGCAAACTCTTGGTCCGGTAAAAACACAAAAGGAATTCTGAAACTCCTGAAGGTCCGTTAAAGTAACTTCACTACGCTTCTACTTCCTGAGGATTCGATAAACCAAGGTTTACTAGGGAAAAAGAGCTATACTACATCCGTAATCCGGATCGAAGGTATCAACCCTTTTTCTGGCGCCATGGCCGGGGAAGCAATAGTTACCCTAGTGAGGTTAGTAGGAACCTTGTTAGTTTTAATTCCTGTTTTTAATTTTGTTAGTTTGCTTTCAGGTTTTATTTGAAAATCCAAAAACAAATTAGTTAGTCTTTAAATTCTTGTTTTTATTATTATCATAAGTTTCTGTTTAAGAAGACCCAAAAACATAGGACCTATGGCTGAAAAGAAGTTTGGGGAATTTGCAACTCCCAATAATGATTATTTGCGTACTTCTATTACTCAGCCAACAATTGATGCTGATGACTATGAAATTAAGCCCCATTATTTAAGTTTGGTTCAATAGAATCAATTTGGAGGCTCTATTGTTGAGGATGCAGGTATGCACTTGAATACTTTCACTAAAACATGTGATATGATGCGCATAAAAGATGTTGACCCCGATGCGGTCAAATTGCGATTATTTCCTTTCTCTCTTAGAGGAAGAGCAAAAGAATGGTTGCTAGCTTTGCCTAAAAATACTATTACATCATGGGTGGGATGTACTTCTTTATTTATGACTAAGTTTTTCCCACCTGCAAAGATTATCCAACTAAGATCTAATATTATTTGTTTTAGACAGGACGAGCATGAGCCACTAGCGCATGCATGGGAGAGGATGAAATAATGCTTAAGAAACTGTCCCAGCCATGGGATGGAAGATTGGTTATTCCTCCATTTATTTTATAATGATTTTAATCTTGTATCTAAGTCTATGCTTGCTACTGCAGCTGGAGGAACATTCATGGGTAAAATATTACCGAAGCAAAGCAACTGTTGGACAATATGCACGACAACCATGCCCAATGGTATGTGGAAAGATCAAACACACAGAAGGTGAACTCCGTCTCACCACAAGAAAATGAAGAACTCAATGCTAAGCTGCATGAGCTCATATTAGCTGTAAAAGGTAAGGAAACCCAGGTAAGAGTTATGCTAGAAACTAATATTGAAGAAGTAGACTTCATAGCTCGTAATGATTATAACCCTGCTTGGAAGAAGAATTATAATCCTAATTTCCAAAAACACTATTCTAGTCCTATAGGTAAATCTAATAATAATATGGGACCAAGTAATGGTAGTCTCCAAGAAACACTAAAATCTTTCATAGACTCACAAAATGAGCAAAACAATATCCTTGTTAAAATAACGGAGAACCATGATGCTATGCTTGGTAAATTATCTAACCAAGTTGTAAGTTTGAGGAATGATTTGTAGGCCCTCCAAGAAAGAAAGAGGATTATTGAGGCACAACTAGGTAAGATAACCGAGAGTCAAACTCTCATTCTAGCTAAATTTGCAGGTAAAGCTGAGCCCAATCCTATTGAAAACCTCAAGATGATGGGAGTCCAAAGGGAGGAGCCTAAAGAACTTGATCATAGTAATGCTCCCTCACCAAGTTACACCGTTGAAGATCTTATAAAAAAGATCAACATCAAGATTCTGGTAAGTGAAGGAAATGATGAAGCCATGTATCAACACTTCATTAATCAGGTAGCAATAAAGGTACGTGAGCTTCAAGAAGAATATCAGAAAATTGCTGAAAAATTACCTGTTAAGCTTGATGATATATTTGAGTCTAGTAAGATTAAAATTGGGACCAATGAAATAGCTGCACTTTGTGATCTAGGTGTAAGCATTTCAACAATTCCAAAGAGTCTTTTTAATAAGTTAAATCTTCGCTCTTTTGAAATCACCGAGTTAAAACTACATCTTGCAGATTCTACCTACAAACAAGCTGTAGGAATTAAGTAGAACACTTTAGTATACATTAAAGGATGTCCTGCTCTTATTTATTTTGTTATTGTTGACATGCCTGAAGATGCTACTACTCCCATTATATTAGGTCGTCCTTTCTTCAGAACTATTAAGGATTTCATTAATCTTCATGAAGGGAACGTGAAGCTTCAATTGCCTTCGCGGGATCCTTTTGCTATTCATTTCTCCAGGAAGAAGAAAGCAAAGCATGATGAAAAGGAGGCCATCACTTTGAAGGTCAACTATTTTGGAGTGGGTGATACGTTGCTAACGTATCCATAATTTTTGATGTTCCATGCTTGGTTTTTATCTACTTTCTTATGTTTTGTTCCAACTTTGGAGTATTTTTATACACTTTCTTGGACAAACCTATTAACAAGATGCCACAGTGCCAGCTGCCTGTTTTTTGTTGTTTTTGGTTCCAGGAAAGTTAGAAAATGAATATTCTCGGAATTGGACAGGACTAAAGCTAAAGTCAGTTTTTCACCGATGGGGACACAGAGCTAGAATACGAGAGGGAGAGGGGCCAAGGGCGGCCACACCACCTGGCCGCATGGCCAGGCCTGGCCCGCGCCAAGGGGTGGTGCGGCCACCCAGGGCACCCCCTTGGCCTCCCATTTCGCCTATAAGATGCCTCCGATACAGAAACCCTAAGTCCCCAATCAAAATTCCACGAAAGAGTATGTAGCCGCCACGGCTCTGTCCATAGATCGGAAGGGATATGAAGCTCTTCCCGGCACCCTGCCGGAGAGGGGAATTCACCCTGGACACCTTCTTCATCACCATGCATGCCTCCAGTGTGATGCGTGAGTAGTTCATCCTTGGACTACGGGTCCATGTAGTAGCTAGATGGCTGGTTCTTCTCCTTCGTGCTATCATGTTTAGATCTTGTGAGCTTCGTTCATGATTAAGATCATCTATTTGTACTCATACATGTTGTGTTTGCGGCGATCCGATGAACATTGAGATGCTATTTCAGATAGACTATTGATTCTATCATGTCTTTGTTATTTGTGATCTTGCATGCTTTCCGTTGTTAGTAGCTATCTTGTCCAAGTAGATGCTAGAACTCCAAGAGATAGTATTTATGCTCGATAGTGGGTTCATGCCTCTAGTAATCTGGGGAAGTGACAGAAATCTCTAAGGTACGAGATGTGTTGTTGCTACTAGGGACAAAACAACAATCCTTTGTTCATAGAACAATCGTATTGTTTACTTTACACGCAATGCATAATGCAATTATCTGTTGCTTGCAACTTAATACTGGAGGGGTTCGGATGATAACCTAAAGGTGGATTATTAGTCATAGATGTAGTTGGACTATAGTCTATGTATAATGTTGTAATGCCCAATCAAATCTCAAAGGAGTCAAGATGATTAGTATATGCATGTATGCTTTCTCGATGTTTGTCAATTGCCCCGCTATAATTTGTTCACCCAACATGTTATCTATCTTAAGGAGATCCACCACTAGTGAACTATGGACCCCCGGTCCTTTCTTTTACAATCAATCCACAACTCTTTAATGTTTTCTGTTTACTTTCTACAAGCTTTTACTTTCTTCCACTCGATACGTTTAATCCTTTGTTTTCATCAAAACCGATGAGATTGACAACCTCATCGCAAGTTGGGGCAAAGTTCTGTGGTTGTGTTGAGCAGGTTTCCACATCGCTGCTGGCACCGGTAGTGCGCTCTACAAAAGTCCAGCTAGCAACACCTTGGGGGTGTTTACTTGCTCCTACTGGTTAGATAACCTTGGTTTCATAACTGAGGGAAAACTTGCTGCTGTGTTCATCATACCTTCCTCTTGGGGTTCCCTAACAAGCTCGATATATTTTGGGCCATCAAGCATATTTTCTGGCGCTGTTGCCGGGGAGTCAAGGACATCTTCACAAGGGGAGTCCCTTATAACCAATCTCTTTACTTTGTTGTTTTCGTTTTGCTTAGTTTATTTTCTATTTTGTTTGTTTGTCTTGTTATCAAAAACACAAAAAAATAGTTTTACTAGTTTGCTTTCTTTATTAAAAACACAAAAAATGACTACTCTTGAAAATACTAAGTTGTGTGACTTCACTATCACCAACAACAATGATTTCATGTGCACATTTATTGCTCCACCTGTTCCTGAAGCTACTTTCTTTGAAATTAAACCTGCTTTGCTCAATCTTGATATGAAGGAACAATTTTCTGGAATTGTTAATGAAGATGCTGCTGCTCATCTAAATAACTTTGTTGAACTTTGTGAGATGCAAAATCATAAGGATATAGATGGGGATATTATTAAGCTTAAATTGTTTCCTTTCTCTTTGAGAGGAAAAGCTAAAGAATGGTTGAATTCCTTAACTAGGAATAGTATTGATTCTTGGACTAAATGCAAAGATGCTTTCATTGAAAATACTATCCTCCTGCTAAGATTTTATCTATGAGAAGTGAAATAATGAAGTTTAAACAATTTGATAATGAACATGTTGCTCAAGATTGGGAAAGAATGAAATCTTTGGTAAAGAATTGTCCCACTCATGGACTAACTGCATGGATGATTATCCAAACCTTTTATGCAGGATTGAACTATTCTTCAAGAAATCTATTGGATTTTGCTGCTGGAGGTACCTTTATGACTATTACTTTGGGTGCTGCAATGAAGCTTCTGGATAATATGATGGTTAATTTTTCCGAATGGAACAATGAAAAGCTCCACAAGGTAGAAGGTAAATTCTGTTGAAGAAACCTCCTCCTTGAGTGATAAGATTGATGTTATTATGTCTATGCTTGTTATTGGGAAAGCTCATATTGATCCAAATCATGTTCCTTTAGCTTCTTTGGTTGCTCAAGAAGAGCATGTTGATGTGAACTTCATAAGAAATAATAATTTTGGCAACAACGCTTATGGTAATAACAATTATAGGCCTTACCCTCCTAATAATACTTATGGTTATAATGGCAAACCTGGAATACCTAGTGAAGGAAGAATTTTAGAAGTGGAAAAAGATACTAAAAACTTCATGCAAATGCAATATGAACAAAACAAATTATTTACTAAAACTACGGAGGAACAATCTACCATTTTGAAGAATACTAGTCATCAACTTGAGAGTTTGAATAGGGAAATTCCTCGTTTGCAATTGAAACTTTCTAATGCTAAAAGAATTCATCTTTGTCTAAAGCACAATCCTCTTTGATTAATAAAATGGCTGCTAAACCTGAGACTATTGAGAATCCCTTTGCTGCTACTAATGCCATACAAGTTAGAATTGATAAAAATGTTAGACTATTAGCTGAATTGCATGCTAAGTGGGAGAGAGAAGATGAAATTGCTAGAAACATTAGTGTTTCTACTATAACTACCACTAGTGTTGAATCTAGTAATAGCTCTACTACTTTAGATGATAATTATGATTTCGATCTTGATGGTTGGAACATCTCTGAAGTAATTAAGTTTCTACAAAAGCTTGCTAAAAGTCCTAATGCTAGTGCAGTGAATATGGCTTTTACAAAACACATTACTGATGCTCTCATAAAAAATAAAGAAGAAAATATGAAACATAAAGCTTCTATTCCAATAAAACAAGAAGATGGTTGTGTTGATAGTAGTGAAAGTGAATGATTTTGATTTCAAAGCTTTATGTTATCTTGATAGTAGTGTTTCTATTATACCTAGAAAGATTTATGATATGCTTGATTTGCCACCACTTGAAGATTGTTATTTGAATGTCCCACTTGATGATAATGCTAAAAAGAAACTCATGGGGAGTCTTAATGATGTTCTTATCATGGTTAACAATTCCTATGTTCCTGTTGATTTCTATGTTTTGGATGTTGAATGCAATGCTTCTTGTTCTATTACTTTGGGAAGACCTTTTCTTAGAACTCTTGGTGCCATTATTGATATGAAAGAAGGCACCATTAAATATCAAATCCCAGTCAAGAAAGGTATAGAACACTTCCCTAGGAAGAGAGAGAAGATCTCTTTTGTTTCTCTTATGAAAACAAAATTTGCTCTTAATGCTTCTTCATCTGAGAACACTTGATTCCTTTCTTGCTTCTTATGCCTAACTTAAAGGCGGTAAAGAAAAGTACTTATTGGGAGATAATCCAAAAGTTTTAGATGAGTCTTGGAAGTTATTAATTCTGTAATAACCGCTCCTTATCCTTTTTATTCGCTTTTTGTGCCAAGAGTAACCTCTAATGAGAGAGAAGTAATGCTTGGGAAAGTTGCTGTCCTCAAACAGATTTCTGTTCTTCACCGTAAAAATTCGTGTACAATTTCTGTACGTATTTTTGAGGCGTGAATTTTTGTGCTTCTGTCCCAGGTTGTTATCTAACTTTCTTTAGTTCAACACTTTTTCATTTGAGAAACAGAAGGTCTTCGAAAACATTCGTCTTTACATGCTGGTCTGTTTTGACAGATTTCTGCCATTATTTGCATTTGCTTCTTGTTGGTTCCTTTTTTAGTTCTTTTGGGAATTGAGCTTTTTGAGGGAAGTGCTACAGTAGCTTGTGTTTTAATGGAAGTTTTATTGGTGTTTAAACTGAACCCAAAGACTTATTATCTTGAGTGCACTAATGTTGCTAATAAAGATTGTGTGAAGTTTTGTATGAAGGAAAAATTTCAGGTGTATGGAAGGAATGAGTAATGAGATGAAGAATGTACTAAAGCTCAAGCTTAGGTATGCCACGCATGTCACCCCAAGAAATATCCAAGAAGTACAAGCTCCAAAGCTTGGGGATGCCCAAGGCATCCCCTTCTTCATCAATAAAAATCTCAGGTTTCTTCCAAACACTTCATTTTTATTGTTCATGCACAGTTGTGTTGTTCTTGAAGAGTCTTCTTTTTCGTTTTCGTTTTGGTTTTTCGTTTCCTTGGTTTTCTTAGTTTGCTGAATAAATTGGTTGGACCCCCTCTTTCATACATTAGTTTTCAAATAGTTTGGTTTGGATTGGAAAAGAGTAGGAAAGTTCATGCTTAAGTGGTAAAGAGAGCTTGTTTTTGACTCTGGCCTATGATTTGGCATGCCATGCTTGATATTGTTTTGGCTTTATGCTTAGTAATCTTTGCTGTAGCATGACATGTTATAAACAATTGAGATTGCTTAATGTGCCTTGGAAGAATCATGCGTTGTTTAACATATTAAAGCATAGTATTGTGGTATTCTCCTTTGATACTTTATTTGGGTTGACTTGGCGCATGCTCACACCATGTTATGACTATCCAAAGTCACCATAGCCTTGATGATCCTTTAGATTTCTACTTGTAATATCATTGTATGCTTTAATCAATGATGTTTTGTCGCTCTACATGATTATGGCCATTATTGCTCTCTTAGTTGGTCGCTCCCAGTGTTTTGCTAGCCTCCGTAATCAAGTATGAGTCCCACTCATGCATCCAACTCCTAAAACCAAGTTATTACAAAGAGTCCACCATACCTACCTATTAGCATTTGCTATTCCAAGTATATTCATATTTTTATCTACCTTCCAAATTAAACTTGTTATGTGAAAATTAGTGATTAAAGCTCTCACGAACTTGATGGCACACTTTACTTTCTTACAATTAATAAACTTGACCCATTGTGTCCATCTTTGTTGTGTATATGCTTGCGCTTTATAAGTTGAAATTAGCAGAACCATGTATCATGGGGAACGCTTTCAACATTGCACTTGTACATTGTACCCCGTTGATATCATGTTCTTTTGCTTATGGATCCCAGCGGTGTGAAATAAAAGTGGAACTTGTAAGATCATGGAGTTTGTATGTGTGTTAGAGAAACATCTGGGCCGCTAGCCTAAGCCATACCTAATCATGGTGAAAACTTGGAGCATAACCATATGAGCACTCTATGAAGCATCCTCAATAAAAACCTATGCAAATAGCAAATAAAAAGTCCGCTGAGATGCTCATTGTCTGCTTGCCTTGTCATTTTGATTATGGGATAGCTCATGTATCATGTGCAAGGGGTACCCCATTGGCGGTTCTTTATGATACATATGTACTTACAATGACAAGAGCTTATTTGTGACTAAAGTTGAATAGCATGAGGTTCGGTCTTCGTAAGTAAGGGGCATGAGATTTCGGCTTATAACTTGTCAAGCATATCCTCTTAGTTGTGTCACTTTAACCTTAATCACTTAAAGATTCTTATGATAGGGGCAATGAGAGCTGAAAGCTAACAAGTACCATAATTTTTGGAAGCTCTTTATGAAACTTGAATCTCTACTTCCTTCCATGAAGGCCTTTCTTTTACTTTTATGTTGAGTCTCCACCTTCTACCTTTATGCACCTACTTGAGAGCATAGTGGCCATTCTTACTTCTATGTGCATTGTCCCAAGACTTGTTGATTGATGCATAACTTGATATTTCTTGTTCTTAAACTACTTGTATCTAGTCACTCTTATGAACTTTGATGGTGTCCTATGCATTTATATTTTCTACTCTATGAGGGACAAGCTGAATGCCACTATGCTATGTTTTCTTTATGTGAAACAAACAAACGTCTTGCAAAGCATTGTTATTCATGAATCTTTTGTTTGTGCCTTTTCATGTTGCAACATAGTTGCTATGTCTTATTGCTAGAACTTTATCTTTCATGCTATGTTGAAGTACTATGATCCCAGCTATCAATGTTTTACAAATACTATGATCAAGTTTATGATGGTGCATGTCACCTCAAAAATTATTCTTTCTTTTTATCACTTACCTACTCAGGGACGAGCAGGAGTTAAGCTTGGGGATGTTGATACATCGCTAATGTATCCATAATTTTTGATGTTCCATGCTTGGTTTTTATCTACTTTATTATGTTTTGTTCCAACCTTGGAGTATTTTTATACACTTTCTTGGACTAACCTATTAACAAGATGCCACAATGCCAGCTGCCTGTTTTCTGCTATTTTTGGTTCCAGAAAAGTCAGAAAATGAATATTCTCAGAATTGGACGGGACAAAAGCCAAAGTCAATTTTTCACTGAGCGGGCGACCACACCACATGGCCGCACGGCTAGGCCTAGCCCGCGCCAGGGGTGGTGCGGCCACCCAGGCACCCGCTCGGCCTCCCCTTCCGCCTATAAGATGCCTCCGATATAGAAACCCTAAGTCCCTGATCAAAATTCCACGAAAGAGTCTGTAGCCGCCGTCGTCTCTATCCCTAGATCAGGAGGGATCTGAAGCTCTTCTCGGCACCCTGCCGGAGAGGGGAATTCACCCTGGAGGCCTTCTTCATCACCATGCAAGCCTATGGCGTGATGCATGAGTAGTTCATCCTTAGACTACGGGTCCATGTAGTAGCTAGATGGCTGGTTCTTCTCCTTTGTGTTATCATGTTTAGATCTTGTGAGCTCCGTTCATGATCAAGATCATCTATTTGTAATCATACAAGTTGTGTTTGTGGGGATCCGATGGGATATTGAGATGCTATTTCAGATTGATTATTTATTCTATCATGTCTTTGTTATTTGTGATCTTGCATGCTTTCCCTTATTAGTAGTTATCTTGGCCAAGTAGATGCTAGCAACTCCAAGAGTTAGTATTTATGCTCGATAGTGGGTTCATTCCTCTAGTAATCTAAGGAAGTGACAGAAATATCTAAGGTACTAGATGTGTTGTTGCTACTAGGGAGAAAACAACAATCATTTGTACATAGAACAATCGTATTGTTTACTTTACACGCAATGTGTAATGCAATTATCTGTTGCTTGCAACTTAATACTAGAGGGGTGATACATTGCAAATGTATCTATAATTTTTGATGTTCCATGCTTGGTTTTATCCACTTTCTTGTGTTTTGTTCCCACTTTGGAGTACTTTTCTTATGATTCATTGGACTAAACTATTAACAAGAGCCACAGTGCCGCTACCTGTTTTCTGTTGTTTTTGGTTCTAGGAAAGTTAAAAAATGAATATTCTCGGAATTGGACGGGACAAAAGCCAAAGTGCCTATTTTTCCGGAAGGGATCAAGTGCCAGAATACGAGACGGAGAAGGGCCAGGGGCCGTCCACACTACCTGGCCGCGCGGCCAGGCTGGGCCTGCGCCAGGGGTGGTGTGGTGGCTCTCAGCACCCCCTCGGCCTCTCCTTCCGCCTATATATTTCCCTCGGGACGAAAACCCTAAGTACCCGATCAAAAATCCACGAAAGAGTATGTAGCCGCCATCATCTCCATCCCTAGATTGGGAGGGATCTGAAGCTCGTTCCGGCACCCTGCTGGAGAGGGGAATTTACCCTAGAGGCCTTCTTCATCACCATGCAAGCCTCCGGTGTGATGCGTGAGTAGTTCATCCTTGGACTACGGATCCATGTAGTAGCTAGATGGCTGGTTCTCCTCCTTTGTGCTTCCATGTTTAGATCTTGTGAGCTCCGTTCATGATCAAGATCATCTATTTGTAATTCTGCATGTTGTGTTTGCGGGGATCCGATGGATATTGAGATGCTATTTCAGATTGATTATTGATTCTATCATGTATTTGTTATTTGTGATCTTGCATGCTTTCTGTTGTTAGTAGCTATCTTGGCCAAGTAGATGCTAGCAACTCCAAGAGTTAGTATTTATGCTCGATAGTGGGTTCATGCCTCTGGTAATCTGGGGAAGTGACCGAAATCTCTAAGGTACTAGATGTGTTGTTGCTACTAGGGAGAAAACAACAATCCTTTGTTCATAGAACAATCGTATTTTTTACTTTACACGCAGTTCGTAAAGCAATAATCTGTTGCTTGCAACTTAATACTGGAGGGGGTTCGGATGATAACCTGAAGGTGGATTATTAGTCATAGATGCAGTTGGATGGTGGTCTATGTATTATGTTGTAATGCCCAATCAAGTCTCAAAGGAGTCAAGATGATTAGTATATGCATGTATTGCTTTCTCGGTGTTTGTCAATTGCCCCGCTGTAATTTGTTCACCAAGCATGTTATCTATCTTAAGGAGAGCCACCTCTAGTGAACTATGGATCCCGGTCCTTGTCTTTTACATACAATCTACAATCTTTTACTACTTTGTGTTTACTTTATGCAAACTTTTACTTCTTTCCATTCGATACGTTTAATCCTTTGTTTTCCACAAAACACGGTGAGATTGACAACCTCATCGCAAGTTGGGGACAAATTACTATGGTTGTGTTGTGCAGGTCTCCACGTTGCTACTAGCACCGGTAGTGGGCACTGCCAAAGCTCAGCTAGTAACACCTTTGGGGTGTTTCCTTGCACCTACTGGTTCAATTAAACCTTGGTTTCATAACTAGGAAAAACTTGCTGCTGTGCTCATCGTACCTTCCTCTTGGGGTTCCCAACGAGCTCTACGTCGAACGACGAGCACATCAAGATTTTCTGGCGCTGTTGCCGGGGAGTCACGAACATCTTCACAAGGGGAGTCCCTCATAACCAATCTCTTTACTTTGTTGTTTTTGTTTTGCTTAGTTTTCTTTTTGCTTTGTTTGCTTGTTTCTTTATCAAAAACACAAAAAAATTAGTTTTGCAAGTTTGCTTTCTTATTTGAAAACCCAAAAAATGACTACTCTTGAAAACACTAAGTTGTGTGACTTCACTAGCACCAACAACAATGATTTTATGAGCACACCTATTACTCCACCTATGGCTGAAAATACTTTCTTTGAGATAAAACCTGCTTTACTCAATCTTGTTATGAGAGAGCAATTTTCTGGTATTGGTAATGAAGATGTTGCTTCCCATCTAAATAACTTTGTTGAACTTTGTGAGATGCAAAAGCATATGGATATAGATGGTGATATTATTAAGCTGAAATTGTTTCCTTCCTCTTTGAGAGGAAAAGCTAAAGAATGGTTGAATTCCTTAACTAGGAATAGTATTGATTCTTGGACTAAGTGCAAAGATGCTTTTATTGGAAAATACTATCCTCCTACTAAGATTATATCTATGAGAAGTGAAATAATGAAGTTTAAACAACATGATAATGAGCATGTTGCTCAAGCTTGGGAAAGAATGAAATCTTTGGTAAAGAATTGTCCCACTCATGGACTGACTGCTTGGATGATCATCCAAACTTTTTATGCAGGATTAAATAATTCTTCAAGGAACCTATTGGATTCTGCTGCTGGAGGTACCTTTATGACCATCACTTTGGGTGCTGCAACAAAACTTCTGGACAATATCATGGTTAATTATTCTGAATGGCATACTGAGAGAGCTCCACAAGGTAAGAAGGTAAATTATATTGAGGAAACCTCCTCCTTGAGTGATAAGATTGATATAATTGTGTCTATGCTTGTTAATGGGAAATCCCATATTGATCCAAATAATGTTCCTTTAGCCTCTTTGGTTGCTCAAGAAGAGCAAGTTGATGTGAACTTCATAAGAAATAACTATTTTGGCAACAATGCTTATGGTAATAATGCTTATAGGAACAATTTTGGTAACAACAATTATAAGCCATATCCTCCCAACAATGGTAATGCTTATGGGAATTCTTATAACAATAATAAGAGTGCTCCCTCTGAACTTGAAGTTATGCTTAAAGAGTTTATTAGTAAACAAACTGCTTTCAATAAAACTATTGAGAAAAAACTCTCTAATGCTGAAAGAAATATAGCATCTTTGGCTGAAGCTCAATCTACTTTGAATAAAATGGCTGCTAAACCTGAAACTAATGAGAATCCCTTTGCAGCTACTAATGCCATACAAGTAAGAATTGATGAAAATGTTAGACTATTAGCTGAATTGCATGCTAAGTGGGAAAGAGAAGATGAAATTGCTAGAAACATTAGTGTTTCTACTATCACCACCACTAGTGTTGAGGCTAGTAATAGTTCTACTACTTTAGATGATAAAGTTGATTTTGATCTTGATGGTTGCAATATCTCTGAAGTTATTAAGTTCCTACAAAAGCTTGCTAAAAGTCCTAATGCTTGTGCTATGAACATGGCTTTTACAAAACACATTACTGATATGCTCTCATAAAGATTAAAGAAGAAAAGATGAAACATAAAGCTTCTATTCCTATAAAGCAAGAAGATGGTTGGGAACCCATCATTAATATGAAAGTGAATGACTTTGATTTCAAAGCTTTGTGTGATCTTGATAGTAGTGTTTCTATTATGCCTAGAAGGATTTATGATATGCTTGATTTACCTCCTCTTGAAGATTCTTATTTGAATGTCCCACTTGATGCTAATTCTAAAAAGAAACTCATGGGGAGTCTTAAGGATGTTCTTATTATGGTTAACGATTCCTATGTCCCCGTTGATTTCTATGTTTTGGATGTTGAATACAATGCTTCTTGTCCTATTACTTTGGGAAGACCTTTTCTTACAACTTTTGGTGACATCGTTGATATGAAAGAAGAAACCATTAAATATCAACTCCCACTCAAGAAAGGTATAGAACACTTCCCTAAAAAGAGATAAAAGATTTCTTTTGCTTGTCCTATGAAAACAAAATTTGGTCTTAATGCTTCTTCATTTGAGAACACTTGATTCATTCTTTGCTTCTTATGCCTAACTTAAAGACGTTAAAGAAAAGTACTTATTGGGAGATAACTCAAAAGTTTTAGATGAGTCTTGGAAGTTATTACCTCTGTAAAAACCTCTCCTTATCCTTTTTATTTGCTTTTTGTGCCAAGAGTAACCTCTAATGAGAGTGAAGTAATGATTGGGAAAGTTGTTGTCCCGAAACAGATTTTTGTGCTTCACCGTAAAATTTCGTGAGAGAGCTCTGTATGTCGGATTGAGCTGTAATGTTTTGTGCTTCTTCCCCCGGTTATGGTCTAACTTTCGTTAGTTCAACACTTTTTGATTTGAGCAACAGAAGGTCTTCAAAAAAAATCGTCTTTACCTGATGTTCTGTTTTGACAGATTTCTACCATTTTCTGCATTTGCTTCTTGTTGGTTCCTTCTTGAGTTCTTTTGGGGAATTGAGCTTTTTGAGGGAAGTGCTACAGTATATAGTGTTCTAATGGAAGTTTATTTGGTGTTAGAACTGAATCTTAAGACTTATTTATCTTGAGTGCACTAATGTTGCTAATGAGATTGTGTGAAGTTTTGTATCAAGGAAAAATTTCAGGTGTATGGAAGGAATGAGTAATGAGATGAAGGATGGACTAAAGCTCAAGCTTGGGGATGCCACGTGTGTCACTCCAGGAAATATCTAAGAAGTACAAGCGTCAAAGCTTGGGGATGCCCAAGGCATCCCCTTCTTCATCAATAAAAATTTCAGGTTTCTTCCAAACGCTTCATTTTTATTGTTTCATGCACAGTTGTGTTTTTCTTGGAGCGTCTTCTTTTTCGTTTTCGTTTTCGTTTGCCTTGGTTTGCTTAGTTTGCTGAATAAATTGGTTGGACCCCCTCTTTCATACATTGGTTTGCAAATAGTTTGGTTTGGTTTGGAAAAGAGTAGGAAAGTTCATACTTATGTGGTAAAAAGAGCTCGTTTTTGACTGTGGCCTATGCTTTGTCATGCCATGCTTGATATTGTTTTGGCTTTATGCTTAGTATTCTTTGTTATAGCATGACTTGTTATAAACAATTGAGATTGCTTAATGTGCCTTGGATGAATCATGCGTTGTTTTAGCATATTAAAGCATAGTATAGTGGTATTCTCCTTTGATGCTTTATTTGGGTTGACTTGGCGCATGCTCAAACCATGTTATGACTATCCAAAGTCACCATAGCCTTTATGATCCTTTAGTTTTCAACTTGTAGTATCACTTTATGCTTTGATCAATGATGTTTTGTCGCTCTTCATGATTATGGCCATTATTGCTCTCTTAGTTTGTCGCTCCCAGTCTTTTGCTAGCCTCCACAACAAAGTATGAGTTCCACTCATGCATCCAACTCCCTAAACCAAGTTATTCCAAAGAGTCCACCATACCTACCTACTAGCTTATGCTATTCCAAGTATATTCATGCTTTTGTTTACCTTCCACTTGTTATGAGAAAACTAGTGATTAAAGCTCTCACGAACTTGATGGCACACTTTAATTTTTAGCCTCTAATAAACTTGAACCATTGGGTCCTTCTTTGTTGCGTATATGCTTGCGCTTTATAAGTTGAAATTAGCAGAACCATGTACCATGGGGAACACTTTCAACATTGCACTTGTACTTTGCACCCCGTTGATATCATGTTCTTTTGCTTACGGATCCCGGCGGTGTGAAATAAAAGTGGAACTTGTAAGATCATGGAGTTTGTATGTGTGTTAGAGAAACGTCTGGGCGCTAGCCTAAGCCATGCCTAATCATGGTGGAAACTTGCAGCATCACCATAATGAGCACTCTATGAAGCATCCTCAATAAAAACCTATGCAAATAGCAAATAAAAAGATCGCTGAGATGGTCATTGTCTGCTTGCCTTGTCATTTTGATTATGGGAAAGCTCCCGTATCATGTTCAAGGGGTACCCCATTGGCGGTTCTTAATGATACACATATACTTACAATGACAAGAGCTTACTCGTGACTAAAGTTGAGTAGCATGAGGATCGGTCTTCGTAAGTAAGGGGCATGAGATTTCGGTTTATAACTTGTCAAGCATATCCTCTTAGTTGTATCACTTTAACCTTAGTCACCTTCAAGATGCTTATGATAGGGGCAATGAGAGCTGAAAACTACAAGTACCATAATTTTTGGAAGCTCTTTGTGAGACTTGAATCCCTACTTCCTTTTACAAAAGGCCTTTCTTCCACCATTATATTGAGTCTCCACCTTCCATCTTTATGCACCTACTTTGAGAGCATAGTGGCCATTCTTAGTTCTAGTTGCATTGTCCCAAGACTAGTTGATTGATGCATAACTTGTTATTGCTTGTTTTAAACTATTGTACCTAGTCACTCTTATGAACTTTGAAGGTGTCCTATGCATTTATATTTGCTACTCTATTGAGGGACAAGCTGAATACTACTATGTTATGTTTTCTTTATGTGAAACAAACAAACGTCTTGCAAAACATTGTTATTCATGAATCTTTTGTTTGTTCCTTTTCATGTTGCATCTTAGTTTCTTTGCTTATTGCTAGAACTTTGTCTTTCATGTTATGATTGAAGTACTATGATCCCAGCTTTGAATGTTTTGCAAATACTTTGATCAAGTCTTTGGTGGTGCATGTCACCTCAAAAATTATTCTTTCTTTTTATCACTTACCTACTCGAGGACGAGCAGGAGTTAAGCTTGGGGATGTTGATACATTGCAAATGTATCTATAATTTTTGATGTTCCATGCTTGGTTTTATCCACTTTCTTGTGTTTTGTTCCAACTTTGGAGTACTTTTCTTATGATTTCTTGGACTAACCTATTAACAAGAGCCATAGTGCCAGCTGCCTGTTTTCTGCTGTTTTTGGTTCCAAGAAAGTCAGAAAATGAATATTCTCGGAATTGGACAGGACAAAAGCCAAAGTGCCTATTTTTCCGGAAGGAATCAAGTGCCAGAATACAAGACAGAGAAGGGCCAGGGGCCGGCCACACCACCTAGCCGCGCGGCCAGGCTGGGCCCGCGCCAGGGGGTGGTGTGGTGGCTCCCGGCACCCCCTCGGCCTCTCCTTCCTCCTATATATTGCCCTCGGGACGAAAACCCTAAGTACCCGATCAAAAATCCATGAAAGAGTCTGTAATCGTCGTCATCTCCATCCCTAGATCAGGAGGGATCTGAAGCTCTTCCCGGCACCCTGCCGGAGAGGGAAATTCACCCTGGAGGCCTTCTTCATCACCATGCAAGCCTCCGGTGTGAGGCGTGAGTAGTTCATCCTTAGACTACGGATCCATGTAGTAGCTAGATGGCTGGTTCTGATCCTTTGTGCTTCCATGTTTAGATCTTGTGAGCTCCGTTCATGATCAAGATCATCTATTTGTAATTCTACATGTTGTGTTTGCGGGGATCCGATGGATATTGAGATGCTATTTCAGATTGATTATTGATTCTATCATGTCTTTGTTATTTGTGATCTTGCATGCTTTCCGTTGTTAGTAGCTATCTTGGCCAAGTAGATGCTAGCAACTCCAAGAGTTAGTATTTATGCTCGATAGTGGGTTCATGCCTCTGGTAATCTGGGGAAGTGACAGAAATCTCTAAGGTACTAGATGTGCTGTTGGTACTAGGGAGAAAACAACAATCCTTTGTTCATAGAACAATCGTATTGTTTACTTTACACGCAGTCTGTAAAGCAATAATCTGTTGTTTGCAACTTAATACTGGAGGGGGTTCGGATGATAACCTGAAGGTGGATTATTAGTCATAGATGTAGTTGTAATGCCCAATCAAGTCTCAAAGGAGTCAAGATGATTACTATATGCATGTATTGCTTTCTTGGTGTTTGTCAATTGCCCCGTTGTAATTTGTTCACCCAGCATGTTATCTATCTTAAGGAGAGCCACCTCTAGTGAACTATGGATCCCGGTCCTTGTCTTTTACATACAATCTACAATCTTTTACTGCTTTGTGTTTACTTTATGCAAACTTTTACTTCTTTCCATTCGATACGTTTAATCCTTTGTTTTCCGCAAAACACGGTGAGATTGACAACCTCATCGCAAGTTGGGGACAAATTTCTGTGGTTGTGTTGTGCAGGTCTCCACGTTGCTACTAGCACTAGTAGTGCGCCCTGCCAAAGCTCAGCTAGTAACACCTTTGGGGTGTTTCCTTGCTCCTACTGGTTCGATTAAACCTTGGTTTCATAATTGAGGGAAAACTTGTTGTTGTGCTCATCGTACCTTCCTCTTGGGGTTCCCAACGAGCTCTACGTTGAACGACTAGCACATCAGGGGGTTCAGATGATAACCTGAAGGTGGATTATTAGTCATAGATGCAGTTGGATTACGGTCTATGTAGAATGTTGTAATGCCCAATCAAATCTCAAAGGAGTCAATATGATTAGTATATGCATGTATGCTTTCTCAATATATATCAATTGCCCCGCTGTAATTTGGTCACCCAACGTGTTATCTATCTTAAGGAGAGCCACCACTAGTGAACTATGGACCCCGGTCCTTTCTTTTACAATCAATCTACAAATGTTTACTGTGTTTTGTTTACTTTCTGCAAGCTTTTACTTTCTTCCACTTGATACGTTCAATCCTTTGTTTTCAGCAAAACCGGTGAGATTGACAACCTCATCACAAGTTGGGGGCAAAGTTATGTGGTTGTGTTGTGCAGGTTTCCACGTCGCTGCTGGCACCGATAGTGTGCCCTGCCAAAGTCCAACTAGCAACACCTTGGGGTGTTTCCTTGCTCCTACAGGTTCGATAACCTTGGTTTCATAACTGAGGGAAAACTTGCTGATGTGCTCATCACACCTTCCTCTTGGGGTTCCCCAACGAGCTCGATATATTTTGGGCCATCAGTGGGTGTTCCACTCATCTTGCCTAAGTGAGAAACATCAAGGTCAAGCTATTGACCATAAAAGAGCGCTGCATGCGAGGCAACCCATGTGAAATAAATGTTTGAGTTAAGTTTTAAGTTTTAGTTTAAGTTTATGTTTAATGAAGAGTGCTAGAAAACTCTAGTTGAGGAGAAGAAGTTTGATAGTACTAAAAATCCTGTTATATACATGTTGTTGTTGGTCGATAATTTTAACTGTCAACTTTCTATCAAAAACAAGGTATTTCGCTAAGTTTCAGAATAAGAAGTAATTTTCGAAGAAACGGAATTTTTTTATGGCCACGGAGAGTTTAATGACCAACTATATGGCGGGAATAAAAATTTCGGCCGTATAGTTCCGGTCGTATAGATACTTTTACCATCGACAATTTTATTTTAAAAGTATTGATGGTTTAACGACCAACTATACGACGGGAATAAAAATTCCAACCATATAGCTCCGGTCGTAGAGATATTGATGCTTTCGTACAAATTCGTTCCCAGGTATAGATGGTTTGACGACCAACTATACGGCAGGATCAAACTGTTTCGGCCGTATAGCTGCACCGCTAGGTGGAAACCCTGAAATTTTGACAGCGGGCCAACTATACGGCGGGAACACAATGTTCCTGCCATATAGTTCCGCCTGTATAGTTGCGTTTGACCATAAAAATTCCACAGGAGGTACCTCCAACCCCGAAACTTCAATCCTTTTTCTTTCTTCTACCTCCAAACTCTCTCAAAACATCAAGAGATCTTCATCTCTACTCAATTTTGTTCGATTTCCACGCACACAAGTGATCTACGGTATGTTTCTCCTCCGGATCTCCAATTACTTTTTGCAAATTCATATTTGATCTACCGTCATTATCAATCTAGAGTAAGACCTACTATGAACTAATTACCATGATTCTCTTGCCTAGATTATTATTTTGAGGGGGTTCTTTAGTGTGATATGATGAGGAATACGTTATGCCTATTATTGTTGGATCAAAAAGTTTTATTTTTCCTTGTTATCTTTAGATGATGAACACAATGGGCCAACCTCGTGCTCGTGCCACCGCTAGCGCTTCTCGGGCTGTCACTCAAGAACGCATGGGGATACGGTTCAGGAATGAGCTCCAACGTGATCTCTTCGACAGGATCAAGAACCGAGAAGTGAAGGCAACCAAGTGGGATTGCCCCATTATATTGAACCAACTCAGTATTTCTAATGACTTACATTTACTTTGCAATAGGGTTGGCTTGCAAAACTTTGTGTTCAATGATGTTCCTACCTATTGCCAGTTAACCATTGAATTCATAAGCTCCTTGCAAAGCCCAGTTAAACCATGGCATGGAGAGGACCGGATTTCTTTTTGGCTCATGACAACAACTACACTTTAACACTAGATGAATGGTGCGCATGTTTTAATTTGCCAAACAATAATGATATTGATTTGTGCGCATCCTATACTGGCTTAGACCCTTCCTCGGAACAATATTATAATAGAATGAGTTTCACTACTAGAGTGAGCAAGGGGAAGAATATTCAACATCCTGCAATTCGCTTGTTCTATGTTATTGCTAACACCTTGCAGGCACGTAATGAGTTCACGAGATTCAATGAGGAGGACATCTTGGTCCTCGCAAAGACTGCTTTCAACAATTGCAACTTGTCGCTCAACTTGGGCGCAATCCTTGTGCGCTACCTGGAGCACCAATCCTCCCAAAGCCAAGGACCAATCACAGGTAGAGGCGTCACCACCGTGCTTGCCACTGCCCTAGGAATCAACCTAGGTGAGTTGCAACCTGTGCTTGGTGGGCGACATGTTGGTTTTGCTACTTTAAAATTTTGTGGAATGCTCACTAGGAGAGGTGGTGTTTATTACTTGCATATTGCTGGAGCTGGGCGAATCTACCCCGCTCCTATGCCTAATGGTATTTTCTCTATCGAGGAAGGACGTTTGCTATATGACTTGCAGGTTGAGAAATACCAACCCGAGGAGGAGATTCTGGACAAGGATGAGGACCAAAGAAGAGGAGCAAGAAGTTCCTTATCAAGAGGATCAGCCATTAACCCGGTTCGCTACATACCAAGACTTCCAAGAACTTGGAGGGACTGTGGAGAGGATGCATAGCCTCTCTTTGAACCTCCGAGAATCCACTAGTAATTTATCAACTCAATTTGCAAACTAGAGTTCCGACTTTTTCCTGCCACCACAATGATTTGAAGGGCTTGCAAAAGCCTAAGCTTGGGGAAGTTTCCTCATTTATCTTTATTTGGCATTCATTTACTTTTATTTATTTTCAAGGTTATGTTTTTAATTCGAGTTTATAAGAACTCGTGTTGGTTTCCCCAACACTTTATCTTTATTTATTTATATTTTATTTCGAGATTTTCTAGCCGAGCTTTGCCGCCAATTTTCTATTCTTTAATTTCCTCTCTTAAAAACAACAAAAAGATTTCTCCTTTTATCTTTCTTTTCTTTCCGCCTTGAGGTTCTGATGTATTTGCAGGAAGAGAGATTGACTTCGAGTTTCCAAGAAACGAATCAAAAAGGAAGAGAGAAGTGGAACCAAACATGAGAGGTATGCCTTATGACTCCCCACTTTTGAAGTTTGAGAAACCCATGCTAGTTAGTAATAAATGTTGAGATATTATATTGGTGGAGTGAGTCTTTGTATTGTAGTAAAATTTTGTTTGCATGGGTATTTAGTTGGGTATGTTTTGTTCCAGCTCTTGTAGTTAACCAAGTCTTGCCTAAAAATTTGCTAAACAATTATAATAATAAAAATCTCGCAATTGAAGGCTTGGGTGTTGTAGTGTTTAGTCTTAAAGGCTTATTTCTAGAGACACTCAACACCACAAAATATAATGATTGACTTGATAGCTCTCTTTAAAAGGAATTGTTCGATTGAATTAATGCTTAGTGGTTTTTGTGAGCATGCCAAAGTTTGACTTGTGAATCATAAGAATGATATAGCTTTATGCGTGTCAAACTTTATGGGATGCCAACAACTCCGCTAGCCTAGGAACAATCTTCATGGAGGAAACTCCTAGATTTCGGCTATGAGTTGATTAAACATATGTAGCTGCAATGCTATAATGGGTAAGATTCTTGGCACTCCCAGGTAGCTGTATTCATGATGGAATCACTCCTCTGGCAGTTATGAGAAATCATTGTACAAAAGAAACAAAAATCTTGGTGATGCCATGAGTGTCCATCATAGCCCGATAAACTAAATAAAATCTTTGGCATGCTCTCAATTACTTAAAAACTAAAATTCTTGAAGGACAATAAATAGAGAAGTAGTGCTTGAGGAGTCTTGATTTATTGATGTGGGAGAATTGAGATACTCTAGTATATATGTTTTTCATGACAACTCTCACACTCTCAATTTTACATGATTATACTATATTGTTCAAAGGCAAGCCTATGAGTTGATTACATGATATGGAATAAATTTTACACATTTGAATCATCCATGTTAACAATATTTTTCTGCGCTATAAGGATGCATGAAACCTGTATGATATGCTTGACATTACTCTATCTATGCTGAAGTTTTTCAGATTTATAAAGTGGAGGAAACATGAGACAATCAATCACCAGTAAGATCATCATCGTTATTTTAGTTTAAATGCTGAGTTCCTTTTTGGTTTTGGTTTTCTTGCTCGAGTACGATCAAGTTTAAGCTTGGAGAGGTTGATGGCTCTGAAATACAGCCATCTACATCCATATTTAAACTGGATATTATTCATATTCTTGAAGAAATATCTCTCTAAATCCTGCCACTAATGCCTAATATTCAAAGGGGTATCAATCCTTTCTTTCTATTTTTTCCTGTGTAGATAATGTCATTTGAAGATGGGAATCACTACATTAAAGTCAAAGATATGAGATTTCCAACAACCAGAAGAAACCAGGAGCCGTGAAGCGGAGGCAGACACTTTAACGACCAACTATATGACGGAAACAAAATTCTGGCCATATAGTTCTGGTCGTATAGTTGGTGCCTCCACCGCTAGGTCAAACAGAACAACTTTTGTGAAGGGACCCCTATATAAAGAGGCATCTGGCAACGACAAATGGGCGCTCGTAGAAACCATCAGCCACCCCTAGATCTCCATCCACAACACCGACGAGCCGCCGGAGGAATAGACTTACATCTAATCTCTCCACCACCATAGCCAAATGCCACCACTTGTAATAGTAGATCTCTTCTTCGATTGGTGACATTGTAAGACTATTGCTATCAATCTCATGATTTCCACTACAATGTTTATGATCTTTGATCACATCTCTGTGTGTGAGTAATTCTCCTTGGGCTAAGGGCTTCGGCCTAGCCATGTAGCTTTTGTGCATGTTATTTATCATAGATGGGATCATGTATTAGTTTGTATGAAATGATTATTATTGTATCCTCTCTTGCCTCAATCTAAGGAATTGTCAGGTACCCAAGACCCTGAGGATTGAGCCAGGTATAGGGAGTATGAGTAATGACTAATCCGCAGGTTGGGAACCCCAGTGACAGAAGGGGTAGTACAGCTGTATGTGCGGGATTTACTTGGGATCAATGGTGATGTCACTATGCATATCATTAGTTCTCTTTCTTGTATGGATGATACTAGTAGGTTATTGCTATAATCTATTGCATAAAGAAATAGCAATTATGGATGCACAGCCCACATATAATTTATCTTGCTCTAACAATTACATGCATACTTTATTTTTATCTTTTATTCCCATCAGATGTTTGGCACAGCTACTGGTGAAAACGAACTCCCTAGGCCCTCTCTATCCATCATCAACAACAACAAAAATACGCAAACTCTTGGTCTGGTCAAAACACAAAAGGAATTCTAAAACTCCCGAAGGTCCATTAAAGTAACTTCACTATGCTTCTGCTTCCCAAGGATTCGATAAGCCTAGGTCTACTATGGAAAAAGAGCTATACTACATCCATAATCCAAATCGAAGGTATCAGATAACTGGGCCGTATTTTTGGAGTGCAAGGAATTGGAAGAAGCTAAGCAAAGTTTGGCAAAGAATAAGTTAAAATTGTAGGGTTCCATAGCAAAAAAACAAAAAATCTAACTATGCGAACACTAATATCAAGATCTATACTATGTACACATAAGTAACTGAAAAGGAAGATGGTATTCATACCCTTGAAGACCGAGGAACGCCTTACGCATGAAGGCGTATGTTGATGAATACTAGTAGCTCCAAGCACCCCATTTGTGGTGCCTCCGAAGTACTACACACGTCCGGTGTAGGCGGTGTCTCCCAAGCTCCGATCCAGTTGAGCAGCGGAAGAGGAAGATGGCGGACCGAAGATCACACGACGGTGGTGTGAAAGTGGAGAATGATGACCCACAAGTATAGGGGGTGTATCGCAGTATTTTTGAGGGAAGTGAAACCCAATTTATTGATTCGACACAAGGGGAGCCAAAGAATATTTATAAGCCTTAACAACTGAGTTGTCAATTCAGCTGCACTTGGAAACACTCTTGCTCACAGCAGTTTATCAGTAGCAATAGTTTTATGGCAGCAATAGTAAAGTAACAGCAGTAGTAAAAGTAAGACAGTAGTAACAATAGCAGTAAACAGTAGGATTAAGGCGTGGTAGGCATAGGGATGGATGGACGGGCGTTGCATGGACAAGACAATTCACATGGCGATCAAGACATAGGGCAATTGCAGATAAATAAGATAAAGCATCCAAGTACTAGATAATCATAGGCATGTGTCACATATATAGTCATACGTGCTCGCAATGAGAACTTGCACAACATCTTTTGTCTTGCCAGCCCGTTTGCAGCAAGGCCTCAAGGGAACTACTGGCAATTAAGGTGCTCATTTTAATAGAGCACCGGAGCAAAGCAGTAACACTTCGTGAACACATGTGATCCTGACATCAAAGCCATTCCCTCCGGTTATCCCGATTGTTGTCAATTTGGGGTCATTGGTTCCGGACAATAAGGTGTGTATACAACTTGCAGGTAAGACCATAAACAATACTATCATAATGAATCAATAACATGTTCAGATCTGAAATCATGGCACTCGGGCCCAAGTGATAAGCGTTAAGCATAACAAGTTGCAACAAAGTCAAAAAGCACTAATAATAGATACTAGGCACCATGCCCTAACAATATGATGCCATTACATGAACGATCTCATCCAATCCCTACCATCCCCACAGCCTACAGCGGGGGATTACTCACTCATAGATGGGGGAAACATGGATGTGAAGGGAATATGCCCGAGAGGCAATAATAAAGTGGTTATTATCTTATTCCATGTTTATGATAAATGTTTATTTTGCATGCTATAATTGTATTAATTGGAAACGTTAATACATGTGTGTTTAATAAACAAAATACAAAGTTCCTAGTAATGCCTCTCATATAAACTAGCTCGTTGATTAACAAGATGATCAAGGTTTCCTGATCATGGACATTGGATGTTGTTAATAACGAGGTCACAACATTGGTGGAATGATGTGATGAACATTCATCCGAAGTACAGCATTACAATCAGAGTCATTATGTTTATATTGCTATAACATCATACGAAGTAATCTTAGTCCTTAGACCATGAGATCATGTTAATTGCTAACACCGGAAGAGTATCTTGATAACATCAAAGGTCATACCGTAACAGGGTGACTATAAAGGTGGGTTCAGTGCTACGAAGGTGTTATGTTGAGGCTCATGGATCAAGAGTGGGATTTGTCCATCCCGATGACGGATAGATATACTCTGGGCCCTCTCGGTGATATCACATTGAAATAGCTTGCAAGCAAGTGATGTGATCACTAGAATGTTATATCATGGGAACGAGAAAAGAGTGCATGTCGGTAACGAGATCAAACTAGGTATTTGGATGCCGATGATCGAATCTCAGACATGTAATATATCACGAGACAAAGGGATTTAGTTACTACGTCGAAGGTGCACACGATCACAAGAGTCATCATTGAATGTGTGGGAGTCAGTACGGATCTCCAGGTCCCGCTGCTGATTATTGATCAGAGAGGGGTCTCGATCATGTCTGCATTATTCGCGAACCATAGGGTGACACACTTAAGGGATATCGACACCATTTGGAGAAAATATGTTTCAGATAAAGATTTAAGAAAGCGCTAAAATCATTTCGATGGAAACCAGAATTGTTTCGGGTGAAATTGGTTCTGCATGTGATATTGAAATGTTGCAGGGGGTTTTATGTGAATGTCTGTTAATTAAACAAAATTATGAATAAAGTAAATAAAATAGTTTTATTTAATGAGAACTTGCATTAAATTTGGTGGAAATTTAATGCATGTGAGTGGAAGTGTGAGTGGAGGCATATTTATGTGAGTGGAACATCCACCACATGAATGATGGAAGAGGTGGGGGCACCACCATGGCTGCCACGCCATGGCCCTTGGGTGCCCCCATCTTCCCTATAAAAGGCCCCCCTCTCCTCCTCACAACACACACCTCCTCGTGAAGGATCTCTCTCCCCCTCTAGTTATTCCCCATGGTCTCGGATTAGCGAGATACATATTCCCGGTGGCTTTATCTGGAAAGGAGTTACTTCTTCCGCTGCTTTGCTGGAGCGAGGGATGGAGGTTGTCGGGGTACCGGACATGTGTGCGATCACGGATGCACCACTGCGTTGCGGTGCTGGACTTGGTGGTGTTGGACTTGATGGAGCTGGATCTGATGGATGTGCTGGAGCCGGACCTGCTAGACTTCATCACGATCTTGAGATCGGCAAGTGTACGACTACATCATCCACGAGTTCCATCTTGTTAACAAAGCTTTGTTGTCTTAGAGGGTAAGTTCTCTATGGATGTATATCCACCCGTTGCTTGTATCTAGTAGATAGATCTTGCCGTATAGTTCCCATCGTAGGAAATTTTTTGTTTTCTATGCTGCAAACCCAACAGTGGTATCAGAGCCTGATCTATGCGTAGATGCTTTGCACGGGTAGTACACATATGTTTATATGTGGGCGATGATGATCATGTTATTTCATCTTCTATGTATTTTGGATATTAGTGGCATAGTGGGATGAAGCGGCCCGGACAAACTTTACATGTCATCGCACATGAGACAGGTTCCACGACTGACATGCAACTAGTTTTGCATAAGTGGCTAGCGGGTGTCTGTCTCTCCTACTATAGTCAATATCATATTTACAACGAGTTGCTAATAACTTAGTTATCATAGTTGTGGTTCCATGTTCGTAGGTAAGACCGGTTCTATATCCGAAAGCCCTAAGCCACGTAAAACTTGCAATGGATAAATTAGAGGCGTCTAGTTTAGATTATTGTTGGGCTAGTGTGATGATATGGTAATGTTGTAAGTTGATGTATGGTAGATACCCTTACAACACACCTAACGTGTAAGTTCCATAGACCTTGGCCTTACACACAAAGGAATGATAGAGATCATACCACGATGCACATGATGGTGATCAAATGCATGGACCATATCATTCCACTTTACACATATGATGTTTGCATCTTATATTGCTAGTTTGGCGTTTTAGTAGCATTATAAGATGATCCCTCATTTAAATATCAAGATAAAATGTGTTCTTCCTTTAGTATGCACCGTTCTATGGATCGTGTTTCGAGACATCATGTGATGATCGGGTGTACTCGAATCTACGCTTTCATACAACGGGTGTAAGACAGTTTACACACGTGAATACTAAGGTTCTTACTTGGTGAGCCTAGCATGTACAGACATGGCCTCGGATCACGGACCGAAAGGTTAAGCATGAGTCATATAGTTGATGTGATGCCCATATTGATGCTTGCCTTTGAAGCTACACCGACTCATGTGATGACCGGACTTGGTGTAGTAGATTTAGTTCATGTAATCACCAAAAAGGCACGAGGGATGTCATTTTTGAGTGGGAGTTCATTTCTAATTTGGATTAGTCGGACTCAATTTGTCATAAACTAAATCAAAGTGAATTTGCATAATTTGTTGTAGTCATTGGCATCTGTTCACTACCTTATGCTTAGTTTTAATTGAGATAATAGAACTGTAGAATTCTAGATATTTACTTTACGAACTAGTATCATATTGTTTTGAATGTCAATTTAAAGTTTAGAAGTCCTATTGCAAACTTTCAGCAAACTCTATTTACTCCATGAAGTTTAATAAGTAGTATTAAATTAAGAGTAAGAATTCCAATATTAGTATCTAAAGTATCATGTTTGCCCCCATGATTATTGATATTCAAAAGTTGTTTTAATATCAAGATTATCTAGGAGCTGAAAAATTGTTTCAGAAACCATCATGTGTGGAAGATATTGTGATATCTGAAACAATGTTTTTGGTTGCATTATGATAGAGTATAATTTAGCAAAATACATGTTCTCATATTGTATGATAATTTGTGAAGGATTGAGATGCTAGGCATATGGATCTCCAAAAAGGTTTTGGGAACTAACATTATACTCACGATTCTTCCTTTTAGGCTATAGTAGCTTGATCATGAAAGTTTTCATGATAAGGATGAATAGCAGATGTAAGTAAAATGTTTACTACACTAATAGATTACTAAAGAATGGATTTTTTGAAAGAACACCAAACATTTGATGATGGTGATCCACTTCAAAGTGCAAGTCCAAAGGTATTAGTATTTGACTATATACACTTTGTACTATGTGTCATGTGAATCACACCACTATTGATGTTGATAGATTCTTTTAAAAGAAAAGGAATTGTTGGAAGAGAATCTATAAAATATTTGGCAGAAAAGAAAAGGTTGGAGATGTCCACCTTAGGTATATAGAAGATATACATGTTATGGTTGTATTCCTTGCTTGTTAAACAATGTGGTTCTGAGGTATTGGATACCGAATTGGTTGGTGTGAAGTGTCATACAGAACAACACAATTCATGAACTGTAACGGCCTGAGTAACTGGCAAGAGAATAAGTGACGATGTTCATCGAAAAGAAATAAAGTGTTATCGTGTTTTCGTTGTCGTCAAACCTAGCCTTCAAGATTTCTTTTAATAATTGTTATTTTGTTCCGGTATTACGAGAACAATAGTTGTTCACATAATTATCGTATTCCATAAAGGATGGATGAAATTTTACAAGTCTAGTTGGAGAAATCACATCCATAAACAGTATTGCTAAAACGCCGTAAGACAAATGATTGGAAGATCACTTATGAAGTGACATTGCTGTTTGATTTATATTGGAAAGTAAATATGAAGAAACTCCATGTTGATAGATTTTTGGAGTCTTTTGATTTTGATCAATTGACGCTTGTGAAACTTTCCTCAAGATAATTGAAATTCCATCCATAGGCCAAAGAGGAACGGATGACTAACTTATTGGATATTATGCATGTTGATGTATATAGTCCATTATGTGTATCCATATGCGATGGATCTTTTTTCTTCATATACTTTCTCCAGAAATTTGAGTGAATATATCTATATGTTTACTTAATAAGGAAGGAGTATGAAAGATTTGAAAAATGTTCAAAGACTTTCAAGATGAAGTGAAAAATCATCGTAACAAGAAAATAAAAGAATTTATGATTTGATCATCAAGGAAGATATTTGAGTTACAGGTTTAGCAAAACACCTAAGATTTTAGGAATTGTTCCATGAATTTGCATTTCCAGATAAACCACAGGAGTATGGTATGTTCGAGAGATCAAATCAAACCTTGTTTGACATGGTAAGATCAAAGGTGTCATTTATAAAACTGTCATTATTTTTTAAGGATTAAAGCTTTAGAGACTACCGCTTTTACACTGAAAAGAGCACCATCGTGATCCGTTGAAATGACACCATATGAGTTATGGTTTGGGATAAAACCCGAATTGTCTTTTCTTAAATTTTGGTATGCTATGCATAAGTAAAATGTTGACAACCAAAGTCGGATAAGCACGTCTTTGTAGGTTATCCCAAAGAATTTGTTGGGAATTCCTCCATAACACCGAGGACAAAAGAGTTTGTCGCTTGGAACGTCAAGTTTCTTGAGAAGGAATTTTTCATGAAAAGTTAAGTGGGAGGACAATAGAACTTTGATAAGGTTGTTGAACCTTAGCTATATGTGCTAAGTAGCGCAGCTCCGGAAAGTGTCCCGGTGGCAGCCACAATGCTCATGGCTCCCGTGATTTCAAAGGGTGTGATCTTGGAGATTAGAGTTCCTATTGAACCATGTGGGTCGGTAAGAATCAAATAGTAAGATTTAAAACAGAAGTCGTTATTGTTTTGACAATGATGAACCGACTGCATGCAAAGAAGCGATGATGGTCCCTGACTCCACAAAATGACTAGAATACATAGAATCCGTGATAGTATCCATACATGAGAAATCAAGTTTTTGAACTTGGAAGACCCTCCGAAAAGGCGTGAAGCCTATCGGTCGTGTTTGGATCTATAAAGAAATATACATGGATGTTTAACATCTATGAAATAGTCGACATGTCGGAAAGAAGTTTACGTCAATGTTCAAGGAGTTGACTATGACAAGATTTGATCTTTCATAGCGATATTTAGTCTTGACGAATTAATGTAGCAACCACTACATATAATTTGGTCTATGGTAGTTGAATAAACAAAACAAGATTCTTCTAATAGAATGGTTACCTAGGACGTGTACATGACACGGTCCGAAGGGTTTTGTTAATTCAAAGGGTGCTAAAAGGGCATGCAAACTTCAATAGTTGAAGTGAGCATAGCGGAGTTGGAATCTTCACCATGATGAAAATGTTAAAGGAGTTTAATTTCATCAAAGATGATGAAGATGCTTGCATTTGCAAGAAATTAAGTGGGAGCGCTGTGACAATTTTCCAATACATTATGCAGAGTACATATTTTTGATTGGAAATGATGTATCTTTTATTGACACAAGTTAAGAATTTCATTAAAATAGGATTTCGATGAAAGACTTGGGCAAAACCGGAATATTTGGCATCAATGTCTATATGGATAGATTGAGGCGCTAATATGGTTGTGCAGACATACATATATGAGATATTGAAAACGGTTCAATATGGAAACAACAAGAAAGGTTCTTGCTGCATGGAAAGGATTGTATCAAGATTCAAGTGTTTCAACACTTGGTGAGTAAAATCACATGAATATTTTGATCGATTATACCGTGATATGTATATATCCAGATATGTCCTATGCTCTAAATGTTATGAGCACATACCAGAACGATTCATAAGATGATCATTGGACGATAGTAAAGATATTCTTATGAGCTTTGGAAGAACTAAGAATATATCATGTATAAGTGACAAATAGTTAAAGGTAGTTCTTTGTAAAGTGTTACATTGATACTAGTTTTGTCACAAGATACAAATTAAATTTATCTCAATTTAGACTATGGGTGGCACAATGTAATGGAAAGTATGTTCCATGATGGATTTGGATGAGTTCCAAAGTTGAGACATTGTGACTGATACTACAACAAAACGCTAAGTATATGACTGCTATAGTAGCAGCAAAGGAGGGCATTTGTGTTAAGTAGTTTGTTAGCAAACTAGGTGTGGTTCAAAGTGGGATAATACTATGAAGATATATTGTATGACAATAATATCAACATATTTTAACCCGAACAAACTAGTCGCACCAAAGGACCAAATTTATACAATGCCATCTTATTTGAGAATGAGTGATGCGTAGAGACGCAAAGAATGAAAATACACACGGACCTAAAACTGTCAGATCCGAAGATTATGTTAACCACTAGAAATCGCGTATATGCAACACCATAAAGCCATAGGTGTTCAATAAGCAAAGTTTTTCAAACTAGATTATTGACTCTAGTGTAAGTGGGAGACTGAAGGGAATATGCCCGAGAGGCAATAATACAGTGGTTATTATCTTATTCCATGTTTATGATAAATGTTTATTTTGCATGCTATAATTGTATTAATTGGAAACATTAATACATGTGTGTTTAATAAACAAAATACAAAGTTCCTAGTAATGCCTCTCATATAAACTAGCTCGTTGATTAACAGGATGATCAAGGTTTCCTAATCATGGACATTGGATGTTGTTAATAACGAGGTCACAGCATTGGTGGAATGATGTGATGAACATTCATCCGAAGTACAGCATTACAATCAGATTCATTATGTTTATATTGCTATAACATCATACGAAGTAATCTTAGTCCTTAGACCATGAGATCATGTTAATTGCTAACACCGGAAGAGTATCTTGATAACATCAAACGTCACACCGTAACAGGGTGACTATAAAGGTGGGTTCAGTGCTACGAAGGTGTTATGTTGAGGCTCATGGATCAAGAATGGGATTTGTCCATCCCGATGACGGATAGATATACTCTGGGCCCTCTCGGTGATATCACATTGAAATAGCTTGCAAGCAAGTGATGTGATCACTAGAATGTTATATCATGGGAACGAGAAAAGAGTGCATGTCGGTAACGAGATCAAACTAGGTATTTGGATGCCGATGATCGAATCTCGGACATGTAATATATCACGAGACAAAGGGATTTAGTTACAACGTTAAAGGTTCACACGATCACAAGAGTCATCGTTGAATGTGTGGGAGTCAGTACGGATCTCTAGGTCCCGTTGCTGATTATTGATCGGAGAGGGGTCTCGATCATGTCTTCATTATTCGCGAACCATAGGGTTACACACTTAAGGTATACCGACACCATTAGGATCAAATATGTTTCAGATAAAGATTTAAGAAAGCGCTGAAATCATTTCGATGGAAACCGGAATTGTTTTGGGTGAAATTGCTGAAATTGGTTCTGCATGTGATATTGAAATGTTGTAGGGGGTTTTGTGTGAATGTTTGTTAATTAAAGTAACTAACAAAATCATGAATAAAATAAATAAAATATTTTTATTTAATGAGAGCTTGCATTAAATTTGGTGGAAATTTAATGCATGTGAGTGGAAGTGTTAGTGGAGGCATATTTATGTGAGTGGAACATCCTCCACATGAATGATGGAAAAGGTGGGGGCACCACCATGGCTCCCACGCCATGGCCCTTGGGTGCCCCCCTCTTCCCTATAAAAGGCCCCCCTCTCCTCCTCACAACACACACCTCCTTGTGAAGGATCTCTCTCCCCCTCGAGTTATTCTCCATGGTCTCGGATTAGCGAGATACATGTTCCCGGTGGCTTTATCTGGAAAGGAGTTGTTGCTTCTGCTGCTTTGCTGGAGTGAGGGACGGAGGTTTTCGGGGTACCAGACGTGTGTGCGATCACGGATGCACCACTATGTTGCGGTGTTGGACTTGGTTGTGTTGGACTTGGTTGAGCTGGATCTGATGGACGTGCTGGAGCCGGGCCTGCTGGACTTCATCACGATCTTGAGATCGCCAATTGTACGACTACATCATCCACAAGTTCCATCTCGTTAACAAAGCTTTCTTCACTTCGAGGGTAATTTCTCTATGGATGTATATCCACCCGTTGCTCGTATCTAGTAGATAGATCTTGGCGTATAGTTCCCATCGTAGGAATTTTTTTGTTTTCTATGCTGCGAACCCAACAGGATGGTCGATGGAGAAGCGATGGTGGCAATGATGGTGATGATCTCCTCCAATTCCCCATCCCGGCAGAGTGCCAGAATGGAGTTTCTGGTGCTGATTCGCGGAATCTGGTGGTGGCAGCAAAGCGGAACTCTTTCTAGAAAAACGTCAAACCCTCCTTGGTTTTTAGGTCAAGAGGCAACTTATAGGCGAAGAGGGAGGCCGAGGGGGTGACCGAGGCGGCCTGGCCTGGCCCGTGCGGCCAGGTGGTGTGGGCCGCTCGTGGCCCTACTCCGTCTTGTCTTCTGGCTCCGTGAGTCTTCTGGTGAAATAGGATTTTTGGCATATTTTCCGGGATTTTTCCTGATAGTTAATTTTATGCACCAAGGTAATTCTGCTGAAAACAGTGTTAGTCCGTGTTAGTTGCATCCAAATCACACAAGTGTAGAGGAAAAACAATAGCAAAAGTGTTCGGGAAAGTAGATACGTTTTGGACGTATCAACTCCCCCCAAGCTTAGCTTATTGCTTGTCCTCAAGCAATTCAGTTGAAAACTGAGTGCGATAAAAGAAACTTTCATGAACACATTTGTTTCATATGATGTATATATTCTTAGCATATGATCAAGTACTTAGACAATTCATAATAAGGAGTATGCAAATAAGGCTACTCAATAGTCATTGCAAGCTATGAAAAGATTCCAACTCAAAAATAATAAGTAGCATGAAACATAAACATAAGCAACATTGCAATGTTCATAAAAAGGTATGATAGAGTGGTATCTTGCTTGCCTCTGATTGTAGATAAAATATAAATGCCAAGGCACCTCTGAAGTTCAAGTGAAGACTAGAAGTAAATATATCAAAGATACAAGCATCAAAGTCATAACATAGTTAATCCAGTTTTGGAACAATCACATTACACTAAGAATGACAACTATGCTCTCAAGAAAGTGCTCAAAGAATAAGTGGTGACTCAACAAGGAAAAGTTTTTGAAAAGTTTGAAAGGCTTCCAAATGCTGAAAGTATGGTACTCATTAGCTTTGAGATCTCATTGCCCCTATCATAAGCATCTTTAAGTGGTTAAGGTTAAAGTGACACAACTAAGAGGATATGCTTGACAAGTTATAAGTCGAAGTCTCATGCCCATTACTTACGAAGACCGAACCTCATGCTACTCAACTTCAGTCACAAGTAAGTGATACGTCCATTTTGCATCACTATTCTATATCATAATTTACAGTTATTCATTGATATATTTCATATTAAGAGATGATACTTATGTAATTTCATCTGTTTTTGCATGGTTGATGACTTTTGGAGCATGGACCGCTACAGTCAGGATTCTGATGGAAAAGGGGCTATTTGGAGGCGAAATTCGTGAAGATCCGAAAATCCGGAAGAATACATGGAAAATCCTATTTTTCCAGAAGACGAAGATAGCCAGAAGGGGGAGTGGAGCTAGGCCACAAGGGGCCCACACCACCCCCTGGCACGGGCCAGCCTAGGCCGCGCCACCAAGTGGTGTGGCCGCCTAATACATTGCAAATGTATCTATAATTTTTGATGTTCCATGCTTGGTTTTATCTACTTTCTTATGTTTTGTCCACACTTTGGAGTACTTTTCATATGAGTTCTTGGAATAACCTATTAACAAGAGCCACAGTGCCAGCTACATGTTTTCTGCTATTTTTGGTTCCAGGAAAGTCAGAAAATGGATATTCTCGGAATTGGACGGGACAAAAGCCAAAGTCAGTATTTCACCAAGGGACACACAGAGCCAGAATACGAGACGGGGAGGGGCTGGGGACCGCCCACACCACCTGGCCGCGTGGCCAGGCTTGGCCCGCGCCAGGGGGTGGTCTGGCCGCCCCAAGCACCCCCTCGGTGTAACTACCTCGGTGAATTACGCTCTTAGTTACCTGCCTGGATGAACGAAAGTGGTTAAAATAGTACGGTGGGGCCCAGGGCCACTCACGGTAGACCTTTCGGCCGTCCTAACCACTTTCAGAACATCGAGACAAGAACGAGCGGCGTAATCGGCAGGCAAAGGGATCAACTACATACACAAATGAGTATGTATGCAAGCCACATACAACAGTAATCAAAGCCATTCCATCTAAAAGAAATAGAAATATTGCAACGCCATACGGCAAGATTCAAATATCCTAGATAGAGATAATAATTTAGGATAGCTCCTCATACAACACACATCAGAGTATCAGGCGGAAGCGGAGAACAAGATCTGAGTACGGATAAGAAGCAAATCGGCATAAGATGCCACATAAATAAACACATCCCGCCCACAGATCTCACGGATCCCCGTTCCCGGAATCTCTACACCGAATGATCGTTGCCAACATCATCTGTCTCCTCCACCCAGTATCCATCTTGCGGGTACACCTGTTCATCTGAATCAAACAATTTATCGTGTGACACCCTAGGGGTACTCAGCAAGTCTTTATGCCGCTAAAGGGGACACAACCTGGGGTGACGCAATTGCAGCAAAAGATAATAGCTAACAAGTCTATAGATACTCGCTAACCATCCGCCTAACCAATGATAGACGGATGTCCGTGAATTAAGAACAACGGTTATAACGGTATAATTAATAGATCCATCCTCCTCCTCGCTTACCAACGAGGAAGCGCACGAACAACCCCCATCATCCGTTGGCAGTTTTATTAACCATTCCATGAGTTTTGCACTATTTACTAGTGAAGTACTTAGTCAAATTAAAAGCGGTACTTTAGTTATACTTGTCTATGATCGAGAAACCATGCTCCAAGTCGTCCATAACCGCGGACACGGCTTTCAGAAAGATTTACCCTGCAGGGGTGCACGAATAGCAACACACACTCGATCAACCTCGGAAAAACCAAAGAAAAACCCAACGAGGCATTCACGACAAAGCGATCACAAGATTCAGAAATATTTCAGGGGGCCACCCCATTAAGCTACCCGCAACGAAGTTGGCCGGCTCCGAGACGGACCCAAGGTTTGTGTCAATGGCTGTAAACGACTGGGAACCCGAAAGTGTGACTGGGCTTGTCGATACCGCGAAAACATTCCACGATCCAAAACAGTACAGGTGCTCCACGCACAATCTTAAATAAGCGGTAACATGGCATAAGTACAGGATAGTAATAAAGCCCCAAACTACTTGTGGCCCCAAGAAATAAGAATGAATCAAGCTCTGGCTCAGGGGGGGTCCATAAGGCCTCCCGGATGTGGATAGTGCGAATAGTCAAGGAACAGGAATCAAGTACTCGGGGTCCTACGGGACACAAGCGAGCATGAAGAACCAAATAGCAGATATTGCTCACCGGTGCCTCTTTCATTAGTTATCCCATTACTACTCAGGTTATGTTGTTTAGGTACCTCGTTATTCATCAGACACTCACATACCCTACACATGCTTTTCTACGACTCGCATGGCTCAAACAACTCCTGTAGTAATGACTCATGGGATGGAGGAACAAGCTTTTGTGGGGTTTAAAAGTAAAGGCTATGCATTACTTGGGATTCAATTTAATGCAACCGCGACTCAATGATGCAAGAATAAGATAGAGGCAATAGGTACTATATGTATGCAAGCATGTGGTAGTGCTTGCCTGGCAGCTCAGTTGAAGCGAGAGATGGATCTGGGTAGTACTCCTGTGATTCCTGGTAATTCTCCTGATGGGCGTCTATTCGAAGAAGAACCAAACAAACAAGGGCCAACATAAATAAAGTGCACAAGCATATGAATTAAAATGCGACAAGCAAACAAGCATGCCATGATGAATGATGCACAATTTACATGGCATTAAAGTAGCATGGCATGGTGAGGTGTGAGGTACAAGAATAAAGCATTTTATGATTTATTTAGTCAAATTTTATTGCCATAAACAGTTCAGATTTTTAATAATGACATGATGCATGCTTTAGTTCAGAACAAGGACTGCATAGATAGAACGGGCTCGTCGCGCTGATCGATTTAGACATATTATTTGCCAAATTTGGAGTTATAGAATTAAAGTTATTAATTTATTAAGAAAAGGGCATTTATTTGTAATTCTAATCAACTCGAAATTTTAAAGTGCTCAAATAATATTTTGAATGGCATATTTGAATTCCTCACATTTTTCTGATTCCAAAACATATATCATTGGTATTGTTTGGATTTATATTTTAAAAATTATTTAAATCTGACTTGAATTTTGAATTTAAACAATTTCTCGAAAGTTAATTGAAACAGAAATTGGAAAATACTTTTTATACTCAGGCGAATTCAGCCCCAGTCACTGATGGGTGGGCCAGCGGCTGACAGGGCCACACAGCGCGCAGAGGACTTTTTCCACCGCGGCTCTGCCTAGCCAATGTGACTGCTAGGTGGGACCAGCTGGCTAAGGCCCTCGTGACAGTGGCGGAACCCGCAGAGGCTGTCCGGTGGGGTCGCACTGGACCGCGGGTTACGTCTACGAAAACCGGGGTGCCTTACTGCAAGATCGCCAGGACGGCTGACAGGTGGGCGCGCGCGTACTGCGGGTTTAGGCGGCAAAAGAAACAGGGGGTTAACTGCAAAAAGGGGAGGCCGCGGTACTGTGGATCTTCTCCACGGTCTAGCGGCCAGATCCGTGCGCGGCGCGGGACGGGGGACTTGAACCGGGGACCTGGGACTCGCGCGCGACGGCGGCAACCAGTGCGATAGGGTGTGGGAGTTAACAGGAAGGAGTAATGCGGCTAGCGAACGCGGTGCGTCGCGAGGTCGTGCAGGCGCAGACACGCCCTGAGAGCGTTCGTCCTGAGGTCCGGCGAGTCTAAGACGCGACTGAGTGAGAGAGGGTGTCAGCGGGGACGGTTGGCTCACCGCGGGGAGGGCGGTGGTGTCAGATCGGCTTGGGAAGCAGCAGGGCGGCGACAAGGCTGGCGGCCGGCGACCTAGGGTTTCGTCGGGGCGTCGCGGTACTGTGGCGATCCTGGTGCTCCTCCTCGTTGGCGCGTCCAAGGCGATGCAGGGGGATCTCCTTGGTCTCCTCGGCCACCTCCACGACGCGCGTGCTGGCCGGAACGAGGAGACGTCGGTGGTTCTGGCGGTGGCCGGCGAGAGGAAGATGCGTCGGAGAAGAAGAAAGAGGGGAGAGGCAGGGGCTCTAGGGTGGATCTGAGCGATGCCAGGAGGCGTGAGGAAGGAGATAAAGCGAGAGGGATAGAGGAGAGGCCTGTGGGGCTCGGGGTAGATAAAGGTGGCTTCGGGCACCTTTCTCCTCCTCCTCCTCTCACGTGCTCGAGCTGGAGCGAGGCAGGGGCGGGTGGGCTGGGGCTGACAGGCGGGCCAGGTGGGGACGGCGTGGTTGTGGGGCTGGCACGGCAGGTAGAGAGAAAGAGAGAGGAGAGGGGGCTTGGGTGTAACTTAGGCTAGGGTTAGAAGTGGGGTAGTGGCTCGGGTTAGGGTGGTGCTAGGGTTAGGGTAGGAGGGTAGCTGGGTGGGGCCAGCATGGTAGAGAGGGAGAGAGGAAGAATGAGAGAGGGAAGGAGCTAAGTGCTCGGCATGGAGAGGTGGTAGATAGGGTTAGGGTTTAGGAAAAGAGGATGAGAGAGGAAGCTAGGGTTAGGGTTTTTGGGGAGAGAAATAGAGAGAGAGGGAGAAGGGTATAGGAACTCAAATGATGCATGGTCATGGTATGATCAAGAAAAGGTGGGATGGAGGTGGTGTAGGGTGTTGGTATGCATGAGCAAGAGTGAGGGAAAAAGGACATGGGGATGAGTTTACATGATCAAACATGGTTTTACTCATGTGAGGGAGATGAGGTGGAGATGATGAGAGAAAAAGAGAAGAGCTCACAAGAGAAAGGTTCCACTCAAAACAAACAAAAACCAAAGAAAAGAAATGGTGTGGAAGATGGTTGCATGGCCCATGCAAAATATTAAATGCCATGTTTAAATTCTTGTGAAAACAAAATAATAACATGGCATTATTCTTATGCATTCCCAAAATGTGGAATAGAGGCCAAGCAAAAGAAATTATAGTTGAATCCATCCCAACCCACATGAGCTAGAGTAAAAGCCAAAATAAAATAAAAGCCCATGGTAATTAGAGTGGTGGAATTATAAGGTGGTGAAAAGAAAGGTGATGGATTGAATAAAAGATATGCCCCCAACTCAACTTGGGCATTAAACAATATATCAATAACCAAATACAATATCAAGAGGCAAATACAATTACTAATGCATATGAGAGAAGAACCAAAGAAAAAGGGTTTTATATGATGCTCAAATGCAAGGTGGCATGATGACATGAGCATGATATAATTATGATGCAACAAATATATATAGGAAGTAGCCATTATATTACTAGACCAAGTAGTATTACAATTGTTAGACAATTGGGATGCTACAACTCTCCCCCACTAAACAGGAATCTCACCCCGAGATTCTAGGAAGAATAAGAAGACTCAAAGAGGGTAGGATACTTGGCTCGGAGCTCATCTTCACGATCCCAAGTGGCTTCATCAACGGAATGGTGCGACCACTACACCTTGCAGAATTTGATGGACTTGTTGCGAGTCCTTCTTTCGGTGACTTCTAGAATTTTTATGGGGTGTTCTTGATAAGACAGATCTTCTTGGAGATTGATGAGTTCATGGTCCACGGTCCTGCCGGGATCCTTGAAGCACTTCTTGAGTTGAGAGATGTGGAAAACATCATGGACTTTGAGTTGTTCAGGGATCTCAAGAGCATAAGCAACTTCTCCTCTTCTTCCACGAATTTTGAAAGGACCGATGTATCTAGGAGCCAGCTTTCCTATGATACCAAAGCGGTGCGTGCCTCTCATGGGAGTGACACGAAGGTAAACGAGATCACCAGGGACATACTCCATGTCCGTGTGCTTTCTGTCATAATTGCTCTTCTGGCGACTTTGAGCAATCTTCAGGTTTTCAAGAATGATGTGAACTTTCTCCTCCGCTTGAGTTACAATGTCGGGGCCAAACAATATTCTTTCACCTGCGCCCGACCAACCAATCGGAGTTCTGCATTTGCGACCATAGAGAGCCTCAAATGGTGCCATCTTTAGACTTTTCTGGAAACTGTTGTTGTAAGAGAATTCAGCATAAGGAAGACATTCTTCCCACTTCATGCCGAAAGAGATAACGCAAGCACGGAGCATATCTTCCAGAATCTGATTGATCCTTTCAACTTGTCCTTCCGACTGAGGGTGGTAAGCTGTGCTGAAGTTCAATTTTGTTCCCAAAGCATTTTGGAAACTTCCCCAGAACTTGGAAGTGAAGATGCTTCCACGGTCTGAACTGATCTCAAGAGGAACTCCATACAGAGAGACAATTCTAGAGTAAAAGCCATCCCAACCCACATGAGCTAGAGTAAAAGCCAAAATAAAATAAAAGCCCATGGTAATTAGAGTGGTGGAATTATAAGGTGGTGAAAAGAAAGGTGATGGATTGAATAAAATATATGCCCCCAACTCAACTTGGGCATTGAATAATATATCAATAACCAAATACAATATCAAGAGGCAAATACAATTACTAATGCATATGAGAGAAGAACCAAAGAAAAAGGGTTTTATATGATGCTCAAATGCAAGGTGGCATGATGACATGACCATGATATAATTATGATGCAACAAATATATATAGGAAGTAGCCATTATATTACTAGACCAAGTAGTATTACAATTGTTAGACAATTGGGATGCTACACTCGGTCTCTCCTCCCACCTATATATTGCCTCCGATACAGAAACCCTAAGTATCCGATCAAAAATCCACGAAAGAACTGTAGCCGCCGTCGTCTTTGTCCCTAGATCGGGAGGGATCTGAAGCTCTTCCCGGCACCCTGCCAGAGAGGGGATTTCACCCTGGTGGCCTTCTTAATCATCATGCAAGCCTCCGGTGTGATGCGTGACTAGTTCATCTCTAGACTACGGGTCCGTGTAGTAGCTAGATGGCTGTTTCTCCTCCTTTGTGCTTTCATGTGTAGATCTTGTGAGCTCCGTTCATGATCAAGATCATCTATTTGTAATTCTGCATGTTGTGTTTGCGAGGATCCGATGGATATTGAGATGCTATTTTAGATTGATTATTGATTCTATCATGTCTTTGTTATTTGTGATCTTGCATGCTTTCCGTTGTTAGTAGCTATCTTGGCCAAGTAGATGCTAGCAACTCCAAGAGCTAGTATTTATGCTCGATGGTGGGTTCATGCCTCTGGTAATCTGGGGAAGTGACAGAAATCTCTAAGGTACTAGATGTGTTGTTGCTACTAGGGAGAAAACAACAATCATGTGTTCATAGAACAATCGTATTGTTTACTTTACAAGCAATTCGTAATGCAATAATCTGTTGCTTGCAACTTAATACTGGAGGGGGTTCGGATGATAACCTGAAGGTGGATTATTAGTCATAGATGCAGTTGGATGACGGCCTATGTATAATGTTGTAATGCCCAATCGAATCTCAAAGGAATCAAGATGATTAGTATATGCTTGTATGCTTTCTCGATGTTTGTCAATTGCCCCGCTGTAATTTTTCCACCCAACATGTTATCTATCTTAAGGAGAGCCACCTCTAGTGAACTATGGACCCCGGTCCTTGCTTTTACATTCAATCTACAATCAAACTATTTACTGCTTTGTGTTTACTTTCTGCAAACTATTACTTCCTTCCATTCGATAAGTTTAATCCTTTGTTTTCAGCAAAACTGGTGAGATTGACAACCTCATCGCAAGTTGGGGACAGAGTTCTGTTGGTTGTGTTGTGCAGGTCTCCACGTAGCTACTAGCACCGGTAGTGCGTGATGTCTACGCACTTCTATTCTTGTAGACAGTTGTTGGGCCTCCAAGTGCAGAGGTTTGTAGAACAGCAGCAAGTTTTCCCTTAAGTGGATCACCCAAGGTTTATCGAACTCAGGGAGGAAGTGGTCAAAGGTATTCCCTCTCAAGCAACCCTGCAATCAAGATACAAGAAGTCTCTTGTGTCCCCAACACACCCAATACACTTGTCAGGTGTATAGGTGCACTAGTTCTGCGAAGAGATAGTGAAATACAAGTGGTATGGATAATTATAAGTGGTAACGGTGATAGAAAATAACTTGATGGCGTGGAAAAGACTAAAGGCAAACTGAAATTAAGATGGAAGCAAGCAAACATGTAACAGATCTAGTTGCAAACGCTTTATCAATGCTTACAAACAATGCCTAGGGATCATACTTTCACTAGTGAACACTCTCATATAAATATATTCTTCTTTATGATACTACTCTTAACTACTCTCCGGTTGAACACTCTAATCGATGGTAGGGCTATAACAGCACTCCTCAAAGTCCATCTTTCCCATCTAGATAACCCCACACTGTCACCTTGAGTACTAGATGAGTCCAACAAACACCACAATTTCATATAAACATCCAACTCCAAATATAACTCATAACAAGTATTTGTAATCTCTAGCCTAAGTGCCACCATGGTGTGCACGCTGTCACTTTCACACACATGGGGAGAGCAGAGATCTATTAAAGCACTTGAGTATCAAGGTAGGTCTATAGATTACAAGCTCATGATCACAATATGATCATGCATAAGAGAGAGATGAACACATAGCTACCGGTAGAACCCTTAGCCTCGAAAGATAACTACTCCCTCCTCATCATGGGAATCGGCAATGGTGATGGAGATGGTGGTGGAGATCGATGGAGATGGCTCCGGGGGCACATGCAATGTATCAGTGCGCCCTGCCAAGGCTCAGCTAGCAACACCTTTGGGGTGTTTCCTTGCTCCTACTGGTTCGATAACCTTGGTTTCATAACTGAGGGAAACTTACTTCTGTGCTCATCATACCTTCCTCTTGGGGTTCCCCAACGAGATCATCAATCACGAGCCATCACCGCCCTGGTCCACTCCTGGCTCTCCCCTCTGGCGTATATTATCATCCCGAAACCCTAAGACTCAGGGAGCAACCACAGAAAGATTCTTCCGCCTCTGTGGGGCGGAAAACACCGAGAGAGAAAGATCTCTCTGGCAGACAGAATTCTGCCAGGGGAATTCCTTCCCGGAGAGGGGAGATCGTCGCCATCAACACCACCATCAAGCTGGACTTCATCGAGATCATCATCATCATCACCATCATCTCCATCATCACCATCATCACCATATCCATATCGATGTAATAATTGGGTTGAATCTTGCATAGTTCTTAGGGGAAACTTTCCCGGTGTTGATTACTCTTTGTAGTTGATGCTATTGAGTGAACCATTGAATTATTGTTTATGTTCAGAGTGTTATACATCATTATTCCATCTCTGATCATGATCCATATGATGTCTTGTGAGTAGTTCGCTTTGTTCTTGAGGACATGGGAGAAGTCATGTTGTTAGTAGTGGAGTTGTGTTGAGAAAGATTCAATAGTTTGTTAATTAAGTTGTGGTGTACTTCTTCTAGTGGTGCCATGTGAACGTCGACTACATGACACTTCACCTATATGGGCCTAGGGGAATGCATTGTGTATTTGGCTACTAATCGTAGGGGTTGTCGGAGTGATAGAAACCTGAACCCCCGTTAGGAAACCATTGCACAAGGGACGTAAGGGTCTTAGAGTTTAAAGTTGTGGCTAGGTTTCTACCTTAATTACTTTCTTGTACTTACGGATGTTTGCAAGGGGTATTATCACAAGTATGTATTAGTCCTAGGAAGGTTGGTACATTTGCACAGGTTCTGAAGGAAATATGCCCTAGAGGCAATCATAGAGATGATTGTATTTCATGTGTATCCATGAGTTATTATAATGTTCCTTGAATATCCATATACTAGGAAACTTGTATTGATTGGCAATTATGTGAATTGTTTGTGAAACTCTTTACTTGTATGGTTATCTAATAATTGTCCCTAGTCGGAGTTCATGCGAGGACACACGTGAATATTAGACTAGCACATCGATTGGTTAATGACTATGTTTCGCAAGTCATTGACATGGAGATGTCAAACCAATGATGTGGACACATGTTATGAACATGGGGTTGGACTGACCCAACATGAGACTAGCAATAATACTTGCAGCTCTCTCTACACATCGTGTACGTTTTGTCCTTAGACCTGAGATTGTCGCATGTACTTGAGATGTGGATCGACCTACTTTGGGGCTATCAAACACTACTCCGTAACTGGGTAGTTATAAAGGTAGCTTTCGGGTTTGTCCTGATACATGCTGCAAGGCATCGGTCAATCAAGATGGGATTTGCCCCTCTCTACTTGAGAGAGATATCTCTGGGCCCCTCGAGTGATCGGATCCAGAAATGCAAGGCCGTGCTACATATGGTTAAGAGTTAACCTAGTAAAGGGATTCTGAATCACAGTATCGAGAAAGAGAGGTCAGCTTAGAGCTAGACCAAATATCGTGAGGCAAAGGGAAAGACATGTACTCAACCTTGTGATGGTTCGTCCGAATGATCTTTATATGCGTTTAGGAGTTGGCACGTCTTGCTAGAGGCCGCTACCAACTATTGACGGAGTAAGTGTACTCGCGTCATGTCTATACGTGTATGAACCTATAGGGTCACACACTTTAGGGGCTGGAAGCCTAATGAGGATTGGATCCGAATTAGACCAGGCTTAGGCTGCTAATGGGCTGCTAATCTTGAAGCCCACCAGGGATGCCTATATAAGAGGGAGTGAGGCGAGCTGAAAAGGAGAGAGCATTCCACCCAGCCGCCACTCCTCTTCCGCCTGTGTTGCACGCGCAGACCTAGCAGTCTGGCGTGTGACGGCTTCCACTCCGGACGTGTGGATACCTCGGAGGTGCTGCATCTGTAGCACTTGGACGAGCCGCGCAAAGGGGAGCTGCTCGTGGGACGAGGACGAGGAGGAGACGTAGAACATCTACACTGCCGCAACGTGCTTCATCGAGTTCCGCACCTGCGCGTCTAGCGGTAATCTCGTGATCTATGACAATAGTATTCCTGGTTGACACGGTAGAAATTTTTGATTTTACGCTAGTGTAGCCTACCCGTTACCCTACAGGTTCACCCACACAACACTTAGCAACCTAAAGAAGATTAATCAACTATATGAAGCGAAAGCACTTGATGATATTCCCATGTGTCCTCGAGAACGTTTGGTCATCTTAAGTAATACGACTGGCTTGTCCTTTGCTGCATAAAGGATTGGGCCACTTGCTGCATTTATTCTTATTGTCTTTTATTTACTCGTACTTTTTTTACTTGCATTATCAAAAACCCCTAAAAATCCGTTTGCTAAGTATTTGCAGAGAATTCCTGATCCATACCACTAGCCAGCACCTTCTGCTCCTCGTTGGGTTCGACACTCTTACTTATCAAAAATACTGTGATACACCCCATATACTTATGGGTCATCAAGACTATTTTCTGGCGCCATTGCCGGGGAGTGAATCGCTATTGGAGAGTGCAACTGGTAAAGGAAACTTCTACTATGAGTATTGTTTATTTCTGTTAGTTACTTTATTTTCAATATGGATAATTCGCTGAGTTTCTTATTTCGTAATGCTACTACCACTGCTAAGGTAGTAGAAGAACCACCACCTGCTGAGAATGATGCTTTTAAAATACCTAGAAGAATTATTGATCGTGTTATGGATAACTACTATGTTGGAGATGGAACTGTCCATCCTGGTGATCATTTGCTCTTTATACACGAATTATGCGGGTTGTTCAAGTGTGCAGGTATTACTACAGATCAAGTCAAGAAGAACTTATTCTCATTATCACTGAAAGGAAGAGCTGAAGAATGGTATAAGCTACTGAAGAATGGTCAAGCTCTTGAATGGGAGGAAATAGTGCCTCTCTTTTATTCAAAGTTTTATCCTCCTAGTGAGATTCATAAAGATCGGAATCAAATTTACAACTTTTGGCATCTTGATGGAGAGAGTACAACTCAAGCTTGGGGGAGATTGAAGTTACTAATGCTCAAATGTCCCATTCATGAGCTCCCCAACAATATTATTATCAATAACTTTTATGCAAGGCTTCCTCTTCATGATAAGGATCTATTGGATGCTTCTTGTGCTGGATCATTCACTCACATGGAAGAATAAGCTAAATGGGATCTTTTGGACCGTATTCAAGACAATGCTGAAGCATGGGAGAATGACAAAGGAAGAAAGTCAGGTTTAAATTATGATTATGAATGCATTGAATCTTTTATGGGAACTGATGACTTTCAAAAGATTAAAAATGCTTATGGTCTAGACTCTCAAGTTATTACAAATTATTTTAAGGCTTTTGCTTCCTACATTGAAGTGCCTAAAAAGAAGTGGAATAAGTATCATGCACCATATAAAGATGTTGCTAAGAGTGTTCCCGCAAGAAATACTGAAGTTTATACTGCTAATCATGTTTTCCCTAAGCCTTACATTGAGAAAATGCCTTTCCCAGTTAAGATAAAGGAACATTCTATGATAGCTAGTATGATTAATGAAAGTACAAGTAAAGCTATTGAACTTGATAAACAAATGAATGATGAACCTATAATAGCAAATGTGAAAGACTTTGTCACTAAATATGTAGAAGAGGGACACACTATCCTTTATAAGGATACCTCTAATATTGTTTCACAAAGTAGTGTTATGAGAACTAGTATTCCTGTGTTTTCTGTTAAAATAAGTGATCATTGCTACGATGGTTCTTGTGATAGTTATATTGTTAAGTTTATGCATGATACTAAAAGTTATTATGAGAGAGGGGAAAGTGTTCTTATGCATCTCAATAATATTAAGTTTCCTCGTTTTATGCTTAAAGTCTTTATGTTGCACTCGTTTTGCCTTCCTATGCTTACAGCCTCTGGTTTCAACAACTTGTTTGCTTATAAAATTCCCTTGCATAGGAAGTGGGTTACACTTAAACATGTGTATATTTGCTTCTTAATGCTCTCCTTTACTTCAATTCGTATTCTTATGAGAGCATCATCAAAATTATCATGCCCATCTTAATGGCTATAAAGAAAGAGCTTTTTAGGAGACAACCCAATTTATTCTTGCTTTCAGTTTGTTTTTGTTTCTTTCAGTCTTGGAAGTTATTACTTCCATAATAACCTCTCATTGTCCTTTTTGTTTGGTTTTTGTGTCAAGATCAACCCCTAATGAGAGAGAAGTAATATTTGGGGAAGTTGCTTTTCCGAAACAGATTTTTATGCTTCACCGTAAAAATTCGTGAGAGATTTGTGTATGTCGTTTTGAGCTGTAATTTTTTGTGCTTCTGCCCCAGGTTGTTATTTAACTTTCGTTAGTTTTGAACTTTTTTATTTGAGGAACATAAGATTTTCGACAAAAATGATCTTTACTTGCTGGTCTGTTTTGGCAGATTTTGCCATTCTTGCATTTGCTTCTTAAAACGACTTCCTTTTTGGATTCTTTTTGGGTTTTCGGAAGGAGTTGCTACAGTAGTTTATGTTTTGATGGATTTCAGTTGAAATTGGACTCAAAAGGTTTATTAACTCATATGCACTAATGTTGCTAATGAGAACGGTGTGAAGTTTTGTGTGAAAGAAATTTCCAAGTTAGTGGAGAAAATGGTGTCATAAGAAGAGAAAGGTTTCATGACTCAAGAAATTTGTGTATGAAGATGAAGATATTGATGTTATTCAAGTGGTGACTCCAGAAGAACCTACTAAATACCAAGTTCAGAGACCTGCAGAGTCTGTTTTCGAATACGTAACCGTACTGGTAAGAAAAGTTCCGCGAAAGATCTGTCTAGTTATATTTTTGCAGTTTTTATCCAACAAGGAAAGCTACGAAGCGAAAGAGGGACGGAAACGGAGCCAGGGTGGCTCACACCACCCTGTGGCGTGGGCCCTCCCCTGCCCGCGCCACCAGGTGGTGAGGCTGCCCCGGACTCCGTCTCCGACCTGTTTTCTCCCAGTACCTTCCTTTCGTTGTAAAACTTCGCAATATATAATCCCCCGGATCCCCCGAGGTTCGTATATCATGTTCTCGTCGTGTTTTCGTTTCGATTTGTTTCTGCTAGGAATTATTCTTGAAAGTTTAGAAGCACAATGGTGTCCGCCAAGGATAAAGGAAAGGAGCCTAAGGAAGAAGATCTCCAAGACCCCGGGCAGGAGAAGGAGATCAAGAGTGAAGGTGAAGAGGGGACAAAGCAAAGCCAACATCCGCACACCGGCACTACCGTTGCAAGCATTGGAGTGGTGGCGAACCCTGCCAGGATCAGAAGAACTGCACGGATGTCAACTGGAGGGAATCCTCCGCGTCACTGTTTGGCACCACGAACACCTTCCCCAAGCACCAAGAGTCCCTTCCATACATAACCATGCAGGAAAAGAAGACCACAAGGAAGGAGAGTGGGGAAAGAATCGCAAGAGCTGGGATTCACAACCTAACATGATCATGCACCGCATCGAGCACAACTCCGAGTTGATTCGTACTCTCACCTTCGAGATTGAGGACTTGGGGAAATTGATCAAAAAGCTCATCGAGAGAACACCACCACCATCGAAGGAGTAATTCATCATCAGGTTTTGGCATCCCCTTGGTTTGTTCCAAGCTTGGGGGAGTGTCGCGGTATCACATCACTGTCTTCTATCTTTTTACCTTTTTAGTAGAGTCATATCATGAATAGAGAAGTTCTTGTGTAGGATGGTTTGCATTATGGAAGTGTCCCCTCTCTTCTTAGATATGTATACCTTGGTGTGATTTGCCGTTATGGAATATTAATGAGAAGTTCTATAATTTACTCTTTTGCATATCTTATATTAGTTTTCAATTCATGGTTATATGATTGATCTTATTGTTAGTATTGGTATCACTTTGGGATCATTGAGTTAATTTAGTTGGTTTTGGCAAACCTGGCTCGGTCAGTAGCAACACTATTTTTGAGAGTTGAATGAAAAAGATAAAAGTACCCGAAAGAAATATAATTTCATCATCTTTCTTTCTTGATTTGCTCATAATCTTAGTATTCTCTAGTTAAGATCTTTTGTGCTTCCAAGGAAGATTGCATGTTTGTTTTTATCGCTAGTATGTTTGTTTGTTTCCTTCAACTCTTATACTTGCCACCCAGCCTTGCTAGCCAAAAACCTGTACTGAAAGGGAATTCTTCTCGTGCATCCAATCCTTAAACCCAAACCTATGCCATTTGTGTCCACCATACCTACCTATTAGCATTATTGCTATCCCAAGTAAATTCATGTTTTTATCTACCTTCCAAATTAAACTTGTTATGCAAAAATTAGTGATTAAAGCTCTCACGAACTTGATGGCACACTTTACTTTCTTGCATTTAATAAACTTGAACCATTGGGTCCTTCTTTGTTGCGAATATGCTTGCGCTTTATGAGTTGAAGTTAGCAGAACCATGTATCATGGGGAACGCTTTCGACATTGCATTGGTACTTTGTACCTAGTTGATATCATGTTATTTTGCTTATGGATCCCGTCGGTGTGAAATAAAAGGGGAACTTGTAAGATCATGGAGTTCGTATATGTGTTAGAGAAACGCCTGGGCCGCTAGCCTAAGCCATGCCTAATCATGGTGGAAACTTGCAGCATAACCATAATGGGCATTCTATGAAGTATCCTCAATAAAAACCTATGCAAATAGCAAATAAAAAGATCGCTAAGATGCTCATTGTCTGCTTGCCTTGTCATTTTGATTAGATAGCTCCTGTGTCATGTGCAAGGGGTACCCCGTTGGCAGTTCTCTATGATACATATGCACTTACAATGACAAGAGCTTACTCGTAAGTTTGTTGCATAAAGGATTGGGCCACTCGCTACATTTATTCTCAATAGGTGGTGGTTCTTCTTGCTGCATAAACTTGAATGCCCTCAATATTTTCAATCAAATTTAGGCCATAATGCCTATCAATCTTCTTGGGGAAATAGACAGTGTGTTCCTTGTCATTAACATTAAAAGTCGCCTTTCCTTGATTACAATTAAACAGCTCCTGCAGTATTAAAAAAGGTCTCCCAAGAATAATAGACATATTCTCATCTTCAGGCATTTCAAGCATAACAAAATCAGTTAATATCATGCAATTATGAGTCACTTGAACAGGTACATCCTCACATATACCAACAGGAATAGTAGTAGATTTATCAGCCATTTGCAAAGATATATCAGTTGGTATTAGTTTTTGCAATTGAAATCGCTTATAGAGATAAAATGGCATAACACTAACTCCTTCATCTAAATCACACAAAGTAGTTCTAACATAACTACATAACATAACTATTTTTAATAGAGCACGGGATAGTTGGAATCCCTGGGTCTCCAAGTTTCTTAGGAACCTTACCATTAAAGGAATAATTAGCAAGCAAAGTAGAAATTTCTTCATTAGGGATATTCCTTTTATTCGAGACAATGTCCTTCATATACTTTGAATAAGGAGGAAATTTAATAGAATCAATCAAAGGAATTTGCAAGAATAAAGGTTTCATCCACTCACAAAACTTATTATAGTGTTCATCTTCCTTTGACTTATGTTTCTTACCAGGGAAAGGCATAGGTTTTTGGACCCAAGGCTCTCTTTCACTACCATGTTTCTTAGCTACAAAATCTTCTTTAGTGTATTTAGTATTCTTAGTGTGCTTTTCAGGTTCTTCTTCAACTTTTTCTTTATCAGGAGCATCATTTTCTTCATTACCACTTTCAGTTTCAGCATCAGAGACAGATATACTATTAGGATCTTTAGTAGGTTCAGAAGATTCTACAATAGTTTTATGTTTCTTTTTCCTTTTCTTAGGAGAGGTACCACTATTTTCAGCTTGTTGAGAATCCTGCTCAATTATTTTAGGATGCCCCTCAGGATATAAAGGATCCTGGGTAGCAGCACCACTTCTAGTTCTAATTTCATAAGCATGTTTTTCTTTAGCAGCTGATGTCTACGCACTTCTATTCTTGTAGACAGTTGTTGGGCCTCCAAGTGCAGAAGTTTGTAGAACAGCAGCAAGTTTTCCCTTAAGTGGATCACCCAAGGTTTATCGAACTCAAGGAGGAAGTGGTCAAAGGTATCCCCTCTCAAGCAACCCTGCAATCAAGATACAAGAAGTCTCTTGTGTCCCCAACACACCCAATACACTTGTCAGGTGTATAGATGCACTAGTTCAGCGAAGAGATAGTGAAATACAAGTGGTATGGATATAAGACAACGTGGCCAGAAAATAGCTTGCTGGTGTGTGGTTGACGTGGGAAAAGACTAAAGGCAAACTGAAATAAAGATGGAAGCAAGCAAACATGTAACAGATCTAATTGCAAACGGTGTATAAATGCTCAGAAATAAGGCCTAGGGATCATACTTTCACTAGTGAACACTCTCATATAAATATATTATCTTCATGATACTATTCTTAACTACTCTCCGGCTGGACACGCTAATCATTGGTAGGGCTATAACAGCACACCTCAAAGTAAGCCTTTCCCATCTAGAAAACCCCACACTGTCACCTTGAGTACTAGATGAGTCCAACAAACACCACAATTTCATAAAGATATCCAACTCCAAATATAACTCATAACAAGTATTTGTAATATCTAGCCTAAGTGCCACCATGGTGAGCACGCTGTCACTTTCACACACATGGGGAGAGCAGAGGTTCATTAAAGCACTTGAGTACCAGAATAGATCTATAGATTACAAGCTCATGATCTCAATAAGATCACGCATAGAGAGAGATGAACACATAGCTACCGGTAGAACCCTTAGCCTCGAGAGAGAACTACTCCCTCCTCATCATGGGAATCAACAATGGTGATGGAGATGGCGGTGGAGATCGATGGAGATGGCTCCGGGGGCACTTCCCCGTCCCGGCAGGGTGCCGGAACAGAGACTTTCTGTCCCCCGAATCTCCTCTTCGGTGGCGGCGGCGCTGCGGAACTTTTCGTGGCTGGAGGCTTGACGATCTAGGGTTTTGGCTTCGGGAGGCTTCTTATAGGCCAGAGGGCAAGGTCGGTGGAGTGCCAGGGGGCCCACACCACCTGGTGGCGCGGGTAGGGCTAGCCCGCGCCTGGAGGTGTGGCCAGGCCCTGGCCCTCCTCCCTCTCGTATTCTGGCTCCGTGAGTCTTCCGGTAAAATAGGAACTTTGGCTTTTGTCCCGTCCAATTCTGAGAATATTCATTTTCGGACTTTCCTGGAACCAAAAACAGCAGAAAACAGGCAACTGGCACTGTGGCATCTTGTTAATAGGTTAGTCCAAGAAATCATATGAAAAGTACTCCAAAGTGTGGACAAAACATAAGAAAGTAGATAAAACCAAGCATGGAACATCAAAAATTATAGATACATTTGCAATGTATCAACATCCCCAAGCTTAACTCCTGCAATGTATCAAAAAGAAAGAATAATTTTTGAGGTGACATGCACCATCAAAGACTTGATCAAAGTATTTGTAAAACATTGAAAGATGGGATCATAGTACTTCAACATAGCATGAAAGACAAAGTTCTAGCAATAAGGCAAAGCAACTAAGTTGCAACATGAAAAGGCACAAACAAAAGATTCATGAATAACAATGCTTTGAAAGACGTTTGTTTGTTTCACATCAAGAAAACATAGCATACTAGTATTCAGCTTGTCCCTCATAGAGTAGCAAGTATAAATGCATAGGACACCTTCAAAGTTCATAAGAGTGACTAGATACAAATAGTTTAAAACAAGCAATATCAAGTTATGCATCCATCAACTAGTCTTGGGACAATGCACATAGAACTAAGAATGGCCACTATGCTCTCAAAGTAGGTGCATAAAGATAGAAGGTGGAGACTCAATATAATGGTGGAAGAAAAAGCCTTTTTAAAAGGAAGTAGGGATTCAAGTCTCATAAAGAGCTTCCAAAAATTATGGTACTTATAGCTTTCAGCTCTCATTGCCCCTATCATAAGCATCTTGAAGGTGATTAAGGTTAAAGTGACACAACTAAGAGGATATGCTTGACAAGTTATAAACCGAAATCTCATGCCCCTTACTTACGAAGACCGATCCTCATGCTACTCAACTTTAGTCATGAGTAAGCTCTTGTCATTGTAACTACATTTGTATCATTAAGAACCGCCAACGGGGTACCCCTTCCACATGATACGGGAGCTTTCCCATAATCAAAATGACAAGGCAAGCAGACAATGAGCATCTCGGCGATCTTTTTATTTGCTATTTGCATAGGTTTTTATTGAGGATGCTTCATAGAGTGCTCATTATGGTGATGCTGCAAGTTTCCACCATGATTAGGCATGGCTTAGGCTAGCGGCCCAGGCGTTTCTCTAACACACATACAAACTCCATGATCTTACAAGTTCCACTTTTATTTCACACCGCCGGGATCCGTAAGCAAAAGAACATGATATCAACGGGGTACAAAGTACAAGTGCAATGTTGAAAGCGTTCCCCATGAAACATGGTTCTGCTAATTTCAACTTATAAAGCGCAAGCATATACGCAACAAAGAAGGACCCAATGGTTCAAGTTTATTAGACGCAAGTAAAGTAAAGTGTGCCATCAAGTTCATGAGAGCTTTAATCACTAGTTCTCTCATAACAAGTTCAATTTGGAAGGTAAACAAAAGCATGAATATACTTGGAATAGCATAAGCTAGTAGGTAGGTGTGGTGGACTCTTTGGAATAACTTGGTTTAGGGAGTTGGATGCATGAGTGGAACTCATACTTTGTTGTGGAGGCTAGCAAAAGACTGGGAGCGACAAACTAAGAGAGCAATAATGGCCATAATCATGCAGAGCGACAAAACATCATTTATCAAAGCATAAAGTGATACTACAAGTTGAACACTAAAGGATCATAAAGGCTATGGTGACTTGAGATAGTCATAACATGGTGTGAATATGTGCCAAGTCAACCCAAATAAAGCATCAAAGGAGAATACCACTATACTATGCTTTAATATGCTAAAACAACGCATGATTCATCCAAGGAACATTAAGCAATCTCAATTGTTTATAACAAGTCATGGTACAGCAAAGAATACTAAGCATACAGCCAAAACCATATCAAGAACGGCATGACAAAGCATAGGCCACAGTCAAAAACAAGCTCTCTTTACCACTTAAGCATGAGCTTTCCTACTCTTTTCCAAACCAAACCAAACTATTTGCAATCCAATGTATGAAAGAGGGGGTCCAACCAATTTATTCAGAAAACTAAGGAAACCAAACATACTAAAAACCAAAACAAAAACGAAAAAGAAGATGCTCCAAGAACAACACAACTGTGCATGAAACAATAAAAATGAAGCGTTTGGAAGAAACCTGGGATTTTTATTGATGAAGAAGGGGATGCCTTGGGCATCCCCAAGATTTGATGCTTGTACTTCTTGGATATTTATTGGGGTGACACGCGTGGCATCCCCAAGCTTGAGCTTTAGTCCATCCTTCATCTCATTACTCATTCCTTCCATACACCTAAAATTTTTCCTTCATACAAAACTTCACACAATCTCATTAGCAACATTAGTGCACTTAAGATAAAAAAGTCTTAAGGTTCAGTTCTAACACCAAATAAACTTCCATTAGAACACTAGATACTGTAGCACTTCCCTCAAAAAGCTCAATTCCCCAAAAGAACTCAAGAAGGAACTAACAAGAAGCAAATGCAGAAAATGGCAGAAATCTGTCAAAACAGACCAGCAGGTAAAGACAAATTTTTTCGAAGACCGTCTGTTACTAAAATCAAAAAATGTTGAACTAACGAATGTTAGATAACAACCTGGGGCAGAAGCACAAAAAATTACAGCTCAATCCGACATACATAGCTCTCTCACGAATTTTTACGGTGAAGCACAGAAATCTGTTTCGGGACAGCAACTTTCCCAATCATTACTCTCTCATTAGAGGTTACTCTTGGCACAAAAAGAAAATAAAAAGGATAAGGAGAGGTTATTACAGGAGTAATAACTTCCAAGACTCATCTAAAACTTTTGAATTATCTCCCAATAAGTACTTTTCTTTAACGCCTTTAAGTTAGGCTTGATAGTTTGAGAAGATGCTCACATAAGAAATATGAATTGACGTAAAAGAGAGCATCAAGAAGCAAATTCAAAACACATTTAAGTCTAACCCACTTCCTATGCATAGGAATATTGTAAAGAAACAAGTCATGAAAGCACAAATCAACAAGCATAGGAAAGCAAAACAAGTGCAACTTCAAGACTTTTAGCATAAGAACATGTTTCCCTCTCTCATAATAACTTTCAGTAGCAACATGAATAAAATCAACAATATAACTATCACATAAAACATTCTTATCATGAGCCACATGCATAAAAGAATCAATACTCTCCACATAATCATAGTCATTCTTATTAATCATAGTGGGAGCAAATTTAACAAAATAGCTATCATTATTATTCTCATCAGCATAATCATCAAATATAGGAGGCATATTGTAATCATAATTAATTTTCTCCTCAATAGTAGGTGGAATGAGAATATCATATTCATCATTGTAATCATCATATATTGGAGGCATAGTATCATCAAAGTAAATTTTCTCCTCCATGCTTGAGGGACTAAAAATATCATCCTCATCAAAACCAGCTTCCCCAAGCTTAGACTTTTCCATAGCATTAGCAATAATGGTGTTCAAAGAATTCATACAAATAACATTGCTATTAGCATGCAAATAAAGTTCCATAGGTTTTTTAATTTTCTCTTCAAACACTTCATGTCCTAACTCGAGATAAATACTATAAAGCTCTCTAATTTTGTTGTTGTTTTCCATTAAGCCTAACTAGTGAAAACAAGAAACAAAAAGACAAAATTGCAGAATCTAAAGGAAATAACTTCGAGCACTCACACCGGAGGATGTGAGTACCTTTTACCTTACCTCCCCAACAACAGCGCCAGAAAATAGGCGTTTGCCGTGGGAGGTTCTTCTTCTTTAATCCTCTAGTGTGAATACCTTTTACCTTTCCTCCCCGGCGACGGCGCCAGAAAATAGCTTGATGTCTATGCACTTCTTTTCTTGTAGACAGTTGTTGGGCCTCCAAGTGCAGAGGTTTGTAGAACAGCAGCAAGTTTTCCCTTAAGTGGATCACCCAAGGTTTATCGAACTCAGGGAGGAAGTGGTCAAAGGTATCCCCTCACAAACAACCCTGCAATCAAGATACAAGAAGTCTCTTGTGTCCCCAACACACCCAATACACTTGTCAGGTGTATAGATGCACTAGTTCGGCGAAGAGATAGTGAAATACAAGTGGTATGGATATAAGACAACGTGGCCAGAAAATAGCTTGCTGGCGTGTGGTTGATGTGGGAAAAGACTAAAGGCAAACTGAAATAAAGATGGAAGCAAGCAAACATGTAACAAATCTAATTGCAAACGATGTATAAATGCTCAGAAACAAGGCCTAGGGATCATACTTTCACTAGTGAACACTCTCATATAAATATATTAGCTTCATGATACTATTCTTAACTACTCTCCGGTTGGACACTCTAATCGTTGGTAGGGCTATAACAGCACACCTCAAAGTAAGCCTTTCCCATCTAGAAAACCCCACACTGTCACCTTGAGTACTAGATGAGTCCAACAAACACCACAATTTCATAAAGATATCCAACTCCAAATATAACTCATAACAAGTATTTGTAATCTCTAGCCTAAGTTCCACCATGGTGAGCACGTTGTCACTTTCACACACATGGGGAGAGCAGAGATTCATTAAAGCACTTGAGTAGCAGAATAGATCTATAGATTACAAGCTCATGATCTCAATAAGATCACGCATAGAGAGAGAGATGAACACATAGCTACCGGTAGAACCCTTAGCCTTGAGAGAGAACTACTCCCTCCTCATCATGGGAATCAGCAATGGTGATGGAGATGGCGGTGGAGATGGCTCCGGGGGCACTTCCCTGTCCCGGCAGGGTGCCGGAACAGAGACTTTCTGTCCCCCGAATCTCCTCTTCGGTGGCGGCGGCGCTGTGGAACTTTTCGTGGTTGGAGGCTTGACGATCTAGGGTTTTGGCTTCGGGAGGCTTCTTATAGGCTAGAGGGCAAGGTCGGTGGAGTGCCAGGGGGGCCACACCACCTGGTGGCGCGGGTAGGGCTAGCCCGTGCCTGGGGGGCGTGGCCAGGCCCTGGCCCTCCTCCGTCTTGTATTCTGGCTCCGTGAGTCTTGCGGTAAAATAGGAACTTTGGCTTTTGTCCCGTCCAATTCTGAGAATATTCATTTTCTGACTTTCCTGGAACCAAAAACAGTAGAAAACAGGCAACTGGCACTGTGGCATCTTGTTAATAGGTTAGTCGAAGAAATCATATGAAAAGTACTCCAAAGTGTGGACAAAACATAAGAAAGTAGATAAAACCAAGCATGGAACATCAAAAATTATAGATACATTTGCAATGTATCAGCAGCATTAACTAGCAAGTCTTTTTGTACTTTAATAAGCTGATAAATTTGAGTCTGGGCCATTTGAAAATGTTTAACAAGCATTTTAACATCATTAGATGTTCTTTCCACAATATCTTTTAACTCAACAATAGCTCTAGAGTTTTCTATTAAATGATTTTGGACCCTTTTATTGAAATTATCTTGCTTAACAATAAAAATATCAAATTTTTCTAAGCATTGATCAGGAGGTTTAGAGTAAGAAATATCACCTTCATCAAAATGTTGGAGAGAGTGTACCTCAATAGTGGATGAGTGGGGGATAGGCTTACATAATTCTTCTATAGCGGGTAAATTCTTGACATCTGCAGCTTTAATACCCTTCTCCTTAAGACATTTCTTAGCTTCCTTCATCACTTCATCATTTAGTTCAATAACTCCCCTCTTCTTTGATGTTGGTATAGGCACAGGAATAGTTGGTTCAAGTATAGTTGTTTCAGGTATAGCTGGTTCAGGAGGAGTCCAATCTTCATAGTTCTTGCTTATTTTAGCCATTAATTCCTCAACTTCCTTGGGAGTCCTATTCCTGAAAACACAGTCAACACAACTATCCAGGTATGTCCTAGATTCTTCAGTTAGTCCATTATAAAATATATCAAGAAGCTCATTCTTAGGTAATGGACATCCAGCATGTGCATGAATCAAATCACAAAACCTTGCCCATGATTCAGGCAATATCTCTTTTTCTCCCTGTTTAAAATCAAAAAGTTCCTGCAAAATAGCATGTCTAGCACTAGGAGGAAAATATTTCTGCAGGAAGGTACTAATCAAGCAATCAGGGCTATCAATAGATCCAGGAGGTAAATTATTAAACCAAGTTTTAGCTTCTCCTTTCAACGAAAAAGGGAAAAATTTAGCAACAAAGTAGGTGCGCATCTTAATATCATCAAAAAATAAACCACTCATGGTAGAAAGCTCAGTCATATGTGCTACCGCACTCTCATTCTTAGTCCCACAAAAAGGTTCTTTCTCAACAATAGCTATGTAAGATAGATCAAGAGAGAAATCATAATCCTTATGGGAGATGCGGCAAACTTAGCATTAGGAGACAATTTGGGTTTTATAGTACGCCTCTATGGAGACTCTTAATAGCACTCCTATCATGAGTGTTTTGACATTCTTTAATAAATTCATCTGTCATCTCAATATAACTGTCTTCAATATCATAGCTCTCTCTAGACTCAGGTGAACTAATAGGTGTAGTAGTGTCTTCATTAGGAGTTTCAGTATTTCCATCTATAGTTCTAGCAATCGTAGCATCTAGGAAAGGACCTAATGAACCACTTTTATCAAGCACAGTAGAAGCAGCATCATAAGTATCAGAAGTTTCAGATTCAGAAGTAGTAGTAGTGTGTGCAGCATGTGTATGTGGTGGTGTAAGGAACTTACTCATAACAGATGGTGAATCAAGAGCAGCAAAGGTGTTTAGAACCGTACCTCTTCTTGTAGTGGATGGTAAAATAGGAACCTTGCCATCACGAGACTTACCCATGATGGATGGATGGCAGCGAACAAAAGTGATTCCAAGTGAACTTGATAAATAGAGCTATGCTCCCCGGCAACGGTGCTAGAAAATAGTCTTGGTGGCCCACAAGTATAAGGGGTGTATCGCAGTATTTTCGAGGGAAGTGAAACCCAATTTATTGATTCGACACAAGGGGAGCCAAAGAATATTTATAAGCCTTAACAACTGAGTTATCAATTCAGCTGCACCTGGAAACAATCTTGCTCATAGCAGTTTATCAGTAGCAACAGTTTTATGGTAGCAATAGTAAAGTAACAGCAGTAGTAAAAGTAAGACAGTAGTAACAATAGCAGTAAACAGTAGGATTAAGGCGCGGTAGGCATAGGGATGGATGGACGGGCGTTGCATGGACAAGACAATTCACATGGCAATCAAGACATAGGACAATTGCAGATAAATAAGATAAAGCATCCAAGTACTAGATAATCATAGGCCTGTGTTCCATATATAGTCATACGTGCTCGCAATGAGAACTTGCACAACATCTTTTGTCCTGCCAGCCCGTTTGCTGCGGGGCCTCAAGGGAACTACTGGCAATTAAGGTGCTCCTTTTAATAGAGCACCGGAGCAAAGCATTAACACTCCGTGAACACATGTGATTCTCACATCAAAGCCATTCCCTCTGGTTATCCCGATTGCTGTCACTTCGGGGCCATTGGTTCCGGACAATAACGTGTGTATACAACTTGCAAGGTAAGACCATAAACAATACTATCATAATGAATCAATAACATGTTCAGATCTGAAATCATGGCACTCGGTCCCTAGTGACAAGCATTAAGCATAACAAGTTGCAACAAAGTCAAAAATCCCTAATAATAGATACTAGGCACCATGCCCTAACAATCTGATGCCATTACATGAACGATCTCATCCAATCCCTACCATACCCATAGCCTATAGCGGGGGATTACTCACTCATAGATGGAGGAAACATGGATGGTTGATGGAGAAGCGATGGTGGCGATGATGGCGATGATCTCCTCCAATTCTCCATCTCGGCAGGGTGCCAGAACGGAGTTTCTAGTGCTAATTCGCGGAATCTGGTGGTGGCGGCGAAGCGGAACTCTTTCTGGAAAAACGTCGAACCCCCCTTGGTTTTTAGGTCAAGAGGCAACTTATAGGCGAAGAGGGAGGTCGAGGGGGTGACCAAGGCGGCCACACCACCCCCAGGCGTGGCCTAGCCTGGCCCACGCGGCTAGGTGGTGTGGGCCCCTCGTGGCCCTACTCCGTCTCGTCTTCTGGCTCCGTGAGTCTTCTGGTGAAATAGGATTTTTGGCATATTTTCCGGGATTTTTCCTGATAGTTGATTTTCTGCACAAAAACTAGACACCAAGGTAATTCTGCTGAAAATAGCATCAGTCCATGTTAGTTGCATCCAAATCACACAAGTTTAGAGGAAAAACAATAGCAAAAGTGTTCGAGAAAGTAGATACGTTTTGGACGTATCAGAGAACTCAAAACCCTCGAAGTCCTCTCCAATATTGCAGAGGACTCCTCAAAGGAATGAGAGAGAGAGAAGAGAGAATGGGGTGATTCCAAGGGGAGGGGGTGACCCCCTATATATAGTGGGAGGGAAGAGGCACCACCCAAGGGGTAGGTGGTGTGGGACTAATCCCCACAGCCATCAGCCACCAAGGGGGAGCCACCGGACCTAGGTGGGCCCCACTTGGGCAGCCCACCAAGCCTTGGCTGGCTGGCCCTCCTTGCTAGGCGCCTTACCCCTTTGGGCCTCCCCCTCCCGTGTGAGGCCCATTAGCAATGGTCTGCAAATAAAATAAAATAAAATACACATTTAATATTAATTCAACAATTAATATAAAATACACATATTATTATATTCCTTCACTCTAGACCCCCCGATCAACATCGGTGTTACCCGGAACTATTTTGGTTTCTCTCTCTATTTCCCCTATGGTACCGCATCTATCCCTAAGCATCCCCACCCTTAAGCATGACATCCTTCGGTTCAGAAATACTCTAGACATGATTGAGACCTCTCTCATATCAATGATCATCAAAGGGACCTGGATGCCCATGTTGACCCCCGTGCATTTTACGAATCTTATCGCTCGAACCGTTAACGTCATTTCCCATTCCCTTTGCAACTTGATACCTAGTTCACCTGAGACTTGCTCTGTGGTATCTCCATACCTTCGTTGGGTCTCGTTACCGATGAACCTGTTTACTCGTTCCCATGTCGTTGCACTCCGTGACCAAGTCACACGCTTGGAAGCTTCGTTAATGCAACGTCACCGAGATGGCCACATGTATCTATCTGTTACATGGATTGGCAAATCTTGGTCTTAATATGTACTCCTATACACGCCCCTTTGGGAAACTTGAGTAGCACCTTTTTGATCACCCTTTCACGAGATGATACTTGGTACCATCTAAGCTTCCTCTAGAATGGTGATTTGCATTATCTTACAGTCTAAGGATGAGGTTGTGAGGTTTTCTTTGTTTATCATTAATGGTGAACTTCGTAACTAGATCTCATTATGATACAACTGTCGGATGTTTATCTATCACATCATTCAACAAATGACATGACCTCATTGTCAATTGGCATAAATGCCCATGATCTTGAAACCCTAGATCATCCTCATGACCAATGAGCTAGTCCGCTAGAGGTAACTGGAGACATGGTTTGTTTACATATCACACGTGTATTAATGTTTTGTATTAACACAGTTATAGAACAGTATGGAACGTATTATGAACATATAAGAGATATATCAAACAATACACTTTATTATTTGCCTCTAGGGCATATCTCCTTCAGTCTCCCACTTACACTAGAGTACAAATTAATCTAGTTTACAATAGGCAGGAACCTAACACCAATGGCATCTCGGTGTTGTTCATGCTTGGCTTGTAGGAGAGCTTTAGTAGAGGATCTACAACATTCATATCCATGTGCACTTTGCAAATCTTGATTTCACCTTCGTCAATGTTCTATCGGATGACGTGAAACCGTAGCTTGATGTGTTTGGCCGTGGAAGGAGTTCTTGGTTCCTTTGCATTTGCCATAGCGCCTGCGTTGTCACGATAGATCGTCACGAGGTCTTGTGCACTTGGAATAACTCCCAGTTCGATAATGAAATTCCTTTGCCAAACAACTTCATTCGCTTCATCAGCAGCAGCGATGTATTCCGACTCCATTATAGACTACGATACTACTGGTTGCTTCTTGCTCTTCCATCTTACCGCCCCACCATTCACCAGAAACACAAATCCTATCTAAGACTTCAAGTCATCAGGATCTGAGTGCCAGCTCACATCCATGTAACCAGTTAAGTTTAGAGCTTCATCACTACCTCCATAGACTAGGAATATATCCGTTGTTCTCTTGAGATACTTCAGGATATTTTTCACAGTTGTCCAGTGATCCGTTCTAGGATTACTTTGGTATCGGCTCGTCAAACTAAGAGACAATGCCACATCAGGTCGAGTACTTAGCATTGAATACATGATAGATCCTATGGCTGAAGCATAGGGAATGTAAGACATCCTTTCTCTATCAGCATCTGTTGCCGGACATTGAGTCAAACTCAGTGTGCTATTTCTTGTCATAGCCACCAAACCCTTTTTGGCATCTTCCATTTTGAACATCTGCAAAATCATTTCAGGTAAGTACTTTGACTTAATGCAATCACGCGTCTCGATCTATCTCTATAGATTTTGATGCCTAATATGTATGCAGCTTCACCTAGGTCCTTCATGGAAAATTGACTACTCAAATATGCTTTCACGCTTTTCATAAGTTCCACATTATTTCCCATAAGTAATATGTCGTCCACATATACTACTAGGAAACCTCCCACTCACTTTCTTGTAAACACAGAACTCTTGTTGTTTTTGTACAAATCCAAAACACTTGATCACTTGATCAAAATGTTGGTTCTAACTCCGAGATGCTTGCTTCAGTCCATAAATAGATTGCTGAATTTTGCACACCTTCCTAGCATCCTTATGATCAACAAAACCTTCTGCTTGCATCATATAGAACTCTTCATCAATATGTCCATTGAGGAACACGGTTTTGACATCCATCTGCCATATTTCATAGTCGAAATGAGCAGAAATTGCTAGTAGAATCTGGACAGCTTTAAGAATCACTACGGGAGAGTAAGTCTCATCGTAGTCAACTTCTTAAATTTGTCGAAACCCCTTTGCGACAAGTCGAGCTTTGTCAATGGTCACATTACCATTCGCATTTGTCTTTTTCTTAAAGATCCATTTATTTTCCACGGCCTTGCGGCCTTCCGTAATATCTACCAAGGTCCAAACTTAGTTTTCATACATGGATCCTATTTCGGATTTCATGGCTTCTAGCCATTTCTCGGAATCAACGTTTTTCATAACTTCTTCGTAGTTTGCAGGTTCTTCTTGTTCATTCAGAATGACAGTCATCATAAGACTATTGTAACAATTAGGAGTGGCACGAATTCTTGTAGACTTGCGAACCGCAGGAGTTTTTATGTGGTTGTATTGATCATTATCATTTGATTCTTTTTCCACGTTGGAGGGCGGTTTTGGAACAGCTTCTGTTGCGCTACTCGGAATCTAGAGAGAAGGATCAACAATATCATCTAGCTCAATTTTCCTTCCACTAACTCCTTTAGCGAGAAACTCTTTCTCAAGAAAGGTGTTGTTTTTTGCGACTAACGGTTTGCCTTCGGACCGGTTGTAGAAGGTATACCCAACAGTTTCCCTTGGGTATCCTACAAAGATACATTTTTCTGCTTTGGGTTCGAGTTTGTCAGAATGTAGTTTCTTGATATAAGCCTCACATCTCCAAACTTTCTAAGGTGAGAAGGGAAAATATCTAATGATACCGTACCTTATGTGATACCAAAATACCACCTGCAGATGTTACAAGAAGTATCTACGTAACTAATCAACAATGGAGTTCCGAAGATTGAAAATAATGCATCATTTGAGAGCCATACAAAACTAACAATATTTTTTGTGTGGATCATAAGACTAATATTTGTACGCACCAAAATCCCACTCGTTACTACCATCCAAGAAAACCAAACCGAATATACAAAGTTTATAACGAAAAAGTACATCTCGTGTGCTTGTGTCGAGTCGAGAAGATCCCAACAAGAACTCGCAATGGTTCGGAGAAGTATGCATGTCAGACGATCGGTATTTTGCCACAGTATTCTCGCCGAGTGGGCAGTGACATCGGCTGACTTTATTCTTAACGGTGCTTTTTAAGCCTCGTGTCTAAGTTTCTAGGGTGAAAACCCTATGTATGACCTTTGGTGGTTGTACTTGGCCAAAATGAAAATCCAGTAACTGATCATGATGGTTAGACCGAACAACGGCAATGTTTGTTACCTTTCTTAAGGCGTCGTTTTGGAGAAGTATTTTTTGAAGTCGCGAACAACGGCAATGTTTGTTACCTTTCTTAAGGCGTCGTTTTGGAGAAGTATTTTTTGGAGTCGCGGTATCAGCAACACCGGTGGTGATATTGTTGTTGCAATATTCTGTTTCTCTCGGAGGGGTCTTTGTTTTACTATTTTCTCTTCTTCTATTTTTCGGCTATGTGTATCATTTGTATCTAGACCTGCTCTAGTCATTATGTTTTTACAGAGGATGGGTGAAGAAATTGATATCAACTTAGTATTAAAATATTTTCTTTATCGAAAAAATTTAATAGAGATATATACACTTCAATTTTATAAACTATGACGCCGATTATTTGAGGTTATTATACAGTATGTGTACCTATATTTGTTGCATCAATAGTACCCATTCCATGCACATAGACAAGCGGTTTAAGCCTATGGCCGCATGCCAGTTGATTGGAGGGGCTTGCTGTCAAAAAAAGGGAGGGAAGTGTTGATTGTTTCTACGACATATGTATTGCTCAAAATTCAAATTTACACCAAAAACCATACAATGCTCGGAGCATACTACATGGATACCGTGGGATTCCCGTATTTTATTCACACATTGCCCAATCAAAAATCAATAGTCTCGGGTGGAGCAGATCACGGTTGAACCCAGTTGGATGAATATCGCCACTTTAGAGATAGAAATAGGATAATAGTGTGCACCAGTTTGAGTAGACATCAAGATCATAGGAAAAAATGGGTTCTCTTTGTGCAATCATCTCTGAAATTTTGATGACAACCTCAGTACTGGTACGAATAACTAATGGAACATATCTTCTAGTTGTTGGGATCCTGCAAATAAACAGAGTTCGGGATACCCAGTTGAATCAATTAGTACATCGTCAAAAAGACTACAAACACCCCACTCCAGCTTGCCACAAAACTGAGAGATCAATGAACCTACGTGATTTCCAGCATAAAGGTTGTACTATGCCCGCTAGAATGAGATATAATGATTTTGCAAGTCACATAGTAGATGTTGATTGAAAATTCTTTCCTGTAAAGCATGCCACTAGTAGAAAAAGGCTCATCGTCGGCGCACCAAAATCATCTACCACCGGCGAGTACCTGTTCGCCGGTGACCATCTCGCCGGTAGTAATGCGTTACAGCCGGCGCACTAAACAATTCGCCGGCGATAACTGAGCTTACCACCAGCAAGTAGACCCATTCGCCGGGGATAATGTCCCCTAACACTTGCGCACATATCTTCGCCATGGGTAATACAATTTGTTCACCGGCAGTATTATGTATCGGAGAAAAAGAAATAGACAGAATACACAGATTAATATAGGAATACACAGTATACAGGATAATGACAGCAAAATACATATTAACACAGTAAACAGTAGCAGTATCCACCAAATGTTCAATATAGCTAGGACATTGGTTCATATAGCATTATCAAAAAGCCTTTTCATAATCAATTAGGCAACTTTGACTCCCTTGTTTGTCTAATCAGCCGACGAAATCTCCAGCGTTCTCTTTTCCACAAAGCCCTAAGTCCATAACCATGGGCACTGCCGAGATTACTCCTTCTCAGATTGGCTCTTGAGCTCAATTTCACTTATAGATAGTAAGCAAACTTTAACTAATGCTTCGAGATCATCGATAATTTATATGACGAGCCCACCCGCCAAGGTGTTTGCGTAATGCACGCATTTTATTGTTCCATCTTTGTATCGGGGTACAACCAACAACTGGTCTTTCCCATACACTTTTGACCATGTCATAGAACCCTTCTCGGTTTAACCATCCAAGTACTCCCTCGGTTTCAAAATATAAGATGTTTTAGTTTTGTGAAAGAAGTGTATCTAGACCCTTTTTGGTGTCTAGGTTCACTCCAAACCTAGATGAACCTAGACACTAAAAGAGGTCTAGATATATTTTATTTACAAAGCTAAAACGTCTTATATTTTGAAACGGAGGGAGTACAAACTTGAAACGGCAACAACACCGAGGTCAAGGACTGTCAGTGGTCAGTAGTATGGGAGCATGGTCAGACAAACCATCAATACATTCTAGAGCACGTACAGAGACCATAGGGAATCTATCTTCCCAATCAGAGTCCATATAGTACATGATCTAGCTTTTTCGCATGTGGGTTCTAGAAGGCTGTTTTCCCCGGTGAATTGTCTTCAAACTATCGAAACCTCTCTTAAATCCAAGTTGTCAAGACCGCTTTGAATAATAAAGGAGGATGCTCGTTAAACCAACCTTTGATCTTCTCGAACGGAAATATAATCAAGTTGAAATCCCCTCCAATTAAAATCGTGTATGGGTTATCCTTTGCCAGATTCACCAACTCACAAATAAAGTTAGCCTTAAATTCATCTTGGGATGCCCCATAAACAACAACTAGCCTCCATGTAAAGTTATCATATTTGTTATGGATATAGAGTTTAACATGATAATCCCATTCGAGTAATCCAACACCTCCATAGAGCTAGTTCTTAAGCCTAAAAGGACGCCCCCAGACCATCCACGAGGTGGACGAGAGTGCCACACAAAATCAATTCCACTTGAAAGGCGGTTTTAGAAAACTCTATGTGAAATCTCGCCTACCCGTTTCCGATATGGCAACAAAATCCAAATTATGATCCCGAGTACAATCATCAATTTAAATTTTTTTAGCCAAGTCACCAAGACCTTTGCTATTAGAAAACATGCCATTCATCGGGATACTATTGGAAATTGTGTAACATCTAGCCTTTTTCGACGTGATTTATTTTTTTATTAGATAAAGATCTAGATTTCTGGCCTGATGCTTTGAGTTCATACAATTAACTAAGCCTAGCCTCATCTAGACCAATGTCTGACACCACACCAAGAAGATGAGAGAGAAGCTGGTCATCTGATGTGGCAATCACATCCTCATCATCTGAATATGTGATGTAACAAACAGTTGAAGCTTTAGGAGTAAGGCAGTCAAACTCCATATGCCTCAAGACGTTAGAAGAAACAATGATCTCTTTTTTATTCCTACCAAGACTAATGCCAACACTATTAAGTTTAGAAGACATAGTTGGTGATGAAAAAGAGAGAAAATACTTGGGTTTAGTGGATGGTGGTATACTAGAATAGGCGAGGTTGTGGTCAGCTTCCTGTGCATGGCCTTCTGCAAAGCATCGTCATCCGTCACAGATTTCCCACTTGCCATGCACCCATCTCTACCACTCCGACGTGACTCATTGAGAACATCGACCACTCTCATAGCCACCACAGGAGGTGTCGGTGGCGCCATGTCAGATTCATCTGCTGATGATAACGTTGGTGACCCAACATGCAAAAGAGTATCCGGGGTCGAGGGAGATATAATCGTAGTCAAATCCCCCTAAACCTCCACGGTAGAAGGGACGAAAACTAGGGAAGGCGAGGTTGTTGTAGAGCCCTCCCCCATCATGGACCGAGGCCGTTGCTGGGCTTCCTGGTCAGTGGCCAATGGGCCAGTCGCGGCCTTCAGCTGCAAGGGGAGCCCCACAACATCAGCGGGAATAGTGGTCATGGTGGGATGATGCCACCCATCAGCATTGGCCATGGTGGTCCACCCCCATCAGCAGCGTCCACCTGGTGTGCAGGCAAAGTGAGTCGCACAACGACAGAAGGGAGCGGCCCAGCGGTGGAGAAATGAGCTTCGTCCATCCCGTCCACCTGGTGCACTGGCAATGCAGGCTACTGGACGGCTGGATTTAGAGGCCCAGTGGGCGATGTGCAGCCAGCAGAGGGTCTAGGCGCTATGCCCTGCCCATGCGACCTGAAAGTCCTCCGGCCACAGAAACAGGTGCCCGCCTAGTTGCTCCAAAAACAACAGCAGATGATCCTCTGGGTTTGGCCACGGTTTCTTTTCCCCTCGGTGTTTGAGGGTTGGTGTTGAAAGGAGTCACAACTATGACCATTGGATCAATAGGTAAGATGGCCACAGTCTTTCCATGTGAAGTACCATGCGACTACGAGCCGTCAACCTCCATTTTGGTTGCTTGTGGATTTGAAGAGCTCCCCTGTCCCAACTGCGCATATTTTTTCTTAGCCTCGTGTAGTTCCTAATCATCAAGATCATCCCTTTATGCCTCCATAAAAAGGCATGAATTTAGGATCTAGTACAATGCCAACTTTCTCGTGGCGAAAAAACAAAAGTCATAACCCTTGAGTCTGAGCGTAGCGGTCACCGCAATAAATGGACTCTTCTCATCCAATTGTTTTTTGTAATACATTTGGATTCATCATAGCAACCAGAACCCGCACAACATTATAAATATGTAGAGTGACAAGATCCACATCCACATTGGTGCCCAAGAGCGAACCAATGGCCCAGAGTCCATGAAAATGCCTGGCAGTATTAGGCACTCCTTCAACATGAACCCATACCTGCTGTAGCTCGGACTTGTGTTGTACATCTTGTACTTCCCACACAATGATCTTGAAGGGTATTGGAAGAAGGGACACCCCATGCGTATGCCATCAACCCTCTCAAGATCCTTAAAAGAAGGCTAATTAATCAAGAATACATCCTCACCCTCTTTGATAGCCTCCCACATCCACTGATTATTAAGAGGGAAAATTCTTGCCATTTGAGCCTCAATAACAGTTGCAGGCACAACATCCCCAACAATAGTTACCTTCGCGATGGGAGTTCGTTTTGGAGCAAGGTGGCCTTTCAACACACTGTAAGGCAACTGCAGAAAAATAGTATCATCAGTCCCGTTACCAGTGACAAAAGCAGACGTCCTAGGTAGCTTCAGAGTTAGACATATTATCACAAACCAAACAGCAGTGCTGAATCGGGTAGTCTCTAGTATCATGTGAATCAACAAAACACTTCCAACATTTCACTGCCTTCTTAACCATTCCCTGTCCCCAAGGCTGAGCAATAGCCTGGTCATTCATCGTAGCGGGCACTTGCATCGGAACAGCCTATGAAGGAATCACAGACACAAAAGTACCAACACACGCAAAAACCGTTGCTTAGTTGGTGCAAAAACATGCTATATCGTCTGAGAAGTCACCTGTGGTAAAACATGTTGTAGCTGCAGCGGCCCATGGTTTTCCGTACCAGGCTTAACATTCTTATTTTTCTTCCTTTTGTTCCGCGGAGCTGCTCCTTGTTGCCCCGGCTGATTTCCAGGTATCTGCGACTAAAATGGAGGAAACACAGGTGCAGACTGCAAACCATTGTTAAAAATCTGTTGCATACTGTTGTGTACCTATAGGAATCCCGTCATCAGAAATTGCTGTTGTATCTGGGGAAATTGCATGTACGACATCTGTTGTGGAGACATGTACGCTGGAAAGCCGGGCTGTCTAGACGGCGGCAGAAGCGTCATGTGCCCTACCGCCCCCTGCGGCGCACCCACCGACTGCCTCAGCGCCTACGCACCCGAGACCCCCTATGGAACCTGACCTTGTTGAAGCTGGACCTAACCTTGTTGAAACTATTGAGGAAGTGGTGGACAAACATGCCCCATAGCGTTGCCACCTTGTTGAAACTATTGAGGAAGTGGCTGTTGTGCCGGTCCCAACATTGCCCTATAGCAGCGACGACATGTGTTGTAGCAGGTTGTAGTGGATGAAACCAACCAGAGCAAACAGGGTCCCACAACGCCCTGAAACGTCGTTTGAGGTGGCCCCACAGCCTAGGACGCATGAGACATTGTACGTGATCTCTGGTTCTGCTCGGCGACGGAAAATAATTCTACGAGACCTTGTCTACATAATCAACCTCGTGGACCAACTCATGTGATTTATGCGTGTCCAAGAGAGACAAAAATCTTATCATTTAAGTGTCTATTTTTAGATCTAAACTGCCATGAATGACATGTGTCAATCACAGGTGTTGGTCCACAGGGTTGATTTTGTAGACCAGATCCCATAGAATTATTTTTCACGCAGTCGTCATTTCCTCTGAGGTCCCGGTTGCCTGAACATATCGAGAACATGTAATGGAGTGACACAACGGTTTGTTGTGAAAATAGCCATCTTCCTCCATATTTAAATCGTATTTTTAGTTAAATAAATGACCAAGAATCTCTCTAACCTTGCTACTAATAACTAGTTATTGCAAAGATGTGCAATTCTTTATTTTAAATTGTGTTGTGCAGGAAATCACACTTTTAAGACGAAATCGGGAGCTATTAATGAAGATTATGTGGTTGCCTACACAACCAAGCAAACCAGGGTCGAAATTAGCCTCCAGTAGGCTTAATGACCAACGGTACAGCCAAGGTCCATCCGTACGGCTCGCCCGTATCAGGTGGCAGTAGCTCCATCAAGTTAAATCCTATAACTTTCGTGAAGGCGCCTGTATATTTTGAGGTCCTAGCCGCCACGCAGGAAGCCCCCATTCTCAAATTACATCACAACAACATCAAAGAAGATCCATCACCATAATTCATCTTCTCCATCCTCCATCCTCTTCATAGCCATAGCCATTAGTTTGTACTTGAGATCTCCTCGTGATTCGGTGATCATGGTAAAAATATTTGATTTCAAGATAAGTATTTTATAATGTTTTCTATCATTGATCTTATTGTTACTGAGTGAGTAGTACTCACAGGCTACGGGTTGGGGTGAAATCTCACAGTGATTATGTGTATATGATTCATGGGAGTATTGTGTATTGATTGAATAGATATTTTTGTATCTTTGTTTTTTTGTCTCTTGTCTCGATCTATGGACTTGTAGGTATCCAAAATCTCATAAATTGATAAAGGCTTTAGGTAAGATGAATGGTAAACGGTGATCTCGTAGGCCAGTGACATAAAGGGGAGTACCGTCTTCGCTTAGTGATCTATTTGGGAGCAACATCAACATCACTTCTTAAAGCTTTGATCTGTGTTTCACTTAATAATTGTTGTAGCCTGATGCTTCGTGGTATAACGGTTGGATCAAAAAACTATTGCTATGCATGTGACTTGCAGTGGCTCTAGTATATTTGGATGTGCTGCCCATAAATTTTATTTTTGTTAAATCATTACACATGAATATACGTATTATTATCTTTATCCCATATGATGTGCAGCTGCAGGTGAATCTTCAACCCTAACATATCTCTGTCCATTGCAACAATCAACGATTAAAAGTATATTAGAAAAGACCGGTAAACGAAGGTAAAACGAACAAACAAGTCTTATAGATGTGTCTCATTTAAATTCCATTTAGCATTGTTTTCCAAGGTTTGATTAAACCTAGATCTACTAGGGAAAAACTACTATACTACATCTGTAAATCCGGATCGAAGGTATCGGACCCCTCCATAGCCCCATACACGGCGGCCGCCAGCCGAAGCCCCTGCAGCGACAAAAACAGCCTCACTGCATAGCCATCGACGATCTTGCCCTGCTTGGGAGAGTCGACGATGAGGACCTTGCTCTTGCGGATTGAATCTTCTCCGGCGAAACCTTCAATCGCACAGCTCCGGCGACGATGGCTTCCTCCGCTCCCAATACCTAGCCGGCAGTGAGGGATAGCCCACCCCTGCCCAGAAATCATCGAGAAGTTCCTTGGCAGTCAAGTTCCGTACGGCTAGATTTGAATTTCCAGCCCCTTCAATGGTCGCCTCCGCGACCCGAATAGCCGCATGTACGTCATCCGTTGAGTTCTCGTCGGACGGGCAGGCAAAACGAGAACCACCAGGCCCTGGAGACAGCGGTGAGGAGAGGACTGGCTACCACGGCGACGACGACGCGGATGACCGGCGGTGGCAGCCCACCCACATTCTCCTTTTTTGCACGGAGCTTCCTCTGTCATCGAATGAAGCGCTGTCCGCAATATATTGTAGAGTTGGGTAAATAACTAAATCGAGTGATTGCTTTTCAATGTCTCTGTGTATTTAAACCTAATTTTTCTTCTTAATTTTTGTCACCGTAACATAAAATGTAAATTAGCGCGAACATTATGGGATCATGCGCTAAGATGGACCCTAAAGTAGAGAAAACCGGAAAATGGACTTGCTTGCATAAGCGTGTCGTCGATCTTGCGCTGTATTCCATGGGCTTCATATTTGAGTCTGGGCTTTGCAGCGCTCAGATTTTGTTGAGGCTATTACTGGTGTGTTTAAGAGGTTCTATCCAAAACTCCTAGGGGCCCAAAGCCCATACCTTTCCCATCCCCATCTCGTCGGTGATAAGGTCAACGAGGCGGCCATGGCTTCGCCGCCGGTGACGACGCCCGCCTCCACTCGCTCTCGCCGCGGCCGCCCGCATCGTAAGTGCATCTCACTCCATGCTCCTGTCTCTCCTGGGCGGTTTTCTTCTGTCTCGTTTGGTTTATCGAGTCGGTGCGTTGGGGGCTTGGTAAGATTCGTCGGTACGACGCGGTGCCGCGAGCACAGAGCATAGAGCATTAGTGCTGAGCCTGCTTGAATTCGCTTCAGCAGAAGAGCACGGCGGGGAGGCTGGTCAGCTTGGCGGCTTGAGCTGCCGTCGCCGCCGCTAACTTGCTTTTGTTAATTATTAGAGCACCTTCACTCTTCCCAGACCGAAATCCGGCGCTATTTAGCACCGGATGGGTGGACCTTTTGGAATAGGAATAGCCAAATTCCCACTCGCGTTATCGGGATCCGTTCGCGCAAATTCTCCCAAAATTTGACAAAACACGGCGAAATTAGTACTAATTTCGGAGATTGCATTAAAATATAGGCAAGTTCATACATATTATGTCAAATTCGGACATATACCCGAATTCGACTTGCAGTAGGCTAAAAAGACTTGAAAAACATAGAAAAATAGTAAATGGCGAGAGGATGCTGCCGCTGGGCCTTTCACATGCTGAGGCGGCGGTAGAAGACGGTGTAGTCGCCATCGTCGTTGTCCTCGTCTTCATCGTTAGGCGTCGTCACTGCAGCGATGAGGCGCCCGGCCCGGACTCGTCGTCGTCATCGTCGAGGAAGATGAGCGGCGCGCCCTGGTAGGCGCGCTCTCGCCGAGCTCTGCGCGTAGCCTCGCGCTCGGCTTGCTCCTGGAGGCTCCGGACGCGCTCGGTCTCCTCCCGCTCCCAGTCTGTCCTGTACCAGGTGCACGCGTCAGGGGACGGCATTGGTGGGACGTCATTCAACGACGCCACCATCCAGAAATCATAACGTTCGAAAGGGCATACGCTACACGTGCAGGAGGGGAGAAAGAATATACTCCCTCCGTCCTGAAAAGGATGTCACAGATTTGTCTAAAATTTGGATGAATCTATATACTAAATAATGTCTAGATATATTTAAATTTAGGAAAATCTACGACATCCTTTTGAGGACGGAGGGACTATATGCATTGCTTCACCTCAGAAAAATAGAATATGTGTGGCGTGAGATGCCTTGCCTCCCTCTCGACCATTGCCATTCCCTAACTTTCACTGCCTCTGCCTTGGGTGTTTGTACCAACATACATACCATTAGCAAAGTATCAGATCACTGTTTGCGTAAGAAAAAGTATCAACTTATTGTTGCGGATTCTGGATTGCCCCAATATTCCCATTCATCAAGGGAAACTTGATGTAACCAACTAAGGATTCTGCAAAATTCCCGTCGGTTTGAAGCTAAGTCTTTGCTTGGTCCCCCAGTTTCGCATCTGTAAATGTGAAGGTGCTTACATACATCTATAAATATCACCTCCCAGTTATCTCTAGTCCTCCACACCCTCCTCCTCTGGACATCAACCCGCTCCGGCACTTCTCCTTTGCATCTTGAGTCTTTATACAACCTTTCGTCTAGCTAGTCGGCTGGTACCAACACTTTGCGGTGCAGAGTGGCCTGACCTCCTGCCCTCCTCCGGTAAGTATACATGAGATTGCAATCACTGAATATTACCTCTTAATTGCTGGTTGCATTTATCATTCAATAGTAAAGTGATTGATCCCATCAATAATAGTACATGTGAAGGTACATATTTCTCTTGAACTAGTAAAACATTATTTATTTACACGGTCGATATATAATCCCCCTATCAATAACTTTGAAGAGGTTTCTTTCTATATCTTCAACTCAATAGATCTTGATTGATTGCATGCAGAATCTCAATCAACGGCACCGACATCGATCAATCGATGGAGACTGTTGGCATTCCGGCAGCAAGCTGGCTGGTGGGCAAGGCGCTGAGCCCACTGTCTGGCGGCATGCTGGAGGCGTGGGCGGCCAGCACAAAGCTCGGATCTAACATAGAAGCCCTGAAAATGGAACTTCTGCATGCGCAAGCGATGCTTAACAATGCCCTCGGCAGGGATATCCATAACCCCGCCTTGGCTGAGCTGCTTGACAAGCTGCGGCAACTGGCCCATGTGGCTGATGACGTGCTCGACGAGCTCGACTACTTCCGCATCCAGGATGAGCTTGACGACACCTATAATGCTGCCGATGTGCATGCTGCTGGCTGCCTCCAAGATCTCGCTCTCAATGCTCACCACACAGCCAGAGCTTGTGCGAACAAATTCAAGTTTCCTGTGCATATGTGTGCTGCCCGGCACGACGATCAGAATGAGCAAGATGGCGGTGGCATAAAAGGATGCCTCCTCTCAGGCCTCCGTTTTTCTAGCGGCTGTGAGATCAGATCCTCACAGCCGACACTCACCAACCAGGGTGTCCAGGGGATTCATGGCGGATGCATGCCTATAGCTTCCCAGAAAGTCAGTAAGTATTTCCCTCGTTGCTCCTTACTACGACCTATTAACCATGATGCTCAAACTGGTGCTGGACCATCCAAGATAAAAAAGAGAAATGGTATCACCGAAACACCAAAATTGAAGTTTGATAGGGTGGAAATGTCTAGAAAGATGTTGGACCTTATAAAGCAGTTGAAGCCTGTATGTGCTAAGGTCGCCACCATTCTAAATCTAGAGCTACTGAACTCTAGCCGCACCTCTACCCAAGACATTGCTATAAACAGACCCAAGACTACCCCACAAATTATAGAGCCCAAGTTATATGGAAGGGATAGCCATAAAAAGATTGTCGTAGATGAAATTATTAATGGTGAATGCTGTGAACTTACTGTTCTTTCTATCGTTGGCCCGGGGGGTATTGGGAAGACAACTTTCACACAGTACATATATGAACAGATCAAGAGTCATTTCCAGGTTACTATTTGGATATGTGTCTCTCTTGATTTTAATGCAAACAGGATGGCACAAGATATTGTGAAAAAGATCCCTGAAGTTAACAATGAAAACAAAAATTGTAGTGACGAAGAACTTATCGAACAAAGATTAAAAGGAAAGAGGGTTTTACTTGTCTTAGATGATGTGTGGAAACATCATGAGAATGAGTGGAAAAAACTAATAGCTCTGTTCAGAAAAGAGGGGGCAAAAGGTAACATGGTTATAGTTACGACTCGAATACCTGAGGTGGCATACATGGTTAAGACAACAAAATCCTCACTAGAATTGGAGCGCCTGTGTCCTGCAGATATTATGTCTTTCTTTGAAGAATGTGTATTTGCTGACCAGAACCCATGGGTTGACCATCCAGAACTATTTGATGTTGGGAGCAAAATAGTGGACAAATTGAAAGGTTCCCCTCTTGCAGCAAAAACCGTTGGTAGATTACTAAGAAGTAACTTTACAATGAACCACTGGAGAAGCGTCCTAGAAAGTAAAGAATGGGAATCAGAAACGGACGACAATGATATTATGCCAGCTTTAAAGCTCAGCTACGATTATCTTCCTTTCCGTCTACAGCAATGTGTTTCTTTTTGTGCTTTGTTTCCTGAAGATTATGAATTTGGTAGTGAAGAGTTGGTTCACTTGTGGATCGGACTTGATGTTTTACATTCATGTGACCAGAAGAGAAAAAGAATTGAAGATGTTGGACTGTGCTATTTAAATGACTTGGTAAATCATGGATTTTTCAAAATGAATAAAAGGGAAGATGAACGTCCGTATTATGTCATCCATGACTTAATGCATGAGTTGGCAGTGAAGGTTTCATCGTATGAGTGTCTTAGTATCTATAGTTCTAACGTTAGGGACATACAAATTCCCCCATCTGTACGTCACTTGTCTATCATCGTAGATAACACAGATGTCAAAGATAGAATCTCTTTTGAAGACTACGGTGGGAACTTGAGTGGGTTAGGTAAAAGGCTGAAAGTTGAAAACCTACATACTTTAATGTTATTTGGCGATTACCATGGAACTTTTGCCAGAATTTTTGGTAGATTGTTTAGGGAAGCTACAGCCCTTCGGGTCATATTTTTATCCGAAGCATCATATCATTTGGAGGATATACTGCTCAACTTTTCAAAACTTATCCATCTTCGTTACCTCAGGATCAAGGCAGTGTATTACTGGGACTTGTGCATACCAACTGCTTTGTTAAGATTGTATCATTTAGAGGTCATTGATCTGCAAAGTGTGCATAAGTGTGTTATTCCATCTAGACATATGAGCAACCTTGTAAAATTGCGTCACTTTCTTGTACCCAAAAATATGTTGCATCTCCATTCTGACATTTTTGGTGTTGGAAAACTAAAAAAAATCCAAGAACTAAAGGAATTTAGAGTGGGAAAGGAGAGAGAGGGTTTTGAACTGAGTCATCTCGGGCAATTGACAGAGATTGGAGGGTCACTACGCATCTATAATCTTGAAAATGTGCAAACAAAAGAGGAAGCAAACGAATTAAAACTGATACACAAGAACCATGTAAGAAACCTCGTATTAGAATGGGGCTTTCAGCGTTCTAATAAGGATCCTTTAAAAGAAGAAAATGTACTTGAAAGCCTCGTACCACCTAGCGATCTTCAAGGGCTAAGCATTAGAGAGCATGGGGGCACTAATTGCCCATCATGGCTATGCACGAATCTGACACTTAAAAGTTTGGAATCCCTAAGTCTGGATGGTGTATCTTGGAAGAATCTTCCACCTCTGGGAGAGATGTGGATGGTTAATGAGCGTGGTGAAGAGTATCAGGGCTGTAGTATCGCACCTCCAAGCTTTTATAATTTGAAAATGCTACAATTGAGTAACATATCTGGGCTGAAGAAATGGGTTGGAAATGGTGCTTGTCCTCTCTTTTCTCACTTGGAAGTGCTCATCATTAGATGTTGCCCTGAACTCATCGAGTTGCCGTTTTCACATCGTGCTTGCTCTGAGTCTGAGGCACATCGGGAGGAGAAAATGGGTTGGTTTCCTAGATTGCGCGAGCTTGACATTTATGACTGCCCGAAACTAGCGTCATTGCCTCCTATCCCTTGGCGAACAGGTGCTCCGTGCTCTGCTAAGATTTCAGGAGTGAGATCAAGTTTTATGCGGCTGATTTACCCATTCAGATGGAAAGATATATTGGAGATTTGGGGAAAAGGTGGCCAGTATGGTTTGTCATGGAATGGGTTGAATTTCTCTAATCTAACTGATCTAGAAGTGTTGTATGTGCATATATTCTTGCCTGGACCGATATCCCTGCCGCTAGATGAACTCCAATTGCTAGCATCTCTGAAGAGGATCAAGATATCTGGTTCAAGGACTGTCTTGTCACCGGTTCAAAGCGCAGGCCATGTCACATACCGGTTTCCAGTTGAAGACCTCCAGATCAGTTGTTGTGATAATAGTGGGAAAGAATTGACTATGCTGCTCTCTCTCTTTCCGAACCTCTCAAAGCTGAAAATAGACTTCTGTAAGAATATAACTGGATTGGGTGTGACGGAAATTGTAGAAACTGTTTCTCGAGGTCAGCAGCAGCAGCAGCAGCAGCAACAGACAAGAGAGGAGGAGGAAATAATAACAGCAGCGGCCGCACCAGAAGGACTGCTCCTCCTGCCTCCCCAGCTACAGGAGTTGATGCTTATAGGCTGCAAAAAGATAAGCTTACTCTCCAACCAACCGCACGATTACCACGCAGCAGGAGGGGGAGGGGGAGGTGGCCTCCAACGTCTCCACTCCCTCCGCTCCTTGCGTGTAGACTGGTGCCCCGAGTTCCTCTCCTCCTATCCGTCATCGTCCTCCCCTTTTTTCCCTTTCCCAACCTGCCTGCAAGACCTCACCCTATCCAGCTTGAAGCACGTGGGGACACTGCAAGCCCTCTCAAACCTCACCTCTCTCACCCAATTATCCTTGTCTCTTTTGGAGGATTCGAGAGACGAGGGCTTATGGCCTCTCCTCGCCCATGGCTGCCTCACAAAATTATACCTCCATACCTCCGATTTCTTCACCGGTTCCGATCCCTCACGTCTGCATGTGAAAGAGGTTTTTTCCCTATCCTCCAAGCTCTTTGATCTGAGTACAATCCACAACACAGGATTCCTTGCTGCACCTATCTGCAGCTTCTTCTCTCCCACCCTCACCAAATTGAATCTCAGTTTCGGCAAGGTGGATCACTTGACACGGGAGCAAGAGGAGGCCCTTCAGCTCCTCACCTCTCTCCATGAACTCCAGTTCTCTGGGGCAAACGGCGAGCTGCAGCGCCTCCCTGCAGGGCTGCACAGGCTTACCAAGATCAAGCAATTAAAGATCTTTGGATGTTCGTCCATCCACTCGCTGCCCAGCCTTCCGACCTCTCTGCGGGAACTAGAGATCAAGAGATGTGGTGCCATCATGTCGCTGCCCAGCCTTCCGAGTTCTCTGGAAAAATTGGAGATCTCTAACTGTAATGCCATCAAATCCTTGCCCAGGGATGGCCTGCCAAGTTCAATGCGAGAGTTAGATGTCCATGATGGCAACAGCGAGGAGCTAAAACGGGCATGCCGCAAGCTAATAGGAACCATCCCAATAATCAGAGCTTGACCTTCCAAGGTACGTAACAAACAAACACTCCCTCTCAATCTCTCTACCTGCTTGCGAGTTCCTTCCCCTGCCTTTTCAATTCCTTACTTCATTAGCACCAAAATATCTTTTTGTTTGCTTGGTTCATCGCACTTACAGTCATTTCATCTAAATAACTCACTTGGTTTAATCTACTGTACAGGGTTCTTGATGGATTTGTATATTCTTTTAGCCTCCTAAAATACTCTCTCCATTGAAGCACGGTTTCCGGGTGCCAGCGGCAAGCATGGCAGCGACATGGGTTGTTATGGACTGCTGTATGGGTTCGGTTTGAAAAATTAAGTCCTTGTTTGAAGCCATCCACAATCCCACTATTAACGTATGTTTTCCCTTATCCCGCAGACAACAAACCGTTATTTTCCCAGTTTATGCTGTAACTTCAAAAGTCCAAACAGTGTGTGCTCATAATATTGTGCAGGCTCGACCATGGAGTTGTAAATTCTTCCATCTCCGTATAACTCTCTGCATTCACGCACTGCTCCAACATCCTAGCCTTGATATGATACGTAAGATCACAGTTCCCTAATTCTACACATCAAGTCAAAATTTTCTCGTTTAATTTAACTCTATACTGGATAACCTATTGTCTGAACAAAGTTTATCTATTTATTACTATGCAGGGCTGGATGTTGGAGTTAAACATTGTGTTAACGTTGTAGATTTCGCTCCATCCATGTACAGTCAGCAGATGAGAGTCATATGCGGTATCTTCATCCTATAGATAAATCCATAATTCTGGTAAGTATCTGTAAATATGACTCTAACTCATGTTGCACCATACCATGTTTTCCTATTTAATGCCTAGATGTTCCAGAAAAAACATTAAAATTATACTATATTAAGAAATACCATGCAAGTTTTCTTATGCTTCTTCTGGTTGCTTCTAGATAACTTTCATTTAGGTTTTGGTTGTCACTCATACAGACTTGGTGGTGCCGTGGTGCACTGTGAGGGTCAGATCACCAAGGCATAATAGTGGAAGAAATGAGACTCGGTGATTTAATGAAATAAGGTTTGTATTTCTTACAGTTTGGTTCTATATTGATGCCGATACACAAGGTTATCTTGCATTCATCATAACGGTTTCTTCATGAAATTTAATGAATTGCAGGAACTTACAAGAATACTCACCAGATGCATGATTTGTTTTGAGTACCTGGAGCCAATTCAGATCTCGGGCTGTCATTAGCTGGTACGCCCAACATTCTTCCTATGATCCGTATAGAAGTATAAAATATTACTTGTGTAATTATTTTAAGTTCCAAACTTTCAGACTCAACTATGTTCCTGGTGTTGTTGCTTGTACAACTTTGGGAATCATCAACGTAACAGGGACATGTCTGTGAAGGCACAACTACCATTGGTGCCTTCACTGGAAGGTTCGTTAAAGCTACTGAAATTCATGATTCCTTTAGCTATGCTAGATTGTACTCAATGTGCAAGTGTCAAACTCTTACTTCCTCATGAGACCTTGGTTAGAGAATTTTCTGCTTTCTTGATAAGTTGCTAGTCTAGCTTTTGAGCACACTTACATTGTCTGTATTCATTGCCACATTAAATAAAATATACTATAAGAGAGTGTTGAGTTGATACATACAGTCATAAAGATAAAGAACACTTGTTGTTAGGTGATTGATGAACACTGATTGAACAAAAAGACTTGAGGTTGCTATTTCGTATTCATAAACCCCCGAGAGTTAAGTATGCGAAGTTGATTTTATTCTCTGATTGATCCGGAATACCTTATGACCCACCAATGCCAAAACCAGAGCATATGTCATGAGCCTTGGTTATTGCAATCTGAATATTTAATGCGTATTGTTAAGTTTGATGTTCCTCTTGTCTGATGTCTTTCAAAGCCAGTCATTCTTTTTGCATAACTTTAGTTTCACTAGCCTCTTCAACACCTGGCATTGTATTCCTTGATCATATCACATACACTCCGCCAGTGTACATATACAGAATCCAGAAGCTAAACAATTTCTTCGACACCATACCTACCTATATACTGCATCTTTATCTATTCCAGAGTAGTTTGATTATGCCTTAAGTGCACTCATCAAATTCGAGAAGAGACTCAAAATGCACTTTATTGTCATCCTCATGCAAATTCGTCATCATGAAGAGCTATATTTGTCAGCAGTGATGCCTCTCACACACAAATGAAAAAATAAAGAAAGGAAAAGAGAGGAGCACCATTCAAAAAGATCGAGGGTTCATCCTCAGACAGGAGGAAATTGTCAACATCGCTTCCATACTGATGTGCAGAATGGCTAATGGAACTACTGCGTATGCAATAAAGATATTGCTAACATCTCTAGCATCGCCAATTGTTTGGCATGATTCCATTCTCTCCCACATACCCTGGACATTTATTCTTCCAATGACTGGCATGCGAAAACTTCTTTGTACTGGAGTTGAACTCTTATTTAGCTTTACAATCTGGATTACAGATTTGCTCATTCTTTGATTTACCTTACCAAGCTCCAGATAAGCTTTCCACAAATACAAAGTAGATAGGAAACACTTTGGCCGTTGACCAGTGAGAACCACTATCATGTGATGAGAGATTCTAGATCATGACGAGGTAATTTCACTAGATATACCTGCTCTTGGAAGGTTAACGAGGTACTCAAATTGTTGGCTACCCTTGTTTTCTTTTGTTCATGACATTGAAGTCAATCAACCTAGCGACGTAGTGTTCAAAAACTTTGGAGCTCTATCGTTGATGCTGCTCACTCTCATAAAATGAAACCCATCTCCATTCTTTCCTGGCAATGAATAAAGTTGTTATTTAAGCTTGTGCTCAATTGCTAGATGCTACTTTGATGAGTTTGTGGAAGTGTCTCGACTGAAGTCTATGCAGGTTTTTAATAGTAGTTGTTTGCACATGAACACTTGTTTGCAATCTATCTATGCTAAGCTTTCAGGCTTCACAAGCACATGGGGAAGGTCAATCAGAAGCCCAGGTCCTGTAAAAAGGATTCTGCCATTTACTGCTGTTCCAGAAGTGTCTTTCTCCGGGGACGTATCAGCAAGCTCAAAGTTTGACATGGACTGTCCATTGTATTTGTCGCTGTAGCAAGTTTCTTCCTAAGAATGTTTGAATAGACAAAATGGGCTGTTCGCACTTATTCTTTTGAATAGAGAATGGGCTGTTCGCACTTATTCGGGCTTGACGTGTAATATATATATGAGTAAAAGTTCTGTCCCCCCTCTTGTTTGCGACGATGAGGTGCTCTAAGGAATAAGTAATATTCTCAGTTGTCAAATCAAGAAGTCGCCCATCATCTATCTTGGCTTTCCCCTCCATCTAAAAAAAGCGAGAAAGGAAGACTTTTAGGCATTGATTGATAAAATTAGAAGCCGCCTCGCCTCATGGAAAACACTCGTGCTGATGCAATTGGGACGACACATTTTGGTTCAATCGGTCCTTAGTGCGATGGCCATTTTTCACCTTCTGTCATTGGAGCCGCCTCAATGGGTGTTTAGAGCCATAGACAAAATCAGGAGGGCGTTTTTATGGAAGGGTACTGATGCCGTCGTGGGGGGCTAAGTCTTTAGTGAACTGGAAGGCAGTATGTCACCCAAAACCTCTTGGGGTCTCGGTATCTTAAACCTTGAAATAATGATCACTGCGGTTTATCAGGCCCACTTCAAGGCAAAGATTAATTGTGATTCTGCCAACGCAATCTGGAAGGCTTGGGCTCCTCTTCGGTGTAAGATCGCCCTATGGCTTTTCATTCGAGGGCAAGTATGAACTGCGGATCGCCTAGCCAAACAAGGATTGCAACATAATGAGAAATGTGTGATGTGCAATGGGGCGGATGAAAATGCACAACACCTCTTCTCCGGTTGCGCTGTCGCCAACATTTTTTGGAGCAACATTTTGGTCTGGATGGGCATGCATCAGGTCGTCCCACTCATGAACCGTCTGTTGAAGGAATGGTGGCAACACACTTTGGACAGGGATAGTTCTTGCACTACTAAGTGAGTGAGAGGAGAAGCAGCTCTCGCACACTCCTGCTTCGATGCCACATCGCGGGAATGCGCCGAGCCGAGCTCATATCTAGGTATCTCTTTTATATTTTTTGTTCGGAAAATTATTTATGAGTCATTAGCGAACGCGTTAAATTAGCCGTTTTCGGGTTTTTCTGGATCGTGGGCTATGGTGGTTCGGACGTGGGTTGTGCCCCACGACCTACACACATATCCTTCTAGTCCATTGCGCCGCCGCCTTCGTCTTCCCCATCCCGTCCTGCGGCGTGCACCGCCGACTCAGGACATTAGGCCTCCGGAACCTCGCCTCTCAAAGACCTACACAGGTGATGGGCGATCAGGTTTTCGGAGAGCGCTCTTAGCGCGACTAGTGGCAACCACGACGTCGTCCTCTGACGAGTTCCCCAACGACACTTCTTCCCGGACGTCTGTAACCTCTTCGACAACATCAACATGGGTGACAACTCTGCCACCAACATTGTTGCATCAGCTGCCCTCGCTGATGCTCAGGATGCTCAAGCCGCACCGTATGTGATCCTACTCTCTCATTCAGATTTTGCTAGAGTTTATGATCCCAGCGTGTGCATTAGATGTGATAGGATTATCTTGCTTAGATATGATCTGTTCGTCCACTCTGTTAGTCTACATGATTAGTTTTGGTACTTTTTATATTATCATGCTTTATTAGTATATTATTCGGATTAAATCATATGAATATTTGCTTATATTTTCAACATTCCATAAACCTGATTATAGGCAAATGTGTCCAATCGGCGTTGATGCTACTGCAAACCGTCTCCCTTTGATGGTTCGCATTATAATAGATTGCGCATGAGAGCAATTCTCTAGTTTCAAAATCTGAACTTCTATAGCACACTCAAACCTGAGAGAGAACTTAATGCTACACATCAGGAAGCCTTTGAGACAGTTGACGCCATGTTTAAGGCGGCTCTATTTAGTGTTCTTGGGAGCAACATTGTTGACCCGTATATTACATTTGAGCATGGCAAGGACACATGGGATGCGCTCGGGGCTAATTTGGGGCCTCGGATGCTGGCACTGAGTTGTATGTCTTGGAGCAATTTTATAATTACAAGATGACTGAAGAGCACGCCGTTGTTGAGGAAGCTCATGAGATACAATCATCAACTAAAAAATTTAGCAGTTCAAGTGTACGTTACCAGACAAATTTGTGGTCATAATTTTGCTACTTCTATGAAACATAAGAGACAAGAGTTTTTCGTTACGAATCTCATTGGGCCTCTTTATGTGAAAGAGAAGGCGAGAGCAAAGGACACACATGCTCGAGGATTTGAGGTAGCTTATAGTGCCAACTTGGTACAAAAGAAAAACTTCCCATCCCACAAGTTCAAAAATAAGAACAAATCTGAAGAAAAAGGTTTGATGGCAAGAATAAGGCCACGCACTCAACCAACTTGAAGAAGAAAAATGACAAGAAGAAATGCTCTTTTCACATTTGTGGTGATCCTGATCATTGGTCTCCTACCTGTTCTAATCGGTTCGATAAGCGTCAGCATGGGAACATTGACAAGACCGCTAATTTGGTTATTATCAGTGATACTGAGATGAAGGACGTTTGGTACGGTATTTTTTCTACTATCATTTCCGTATGTGCTTCACCTGAATGGTTGATAGGCACCAGTGCCAATACACTTGTATATTCTGATATTCTCATGTTTTGTTCTTATCAGGTCTTAAGGACTTCTTTTGTGTTGATGCGAAACGGCTCATGTTTCTGTTCATGGTGTTGGTACGGTAAATCTGAAGTTTACTTTGGGAAAGACTGTACAACTGAAGAATATGCAACACATTCCCTCTATCAATAAGAATCTCGTCAGCGGATCGCTTTTATGTCGAGATGGTTTGAAGTTGATTTTTCAGTCCAATAAAGTTGTAATTTTTAAGTATGAACAATTTGTGAAAAAAGGTTATGAGTGCGGATGCTTGTTCCGTTTATCTTTATCAGACTCATGTACTAAATTTATTAAACATATTTGAAATGATAATGAGTCTAATATTTGGTATTCACGACTTTGTGATATTAACTTTGGTTGCATGACACGACTAGCGAATATGAGTTTAATTCTGAAATTTACCACCGTCAAATGCAATAACCTAGATTTTTTAGTTGCTAATTAATTTTAGCTAAATGATAATTGACTTCTAACTATTTTGATTTTTGCTAATCTTTAGTGCTTAAACCGGTTGTTAAAACGTGCATGCAACAAAACTAGAGAAACTAATCTAAAAAAAAAACTAGACTAGCAAAGCAAGAATGCATGTGTGTCGTTTGGAGATTTGCATGCATGAAGAGATAGAAGTAGATTAGTACCAGACTACTAGCTAGTACGAGATTGCATGAACAATTAATTAGGAGAGGTACCGTGTCTTAGTATTAGGGTGCAGATAATTTGCTGGCAGTACACTAGTGGCTGAGTCATTCTTATTTTTTTGCGTGTAGCTGTGCATGGGAATTAGACTGTGTACCATTGACGCGTGCACTAGGGTAGCTCTTTGAAGATAGCACGTAGACGTTTCCAGGATAGGTCAAGCGGCAAGGTCGTACTAGATATTTTAGCATTCAACCGACTATCACCAGCTATAAATAGACGCTTAGGTTGCTGCCTCAAAGCACACCATCGACCAAAAGAGAGAAAGCCAAGCCAGAGAGAGGGCAGAGAACATTGCCGTGTACAGATGAAGATTCATGTGCACGCGATGAATATATACAGAGAGAGAGAGAGAGGTGCCGTTAAATTAGATGATAGCCGATAGTCCATTGGAGTTCTTTTGGAGGCGATGGAATTGTAGAGGGGAGGTGCTGTTAATTTATGGTAGAAGAGAGCGAAGCCGTAGATCAGTATCGGTCTTGCTATTACCTTTCATCCATGGAGATATATTGATTTCTCTTATTATTTCATGAAGACATTTTTAATCAGGCAAGCTGCTTATACATCTCTCATATATTTTGTGAAGTAGATTATTTTTTATTAAAGTTATGTTATAATGTTTGATATGAGAGTTTGAATATTCTGATGAATATCTGGTGGGCTAATACACCGGTATGAACCGGGTATTTGTCATGATGATGGATTCGAAAATAACCTGAGAATTAATAAGACTACTTTTGTAAGTAGAACTTGGTGCTACGAAGGTAACCGTATTGTACCGGCCACAGCTCAGGTATGGGACTGGCTGAGTTCTCCGTTAGGGACGGCTCTGAAACGGAACGTGTCGGTGATGGATCCGTAGGAGCCATCGACATCAGTAAATTCAGGTGTCCGGGTTCTAGTGGGTCAAACGACTCTGCTCTTCTAGAGTCCTGTGTGGTTCTAGTTGAGGCTGTCGGCGTCGGAGTACCACTCTGCAGAGCGTAAAAGTGTTAATATTAACCCCTGCGACTCCCGGGTTTGGGAATGCTTACTTTCATGTGTGGCACCATGTGTTTTTAAATTGCCTAAGTACTTTATTCACCTATTTTTGAAAAGACTATTTTACAACTTATACGATAGTGTGTATGATCAGTTTGCTGAGGACTTTTTGGTACTCACCCTTGCTACCTATGCTTTTATCAGGGTTGGCTGCGGAAGATGTCATCATCAGAAGATTAGGCTGGACCGGTGGCGGGAAGCGAATTAGAGAATCTAGTTGTATTTTGTGTAAATGTAAAGAAAGTTGTAAATAAATTTAGTTTTAGCTTCTCGAGATCCACTGTATCGGCTTTTTGCCTGTATTTTTAGCCTTACGGATATATTGGCCTCCCGGTCTATATACGCGTGGCGGTTGTCATTCTACCGGGCCGGGTCTCGGGACGTGACAGTCAAAGGTTCTAAGTACCAAGTTTATGTGCAAGCAAAGCAACCCCGCAAGTCTCATATGGCTACGGAACTGAGAAACTTAGCACCACTAGAAATTATACATTCAAGATGAAATTATACATTCAAGATATTTCTGAGATGAATGATGTGTTGACAAAAGGTGAAAAAAGATACTTCATGACACTGATTGATGACTCCACTAGATATTGCTACGTGTATCTTCTGAAATCTAAAGATGAAGTTTTGAACTACTTCACAATCTATAAAATGAAGCAAAAGACAACTTGACGTTAAAATCAAGCAGTTAAGGTCGGATCATGGTGGAGAGTAATTTTCAAATGACTTTGATTTATTCCGTGCAGAACATGATATTATCCATGAGAGGACGCCTCCCTATTCACCTCATTCAAATGGGGTGGCCCACAGAAATAACTGTACTCTAACTGATTTGGTTAATACCATGTTAGATACATCGAGACTTTTCAAGGAATGGTGGGGGAGGCGCTAATGACTGCATGTCATGTACTAAACCGTGTTCCCGTAAAGGATAAAGCCATAACTCCATTTTAGGAACGGGAGAAGAAAAGGCTTAAACTCTCTTATTTACGAATTTTGGGATATTTGGCAAAAGTCAACATTCCAATACCCAAAAAGCGAAAGCTTGGACTAAAGACCATGGATTGTGTTTTTCTAGGATATGCCCAGCTCTGTCCCGGTCTCCGCCCAGCTCGTCGTCCCGATCGTCAGCTTGTTCTTCAATATCTGGTTAGTGCTTTAGCAAATCAGTAATTTTATTCCCTGTTTGAAGCAGCCAACAGGAAGTAGCTGAGGTTTGCTGGTCCTACACACATCGGACACGGAGGGGTCGGTAACTGAGCATTTGTTCCCATCCCTAGATGCACCATCCCCATTATTAAGATTTTTTCACTTTACACCACTTGTTTGGGCCCTTTTTTACAGCAAGGCCCTAGTAATCTTTTTCACAAAACACCAACCTCTAGGGTAATTGTTTGCACAAAACACAAAAACAGTTATAAACTCGTTTTGACAACTAATTAGGTAGATGGTCCCACTTTTGACACCACATCCAATCCAATTGAAGAGAGAGACAAAGCACTAGTGCACACCCCCCCTCTAACACCGGTTTGGGGGGCCCTCTAACAGCAGTTGTAGAACCGCTGTTGAGGGTTCGGTGTTAGAGGGCCCCCCCTTTAACACCGGTTCTTATACGAACCGGTGTTAAAGGGTGGCGCACGTGGGGCTGTGCTCAGGGCCCCCCCTTTAACACCGGTTCGTAAAGGTTCTATGCCGTGGCAGGAAAAAGAGATAAATCTCTGTCGCGGCAGGAAAACGGCCTAAATCTCTGCCGCGGCAGAGTTCTGCCCCTGCCCCGTTCTGGGCATATTTCTGCGGCACGGCGGGGACGGGGAGGGGGGGAGGGGAAATCGATCGGGAGCGGTATACACATACATCGTCATCGGTACATACGAGTACATGAATAATTAAGCAACTAGTATTATACACAACATCGTCATTGTGTGGTATTCTCCGTAAACGTTGAAGCATCAAGTACAAGACAAACATGTTCAAGCATATATACAACGTTCATTTTGGTGGATATCTAAAGAGTTCTCCGCCAGGCGTGACGACCTCATCAAGTATGAACCCCGCCAATTCCTCTTGAATGGCTCGTATGCGGTCAAATGGTAGGAGTTGGTCCCGCATCTGTTCGATCTGAATATATATGAAGAATGGGGTCAATATATATATAAGAATAAAACTCAACACAATTGATGGTAATAAAATAATATTGTGTACTTTGTTTACTTACTCTAAGTTGTTCTAGTGCGGCTTGGCCCGTCGCACATATCGTGTTGCGAATGAACTCGCAAACATAGTACGCACATAAGTTATTGCCGTGTCCCTGATGCGCGCACTTTATGAGAATAGAGAGTTCAATCAAAATAATAATCAATAAAGCATGATATAATGGAATTGGAAGCAAAATCAAAGAGATACACATACCTAGCTAGCTAGTATTACTTACATTTTGGTCTACAAATTTTAGTTCTTCTGACCATTCACCCACGGCCCTGCCCGTGAACCTTTTCCAAACCCTGTCCGACAAAGAAAATGGATAAAGGAGTAATTAATTACTTGTTGTCACGAAAGTTGCCGATCTAGTGCGATAATATGATTGAAATTACCTCTAAAGCATCTCTCTAAAGTCTGCCCATAGCTCTTTTTCTTTTCGTAACGAGTCCATGACAAGGACTTTTCCTGAGTCAGGTTGAATGACTAGCAGAATAAAGTGGAACCTACGCACGCATAACTCATCATCAGTTACACTTAACATCGAGTAAGCCGAAACAGAATGTGTACAAGAGAGGGTAACAATACTCACGAGAAGTTGTAAGGCAATAGTATTTCCCTTTTGGTTTGTTGTCTCAGTAAAGACCTTAGCAATAAATCTTCTGTTTGCCCGGGTTTGGTTCTTACCACTTCTTCATGAACTCTATTTGGGTCAACGAACCCAATGTCAAAAGGTCCTCCTTTCATGCATTCCATAACCTTTTTCCTGCATAATAGTATATACATATATGGTGAGCATATATATATACATGCAATTAATGAAGTGAATGAGATGAGATAGAAAATACAGAAATAATACTTACACACAATAAAGGCTGATGGCAACTTTGTCGAGTTCCTTCTGATTGAATAGAAAATGCAAGTCTTCAATGTTGAAGTCGATCTCGTCGTCTCCGCACAAGAAAATCTCATCTCTTATATGCGCCGTGATCCATTCTTCCTTTCTCGTCTTGCAGAAATCAAGGTACCACTTGTGCAATCTTCGCATCTTTGTTGGTAGATTCTTGAGCTCCTCTTTCTTGACGAGATTCTTCCCATACTTCCATGGCTGTATGGGGTTGGCATCGCATTTGGGCAAGTTGTCTCCCATGATGTTCAAGTATGCAATGTAAGTCATCCCTATCTCATTGGCCTTTCTTTGTAGCTCTGCCTCGTAATCATTTACGGGAGGAGCGTCCCGTGTGTCGAACACTTGGAGCGGGGCGCATGATTGGTTTTCCTGCTCTCCGAGCATGGGAACTGTTTTCTGGGGTGCCGCACGACTGCTACTTTCAGTCTCCCTACGGCGCCTTGCATCCGCCTTCAAAATCTGGCGCTCGTAGTCCGGCACAAGTGGGGTTTCAGGTTTCAAAAGATTTTTGTAAAACTTCTCCACCACCGCCGGATCTATTTTCTCCTTTGGCTCGGCCCGTCTAGGTGCAAAGAATTTCTTGACCTCTTCTTCCGAGATCCTATTGGTCTCCTCTTCGCTGCGATTCCACGGTAAAACCGGCAATGGCTTGGCAGAAGGCTACGGGACGTAGTTTTTTGAACTCTTTGGCGTATGGTTTCCTGTGGATTTCTTTGTGGCAGTGCTATTGATGCTCTTCGTGGCAGTGCTCTTCCGCTTACGCTGAGGAGATGGCTGAAGCGCCGGAGATGGCTGACGGGCAGGAGATGGCTGGCGCGCTGGAGATGGCTGGCGCGCCGGAGATGGCTGTCGCGCAGGAGATGGCTGAAGCGCCGGAGATGGCTGCCGCGCAGGAGATGGCTGAAGCGGCTCAGACTGCTGACGCTGCGGAGACGGCGGGGGTGCCAGTGGCCTCCAATTTGGAAGCACGATGTGTTCCTTCTTCCAAAGAATGGTTGTTTTCACTGCAAATTTGAGTTGAGTTTCCCCTTCACCTGTAGCATGGTCAAGCTGTGCTTCCTCATATTCCTTCACAACCTCATCCACCCCGACAATAGCATAGCCATCTGGAATCGGTCGGCAGTGGTAAGTTCCACTAGCTACAGGAGGTAAGGCATAGCCGACAGCCACCTTAATGGATAAGCCCGTTAATCTCACATGTAGCTCAGCGTGTTCGCTCTCCGTGATCTCATCCACGGGGTATCGAGGACCCGCCATTTCAAGCGTGGGCTGCACGTTCTCCGTGGAAGCCACGCTGCTTTTCCGCGCAGAGTCTGGGCCGCCGGCAGATTCCAATGCAGGCTCTTCGTGCTGCTGAGATGGGCCGGTAGCTTGATGGCTCTGTTGTGCATTCACTTGCGCATGCAGCGCCACAAGTGCATGTTCTATCTATGTCATTCACTCTGTACGCTCTTTTTCTTTTCTGTCGCGCCATCTGTAAGAGTCGCTCCACTCGGCAAACCCATCCTTCCACGTCATACCCCCTGTGCCTCGTGCATGTCCAGGGTGTTCTTTTTTATCGATGGCGCGTGTGAGCTGGTCATTCTCTCTGTCGGTATGGAAGGTCCTGGCGGCTGTTTCCTCGTATGCCGTGATGAGTTCAGTGACAGGTTTGGCAAGGATGGTTGGGAAGATACACAATCCTGTTTCTGGGTCCAACCTTGCCCCGATTCCGTAGAACCAAGTCTTTGCACGTAGGTCCCACCCATGTGTCTGGGGTGTGATCCCTCTGTCGCGCAGGGCCTTCTCAGCTTCCTCTCACTTAGGCCTCTGAGATATGTAGCCACCTGACCCTGTCCTCTGGTGATATTCCTTCTTCTGGGCATTTAGCGTATTGGTTTCTGACCTCTTTGTAGCTATAGCACCTTTCTTGTATGCCACAAATTCGCGCCAGTGAGGTCTTATCTTCGCATAATATGCGTCTTCGAAATCTGGAGTCTCGCGAGCTTTGACAAATTTGTTCAATTTTGTCTTTCAGTTGCGGAAAGCTTCAGCCATCTTCTTTAGAGTCCACTCTTTGACCTTTTCCTTTATAACCGGTTTGTTTTCATCCTCCTCTGGCGGAAGGGTGAAATTTACCAACAGCGAATTCCAAAGCGTTTCTTTGGATCTTTCATCGACAAAGGTACCGTCGACCTGCTTTGGCTTATTCCAATATTCAATTATGATTGGGATTTGGTCCCTAACAAGAACTCCAGCCTGACGTACAAATTTGTCTGCGGCCTTCTTGGGCTCCATCGGCCTGCCATCAACACGGACTGCTTCGATCTTGAACTTTGCACGATCTTTCAACCGATGGCTCGCGCCTCGCTTGCTCTTTTTCATAGAAGAAGATGGTTGCTGGCTGGTCGATCCAGAGGGCTAAAAGAAGAAAGAAGCGTTAATTAATACATGTAGAAGAAGATTGTTGGTGGAAGTCAGCAGAGGCTTAATCAATGCATATACCTCGCCGGACTTTGTAATCACTAAATTGCGTTCATCGGAGTCTTCATCTTCTCCATGACTACTTGAGCTGTCATCATGTCTCTCCAAGTTCAGATATTGTGAGGTGTCCTCATCGATAATGTTCTCCATTATTTCTTCTTCTTCAAGGTTTCTACTAAGTGGATCCATAGTTTCTAAAATAATAACATTATCTAGAGTAAGAGAGTAAACATTCAAGTGGACTTGGATTCATACACAAATATACATATTATTCATACAAAAATACACAAATAAATACACAAATGAAATTAAAACCCTAAGGATGCTTGATCATTTTAAACGAGTTCCGAGGGGTCCAAACCCTAATTCGGAGAAATCCCGGATGCATATGAGAGGGGCTAGCTACAGTGGCTGACCGGAGGATGCTCCAGAAAGCGGCGGCTGGCGGCAGCGAGGTGACGACCCTAAACTAATACTAACTATAAAATACACTAAATAACCCTAAACTAAATACACTAAATACCAGCGGAGGCTTCGGTGTTGGCGCGCAGCGGATCTGAGCGGCGGCGACGGGGGTGGCGGCCGACGCGGGCGCGCGCGGTGGCGGACGGTGCTGGCGCGGCGGGGGGCGTCGACTGCGACGCCGAAGGCTCGCGCGCGCGGGGAGCAATGCACACAAGCCAAACCTAGTTATGCTAGGAGCAGTGGATCGGGTAATATAAGCTCATAGGGAATAATGCAACGGATAGGATACTCTATCTATCGATAAAATACCATAGTAGAACCGTATGCATCATGGCAAGAATGAAATACTTTCAAAATCATAGGATTCTTTTATGTGTGAGGCTATGCTTGCCTTGTTTGTTGATACATAGATATAGATCATCGGAAGCCTTGTGCTTGACTTGATTATAGTTGATCACGTATTGTTCTTCAAGCTTTGATGATGTTGATCTCGGTCTTCGATCTCGGAGTCGGTATCGTATTCTACCGGGAAGAAGCAAACATCGGAAAGAAAGGGAGAACAACAATCAACACATGGCATCGATGCAATGATCAAGCAAGTATGATGATATGACAAGTTAAATAGATCTTAAATGAAACCCTAGGGCATGCTTGATCATTTTAAACAGGGTCTGAAGGGTACAAACCCTAGAACAGGGGAACCTCGGAACACCTATGAGGGGCTGATTTAGTTCTCTAATTAAAATTGTCATTTAAGTTGCTTAACAATGCATGATTATAGCTTAAACAAATAGATCTCAATTTTATGGACATTTTGATATATTATACATATTTTTCTAACTTATAAATAATTAGTTATTGAATTTATAAGATTTAAACCAATTTCTGAAATTATTAAACCATTTAAAAACCTTTTATTGTGTCAGCATGACGTAGGACTGACGTCACCAGAGGGGACAGGGTGTTTCTCACCGGGGCTGGGTCTAGCCACTGCAACAGACGGACGGGCCCGAGGCCACGTCGGATGCCACCGTGGCGGTCAGCGGTCAACGGGCCCACGGGCCACGCCGGCCACCGCCGCGGTGACATCATCGCAGTGGCCACCGTCGGTTATCACCGGTGACAGCGACAGAGGGCGCGCGCGGGGCTGCGTTCGGGCGAGCGCGTCCAGGCGGACCAGATACTAGCGGCGCAACTGGCTTTTGGTCGCCGGAGCAGCAACGACGACAGTGGTCTATGGCAGCGAAGGGCAGGCGCGCGACGCGAGCTCGGTACAGAGCGGGAGGAGGACGAGAAGGTGGTCCCTTCGAACCGGAAGCTCACCTTGAGCATGTAGCGCGCGACGGAGATGGTCGGAGATGGTCGGCGACGCGGAGGAGATGGTCGTCGGAGGCGGAGAGGCCGGAGGAGACGACGGTTTCGATCTGGCTGGGGGGAAGAAGGAAGGGGAAGGGCGTTATACCCCCCCCCCCCTTTAACACCGGTTCGTGGCTGGAACCGGTGTTAAAGGGGGGGCATTTATTTCATGCATTTATTTAAAGGGGTGGGGGCATTTATAATTCAAAAAATAGGATATGAATTTAGAAAATTCATATCTTATTCATTTCAACTCAGAAAAATATGAATAATATATCATAATTTTCAGAAAAATAATATCTATCCATTCATGTAAAAAAAATTATATTTACTTTAGATGAAAATTTCCAAAATGATTAAAACACTTACATATAAATTTTGATTATTCAATTCAAACAAAAATAAATTGTCAAATCCTAAAACTTTGAACATAAGAAATATTAAGCATCTAAAAAGGAATCTAACCCTATTTTATTAGAGCAAATCATATTTTATTTTTGTATTAACATTTTTGAATTGATTGGATATTTAAATGCCGCATCTTTTGTATACACTTGAATCTGAGCATCGTATCATTTTGTGAAGGAGATAGAACTGGAACTAAAAGAACTGAAAATTAAGATACATGGCCAGATTAAGTAACAACCGACCGAACTTGTTTCGGAATATTGGAGTGATTCAGTCATGCTCCTGCCTACACCTGTAATACTCGCCACTGTAGTGGTCGTACTCGCCGCCGCCGTCATCGCTGTCGTCGTCAGGGTCGCCGTAATTGAACCTTGAAGGCTGAGTACGCGTGGGCTGGACTTGAGGGTAGCGCAGACGGGGGTTAGAGTCGGCGGCAGTGTCATAGGCCATGACGCTCTGGAGAGTCTGACCGCGCCACCATAGCCGACGGCCGGCCTCGTTGAAGTTCGGAGGAGGTGGGCCGTCCTCCTCGTGCCTGGAGAGCGCCCTCTCACGCCGATCCACGAAGAAGGCTTCCCAAGTAGGGAAATAGTCGGGATGCCATCTGGGATTCCTCCGCTGCTCCGGCGTGAGCTCGAAGTAGTAGTGGTTCGTGATGGCCATCCGGCGTGCCACACCTAGAGGGACAGGAGGAACCGGCACGCCTCCGGCGCTCAGCATCCAGCCAACGGGGACATAGTAGCCCGGCGGACAGGGGTAGTTCGAGGCGCAAAGCGCCTCCGCCTCCCTAGGGGTTAGTGCTACGGTGGAAGCCATGGGAAAGAGTGATGAGGTTGCAGATATGAGTTTAGAGATGTGCAATGACAATGGAGGCCAACCCTACATATATATAGTGAAGAACTGGCGGGAAGAACTGGAGGGAAGAACTGGCGGGAAAAAATGGCGGGAAGAAAAATGGCGGGAAGAAAAATGGCGGGAAAAAATGGCGGGAAGAAATAGAAGGAAGAAAGATGGGTCATTTAATACATATACTGTTAACAGAAGAAATATGACATTGATTTCCATGTTGAGATACATATGTGTGCCAAAAATGGCTCAATTAATACATATAGTCAATCTTATGATCGCGTCAGCCGTAACCATGGAGTATCAACGCCGTTTAACAGGATAGTTGGGTCAGTCTTCACTCTGAAGGGTGGAATTTCATCAAACTTATTATAATCTTCTGACATGTCTGTCTTGTCCTCCACTCCCACGATGTTTCTTTTCCCTGAAAGAACTATGTGACGCTTTGGCTCATCATGTGATGTATCTGTTTGCTTATTTTTTCTTTTTTTCTGTTTGGTAGACATGTCCTTCACATAGAAAACCTGAGCCACATCATTGGCTAAGACGAATGGTTCGTCTAAGTTCTTGTCTACCTTCATAAGATTGTTGAGATCCACCGTTGTCATTCCGTACTTCTTGTCTACCTCAACCCCCCCTCCTGTTAGCTTGACCCATTTGCATCAAAACAAGGGGACCTTAAAATTAGGTCCATAGTCAAGTTCCCATATCTCCTCTATGAACCCATAATACGTGGTCTTTTGCCCATTGTCTTCTGCTGCATCGAAGCGGACACCACTATTTTGGTTGGTGCTCTTTTTATCTTGGCCTATCGTGTAAAATGTATTCCCATTTATCTCGTACCCTTGGAAAGTACATACAGTCGAAGATGGTGTCCTGGCCAACAAGTACAGCTGATCCCCAACAGTGGTGTTATTCGTGAGAAGTCTTTGCAGCCAGCCGCCAAAACTCGCCATGTGTTCACTTATAATCCATTCATCAGACTGCCCCGGGTGTTTGAGGCGTATTAAATTCTTGTGTTCATTGATATACGGGGCAACCAAGAGAGATCTTTGTAAAACCGTGTAGTGTGCTTGATTGAGAGAATGCCCGTCCCTACATATCATTACTTTACATCCTAGGGTGCCTTTTCCACGCAGTCTCCCCTCTTGTCGTGATTCTGGAACACCAATCGCCTTAAGGTCAGGAATAAAATCAACACAGAACTCAATGACCTCCTCTGTTACATAGCCCTTGGAGATGCTTTCTTCTGGCCTAGCACGATTATGAACATATTTCTTTAAGAATGCCATGTACCTCTCAAAGGGGAACATATTGTGTAGAAATACAGGACCGAGAATGGCAATCTCTTCTACTAGGTGAACCAGGAGATGCATCATAATATTGAAGAAGGATGGTGGGAACACCAACTCAAAGCTGACAAGACATTGGGCCACATCTATCTGTAACCCTGGTAGGCTTTCTGGATCGATTACCTTCTGAGATATTGCATTGAGGAATGCACATAGCTTCACAATGGGTACTCGGACATTTTCAGGTAGAAGCCCCCTCAATGCAATCGGAAGCAATTGTGTCATAATCACGTGGCAGTCATGAGACTTCAGGTTTTGGAATTTTTTCTCTGCCATATTTATTATTCTCTTTATATTCGACGAGAAGCCAGACGGGACCTTGATACTGCTCAGGCATTCAAAAAAGATTTCCTTCTCTGCTTTGGTAAGAGCATAGCTGGCAGGAGTTAAGTGGCATCGTTTACCCTTCTCGTTCTCAGGATGCATAGGCTCTTCAGAGTCTTTCAGACGTTGCTGGTCCTGCCGTGCTTCCGGTGTATCTTTTGTCTTCCCATACACTCCTAGGAAGCCTAGCAGGTTCACGCAAACATTCTTCGTCACGTGCATCACGTCGATTGAAGAGCGGACCTCTAAGACTTTCCAATAGGGTAGGTCCCAAAATATAGATTGCTTCTTCCACATGGGCGCGTGTCCGGCATCGTCATTCGGAACAGATAGACTGCCAAGACCTTTTCCAAAGATTACTTCTAGGTCCTTGACCATACCAAATACCTCCTCACCGGTACGGAGGACAGGCTTCCTCCGGGGTTCTGCCAGACGTTTGAAATTCTTGCCTTTCTTTCTTACTGGATGTAGGTTCGGAAGAAATCGACGATATCCTAGGTACACAACCTTCTTACATTTATCCAAATATACACTTTCAGTCTCATCTAAACAGTGTGTGCATGCATTGTATCCCTTGTTTGTCTGCCCTGAAATGTTACTAAGAGCAGGCCAATCATTGATGGTTACGAAAAGCAATGCTCGTAGGTCAAATGGCTCCCCTTTGTGCTCATCCCACATACGTACACCTGGTTTGGCCCACAGCTATAAAAGTTCTTCAACTAATGGCCTTAGGTACACATCAATGTCGTTGCCGGGTTGCCTCAGGCCTTGGATGAGCACTGGCATCATAATAAACTTCCTCTTCATACACAACCAAGGAGGAAGGTTATAGATACATAGAGTCACAGGCCAGGTGCTGTGACTGCAGCTCTGCTCACCAAAAGGATTCATGCCATCTGTACTTAGACCAAACCTTAAGTTCCTTGCGTCACGTGCGAAGTCCGGGTACTCTCACTCGACTTTTCTCCACTATGACCCATCAGCGGGGTGTCTCAACATCGCGTCTTTCTTACGGTCTTCCATGTGCCATCGCAACAACTTGGCATGCTCTTTATTTCTGAAGAGACGTTTTAACCGTGGTATTATAGGAGCATACCACATAACCTTGGCAGGAACCTTCTTCCTAGGGGCCTCGCCCTCAACATCGCCAGGATCGTCTCGTCTGATCTTATACCGCAGTGCGGTGCATACCGGGCATGCATCCAAATTCTCGTACTTCTCACCGCGGTAGAGGATGCAGTCATTAATGCAGGCATGTATCTTTTGCACGTCTAATCCTAGAGGGCAGACAACCTTCTTTGCTTGGTATGTACTGTCGGGCAACTCATTATTTCTTGGAAGAAGATTCTTCATTTTTACCAACAACTTTGAAAATGCGCTGTCAGTCACACCGTTCTCTGCCTTCCATTGCAGCAAATCCAGTGTGGTACCTAGCTTTTTGTGGCCATCTTCGCAAGTTGGGTACAACAATGTTTTGTGATCCTTTAACATCTGCTCCAGCTTCTCCTTCTCCTTTTCAGTTTCACATTCTTCCTTTGCATCAGTAATGGCCCGACCAAGATCATCATCAGCGGGCCCATTTGCTGCCTCTTGATCTTCATTATCTACCCCTGTTGCAGTATCATCATATTCAGGATACATATTATGATAGTTGTCATCATCCTCTTCTTCTTCGTTGTCTTCCATCACAACCCCTTTTTCTCTGTGCTTGGTCCAACAATTATAGCTGGGCATGAAACCGGATCGAAGCAGGTGGGCGTGAATGGTTCTGGTATTTGAGTAGTCTTTCTTGTTCTGACAGTGAACACACGGACAGCGCATAAAACCATTGTGACCACGGTTTGCATTAGCCACAACGATGAAATTTTGGAGGCCCGTAATGTTCTCGGGAGTGCGGCGGTCACCGTACATCCATTGCCGGTTCATCTGCATTAATATATAGTATATATCAAAAAATAATAGGGAGATGACCATTTATATACATACTACATCAATGACACATGAAAGGATAGTTGCCTACCTCGACCGAGAAGGAAAGAGCAACGAGAAAACTTATTTTGAGCTCTCGGGCATTTCACCGAACACCTCTTGTGCATACGAAAAAAACACAAACTAGCACACTTCACACCCTCTTGCTAGGCTCCAAAATGAGATAGTGAAAAAAATGGAAGAGTGGGGTGTGGGCTGCGGTGTCTTATATAGCCCCCCCTTTAACACCGGTTCAAGCCACGAACCGGTGTTAAAGGGGGGGGGCTGCGCGGGCCACTGGTGCAGGGGCCTTTAACACCGGTTCGTGGCTTGAACCGGTGTTAAAGGGGGGCTCCTTTTTGCTGCACGGGCCACGCTGGTACAGGCCCCCCCTTTAACACCGGTTCGTAGAAGAACCGGTGTTAAAGCCCATTTCTAGGCTCAACCAAAGGCCTCGTTTCCACTAGTGAAGGTAAGCTCACATCTACGATGCTAACATTATTTAGAATTTCTCTATTTGGTGTTATTCTATATGGGAAGAACCCAAAAAATTTGTGTTGATTTGGGAGTGTTATTGCTTGTTCGTTTGCTGATACAGTCACTCCTTTTTCCCGTCGACGTTTGGCCCGACCTTGGTCATGGAGAGCACGCTAGTATGGAGCATAGAATCCCCGCAGCCGGTGTGTCGCACGCTCTAGCCGTCGGGTCGCATGCGCCGTCATTTTCGTGAGGCTTCGACTCTCCTCAATGGATGTGGATCGCTTGAAGGTTGATCTGAAGTTGCGGAAGAACTTATCCTACATGTCGCTCCAACTACTGATGGATTCCTGAGGTAGCTTTTGGAGCCAGGAACGCGTGGCTCCACTCAGGTGCAGCTGTAGACTTTCCATGGTGGTGGCCTTCGAGCCTCCTCGGAGTTTGACGGTTTGAAGATAGTCACCCATCCATGCTTCTGGCTCGTGGAGACCATTATATTTTTGGTGATCGTGAGGTAACTTAAAATCCCTGGGCACTGACGTTTTGCGAACCCGACGGGTAAAACAACTCACCCCGCAAGGTTCAGGGTCGTCCTCGTCCTCAGCATCCGAATATTTTCGGCTGCTGCGCCCGTCCAGCGACCTGTCGACTCTGCGCTGTGTAAGATGGCGTGTGTGATTTATCGTGGACGTGACGTGACAGTAAGTTGGCGACTTGCAACAAGGCCACGGTAATAAAACAAATGGACTCAAGTGAAAATACAGACAACAATCGAATCTTCTCAGTGTCACATACTTGCGACACACAACGCAACTGCATTTTTTTGAACGATTAACAAGGGTCTAGAAGACCCCCGAAGCTGCGAACAGATACACGTGGCAAGTACAAATTGCAAAGAGGCCCTTGACATAAAGCACCCTAGCTAGACTAGAAACAACAAAAAAGGGCCTCCAACTTATAAACAGCACCCTAGGACCAAAAGACAAGAAGCAATCAGGTCCCTGAGTGCCTCCACCACCGAACTCCGGCGACCTCCAGCCGGCGGCGAGGTCTAAAGGGTCTCTTGCTCGTGACGCCCATCGAATCGGAGAGGAAGCGAAGCTGCCGGCCCTCCCGCACACGGCAGGGACAGACCACTTGCCATGAACGGGAGGTCGAGCACCAGCGCCACGCCTCAGAGAAGGGCCTCCCATGAACTGGTGCTCACAGAACCAGATCTTCAAACGGTGGACAACGACGCCAGCTTTATTAACAGATGTGGTGGTCTTCTCCTCTGCTTCCCCCTCCGACCACCGGAGAAAAACCAAAGGGAGGAAGAACCCTAGAGCTAGCAGAATCTGGGCGCCAAGATCTGCACCTGCGCATCGACTACCGGGCAAACTGCCCACCCTAGGCACACGGCCGAACCTACACCTAAACCTATCTACTCCGGCGCCTCCCCTTCCCTATCTCCGGCCGGTGGCGCCGCCGAAGAGGGCACGGGGAAGGCCCGGTCTCTGGGAGTGGACTCTCAAGGGGAGGAGTTAGAGGGGAGGAGAGGGGAGTGTGCCCCTATACAACGCAACTGCATGTGCTTGTGCCCAGCAAAGAGGAACTCCGGCGGTGGGAACCAATTAGGCTGTATTCCGGACGTCGGGATGGTTAAGACGTATTCCCGGTGTCTAGGGTCGCCACATGGGCGTCGTCGGTTAGGGACGCTACGAGGTCAAGGGCGTTGTCCAGGAATGCCGCACAAAGGGTGTCGTCCAGGTTCTCGGTGAGGGTGTCGTATAGGACCTAGGCAAGGGCGAAGGGTCGCTGTGATGACTAGCGGCGACGTCGAGATTGCTCTGTGATCAGTTTCCTTGTTTTCAGTGATCAGTTCATTTTTAGAAACATGCGACCCGTTTGGTTTCGTATTTGCTTTGCGGGATGAGTGGTTCATCCGGTGTTGTAAATTGTTAAATGCACACCAAGATCTATAGTCTAGCCGTTTGATTACCTATGGTGGACCTGATCGTGTGATTTTAGTCCGTTCATGTATGGTTTATGGGGTACGTTTAGCGAAGTTCTTACTAGCTACTTTATAAGTAGAGATAGAGATGGGAATTCGATTGCATGCAGCAAGCAATTATAGAAAACTGAGCTTTGTAGGGATGCTTTTACAGCTGAAGCGCATGCTTTGAAGCAGGGTCTCCTGCTGGTGCAGTCGATGGGATGGGATGCAACAGGATTCTTCTTAGTAATTCAGATTGTATGGACGTTGTATACAAAATGCAGAATGACACCCAATTATCAACTGAATTTGCAAGAATTCAGTTTGTCTTTTAGCTGAGGGAAGCAAATGTTGCAGCATATGAACTAGCTAGATTCGCCAATTGGTCGCATTCCTCTGTTGGGTGAAATCATACATCGGCTTACATTATACCTCTTCTGATTGTTGATCTAAATTACTACTCCCTCCATCCCAAAATAAGTGACTTGAGTTCGAATCTAGGCAAACTCAAGTCACTTATTATTTTGAGACGGAGGGCGTATCCATAGAGGCGTGAAATTGTCAAAAAGAAAAATGGAGTGCATCATGCGGATGATATCCACCGATGAGGAGGAGCAACTTCATGACGAAGTCGTAAATCACATCGCCTCCAACTCGGCCCGGAAGGCGGCAGCGTGCTCCGGCTTGACGCAGAGCGACGCCACATTAACCCCATCTTTGCCCTTGCATGGCGGTCACAGGATGCACTCGGGGATCAACATCCGCTCCTCGTGCCACATCGCCGGCCTCCCGCTACTACCAAAGTCCGTCTCGTCCAGCCCGACGCGCCGCCAGCTCGACACGGCCAGCGTGTTGTACATGTCTCCTCCTCCGGTCTCTGCCTCCACGGTGACGCCACCAAGAAGCTCGGGTGCCATATCCTTGGCTTGCCTGATGAGCCTCATCAGGTCTCTGATATCGCCGTTGGCCTCCTGGGCGCGCTTCGCTCTCACGGACTGCATCAGGACGCAGTTGCCGTAGTAGCCGCGGTGGGCGGCCACGAATTCGCGCACGTTGTTCGCGAAAACGAGCGGCGTGGTGGCTTCGGCCGGGTCCGAGACGACCGCGCGGGTTCGGCACCGCCACACCACCGCCGTGACGGCCTCGAATGTCGTGCAGGCGGCATTTGCGCCACACTCCGCTTTGACGCGGTCGATGAGGCTAGCTGGGACGGTGATGTCGCCATGGCCCTTGAGGGGCTCATCTTCCATCCTCCTCGCGCCGCTAGAGACCACGAACGGAGGGACACCAGGGACGGCGGCAGCCGACCTGGCCGGGACGATGGTCGGTCGCGGCATCCCGCGGGCGAGCTCACCCAGGGCCTGCAGGAAGTGCCCCATCCCGGCAGTGTCGGCCAAGACATGGTTCCACGTGACGCCGACGACGAAGCCGCCGCAGGAGAACCGCGTAACCTGCATCTGGAGCAGTGCGTCGGCATGGCTGCAGAGCGGAGCGGCGTAGCCGAGGGCGAGGTCCAAGAACATCGCCGGGGTGACCTCCTCCAAGGCGCAGCTGGCGGACGCCCCCACGAACGGCACGCCCTCGTCGGTGCCCGCGATGCGGACGACGGCATCTCCGACGACCGACGAGGCGGCCGCGGACAGGGCGATAGTGGACGAGCACTCGTGACAGCGCAGTCTTGATGGTCTCGATGGGCCTACCGATCGGCCGGTCGAACATGAGAAGTGATGTGACCGCAAAGGGAGGGACGCGCTGGTCGAAAGACGAGAGGTGTGTTAGAGTATATATTTGTATATTGTAGTTTTTTCATATGTTAGGAAGCTTTCTGTATATTTGCACATGTACATATACTATATATTCTGGTCTTTCGCCTTCTGATAATACATGCATCTATTACCCTAATATGGTATCAGAGGCCGTAAGATTTTTTTCCCTCGCAGCAGCCGCCACCGCCGCCTCCGCATCCGGCCACCTCCCGGCCGCCGCGCTCCGTCTCCGGGCGCTCCATCCCCGGACGCCCGCCCCGCTCCGTCCCCGAGCATCCCCGCTTTGCTCCCCGCTGCCGTCGCGCCGCCCGGCCACCTCCAGGCCGCCCCGGATCCGATCCGCCGCCGCGCGCCCCAGCTCTCCGCTGCTGCGCCTGGCCGCCCCGGTTCCGTTCACGTGATCTGACTCCTCCCGATCTCGATCTGTTCTAAAAAAAATCGACAGAGCTATGTCTTCCTCGTCGGGCTATGTTGCGATTCCTCGCTGCCCGGTGATTTTTTATGGCGCGAATTATCCTGATTTCGCTGCCTTCATGCGCGTCCACATGCGCGGTCTTCGCCTTTGGGGTGTGCTTTCCGGTGAGGTCTCCTGTCCACCGCACCCCGTTGCGCCTACGGCGCATATTGCACCGACGCCCGTTGCCCTTGCCCCCGATGTCACTCAGGAGGTCAAGGATGCAGCCCAGAGTGCTGATGATACTGCTCGGGATGATTATGATCGGAAGGTCCAGGAGCATTCTACTACTGTTGCGATTTACCGGCTGGATCTGACTGACTACACTCAGTGGATAGATGAGGATGCTCGTGTTGCTGCTGTTCTCACTTCCAGTGTTCTGCCTCAGTATGCTGCTGAGTTCATGGGTCTTCCCACTGCTGCTGCTTAGTGGGTTTTTCTTCGTCAGCACTATCAGCCGTCTGGAGATGCTCTTTATCTGTCTGTGGTTCGTCAGGAGCATGATCTCAAGCAGGGTGATTCCACTATTGATGAGTTCTATACTCAGAGTGCTGCTATTTGGCGTCAGCTTGACTCTCTTCGTACAGCTGTGTGTAACACCCGTCCCTGCTGTCTGATTGTGCGCGCGGATCTGGAGTTTCAGCGCGTCTTTGAGTTCTTGTCGCGGCTCCGCAAGGAGTTTGAGCCGCGTCGTGCCCATCTGCTTGCCCGTGGTCGTGTTCCGCTCTCTGAGGTACTGGCTGAGCATTGTGCTGAGGAGACTCGTCTTCGTGTTGCTGGTCTTTTTGAGGTTCCATCTGTTCTTGCTGCTCGTGGTCCCCCCGTGCCGCCGGCTTCGTCGCGGTCTCTAGCACCGCCGCTACTCTCTGCTCCGCCGGCCCAGGGTCAGAGTCAGCCTCAACAGTCTCGTGGTTCTCGTCCTCCCTGCACCCACTGTGGCAAGCCTGGCCACGATATCTCTAGCTGCTGGACGAGGGATCCCCGCTTTCGTCAGCAGTACCATGCTCGTCGGCAGTCTGGTTCTTCAGGATCTTCTGCCATTGCTTCTGGACCTCCTGCTATTGCACTGTCTGATCAGGATATTATCCGTGGTCTTCGTAGTCTGCTCGCTGCTACAGGCTCTTCTCGTCGGGTACTGCTGGTTCTATGCCTAGCTCTTCTGGCACCGCGCGACCACCACCTTCTACACAGTCAGGTATGTCATCCCCGTGGTATCTGGATTCTTGATCTTCTTTTCATATGACTTCTGCGCCTTCTATTCTTTCTGCTCTTCGCTCTCTTATTTCTCTTGTCCGTGTTATCACGGCTGATGGTACCTCTCTTCCTGTTTTTAGTCGAGGCACCCTCTCTACTTCCTCTTTCTCTGTTCCTGATGTTTCTCATGTCCCAGTCTTAAGATGAACATTTTCTCTGCTAGTCAGCTTACTGATTCTGGTTGTCGTGTCATTCTTGACGCAGATTCTTGTGCTGTTCAGGACCGTCGTACACAGGCTCTGGTTGGAGCTGGCCCTCACAGCCTTGAGTCTCGGGGGCTATGGGAGTTAGACTGGCTTTGCGTTCCTTCCGCTAACACTTTCTCTGCCAGTTCTCCTGCGGTTGCTGCTTCTGTCACCGGCTCGTTTCAGCAGTGGCATCATCGGCTGGGTCATCTTTGTGGCTCCCGTTTATCGTCATTAGTTCGTCGTGGTCTTCTAGGGTGTGTCTCAGGAGATGTGTCTTTACATTCGTGTCAGGGTTGTAGGTTAGGCAAACAGATTCAGCTTCCCTATCCTACTAGTGTGTCTGTATCTCAGCGACCTTTTGATTTAGTTTATTCAGATGTTTGGGGTCCGGCTCCTTTGCTTGAAAAGGGGGCCATCGATACTATATTTTGTTCATTGATGATTTTTCACGGTACACCTGGTTGTTTTTTATGCACTCTCGCAGTGAGGTGCTTCTTATTTATCCGCGCTTTGTGGCCATGGTTCGTACTCAGTATTCCACTCCTATTCGTGTGTTTCGTGCTAATTCTGCAGGAGAGTATATCTCCCAGCACCTGCGTGGCGTCCTTGCTGAGCAGGGCACCCTTGCTTAGTTCTCGTGTCCCGGCGCCCATGCTCAAAATGGTGTCGCCAAGCGTAAGCATCGTCATATTCGTGAGACTACCCGTGCTATGATGATTGCTTCCTCTCTTCCGCCGCATTTCTAGGCTGAGGCTGTCGCTACGTCGACTTACCTCATTAACATCCAGCCTTCTGCTGCTTTTCAGGGTGGCATTCTTCTCGAGCGTCTTTCTGGTACCTGTCCAGACTACTCGACTCTTCGTTTATTTGGTTGCGTTTGCTATGTCCTTCTCCCTCCTCGCGAACGCACCAAACTGACCGCTCAGTCTGTTGAGTGTGTTTTTCTCGGCTACAGTGATGAGAATAAGAGCTATCGCTGTTGGGACCCCGTTGGTTGTCGGATGCGCATCTCTCGTGATGTCACGTTCGATGAGACGCGTCCTTTATATCCTCGCCCCACCTCTGGTACTTACCCAGCGGATGATCTCTCTTTTCTTCTTTTTCCTGATACACCTCCCGCTGTCCCTTCTCCTCCACCTCCTCCTTCTAATGCGCCTCCTTTGTTTTCGGCACCATCCTCTCCTCCGTCTAGTTCCCCTAGTTCTCCTCGTTCTCCGGCTTCGGACCCTTCCTCCGATGTTCCTTCTTCCTCCTCTTCTGATGAGTCGTCTTCCGCGGATGAGCTTTCCTCTTCACGGCCTGTTCGTCAGCGTCGTGCTCCAGACCGTTACTCTCCTAGTCAGTATGGTCTCTCTGTCGTCTCCGAGCCGACTTCTTATCAGGATGCCGCGTGTCATCCTGAATGGCAGCTTGCCATGGCTGAGGAGATCGCTGCGCTTGAGCGCACTGGCACCTGGGATCTTGTTTCTCCCCCTTCTAGTGTTCGTCCTATCACGTGTAAGTAGGTCTATAAAGTTAAGACCCACTCTGATGGATCTCTTGAGCGCTATAAAGCACGTCTTGTGGCTCGTGGCTTTCAGCAGGAGCACGGCCGTGACTATGATGAGACTTTTGCCCCTGTGGTCGATATGACCACTGTGCGTACTCTTCTTGATGTTGCTTCTGTTCGACGCTGGTCTGTGTCCCAGCTTGATGTTCAGAACGCTTTTCTTAATGGCGAGTTGAGTGAGGAGGTTTATATGCATCCTCCTCCTGGGTATTCTGTTCCCGCTGGGATGGTTTGTCGTCTTCGACGTTCCCTTTATGGCCTGAAACATGTCCCTCGTGCCAGATTTGAGCGCTTTGCCTCTGTGGTGACTGCTACTGGTTTCTCTCCTACTTTTCATGATCCAACGCTTTTTGTTCACACTTCTCCTCGTGGACGCACTCTTCTCCTTCTCTATGTTGATGATATGATCATTACTGGTGATGATCCTGACTATATTGCCTTTGTCAAGGCTCGTCTCCGTGATCAGTTTCTTATGACTGATCTTGGTCCTCTTCGCTACTTTCTTGGGATTGAGGTTTTCTCCACTTTTGATGGATTTTCTATCTCTCAGGAAAAGTATATTCAGGATCTTCTTGCTCGTGCTGCTCTTGTGGATGAGCGCACTGTTGAGACTCCTATGGAGCTTAATGTTAAGCTTCGTCCTACTGATGGTGATCCTCTTCCCGATCCCACTCGTTATCGCCATCTTGTTGGGAGTCTTGTTTATCTTGCTGTCACTCGTCCTGATATCTCTTATCATGTTCATATTCTGAGTCAGTTTGTCTCAGCTCCTACCACTGTTCACTACAGTCATCTCCTGCGTGTCCTTTGTTATCTTCATGGCACGATTACTCGTCGCCTTTTCTTCCCTCGTTCCAGCTCTCTTCAGCTCCAGTGCTACTCGGATGCTACGTGGGCGAATGATCCTACGGATCGTCGTTCACTTTCTGCTTACTGTGTGTTTTTTGGTGGTTTGCTTGTTGCTTGGAAGACGAAGAAACATGTAGTGGTTTCCCGTTCGAGTGTTGAGGCTGAGCTGCGGGCTATGGCTTCGGTGACTGCTGAGGTGACCTGGTTACGGTGGTTGCTTGCAGATTTTAGGGTCTCTGTTACGACACCCACTCCACTTTTGTCAAACGGTACAGGGCTATCAGTATTGCACGTGATCTGGTCAAGCATGAGCTGACCAAGCATATTGGTATTGATGCTTTTTATACACGTGCTCAGGTGCAGGATCAGGTTGTTGCGCTTCATTATGGCATTTAGACTTGCAGTTGGCAGATTTCTTTACAAAGACACAAACCCGCGCACAGCATGATTTCTTACTCTCCAAACTTAGTGTTGTGGATCCACCATGAGTTTGAAGGGGGGGGGGGGGTGTTAGAGTATATATTTATATATTGTAGTTTCTCCATATGTTAGGGGGTTTTCTGTATATTTGCACCTGTACATGTACTATATATTCTAGTCTTTGGCCCTCTGGTAATACAAGCATCTATTACCCTAACAAGGTGGACGTCACCGGCCAGCGCCCCAGGTTTGGAGGGGTACACGACCACCGGCGAGGACTTGAGCACCGCAAGGGCAAGGCTCATTGCTATCTGCAGCTATAGCACTTCGATTTGCTGTCTTGAGGAGCGTCTTAGTGAGGTGTCTAATCTATCCAGCGGTTTCTTCCTACTTTTAAACAACTCACTTGATGTCTACGGCTCAGCTGGCAGAAAATGTGATGTCAACAACTCCACTTTAAGAATGCACTCTACGGTGACACAGCATCGATTGACGACAATGATGGTGCTCGTCGTGATCTACCCCTTTTTAGTTATTTTGTGAAATGTACGAGCACGAGACACCAATTACGGGCACGACCGGAAGCATATCAGCTAGCCAGTCATCCTCATCCAAAGCGTAGTGCCACTCTCGGACAAAGAATCAAATATTCCGACTGAAACCAAATGCATGGCACGGATCAGCAAGCTTAGAGAATTTCCATTTACTACGCCCTACATTGTGGTATAACGTCTGAATATCTACTTCCTGAACCAGCAGATTATGTAAATCAATGTAAGTTTGAGTTCACAGTTGTACGTACGGCCATGTTCTTGTTAGAATGTTAGGTGTGACACCACTACTTCCGGTACTTGTCAAGCTCACTACCTCACGTCGTCAAATACAAGCCAAAAAAAAAGGCTCCAAAAGTAGGCAAAATGTCTTTAATTGTTTTTAAGGCAAAAATAAAATTGCCAAATGCGGTAGGTCGTTAAATGTATTTGGAGGCATTCCTAAAATGTGCCTTGTAAAGTTACTTTTTGAGCCATTTTTGCTAATGCCACTGTTACCATTTAAGACATATTCCATGGTGCCTTCTAATGTAGTTTTTGAGGTACTTTTGCTAATGCCTCCTTTTTAAAAAGGCATATTTCATAGTGCCTTGTAATGTAGTTTTGTAGGCAACTTTTGATAATGCCTCTTTATATTTTTTGAGTCAATATCAAAAGTGCCTTGTAAAGTGAGTTTTTGAGGCACTATAGATTAGGGATGAAAATGGAGCGAAAACGGACGGACGCAGAAACGAATACAGAAATGCGGGAAAAAAGCAGATATTGTCGGAAGCAGATACAAACCGAATACGGTGTAGACACGGAAAGATGCAGATTTTACCCGGTACCAAGAGAACCCTAGAATCATGAAACAAATCTCAAGAATTCAAAAAAACCAAAATAAATAGTGTTTCCTATTGTAGCATGGTGCTAGGTTTACAAGGGAATAAGGAAAAGATCAAATGTGAAAGCCTCCTTGAATGCATGAAGGGATTACATAGCCTATGGTTCTGGGATGACCAGCTTTACAAGTTTGACTTCACAAGATCATGTAATGTGTTAGTTGTATTTGGCCATGCACATCAACCTTAAAATGAAAATTCCATACTAGATGAAAACGGAAATCCCGTTTCCGCATCTATTTCGCCGGAAAACGTTATTCCGTTTTTGTTTCGTTTCCACCAAAAATATTCTATTTCCATTTCCGTTTTACAAATTCTATTTCCATTTCCGTATATTCATTCTATTTCTGTTTTTCCACGGAAAAGTCAGAAACTTTACGCTCCACTTTCATCCCTACTATAGATATTTCCTCTACAAAACCAAATAGAGGCAGAAATTTGGAAGTGCCTGCAAACCCAAATAGAGGCAGAAATTTGAAAGTGCCTACAAAAAAAAAATAGACATAAAAATTTGAAAATGCCTACAAATCCAAATCACGGCAGTTTAAGAATGTAGTCAATAGTTTCCTAAGTTCTAACAATTCCAGTTATTACCAGTATGTAAATTAAGTAATAAGAACCCAACGCATGCAATCCAACACTCACAATCCAGCATTCTAAGTTACATGATACAATACACTCATCTGGAGCTTACATAACAATCTATTGACCTACAATCCAAGCGGTCACAATCACAATCTTACATAACACAAGCCTCTAAATCCTCTACCTGGCCTTCTTGATCTGGAGTTTTTTCTCTTCTTCTCAGGAGCAACTGCCACATCATGAACAAATGTTAATGACCAGAGAATGGGAGATTCACCACTCCAATGCGCAAAGCCAAACAAGAGTAGAACTAACCAACTTTGTAAGTTCTTATATTACCATTTTGTCTAGCTCCTATTTCTGTTGGTAAACATTCATATTATGTAAGCTTCATCGATGATTTTAGTAAGTTTACTGATGATCTCTCGATCAACCACGCCAGTGATCAGGTCACGGTAGCATGAAACATGGTCGAGGGGGCACGACACAAGTGATCAAGATCCAACAAGGCGACAACTTTGGTGGTGGTAACTTGAGCTGATCAGGATTGGGCGAGGCAGCAACTCCGCTCGAGCGGTGACTCGAGCGACTCAGGCTCATCGGCCCGTGACCTCCATTGTAATTAACTAACTATGGACGAATGAATTTCCCTATATTTTATTTATGTTGAAAGCTGGCGCTAGCTATAGCTACGTATAACTAATTTGGATTTTTATTTTCGTGCCCTCGGTTCGTTAGTTGTACTCAGTTTTCCTCAGCCGCTTAGTTTTTTCTCACTTTTGCCCATCTTCTTGTACGAATCTCTCACATGGTCTGAAACTCGCCGTCCATTAGCCTTGTCGTTACGTGCTGACAAGTGGGGTCGCGTTCTGTCGGGTCCCGTAGTGGACCCTCGTCGTTACGTGCTGACGAGTAGGGCCGTGTTCTGTCGGGTCCCGTAGTGTACCCTTGTCGTTACATGCTGACAAGTGGGACAGCGTTCAGTCGATTTCCGTAGTGGACACATCTCTCAACTTATTCAGATCAGAATCGGATCGACAGCTTATCCACGTGAGCGCCGGATCCACAGCTTACCTAGGTTGGCGTTGCAAGATGGGACCCAAGCTAGTCCCGCCGCCGCGCCTGTGTCATTGCTTCATTTTCATATAATGAAATGTAATGCATATACGAAAATTATACACCTTTGAACTCTTTTAAATCGCACTTAGGACATGATAATATTGTGCTATTAAAATCTGATCATTTATTATTTTCATGGAGTGAAATATAATGCATAAACTTGCGTATACAAAAATTATACACCTTTGAACTCTTTGAAATCGCACTTAATACATGATAATATTGTGCTCAAAAAATATTGAGAAATTATCATTTTCATATAGTAGAATGTAATGCATAAACTAGCATATACGGAAATTATACACCTTTAGACTCTTTGAAATTGCACTTAGGTCATGATAATGTTGTGCTAATAAAATCCTGATCATTTATCATTTTCATGGAGTGGAATGTAATGTATAAACTTGCGTATACAAAAATTATACACATTTGAACTCTTTGAAATCGCACTTAATATGTGATAATATTGTGCTAAGAAAATCTTGAGAGATTATCATTTTCATAGAGTGGAATGTAATGCAAAAATTATACACCTTCGAACACGTTCCATTCAAATTATATTCAAGTTCATTTGTTTATGAAGTTAAAGTACCGGTGGTATACTCATTATTTTGCATGGATAGAGGGATGTCTCCCCGACAGATATATGGGTTATTCTGTCCGCTAGATCACGGGATCAACGGTAGGTGGGCACGATCCGTGTGACAACTATCTCGACCAATCAGACCGTAGCAGCGAAGATGAGCACAGGTGCGAGAGATGGATACAAAGAGAGGGGAAAACTGAGTAGCACCTAAAAACTAAGGACAAAACTGAGTAGAACTTAAAAACCAAGGACAAGACTAACAAAGGGATTTAAATAAAAAATAGAAAAAGATTTAAAAAATGGAAATGCGTCTTTTATACAATAAAATACATCTTGGCATACATCAAACTATTTGTAATTTAAATATACACCAGTTTGACAATTATTGTCTCATTTAGACAAACTATGTTTTGGAGAGGAATGTTTTGGGAAGAGGCTTGAGTAGAAAGTCATAAACCTTCATAGATAGTAGGTGATTTGAGAAGTGGTGATTTAGGTTAAAACTTGGTTTATATACATTTCTTTTGGTGGCAGGTCACGTAAAAAGACTCCCTGGGTAGATGCCACTATGTTTTGATCTTTTTAAATTTGTTGTACATAAAATAACTCAATTAGCTAGCTCAAACCTATTCATCGACTCTCTGTTGACCAGCCACCGGAAGGTAAAACTGAGTATATTTCACACGTCAGTGTTAGTACTAGAGGGCAAAACTGAGTACAACCAAACTGTCAGTGTTACACTCGAGGGCAAAACTGAGCACAACTGACTCGACAGGGTTAGACACGTGGAAAAAACGTGACTCACGGTACGCGTGTGTAGTGCACGGGGAAGTAGCGGACACGTGTGACTGTGCACGGTGCAATAGCGTACGCAGTTACGTGGTGCAACGAAATATCGCTTTCCTTCTCCTTTAATAGAGGCCTCCTCACTCTCACTCATCACTCACCCGCTCACTCAACCGTCTTCATTGTCCCATCACCTTCTGCAAACACCCCAGAAACCGCCTCCAAGGCCGCCAGCGAGGAGGCCCCCATCCCCGTACAGGCCCCTGTCCCCGTCCCTGCATCCGCCGGCGAGGAGACCCCTGCCGGTCTTGGGCAGATCCCGCTCGGCTAGGACCCCCACGAGGAGGTTGTTTACATAAGGCCGGAGAACCCCTATGACACCAGCATCGCCGATCCATGGTCTTAGGTAATCAGGATTTTCTCCCATTCCCTTGTTCTTTCCTTGTTCCCATCGTTGGATGATAGATCGTATGTTATTAGGGATCGACTGTTCGTATTTTTACAGTAGCTAATCCTCTTGTGTTAGATCTCGTATTTCGATGAATCCCCATGTTCGTATTTGAACCCCCCATGTTCGTAGTTGAGATCAGTATTTGATTTGGTTTGAGATTTCGGAAATAATCAGGAGATCTCAATCGGTTAATTTATGCAAATAATCAATCCCGATAATCAAAGTATCTCAATCATGTCCTTATTGCACTCTACTGTTTTTTCCAATAGGAGGATAACAGCAACGTCCGCAGCGACGATGAGTCCAAGGACACCAAGACTCGTCATGTGCTGAGGAGGCTGAAGTCCGGCCAGTACAACAACTTCTTCGTCGGCAACGTGTACATGTGCCCCTTCTGCCCCACCAGGAGGCTCCGCGCCACGGACATCAACTCCCTCGTGAAGCATACAGAGGACGTGAGGACTTGCGGCGAGTCCGTGAACGTCCATGGCTTCATAGCCAAGTACCAGGCGCTCGGTCTTCACCTCCGCAACCTCCAGAAGGTGGCTATCGAGGAGGGCCGCATGCCCGATCAAGCCCAAGGCGTCCAATGTCAAGGGACTTGGCAGCAAGAAGTGGAGGAGGCGGAGGCCCTCATGGCAAAGGCCATGAGGATCCACTGATCTGCTGCTGCTGCTGTTGTAAAGCCGCTTCTTTTGTCGTGTCTGTGTTGAACTTGTCCGCTGCTGCTGCTGAGCATCCTAATTGTCGAACCTCGTTAAGTACCATACTATATAACCTATATTAGCTGTTTTATCTACATCTTCTCTGTTTACTGAATTTATTTATGGTGCTGGTTAGTTTTGCTGTTCTAGATTTGCTAGCAGATTGGGGAAAAATGAGGACAAAAGGCACAATAAATGAAGAGAGAAGCTGCTCTAGATTCGCTACCTTTTGGACAAAAAACACAACTGTTAGCGAGAGAGGGGAAAATGCGCTCTTAAAAAGGCTAATCACAAAAATAACAAAAAAGAAAACTTCCAATTTAGGCGACATGATGCATGTAACCACCAAACGCGTCCCACATGGTCCCACACCACGTCCCTCATAATCAGCGAGAGATGGATGACTAGTCCGCTGTGTATCCTGGCCCCACCTGTCTGCATGTAACGGTCGAGGCAACGTAACGTAACGCTTAATGCACGACCCGCCTCAACACGGTCCCACCGGTCAGCATGTAACGGTCAAGCCTTTGACCTAACGGCATCCCCCGTCTAAGCGCATGTGAGGGTTTCGAAATGGAGGAAGGAAAAAAGTAAGAAAAAACTAAACGGTTAGGGGAAACTGAGTACAACTAATGAACCAGGAGCACGAGAATAGAAAATCCTAACTAATTAACCTTAACACCACATAGATTTTAGTTTGACAGCACGTATGTAAACAAAACTCCTAGTTCTACTCAGGAACAAAACCCTGTGTTCCATGGTCACGTGTGGGCGTGTGACTTCTTCTTCTTTTATTTTATTTTATTTTTGAAAGCTTATTTCCACTTACCGGTGGTACTGGTGGGTAATTTTATGTTGGTCGACGGATAAAAATATCCAAAAAAGTGTAGGAACGACGAGAAACGCTCCTTCCTTCACTGTCCATGAAAGTCCTTGTTTGGAATTGCATGGGCATGGAATGCAACAAATCTTTTCTTTGCTACGGGAGGGGAAAAATCTAAGTTCGAGAGGAATAAAATAAGTTCTTGTTGCTACCGTGTGTAGATCTTAGCTAAGCGATTGATAAAGCACAATAGTTGCTAGGAACATTGCTAAAGGAAAAGACCAATATCATAATTATAATTGTTGAGTAGTTTTTTCATCCACATATAATAATTTGCTTATTTTTTATGCGAGTACACAGTGGAGCAACCTTGGAAACAAAAGCAACCAGCTATTTTTTGTTCCCACGCATGTGTACTTCAAAGTGCATGCATGTTCGTGTGCCAATGCTAGATGTGTGTCTTGCGAGTCATGCATATGCCAACCAAGTCTAGGAAGACTCCACGGAGTGCATGCACGCAAGGAAGCACTTAGCACTAGTCTCCTCCCCCTCGCCCTCTCTCTCTTCCGTTCCTGGCCGGCCGTGGTGGCGAGGTGGAGCGGTGACATGGGTGGTGTGTGGTGGCGTCATCTCTCCTGGTCGGCCGTGGTGGCGAGGTGGAGTGGTGACCTGGGTGGTGTGTGGTGGTGTCATCTCTCCTGGCCGGCCGTGGTGGCGAGGAGGAGGGATGGCGACCCTGCTTCTTCTTCAGCGGTTCGAAGGCGGGTCATCGGCTTCTCTGTCTCGAGCCATGGTGGCTCTCCTGCAGGCGGAGGTCTCTACGGTGCCTCCTGGCGGTGAAGCATTCTGGAGCTTCTCTCCGGCGTTTCCTTGGCGGCGGGACTCGTTGACGCGTCGGACCCAAGGGCAGTAGGGCTGCCGCTCCCCTGCAGCACTGATCCTTGTATCAGTTGCCCCATGTGGCAAGGGTGTTTGCTGACGCCTGAGAGGAGGAAGAGGACGAATGACTTGATTGCTTTTTTGAGTTTTCTTCAGGGTCCTCGGTGCTTATTTTAGGGCCTCTGTGTAATTTTTCATTTCTTAGACCTTTTTGTACTCGGGGGACTTGACTGCAGCAATATATGTCGAGTGCTTTGCATCCGTTCACCGTTCAAAAAAAAACAAGGAAGCACTTCGTCGTCGACACTATACTCTTTGCTCAATGGATCCCTTAGCTCCTCATTTAGTGAGGCACCATGAGATTAATCACGTAACATATGTTCGGTGCATATGCTAATCAACACAGTGACACCTGCCTGGGCTCTTCCTAGCCACACATGCGCCGAGTCCGGTTGCTTGGGCTCATGGGCGGGCCACTTTTCTTCTCATCAGAATCGTGTGTGATCGGTGATAGCTTTCATCTGGTAGTGCTAGTAGTGGCCGTTACCGGCGCATCCCTGACTTGATTGAAGTCACGGGAAGAGGATCTTGTTTTCGAAGTCACACGCTGCCAGAAAACTGCTGGTGCACAATTCCAAGACTGCACCGCCGCTCTTGTAGCCTGCCCCAGCCCCATAGCTAGTTGTAGCTACGCTCGCATGTGGAGGACCTGCCACCTCAACAGCGGATACCGAGTTCGCTACAACACTCCACGGCGCTCGGCCGACGAGGACGCTGTGCCACTCATAGCCATGCTAGCTCCTCTCCATCGTTCAGGTCTTCTGCATCCGAGCGCTGCCGACGGTGTGCTGCACGCTTCGAGTTTTCCTCCAAACTAACATACTAATTAACGCCCGAGTTGCACGCTAGATCGACAAGTTCCTTCCGAGCAATATTGTCGTGATCGATCGATCTAGAAGAGCGACTTGATCGAATCAGCCGCCTAGGATTTTTCTTGTCGATAGCTGCAAGTTACCAGGAGGTCGACGTGATCGAGTCATGGACTCTTTTTGTTAAGGAGAAGAGTCCCAGGTGCGTGTATGTTAGTTATTGGAGGATATCTCCGTCTACCCTTTTTTCTCGACCAAGATATCTCCATCTACCTACTTCTATCCAGACTTCTCGACCAATGATTCCAGGATGTAGGATCCATGCGTCCGCAGCGAAAATCAAACACCCTTTTTGACTTACCGGTGGTGTTGGATAATATGTATTTTTTGAGGGAGGGCAAATCTGTCCAAAAAATATATGAACAGTGAGAAACACTCCTTTTTTTTATTAGGTATAGATAGATTCGGTATTAGATATAGGTATAGAATATATTTTCCTTGCATAAGAGGGAAAAACGAGCTGAAAAATGTGCTGCGTAAGGACCTGTTGCCGATTTGATGCGTGGAAAGAAAAAGAGCAGTAGGTTGCAGGCGAGTTCTGGGGGCCATCGCCATCGTGAGTGCACAAAGGAAGAAGCCGTGCTATCATGACAACCGGTCGGAGCCCTATCAGAAGCTGTTTCCTTTCGCTTTTTATTCGGTGCCCCCCTTCCCCCAGCTCAAAACTTTAGTAAACACTAGCATAAAACCCGTGCGTTGCTACGCCCCGCAAAATCAATGAGTTATTTGAATTTAGATACTCCCTCCGACCCATATTAGTTGATTTGGCTTTATCTAGATTCGAATGTATCTAGTATATGTCAAATAATATGGATCGGAGGGAGTATTAAAAAGTTTTTTAAAAAAAATCAGTTTTTCATGTGTAATAGTGAGAATCACATGATCCACAGATATTGAGTTATTTCTTTTTCGATCATTTGATGGGCCATCCTACCCAATGAAGTATTCGGATTCTTTTCAATAAAATCCTATGGAATCATAGGTTCTGTCGTTCCCACTACCTCTCCTTGAATGGTTAGGTCTGAATTCCACAATGGAGCTTCCAAAAAATTTCTTTCCCAGTTAATTTTCTCAGTTTTATTAACTAGGACGGCTCAACTAAATACTTATTGATTTTACTATATACTCCCTCCGTTTCAAAATATAAGATGTTTTAGAGCTAACGTATCTAGATCACTTTTATAGTGTAGGTTCGGAAAGATGTGAAGTGAACCTATACACTAAAAGGAATCCAATTTTTCTCTCTCAATCGGTCTATGCAAGTCCCTCTAGGCAATGCTATTTTTGGATGGTGATTTCAGAGAAATCTCACTCTACCGGTCTAGGAAAGTCCAAGGCCGACTTCTTTTCAACTTCTAGAACTGATTCTAAACTTAGAATCGCACAAGTTCAAAAGAATGAGTCCGATTTTGCCTAGCTTTTTTCCACCGCGAATCTCAGATAACACATAGAATCATAATCGGCCCCAGGCCTGCTTCTGAGGAGATTCCCAAGCTTCTCGACTGGAAAACGAAGCGGTATCTTGAGGTTCCCTTGTTGTTGGTTGTATTTACATAGACTGCCACCGCGTACAAGAAATTGGAACAGGAAAAAAGAGGGACCCCAATCTTTCGTTCACGACTCCACGGTGACCACGCACCACTGCAACGCGTCCCGCTAGTGTTCTTCTCATCCGCTGGCCGCCACGGCTGCGCCGCCACCCGCAGCCGGCCCCGGCTCGCCGACGACCGGCCGCCTCCACCGCTACAACCGGGCTCGGCTCGCCGACGACAGACGCCGCCCCAGCCGCCACGTTCTTCCGCAGCTCCGACGCCACCCGCGATCTGCCGCCAACGATCGGCCGCCACCGACGCCAGCTGTCCCACGGAGCTCGTCCCCCGTCTCCCTAACCAGCGGCCTCGTCCTCCGCATGTCTACCTCCCAGCTGCAAGTTTTTTTTGCCTTTAGTTTGCTTCCGCTGATTTGAAAAATTCAATGATGTGTCTTGTAGAAATTTATCTGTCTATTGCTAGTAAATGATACTAGGTCAGTTGTACTACATGATTGCAAATTGTATCATCTCACGACTTTTATTTTATTTTGGGTAGGTAATGAATTATACAACTAAAGGTATAATCTCGTTTGACTATTTTATAATCTTCTTTACTCATTTCTAGCTCATTATGTACTAACAACTAGAATATATATTCAATTTAGGGGTGTTACAGACATTTCACAACTTAACTCATCAAACAAACCAAATGTCTAGAAGCTAAAAAGAATGGAAGGAACCATATTCTATGAGATTCTTCCCACCACAGCTTCTCCTCACAATCTGTCAAATGCTAGCTTCTCTAGAATCACGGGCTAAAAAGAAGTCGGCCCAAGTCGGTGTCTATGCGGCCATATCGATGCTATTGCCAACTGATTCCATAGGCTGTTGTGTTTCTTAGGCAATTCAGGATGTATATAAACATGTCTAAGCTAGTATAATAAAGCGAGGTGGGACTATCTTTTACATCGTCGGGAGAGAAGAACCGGTCAATCTGTTATTTTGTGGGCCTCTTCACTGCACCAATTGGGCCGTGGATTGACTTGTTTCTTCGTTTTTTGTAGGTATAAAATTTGATTGTGCCGACAGTTCAACAAGTTGACGTGTGGGGGCATGGCTGGCCATCAATGTGGTGTGGAGGGCGGCTACCGAAGATAAAGAAGATACTGGAGACAACAATTTGATTGCATAATCTTAGAAATCGATAGAGGGAAACAAATCCAAATCCTAAGAGAAGCCAGCTGACAATGGCAGCGCGGCCGGAGGACATGGGACTGCTACGTACGCTTCATCACCACCAAAGCTGAAAGCTCCCCCCCCCCCCCCCCCCCCCCCCCCCCCTCTCCATCCCCATGGTCTGCGAGGAGCTGCACTGTGTCCAGCGCCGGCTTCCTTGCGAATGGAACAGGGCACAACACCCCACAACTTGGCCCGTGCTGCAGTCTAGCGTCAGCGACTGCCCTGCGAACGGAACGGGAAGTACTACCTGACGAGTTGCAGTCTGGGACTGGTGCTGACGTGCTGCAGCGCCGGTTCTGCATTCCGGCAAGGTCGCCTGCTCGTAGATGCCCTCCGCTTCTGCATTCCTTGTAGTCAAACCGTACACATCGTGTCGCAGAGTGTTCATGCTGTAGCTAATCTGCTCCTTGCATTTTCCTTCCATATCCTCTTGAATTAGTTTCCTCGGTCATTTGGTAAATCCAACGGCGGAACACCAATAAACCGCGTGGACCTCGTTGGTGGAGCGGATCCTCGCGATACGGATGAACCAGCCAGCAGCAGTACATCGTGCGTTCCCTGAAGGCAGCGCTGATGGAGCATTAACTACAGGAGCAGCGACATGAGCCGCGTGCGTGCGTGGGCTTCTCGCGGTCGGTTCCTCTTCGTCGAGACCCACCGTCACCGCGTCGCACAGCACGCCGTGCGGTCCCTAAAGGTAGCGCCGTACAGGAGCATTTTTTTTTAAAGAGAGGCAAAAGATTTGCCCCACTATATTAATTAAGCAAGGAGTTTACAGAAATTAAAAGGGTAACAAGTAGAAAACAAGTCTACTCTCCCGGTATTACATCATCCAAATGCTTAGCGCCCGCTAACACTCACAACCGGGCCTCCTTCTTAATCTTATGAAACACAACTAAAGACGGCGCATGCTTATTATTGAAAATCCAGACATTTCTTTGGTTCCATATTTCCCAAGAAACCAACAAGGTTAAAGATGCCATTGCCTTACGCCCTTCCGCCATTGTAGACCACCAATCTTTGAGGGAGAGCCCCGCCCAATGCCTTGGATGAATATTGTGGAGCCCCAACCAATCTTTGAGATAGCTCCAAATGCGCGTGGTGAATCGGCAAGCAACAAGGAGATGTGAAATCGATTCCGTAGTTTGCTTGCATAGAGGACACAACCCACAGTTAGGCCATCCCCTCTTTTCCAAACGGTCCGCCGTCCAAACTCTATTTCTCAACGCAAGCCAAGCAAAAAAATTCGCTTTGGGGGGTGCCCAAGCCATCCAAACCATTCCATTCATATTGGATAGCGTTGCCCCTAGGAATTGCACCTCATAAGCCGACGCCGTCGAGTATTCTCCATCCTCCGTAAGCTTCCAAGAAATGTCGTCATCTACATTGCGGTCAAGCTCCACCTCATGAAGAAGGACCCAAAGCTCCACAAATTGCTTAAAATGCTCGATTGCGAAATTATCCTCTAGCCTCACGTTCCTAATCCAAGCATTGTCATGCAACGCTTGTTTGACGGTCCAGCTCTTTCTTTTAGATAAGGCAAAAATTAGAGGGGCAACCTCAATCGGCTTCTTCCCTAGAATCCAAGGAGCATGCCAAAACGGAGTCTTGTCTCCATTACCCACCGTGATGGTCGTGACAACGTAGAAAATGTTCATGTCTTCCTTTGTGCATGGATTTCCATGTCTAGCCCAAAGCTTGTTTGGATTTTTCCATTCGAACCATGGCCACCTCAGACGCAAAGCCATCGCAAACTTGTCCGTGTGAAGGATCCCAAGCCCCCCAAGTTTCTTTGGGCGGCAAACCGTGTCCCAATTTACTTTGCACTTAGCCCCGGTAGTTTTATCCTTGGCCGACCAAAGGAAGGCCCATTCCAATTTATTCATGAACTTAATAGTGCCCGGGGGAATGGGCAAAACCGTCAACTGGTATAATGCTTGAGAAGCGATGACCAATTTTATTAACGCAGTCCGCCCAGCCATGGTGATATATTTACCATTCCAAGTAGGGAGCTTGGCAGCGCACTTGTCCTCAAGATGTTGGAAATCCACCCTCTTGAGCTTCCAAACCGAAGGAGGCAAGCCCAAGTATCTCAGGGGAAAGGTAGTACGGGACACCGGTATGTCATGGAGGATATCATCAACTACAGGATCAGCGACATGACGCGCCTGCGCCGAGCCGACTGCTCAGGCTGAGCAGGTCTGGAGGCCAGCGGCGAGCTCCTGTACAGGACGACTGCGAGCAGATTAGTAGATCGGGGGTCTGGGGACTGGGGAGAGCTCCTTTCCAGAGCGGCATCGAGCAAGTCGGGAGGCCAGGAAATCGGGTGGTTGGGAGGATCGGGGTGACCGAGCAACTGCTGGAGCAACCATTAGGTATAGATAAACGCATGAACATATAGGATTGGACAGTACTGTTCGATACGAAGCCCATACAAACCCACTCGAAGACCATACGACCTACTTAGACATACACATACGGTACAAAGGATGTAGGTGTACATGTGTGCATGGGCCCGCAGGAGGTGGAAAGTTCGGGTGTATACAACGACGTCGCCACATCGTTTAGATATGGAGTTCCAATCTCACGGATTTGCTGGGGCTGGTAATTCAGATTGTTTTTTAGCCGAAGGAAGCAAATGTTCCATCCACCGGCTTCAATTCTACCTCTTTTGATCACTGATGTAAATTATTATTATTCATCATCATGGATAAAGAGGCATTAAATTGTCAGAGTGCGGTGCTGCTACAGGATGATACCCAACGACGATCGAGGAGCAATTTCATGAGGAAGCCGTGAATCACATAGCCGCCAACTCGGCCAGGAAGGCGGCAACGTGGTCCGGCTTGACGCAGAGCGACGCCACATTGACCTGTAAGCTAATTTGGATCGCTAGTCGTCGATCTAGAGAGAATAGGGTTTAGAGAGAACATACCGTCGGCCTTCGAGGTTGACGACGAGCTCGTCATGGAGCTCGACGGAGTGGTGGCGGTGGTGAAGTGGGTTGTTCCCGCCGCTACAGCGCTAGCCCAATCGGAGGCTCTAGGGTTTAGGGTGTTCGGTGGGGTGAGTGGGCACGACAAACCTTAGCGTTCGTGCCCTCGGCCCCCACCTCTTTTATGTGCGCTGCGCGACGGGGGCCCACCAACGACGGTAATGTTGGGCGCCCCCGAAGTCGGTCGTCCGTTGGGACGACCGTGGAGATCAAACTAACATTCTCCCCCTTGATCTCATCTTCGATTCAACTTATACTTTTGCACCCATTTCATCACAGATTAGCATATAGAGCATGTCTCATCATAATGGTCAGTTACGCACCATAGATTCAACAGCCACTAGACACCTCTCTATTTTGAAACAGACTCTTGTTCTCAGGCCCTTAATATCCAGGTATCATAGGCTTTCCCTTAAACCCATGCTGGCTAAGTGTTCTCTGAACACACTGGGTGGTAAGCCTTTTGTGAGCGGATCCGCAAGCATTTCTTTTGTACTTATATGCTCCAAACTTATGGTATGATCCTGGATTCTTTCTTTCACAACATAAAACTTAATGTTAATGTGTTTGGCAGCAACACTTAACTTATTGTTGTGAGCATAGAATACTGTTGGCTCATTGTCGTAGTACATTCTGAGTGGTCTTTGAATGCTGTCGACCACTCTTAACCCGGGTACAATCTTCTTTAACCAGTTTGCCTGCCCCGTGGCCTCATAACATGCTACATACTCAGCTACCATCGTGGACGATGCCGTGATGGTTTGCTTGGAGCTTTTCCACGATATAGCTCCACCTGCGAGAGTAAATATGTATCCTGACGTGGATTTTATTTCATCTATATCTCCCGCATAGTCTGCATCTGAATACCCTTCTATCTCAAGGGAATCAGATCTTCTGTATGTTAACATGAGGCCTTTTGTGCCTTTTGCATAACGCAATGCCTTCTTTACCATTTTCCAATGATCTATTCCTGGATTACTCTGAAATATGCCAAGTACCCCGGTAACAAAAGCTAAGTCAGGGCGTGTACATACTTGAGCATACATCAAACTTCCGACAGCAAAAGCATATGGAACCGCTTTCATTTGATCGATCTCATATTGGTTCCTGGGACATTGAAAATTCCCAAATCTACCGCCCTTGACTATAGGAGGAGGCGTAGGATTACTCGCATGCATACTATACTTCTTCAGAATCTTCTCTAAGTATGCCTTCTGCGATAGCCCTAAGACCCCCTTTTCTCTATCTCGGAGAATCTCAATTCCTAGAACGAATGAAGCTTCACCGAGATCTTTCATATCAAAATTCGAGGACAAGAACTTCTTCATTTCCAATAGTATACTAACATCACTACTGGCAAGTAGAATGTCATCCACATACAGGATAAGGAAAATGAATTTCCCATTCTTGAACTTTGCATATACGCAATTGTCCTCTTCATTCTCATCGAAACCAAACTTTCTTATTGTTTCATGGAATTTTAAGTACCATTCCTGGAGGCCTGTTTTAATCCATAAATGGATTTCTTCAGATGACATCCCATACGTTCTTTTCCTTCCACAACAAAACCCTTGGGTTGTGCCATGTAAACGTTTTCTTCTAGGTCTCCATTTAGGAAAGCCGTCTTTACATCCATCTGATGCAATTCTAAATCATAGTGTGCCACTAAAGCCATTACGATTCTAAAAGAATCCTTACTTGAGACTGGAGAAAATGTCTCACTGTAATCTATTCCCTCTCTTTGGGTGAAGCCTTTAGCAACAAGTCATGCTTTATATCTTTCAATGTTCCCACTAGAGTCACATTTTGTTTTGTAGACCCATTTACAGCCTACTGTTTTGGCTCCTTTAGGAATTTCTTCTAAATCCCAGACTTTGTTACTACTCATGGATCTCATTTCATCTTCCATGGCTTCAAGCCACTTCGATGAGTGAGCACCTTTGATGGCTTCTTCAAATATGGTGGGATCACCCTCCATTTGAACTTCTTCACTAACATAGACTTCAAAATCATTGGGAATAGCTGGCTTTCTAGTTCTTTGAGACCTTCTAAGGGTCTCGCCTTCTGGCACATTCTCTATATGGGGCTATTGTAGCTCTCCCTCTTGTGTGACAATAGGGTCTTCATTTTCATTCATTGTTGCCACAGGAGAACTAACAACAGGTGTCACATCGACATTTTCCTGTGTCGGGTGCAGCAGGTTTCGAGAAAAACGGTTCCTGAATCATCGGAGTGGGTGCATGCACCCGCTTCTCCTCAAGGTTGATTTCTCGCGATACCGTGCTCCCCCTGATCATCTGATCCTCCATGAACACAGCGTGTCTCGTTTCCACAAACTTAGTAAATATGTCTGGACAGTAGAAACGATAACCTTTTGACTTGTCTGGATAGCCAATGAAATGGCAACTTACTGTTTTAGGATCTAACTTCTCAAGGTTTGGGTTGAAGAGCTTAGCCTCAGCTGGACAGCCCCACACTCGCAAATAAGTGAGTGAAGGTTCACGACTAGTCCATAACTCATATGGTGTTTTAGACACCGACTTACTAGGAACTCGATTAAGTATGTGAATGGCGGTTTTTAATGCCTCCATCCACAAAACAACCGGTAAGGTGGAGTAACTTAACATGCTTCTTACCATATCCATCAAGGTACGGTTACGTCTTTCAGCTACTCCATTCTGCTGAGGCTCGCCCGGCGTTGAATACTGGGCAACTATACCATGTTCCTATAGAAACCTTGCAAAAGGTCCAGGAACCTGGACATATGGGGTGTGCCGACCGTAGTACTCGCCTCCACGATCGGACCTTACTACTTTAATCTTTAAACTATGCTGATTTTCAACTTCAGCCTTAAATATCTTAAATTTATCCAATGCTTCAGAATGCTCTCTAATTGGATAAATGTAACCATAACGCGAATAATCATCCGTGAATGTTATGAAAGAATCATATCCCTCCACAGATGTCACAGGGAACGGACCGCATATATCCATATGAATTATTTCTAAGACTCCTGTGCTTCTTTTGGCGCTCTTTTTAATGTTCTTTACGAACTTTCCTTTAATGTAATCGATGCATTGCTCTAGATTTGAAAATTCTAAAGGCGGTAGAATTGATTCTTTTACTAAGCGTTCTATTCTCCCCCTCGAAATATGGCCTAAACGACAGTGCCATAATTTCGAAGAGACATCATCAATTCTTTTCCTTTTATTCTTTCCATTCAGGGATGAGGAGGCATTCTCATTCTCAGTGCTTAATGCATACACATTCTCACAAAGTGATAACAAATAAAGCTTGTCTTGTCTGAAGGCAAGACCAACAATCTCATTATTACGCTTGATTTTACATTGTCCATCACCAAAATGGCAAGCAAAACCATCATCATCTAAGCGCGATACACTTATTAAGTTTCGATGCAAAGAGGGTACATAAAGTACATCTACTAGTAAAAGTACAAAGCCATTTGATAATTCTAATGGGAGATCTCCAATAGCTTCGACTTCAGCTTGGACGCCATTTGCCACCTTAATTCTTCTTTCTCCTCTTTGAAGGGTCCTTCTCATATGGAATCCCTGTAATGAATTTGCAACGTGGACAGTTGCACCCGAGTCAATCCACCAAGTAGATTTTGCATAACTTAAAAATAGTGATTCATCAACAAAAGTAATTAAATCCTCACCTTTCTTGTACAGGTGCTTTAGGAAGCTCACACAGTCACTCATGTAGTGGCCCTTTTCCTTGCACCACTTGCAGGTGTCCTTGTCCACCTCCTGCTGTCGGTGATCATCATCCTTTCCATGAGGCTTAGAAGGAGGGGGATGCCCCTGAGGTTTCCCTTGTGGTCTCCCTTGTGGCCTGGAACCCTGAAAGTTCCTCTTCTTGGTTGGGCTCAGGTAGTTCACAGAATCACCAGATTCCCCCCTTGATCCTCTCTTCTTCTTGTACGCACATGGCCATCATCTTCTCAATGCCCCACTTTTCTGGCTGTGCGTTGTAGTTCACATCAAAAGTCTCAAATTGGTTTGGTAGTGAGGCAAAGATCAGGTGAATGATAAACTCGACTAGTAGCTCCATGCCCATGGGCTTAAGCTTGGAAGACATGTTGCTCATTCGCAATATGTGGTCCCTTACTCCACCACCAGTGTATCTTGTAGTAACAAGTTTCTTAATGAGAGAGCTCGCATAGGCCTTTGAAGACCCAGTAAACTGACTCTCTACCTTCTTCAGGTACTCACTGGCAGTGCTACACTCTAGGATTGCTCCCCTTATTGCTTCCATAATGGAGCTCTTAATGACCATCAAACACTTTCTGTTGGACGAGTCCCACTTTGCACGATCAAGGTCGTACTTCATTCTTATTGGTCCATGGTCATGGACCCTTTTGTTGAAGTCTTCTTCACTTTCTTTTTCGCCCCTCACGGGGTCCTCAGGTTCTTTGGGACAGGTCTCAATCAGTGCCAAGTCGAGGTCAAGCAAAGCAAGCCCCATCTCAACCTTCTCTCGCCATGAGCCGTAGTTCCCTCCATTGAGGGGCTCAATAGCCGAGATGAAACTCATAGGATTGCCTGAAAACAAAATATCACCAAAATGAGTTAATTCAAGGTTGGTCAAATTAAAACATGAAGCTTCTCAATATTAATTCTACATCACCGTTGGGCAGAAATAGAACTAATAGTGATAAAACTTACTATCCATAGTGAAAATCTTATTCATTAAATAAAATCCTCACTTTATTGCAATTAAGCAAACACATTTAACTATTTGCAGCGGAAAAAGAAATTATGAATAAAATTCATCAACTTTAATATTTACAGAAACTTTATTGTTTTTCTACACAAAATTTCATTGGACAATTTTGCTATAGACAAAAACTGTGCAAAAAACATTAAAAACAGACAAATAAAATGCCCCAAAAGCTTCTGTAAATAAAAAAACTGGGTGAAATGGCCCTGGGCGGAAAATAACCGGCCCACTGGCCTTTGTGCGGTGCATAGCGCAGGTCGGCCCGCATCGGCCCATGGCCGACCGTGGCGTGCTCGCCCGCCACCGCCTACCAGTGCGAGCGCGCGCTGATCTTGGCCGTCCATCGCGATCGGACGGCTGGGAGCTCTTTTCGGTCGGGTCAAAACCAGCACCGATCGGTGCCCCCAAACCCTAACCCTCAGACGTGCCTCCCTCTCCCCCTCGTGTCTCTCTGGCTCCCAGTGGCGGTGGCGCACCCCCGCGCTGGTGAGGTGGTGAGGAGGCCGCGCCGCCCGGCTTATGGCCGGCGACGAGCCCCTCCCCCTCTAGCCCCTCCCCCTCTACTGTGTCACGCGCCCAGCTCACGGCGGCGCAACGCCCCGCGCTGGCGAGGTTGGCGAGGCGACGGCGTCGACCGGCACAGTGCCGGCGACAGGCCCCTCCCTCCTCAATGCCGGGCGAGCCCCTCCACCTTCTTTGCCCCGAGCACCTCCCTCCCACCCCGACGAATCTGAGAGGAGAGTGAGCAGCTGCGAGCGATGGCACCCCTTGGGCTCCTTGCCGACGAGCGCATCCGCCCGCAGGTGGGTGCGGTGCCGTCAAGTGGCCTAGCGGTGGTGCCCTTATGCCGGCGGCGGCCGGCGGTGGTTCCCCCCTTTTTTTTCTTTCTTTGGATTTGGGGTTTTGGGAACTTTTCTGTGGGGATTTGGGGATTTTTCTACAAAGGGAGATTCTTTCTTTTGATTCTTGGTCGATTTGATCCGAGGAGGAGGGATCTGTGGCTTTGAGGGTCTTATTTTTCTTCACCCCAGAGGGGTTTGTTCTTCTTCCCGACCTCGGCTTGCCGATGCGTCGGGATCGAGAGGAACGGCGCGGCCTTGCGGCGATGCTTCTAAAAACCCTAGCCTTTTACTTTTCTTCCTCGGATCTACCACTTTCTCTACTAGATCAACTAGGACTAGCGGCTCTAATACCATTGTAAGCTAATTTGGATCGCTAGTCGTCGATCTAGAGAGAATAGGGTTTAGAGAAAACATACCATCGGCCTTCGAGGTTGACGACGAGCTCGTCATGGAGCTCGATGGAGTGGTGGCGGTGGTGAAGTGGGTTGTTCCCGCCGCTACAGCGCTAGCCCAATCGGAGGCTCTAGGGTTTAGGGTGTTCGGTGGGGTGAGTGGGCACGACGAACCTTAGCGTTCGTGCCCTCGACCCCCACCTCTTTTATGTGCGCTGCGCGACGGGGGCCCACCAATGACGGTAATGTTGGGCGCCCCCGATCAGGGCGCGAGACCGAGTCGGTCGTCCGTTGGGACGACCGTGGAGATCAAACTAACATGACCCTGTCCTTGCCCTTGCACGGCGGGCACACGATGCACTCGGGGATCAACATGTGCTCCTCGTGCTCGTGCCACATCACCCGGGCCGGCCTCCTACTGCCAAAGTCCTTCTCGTCCAGCCCGATGTGCCACCAACTCGACACGGCCAGCATGTTGTACATGTTTCCTCCTCTGGTCGTTGGAGCCGGCAACCAGCTCCGGTGCCATCTCGTCCCCTGATGAGCCTCACCAGGTCACTGATATCGCCGTCGGCCACCTAGGCACGCTTCGCTCGCATAGACTACATGAGGATGCAATTGCCGTAGTAGCCGCCGTGGGCGGATACGAGCTCGCGCACCATTGTTCGCAAAAACAAGCGACGTGGGACGGCCATGCGGGTCCGGCACCACGACAACACCACCGTGACTGCCTCGAATGTCGTGCAGGCAGAAGCCTGGGCGCCACACTCTTCTTTGACGCGGTCAATGAGGCTCGCTGGGACTGTGATGTCCAGGAACACGCCTTGGGCCTTGAGGGGCTCATCTTCCATCCTTCTCGCGCGAAGTGAGAAGACGGACGGAGGGACACCAGGTACGGCGGCAGCCGACCTGGCCGGACGACGGTCGGTCACGGCATCCAACGGGCGACCTCAGCCAGAGCCTGCAGGAACTGCCCCATCCCGACGGTGTCGGCCAGCACATGGTTCCACGTTGTGAAGTTTCGTGGAACGAGTCGTACCCTTTCGGGCCTTGGTTGCATGTTTATATAGGTAAAAAAAGCTCCCACGTGGCATGTACAAGGTTTGTATGTGTACGGTCGGAGTACTACTCCGTACACCGTACACGTATGCATTACATACTCTAACACTCCCCCCTTAATCTAAACCACGGGTGAGGTTTAGATTACGCTTAAGCTCATCTAGCTGCTTGACAGGAAGTGCTTTGGTAAATCCATCCGCTATCTGATCTTTGGTGGAAATAAACTTGATATCAAGATTATTGTCGGCAACACGCTCCCTGACAAAGTGATAGTCAATCTCAATATGCTTGGTACAAGCATGGAAAACTGGATTAGCAGACAAGAACGTTGCACCCAGATTATCACACCACAAACATGGCTTCTCACGTTATTTCACACAAAGTTCACGAATAACAGCTTCAACCCATATTAACCCAGTAGTTGCATTGGCAAGAGCTTTATATTCAGCCTATGTACTGGAACGAGAGACAGTGGCTTATTTTCTGGCACTCCAAGAGACCATATTTGGTCCTAGAAAGATGGCAAAGCCACCAGTAGACCGGCGATCCTCAAGACAGCCAGTCCAGTCTGCATCTGAAAAAGCACTAAGTAGTGTAGAAGAAGATTTTCTGAATGTAATACCAATGTGACATGTATCCTTAACATAACGAAGAATGCATTTAGTAGCTGTCCAATGAGCAGTAGTAGGATCATGAAGGTATTGACAGACCTTATTAATAGAAAATGACAAGTCTGGACATGTGAGAGTAAGATACTGAAGAGCACAAACAATGCTCCTATACTGAGAACTATCATCCAGACCAAGAGGAGTACCTTCATGTAGTGACAAGGGCTCAGATGTGGACAATGGAGTAGGAGCCGATTTACACTCAAGCAATCCAGCTATAGTGAGAATATCATGAGCATACTTCTGTTGTGTAAGAACCAAACCATCATGTGTGTGCTTGACCTCCATACCAAGAAAATAATAAAGAGCACCCAAATTCTTAATAGCAAAGTGAACATTGAGGTCTTTGAGCAAAACTGAGATAACATCATCAGAGGAGATGGTAACAATAATATCATCAACATAAATGAGAACAAAAATAGTAACTCCAGACTTATCATAAAGGAATAAGTAAGTATCAGCTTTGGATGAGTGAAAACCAAGCTCATGCAACTTGTTACTAAGCCGAGAGTACCAAGCTCGAGGGGCTTGCTTCAAACCATAGAGATATTTATCAAGTTTGCAGACATATCGAGGATTATCAATGCTCTAAAAACCAGGAGGTTGTTTCATATAGACTTCCTCTTCCAGAACACCATGAAGAAATGCGTTCTTGACATCTAGCTGCCGTAAACTCCAGCCACGAGAGACAGAAATAGACAAGATAATTCTGATAGTGGAATCTTAACAACAGGACTAAAGGTATCTTCATAGTCAACACCATACCTTTGTTTTAAACCTTTGGCAACTAGCCGAGCTTTGTAACAATCAATAGTATCATCTACACGTTGTTTAATACGATAAACCCATTTGTAGTCAATAACATTTTTGTTGGGACTAGAGGGAACAAGAGTCCATGTCTTATTCATCAATTCATCTTGCAAAGCAGAATGCCAATTTGGATCACTGAGAGCAGCAGGCAAGTTATGAGGCTCGCTTGTGGTAGAAAGCATACCATAACATACAGTACCATCTGTGTACTTTTTGGGAAGCCCGATGCCTTTCTGCAGACGTGTACGTGGGCCTGGAGGAGACGACGGCGGGGCAACAACACCATCATTAGCTTCACTCGAGGCGGTCGCAGAGGATCTGGAGGAAGCAGGCGTGTCCATGCTGCTGGCAGAGGAGGCAGCCGGGCCCCCTGGCCTCGTGGCGACGCGGGAGTGGAGCGCGCCGGAGCACTGTCGGGCAAGGCAGGCGCGCGACGCAGCGACCCGGAGGCATGGGCGGGCGGGGAGTCCTGAGCGCGCAGACTCCCAGGCGGATCTGCACCTGGATCAGCGCCGGCAGGGGAATGTCCCCCTGAATCAACTTCGGTTTGCGTGCTGCTGTCATCATTTTGTACACTGATTTCAACAGAAGATTGTCGGGACTCAGGAGCACTCTTTTGGACCAAATTTTCACATGCATCTGTAATATTCTGAGGAGCATAATTAGTAGCAACAGAAATAGGCACAATATTAGACACATGATCATCAATATGAACACCCTCATTGGACATGGAAGATGGTAAAAGAAGGATTTCTTTCTTTAAGAGAGCACCGACAATAGGATGTAGAGCCTCAAAGGGAAAAATATTTTTATCGAACACCACATCACGAGAGATATAAACGTGTCCTGTGGAGACATCTAAACATGTAACACCTTTGTGAAGAGGACTATAACCAAGAAACACACATCGCTTAGATCGAAAAGCAAGTTTGCGCATGTTGTAAGGACGATGGTTGGGCCAACAGGCGCAACCAAAGGTTCGAAGAGCATCATAATTTGGTTTGGTGTAGAGGAGACGTTCAGTAGGAGACTCAAGATCTAGGACCCTACTGGGGAGTAAGTTAATGAGAAACGTGGCAATAAGGAAGGCTTCATCCCAATACTTGAGAGGCATGGAGGCGTTGGCAAGCAATGCAAGACCAGCTTCAACAACATGACTGTGTTTTCTTTCAGCGGAACCATTCTATTGGTGGGCATGTGGACATGAAAGATGATGTGTAATACCAACTTTTTGGAAGAAATAATTTAGTTTCTCATACTCACCCCCCAATCAGTTTGCATAGTAACAATTTTCCTATCAAACTTGCGCTCAACATACTGCTGAAAGTTAAGAAAATCTTGATAAACATCAGAACGCTTTTTAAGCAAATAAATCCAAGTGTACTTGCTATAATCATCAATAAAGCTTACATAATATGCATGTTTCCCAACAGACAGAGGAGCAGGTCCCCATACATTAGAAAAGACTTGTTCCAAAGGAACAGTGCATCTACTGGTAGAGATGGGATAAGGCAACTGATGGCTCTTGGCCAACTGACAAGAGTCACAAACGTAGGGAGTAGTTTCTGGAGTGTAAGCTATTTTATTTCTCCTAAGAGCTTGTTAAACAATGAACGAAGATGGATGTCCTAAGCGACGGTGCCATGTAGAGGATGACGACTTTATTACGAGGAAGGCATGCTTGGAGGACTCAGTGGTGATGGGCATCAAAGGATAGAGACCTCCATGGCAAGGTCCTTTAAACAGTATGCATCGTGTGGCTTGGTCCTTGATCAAAAAGAAGAAAGGATGAAACTCAATAAAGACACGATTATCAAGAGTAAAACGATGAACTGACAGGAGATTTTTAGATGCACTAGGAACATGTAAGATGTCATTAAGATGAAAGGAATCATGAGGAGTGTGCAATATTGAATGACCAATATGACTAATGTGCATAGTTGTGCCTTGAGCTGTGTGAACACGATCTTCTCCTTGATACTCATCGCGCGTAGAGAGCTTATTCAGCTCATTGGCAATGTGATCTGTGGCACCAATATCATAGTACCAATTACTGTCAACTCCATGAGCAGAAAAATTGGCACCTTTATCACCTTTGTATCCACTGTCTTCCTTGCGATCATCACTATAGCGCCACCAACAATCACGGGCAGGATGCCCATGAATAAAGCAAATTTGACAGGTGGTATCGACATACAGAGTGGGCAGACGAGGACGTCGCCCGCCATCATCGCGTCGGTCCCCATCATCATGACGACATGGACGGTCATCGTCGTAGCGCCGTCCCTGGTAGCCACCGCCATCACGACGGCTCCAGTCATCGCGGTGACCACGGTCATCACGTCGGTCCTAGTCGTCACGACGGCCACGATCAACGCGGCGGTCGCGCTGGTCCCGCTGGCGGCCACAGTCATCACCGCAACCATGGTCGTCCTAGCGTGGACGATCGTCGTAGTACTGTTGTCGAGAACGTTCCTCCTGATGTGGATGGTTAGGAGTGTGCGGTGGATGACTGTTGCCACGTGGGGCAATGTTAGCCAAAGAGGAGAAGGATACATCTTCGGTTTTGTGCATGCGATCATAAGATTGAACTTGGCTTAATAACTCAGAAAAAGTAGTACCAGGATTTACATTAACAGCATTGCGTGAACTATTGTAGTGGCTACCATGACCACGAAGAACGTGCTAGACTAATTCACAATCATCAAGAGGTTTACCAACAGCAGCAAGTTCAAAGGCGATACACTTCATCTTGGAAAAGTACTTGTCAGCAGAAAGATCATTCTTACGGGTATCATTGAGGGCAGAGTGTAGTTGTTGGACACAGGACTGGGACATGGAGGAGACATGGTCGTTGATGGAGGCCCATGCCGCAGCAGATGTCTCCATGCCGACGACGTGGACGAGTACATCAGGGGACATGGCGTTGAGGATCCAACGCAGCACCTGCTGATCACGAGAGACCTAGGCAGCGTACTCTGGATTCTCGATCGTGACCTTCTTCTTGTTTATGTCTTCGGTCTCCAAGAGATTCTCTGGCGCCTTATCCATGCCCTCGACAAGGGCCAGAACATGGGCACCTCGAAGAGCCGGGATCACCAGCGCCTTCCAGATCAGTGCATTGCCTTGGGTGAGGAGCTGCGACGGGGCCGATCCTAGAGCAGCAGCAAGGGCGGTGGCCGAGGAGGCGACACGGGAAACGTGCGATGGCAGAGAGGTCGTAGATGTGAACTCGGTGGCGACGATCTCAGATCGATCTGAGACACGGCGGCGGAGGTGCTGGGTTGGTTGTGGGTCATAGGCTTAGGTCGTGTGTATGGCGGCGGCGGCGACAGTGGCGGTGGCGGCTGAGAGCGGTGACGGTGGACTGTGGCGGCGGCGGTGGTGTTAGGGTTTTTTAGGGCAGCTAGAGTCAGGAAGAGACCCGCTCTGATACCATGTGAAGTTTCATGGAACGAGTCATACCCTTTCGGGCCTCGGTTGCATGTTTATATAGGTGGGCAAAGCCCCCACGTGGCATGTACAAGGTTTGTACGTGTACAGTGTACGAAGTAGTACTCTGACCGTGACGCCGACGACGAAGCCGCCACAGGAGAACCGCGTAACCTGCATTTGGAGTAGTGCGTCGGCATGGCTGTAGAGCGGAGCGGCATAGCCGACGGCGAGGTCCAAGAACATCGCCGAGGTGACCTCCTCCAAGGCGCAGCTGGCGGACACCCCCACGAACGGCACACCCTCGTCGGTGCACGCGATGTGGACGACGGCATCTCCGACAAGGCGGCCGCAGACAGGGCGGTAGTGGATGAGCACTCGTGACAGCACAGTCTTGATGGTCTCGATGGGCCTACCGATCGGTCGGTCGAAGGAGTGATGTGACCGCAAAGGGAGGGATGCTCTGGTCGAAATACGAGAGGCGAACGTCACCGGCCGGTGCCCCGGGTTTAGATGGGTACACGACCACCGGCGAGGACTTGAGCAACGCAAGGGCAAGGCTCATTGCTATCTGCAGCTATAGCACTTCGATCTGCTGTCTTGAGGAGCGTCTTGGTGAGGTGTCTAATCTATCCAGCGGTTTCTTCTTACTATTAAACAACTCACCTGATGTCTACCGCTCAACTGGTAGAAATTGTGATGTCAACAACTTGATGTCTACGACTCAGCTGGTAGAAATTGTGATGTCAACAACTCCACTTTAGGCCTCGTTTACTTCTGGGGGATTTCCACCTCTTCGGAGTTTGGGGATTTGAGGGGATTTGGTGAATCCCAACATTTCACCCAATCCCCACATTTCTCCACTTTTTCCCAATGTTCCTCTTATTTCCCTAAACCCCTGTGGTAACTAGGATTTCTGGGATGTGATTTCTGAGATGTACAAGGATTGAGATCAAGCAATAAAAAACAGAACTTTACACCTACAACATGCTAATGTACATAGCCATTCAAGTAAAAATTCAACCTTTCCACTAAATAAAGAAATAAGAACACATCAGCTGAATGTCCTGAATAATACATCCACAAAGATTAAACATGTAATTCCAGGGAGCTTAAATACATCCTACTAGCAAGACATTAAGTTATGGAATTAAACATTATTACAGTCCAGTAATGGGCATATTTGTAACTTCAAGCTCTTGAACACTTCACTGCCTTGAGCCCTTGACATGATAAGAGCAGATCTAACCTTCCTTGCATTGTCCTTGGAGTTCATTTTGTGGAGCTGAAGAGGGTATAGAACAACGGCAATAGTACATTTAGTAAAAGCTAAATAGGCGATCATGCTAAAAGTTACAACAGAAAGATATGTATGTATGCAAGAATATGTATGTATATAGGATACAGTACTTCAGTTTGTGTAAACACCAAATAGTTATTAAGATCCATATCTATTTTACTTATTAACAAATGAAAGATTTACGTTCTTTCTTTTTCCCACGAGAGGGATCAGATGCTTTGCTCAGTAGGTAGCAACAGCTGGCATGTCACGCTGTAACATGCCCCCTTTATCATCCATCCAAAGCTCATCCAAAGACCAGCAGCGACCCAAGGCAAAATAGCTCCTAGGCATCAACCATTAGACATTTTCAGACTGATGTTGTACCAGATTTTAAAACTATCATTTAAATTTCTAATTCAGTACAATCTGTAGCAAACATCAGTCTTTTAAAAACAGTAGATCTGCATGTTGTACAAGAGATTTAAAAACAGTCATTTAAATTTCAGACTTGGTACAATCTGTAGCAAACAACAGCCATTTAAAATCCAGACTTGGTATAATCTGCAGCAAACAACAGCCATTTTAAAATTCAGATTTGGTACAATCTGTAGCAAACAACATCCATTTAAATTCGGAGAAATAACATAATCTGTAGCAATCTGTAGCAAACAACATCCATTTAAAATTCATGAAGTATGTCAACTAGAGATTTCTGAAGTCCCATATTCCATTGAGCTCTTGGTTTTAACCCTATAGAAGCTAATGAAGTTAAATTTGGGAATATGACATGGAAATATGACATTCTAATAATAGAAATCTGCACACAAACTAATCAAGTTACCTTTGGGAGATCTCCTTTTCTGATTGTTTGATGGTGTTTTTTTTCACGCCAAGTGTAGCCTTTTGCAAGTTAAACTTCGGAGAACCTTTTGGATACATATCTGGTTTGAAAAGAAAACATACACACATTCCATTCAAACAAGCAGAAAATTATCCAACATACACACATTCCATTCAAATATGAAACATAAACTTGTTCCATTATGACATGAAGAATATTATCCAACATACACTTATTCCATTATGAAACATTCAAACTAAAGACAAATTTAAATTTCACTATTACATGATGAAGAGCTAGTTATGCTAGAAATCATTCCATATTTGCATGGCTATTTGGTCTCTTAAAGCATTCCCAACGTGGTTGTTTCCTTGGTGGTTATCATCACCATTGGGCAGAACGACATAGTTAGCTAGAGGTATAATGTCTTCTTGATGTTCAAGCCACTCCTCGTCACCATGTTGCATTCTAATGATATTATGCAGAATTGCAGTAGCTGCAGCTATCTTCACTTGGTTTCGCATTTGGTGGTATGTTGCGACATGTAGAATAGGGAATCGCTTCTTAAGTATTCCTAGGAGCCTTTCTACATGATTCCACAACACAGCATGACGATGATTGAAGAGCTCCATATAATTTTGTGGGCGATGACGGCCATGTCCAAATTATTTTAGATGATACCGCACACCATGGTATGGGGCAAGGAAGGATTCCGTATTTGCATAACCACCATCAACAAGGTAAAATTTCCCGTTGGGTACTTTAAAACCATTGTTCAAGGCAGACCGGAGGACTTTAGCATCTGTAGCAGATCCTTCCCAACCACAAGAGACGTAGGTGACGTTTAGGTCGAAATCACATGTAATCATCACATTGTGGCTCAGGTTTCCCTTCCTATTGCGAAAAGGAGTAGCAAGGTGGGGTGATACACTAATAGGAACATGTGATCCATCAATTGCTCCTATACAGTTCTGCAAAGAAATAAATGAATGGCAAGGGAAGATGAGATTCAATTTTTGACATATTAATGGTTGAGCGGTAAGGTGTCAAAAGAAGAACCTTGAAATATGGGTAGAATCGATCATCGTTAGCAATTTTTGGATGTGGTTGGTCAATGATGGGAGGCTTCAGGAATCGCCTACTTAGGACAGGGATGATGTTGAAGAATTCTTTTATGCACTTGTGGAAGGTGCGGTTGCTGTGCTGGAACTCCAATTGCAAATCTTGAAATGAGGCATTGTGTGACAACATGTAGAGAAAAATAACAAGCTTTTCCTCAACCTTTATCCTTTTGTGATTTAACAACCTTTCTCTTCTAAGGTAGGATGCTAAGGATCTGAAAATGTGTGCTTCCATCCTATAGGCTACCTGGCAGTTCTTCACATGTCCCTCAAGAATTCCTTCGACACGCTCCTTTCCATATAAGACGGAGCTATGTCGCTTCCTTCTCTCCATTTGTCCTCTACTACCCATTTGGTGAAAATGCAATATTGGTAATAGTAAAAACATAAACTCCTCATCATCTTCCTCTCTCCTCTTCCTAATTCTCTCTAGCTTTTGTGGATTCATTTAGCACTAAAACAATAACAATTAAGGGAAGGCAATAAGATTTAAAGAGCTAGCAAGTATGATTACACAGTAAGTAGAAGTAGTAAATATAATTCATACCGAAATCCGGTGTGCTCACAGGATCCCACGAGGGTGGCAGTTCGTCCACTCCTACTATAGTCCAAGGGGCAGGTATCTATCATAAAACAACGATGAACAGATTAGACACAAGTATGACATGAACATATCAGAGTCATACTACAGACTATAAAATTATACCACAACACAATTTCTTTACTGAAACAGAAAGGGGTGTAGTTGTGATACTTTACTAAAACACACAATTGAGGTTGCTAGCTCGCTCATCGTGATGAAACCTTGTTATTACAAGCAGAATGATGAAAACTAAATCTCTCTGGTCTACCATTCTGCATGTTTTTTTTTCCAAAACAATGGGCTCCCCATATTAGCAAATGAAACTAGCATATCAGCAAACACTCTTTAATATAATAAAGAAGGATAGAGTTCAAATACGAGTGGTTGTAATAACTCTGGTGCTTCGTAATAATATAATAAAGACTATATGCATCAGTTGACCCAGATGCGAGGCTATTTCCCCCTTTCGAAAAAAAAATCCTCTGTGGCAATGCCAGTTTATACAAGGACAGAGGTAAAACACATGATAGAATATGGTTAGAATAATATCTAGTTGATTCGGATTTTCCAGTAGTTATTCTTCTTATATAGAGGACATAGGTAAAACACTCCATGATAAGTCGGAACAGATCCTGATGTAATGACCAAAGTGGATGTAAGAACAACAGAATGTGCCCAAGGGGGAATATTTATACAGATCATACAACACCACCAGGACAGCAGGTCAAATGGTGCTCTCTTCTAATTAATCGGAAGCCCTTGTGTACTAAACAGAAATCGACAACATACAGCAGGCGTATGCAGTACTCAATTCAGCAATGGCAACATAAATCTTTCTTTTTTATCTCAAAAATGGTGAGAGGAAATTCTCAACGCTCCAAAACTGATCGATACAAAACACTCTCCTCTGTTGTCCTGCCCTATATAAGCATCATTCAGAGCATCGTAGTCATGACAAAACCTACTAATTCCATCAAAGAAATCATGAGGAACACCCCTTTCCGTTTCAGTAAAGTATCACAACTACAACCAGATGGCAAAGATAGCTAACTCTAGATTTTTTAGTAAGGAGACTGACATGATTGAGGACAAATTCCCTAACTCCCAAATCCTCTACAGCTACACATGATCCGCCTATGTCCCTCAAATCTAACGAACGCTACATCTACACATGATCCGACTATGTCCCTCAAATCCACCTACAACCTTGCCGTTTCTCTCTGGTCTCCCTCTCTTGTCTCCCCAAGATCCAAATAACCAGACCAGAGGGTGGGAGGTGGACGCCGGCAACGGCCGAGAAACCCTACGACGGGAGGGGAGGCATGAGGGGGAGGGGGACTCACCGGAGAGGATGGCTTGCCGAAGCCGGAGGAGGTGCCCGTCGGTAGCGTCCCCAGGTTGACATCCGCGCCTTTGCCCCCGGTCCGCGCCTTCGCCTCGGTCCGCACCGTCGCCTCCCTCGCTGCTCGCTTTCTTTCCTCGATGATACATGAGGTAGGGCTCATGTTGGAGAATACTCGAGGTGAGAGCAGTCTCGGCGTGGAAGTTGCGGGATGGGCCGGGATAGAACTCGACAATACCAGACAGGTAAACGGGCCGTCCGGGGTTTTTCGGGACCGTGGGATGGACCGGGAAATTCCCCTCCGAACCACGCAAATCCCCAAAAGTAAACGAGGCCTTAAGAATGCACTCTACGGTGACAGCATCGATTGAAGACAATGGTGCTCGTCGTGATCTACCCCTTTTTATTTATTTTGTGAAATGTGCCTGCCGCCCAGCGCTTGCCCGGGCTTCGCATCGGCGCGCACAAGGAATTGTGATAGTTTCTCGCGACGAAACATTGACCAACAATGGGCAAAATTGTTCGGCCTTTTCCTTTCGAAATCTACAAAATCGCTCGGCTGTGTACAGCGTGGTGGAGTAGTGGGCCTTCAGGCCTTAGGCGTGCCTTGCACGGGAGTACGCTGCCACGAAAAAAAAAGGCCACGGGCCAGCTACTCAGTTTGCTCTCAGAAAAAAAAGCAACGGAGCCAGCTAATTTTTACAACTCTGATCTAAATTAGTTGACTCAAATTTATCAAGATACGGATATATCTAATACTAAATCATGTCTAGATACAATTAAAACTAGACAAATCTAAGTGAACTAATTTGAATCGGAGGGAGTACCTCGCTTCATAAATAAATAAGTCTCGTTTTTATGTACTACACACATATGTTTAGATAAATCTGCCACACTTATTTTCCAAGGGAGAAGTATTATATACCCCATCCATTCTAAAAATGATATCGCATAAAACTTCCCCGTTTAGAAATAAGTGTTCCAAATATGTCTAATGTTTTTTCCATGTATCTAGACATTTTCAGTGTATAGATATATTCAAATTTAGACAAACCTGTTACATCCTTTTCACTATGAAGGGAGTATAATATTATCAGATATGATAATTTAGACATATGTTTTCAAAAAAAATTGTGTGAAAAGGGTCCACAAATATAGTAATAATGATTAAAAGTAGTACTAAGAACCATGGAAGTAATCAAAATTTCAACTAGACAAGGTTGCATTGTGATGATTTTTGCAATCAAAGTCAAAGTGTGGCTAGTAACCATGCTCGTGCATCCAAGGAATCCGAAATCCTATATAAAATTGGAGGATTACAAAATTGTTTTCATTCTAAAGCTAATGATAATGTTTCTTGCCATCACAGATGAACTTTCACATGTTTTGCAAACCAAAGATCTAAATATTGTACATGCAATTGAATTTATTAGTGATGTGATAGAAAGTGGTTGGGAAGGATGGTTTCATGAGGTCCAACAATTTTGCATGGACAACGATATTCCGGTTCCTAATATGGATAAAAATACCGTTTTGGGGCGTTCAAGACTTGATGGGATGAGAGAAAGTGGTTGGGAAGGATGGTTTCATGAGGTCCAACAATTTTGCATGGACAACAATATATCTACGCTAACCTTCATTTCTTCAAAGTTGAGATTTTCTATATTGCCGTTGATAAGATGTGTGTTAAGATGGATCATCGCTTTGGCGAAGCTTCAATGGAGCTATTAGAGAGCTTCTCATGCCATAGTACAAAAAACTTTTCACATTGTTTGATGTGGACAAGCGTGCTCGCTTATCTTTAATTTGTCATGTGAATTTATGTACATTAGAGTGTGTTGTGTATGTATTCGTGTTTCCACACTACAAATATTGTGAAAACTATATTTGCTCCATATGATGTGTATATTTTTCTGAGAAAATTTTTAGTTGCCTTGTGGCTCGCCCAGGCTTCGATAAATTCCTGGGTCCGCCACTAGACATGGCCTCAGAACACGGATGGTCGAAAGATCGAGCATGGGTCGCATAAATGATGTGATCGATGCTTAGGCGTCCACCTTTGCAACTATATCGCCGACCGTGACGATCGGGGACGGTGTAGTGAATGAGGATCGTGTAGTCGCTAAAACCCTTCTGGTGATAAGTGTTGTTAGTGGAGTTATTATATTAACTCATATAATTATAAACTTAGTCTAAATTCCTTTTGCAATTATAAATGTAGAAAATGGTTCTCTCCGATGCTACCTTCCCTGTTGATGATTGGTTAGAAGGAGAAAAGCTCAAGTTAGATGGATCCAATTTTTCTATGTGGGTTGCGCGTCTCCACGTTCTCCTTAGTGAGAATGATGTGGTCGACTATATACTCGAGGAGATGGATTTGGAGCAGCCAGACTTCTATGAGACCCCGCTGCAATGGGAAGATCGCCAGTATTGTTGCGAGATGTCCTCATACATCTTAGTGACAATGCGCTTCGAAATGGTTGATGAGCTGTGGCCTGTTGTGGGTAACATTAACCCTCACACGGTTATGGTCCATCTTAGATCATATTTCGTGGGACAAGTGCGCATATGGGAGCATGAGATGATGGGAGATTTCATCTCCATAAAGATGGAGGAGAACTCTTCGATTGATGACCACTTGGAGCGCATGCATGAGGCTTGCTTACTTCCTGGATATCTGGCTGACGAGCCCATTTGTGATAGGCTTTGTGCTTTGTTCGCTACCTCCCAGCTACCAAGCACAATTCTGGACTTGCATTATGAGAGGTGATGTGGAAACACAGGATTTCCACCAGTTCATATCACATTTCAGGAATGTGGAAGTTGAACAAATCACCACAGAGGTCATTGATGACAAAGGTATATATTTGATATGCAGTTTTATAAATGTTATAATCTGGCAAACACATATTGCAGTGTTAAGTATATTTGATACTTGTTTTGTTTTGGTGAAAACATGGCCTTCTGCATGAGAGCTGCATTCTGGATAGGACGTGACGTTGCGTGTTGATGGCGAGCATCATGATGATGGCCAACGACACTCTCCCTCAACATTTATCACTTAGTTTATCGCTGTGGATGATTATTGTAATCAATGGATTGTGAACTTATTTAGTGTGTCTCATACTTCGTGAGACGGTTATTCATAAGAGTTTGTAACAAACAGTTTTTCTCCTTCTATTAATGATTTCTATTTGCGTTCATATGTTGTTCGATTATGTGTGAATTATCCTTGTTATGAAACTAATTGATAATGCGTGAACATTTATAAAATATTGAAAATGCCTTGAAAATACCTAACTTATTGATATATTCATTTTGAATGAAACCATTGTTAAATTCGAAGTTATATTGCTAATATGTGAAAGTCATTTGATTTTTGTTCACACATGAATCATGCCTAAGTTCGGCAAGATAACTTAAACACTATGTATTGCATGAATACAAAGTGTTTGATGAATCGTTGAATGGAAATACATATTCGATGTATTGTATTTCAACAAAGTGGTAATTATCATTTTATAATTGTTGAATTTTATAAAAGAGTTTACTAAATGAAACATGAGCATGAAACTATTTGATATGATCAAATAATTTCAGCATTAAAGGGTATAAAGATAAAAGAGAATCCAATTACTACGATTTGATCAATAGTAATGAGATTCAACAATATAAGAATGGCATAGAAAATTGTGAAGTGTAAAACATCACAATGTGATATTTGATATCAAATGGGTGAATAGATTGTGCCAAATAAATCGTTGTAGTGTAAGTATAAATACCATGAGTTAGAAATAGTAAAACACGCAATTATAATATAAAGTGCACCATTTGAATTCGTGAGAGAGGCCCCATATCTTATATGGATCGTCGTGGAAGTTTTGGAGTTATTCGATATCACTAAAAAAATAGCGAATAAGTCCTTGTAGTGTATTCATTGGAAACTTTGAATACGTAAAATCCGTGGCTAGAACCGAATGAAAGGCAAAACTAGTGTTGCTTGAATTTTGGTGCATTTCGAGAAGGTTTATGTTCTCTACTATGATGCTAATGGAAGATAGTGAAAAACACGATGAGGATTCAAAACCCCGCATCAGAGTGTTGAGAAGCGCAACAGAAAGCATTCCTAAACGATTCTCTTCATGAAGGAAAAGGATCAATGATAATGATCATTGTGTTTTCCCCAATAGTGTTTTTACTACATGAAGTAGGATTCAAAAATGTACTCTATAGTTTGGTTGGAGACATTTATGAATCACTTGTCATGTTACCGGAGTATGGCATACCTATGAACTACGAAGGAATTAAAGGTAAACTAAAGTTATGAGAAAACCTAGAGGCAAAATTCACTTAAGATTAGAAAGCAAAGTGTTGCTGAATCTTTCAAAGTAAAGAGTTGCTTGATATTTTCCAAATGACTGCAAGGTCTTTGTGGAAAAAGGGCGAATGCCAATGGCACGATTTGTCGTAAATAATATATTGGCCAAATTCAAAAGAATTTAATTCATAAGTGTTGAAAGTCTAATGGATTGAATTCTAATAAGGTACTAATATCTTGTAATAAAACTCTCAGTTTGATAACTGATCAAAATATTTTTGAAGTTGTTCAAAATAGTGAGAGAATATGCAATTTGCATGAAATTGAGTTGGAGCTGTAAAAGTCTCATACTCAAATGTGTAGGAAACACAATTTGAGTGGGAGCAATGTAAGTCTTGGACTCAAATATGTTGGAATACATTTCGAGTGGGAGCTTATTGAATGATTCTTAAGTTTGTATGACACATTAAGAATAAAGGCGCAAGTACCGATAAATAAAGATTTATAGGAATTAGAAGTTGGAAGTAAATAGGTTATGATATTATGTAGCATTCCTAAAAGGGATTCTGGAAAATAGTTTCAAAATAGGAATTGATTAAGGAATGGTCCTTGGTCACTAGAATTATTAATATCATTAAGTTAAACATCAGTGGTTGAAAGATTGAAAAGGATGATCGTCATTCACTATGTTGAGACATAGGCTTTGTTTCAGAAACCATGATGACAACTTAAACATAATATATGATCCATAAAGAGATGTTCGGAAGTGATTAGGCATGAATCATTGAACATTGAGCTAAGTTAGTCCACAATGTCTAAATGAGAATTGTAGACGTGTTTTCGTGTCGATGAAGGATGACATAGCTTATATCATGAAAGGTCATGTTATAAGGGCATATGTTAACCCTAAAAGGATTGAGAATATTTTCATCGAGAATACCAACTGAATTCAAGTAGGAAGCGAGGTGATACAATATCGAAAATTTCACTTAGTGCACTAGTGTTTCGATGATTACATTTATAATAAAAGATAAGGGTACCATCTAAATGTGGTGTATATTGTTATGGCGGGCCTAGTTCATCTTTACGCATAAGGTGTGTTCTAGGGCACATAGCCCATGAGAAATCTCATTTGTGGTTGATCTAACGTCACTGTTGGCTCCTGGAAATAGACCTCATTCTATTGCCATGACTGTGATGCATACATAAAGGTGTTATCATGAGATGATAAAGTATTAATGTTAATCAAGGTGACATTTAAGTTGCAAAGGATTTGGGGTTGTAAAGTCTAGGCCCAAGACTCAACCTCTTCTATGAGTGTGCATGATCAAAGGTGCCATGATGATTGGTGCCAATGATTAGTAACAAATGCTGCTAGATTATTTGTACTCTAGTGCAAGTGGGAGACTGTTGGAAATATGCCCTAGAGACAAATAATAATATGGATTATTATCATATTTTACAAAGTTTATGATTAAGTTTTATATCATGCTATAACTGTATTTGATAGGAAACATCAATACACGTGTGATATATAAACAACTAGGAGTTCCCGGTGAAACTCTAGTCACTGGTTCACTGTCAATAGATGATCATGGTTTCCTGATCATGTGGCATTTATACCAATTGACAATGGAGTCACCTCATTGGGAGAATGAGATGATGAGCTATACCCAACCTAAGCATCGTGACCCGATCATATCACGAAGTTCAAGTTACGATGATTAGAAAATACTTAGTGTCTTGTTTCTTAGACCGCGAGACCATATCAATCACTATTACCCAAGGATACTTTGATAGCATCAAACATCACTCGGTCATACGGTGATTATAAAGGTGTGTTTGGGTGTTCGGAGGAATAGTTGAGGCAATATGTGTCAAGAGCGGGATTTTTCTATCCACGTGACGGAAAAGATACTCGATGGCCCACTCATGAGAAGTCATATCCAATAGCTGCGCAGCGTGTGATTTGATCACGGTGATATCACTTGTCGGGATGAGTTAAAGCAGCATTTCTTGAGAACGAGATTGAACATGACATAGATATGTCATTGATCAGATCTCGGACAATGCAAGTATCAATTGAAAAAAGGAATACGACACGACGTTCATGGTTCAAACACCGAAACATTTCATGGAATTGATACGTTGCTAGCGTATCTATAATTTTTGATGTTCCATGCTTGTTTTATATCTACTTTCTTACGTTTTGTCCATACATTGGAGTACTCTTACACATTTTCTAGAACTAACCTATTAACAAGATGCCACAGTGCCAGTTGCCTGTTTTCTTCTGTTTTTGGTTCCAGAAAAGCCAAAAAATGAATATTCTCGGAATTGGACCGGACAAAAGCCAAAGTCGATATTTCACCGGAAGACTCACGAAGCCAGAAGACGAGACGGAGAGGGGCCAGGGGCTAGCCACACCATGTGGTGGGGCGGGTCCCCCTAGCCACGCCACCAGGTGGTGTGGGCCCCTAGTCCACCCTGTGACAATGCCCCTTCGCCTATAAGAAGCCTCCCGATAAGAAAACCCTAAATAATCCAGCCTCCAGCCATGAAAAGTTCCGCAGCGCCGCTGCCACCGAAGGTGAGATTCAGGGGATAGTAAGTCTCTGTTCCGGCACCCTGCCGGGAAGGGAAATTTCCCCCGGAGCCATCTCCATCGATCTCCACCACCATCTCCATCGGCGTTGTTGATTCCCATGATGATGAGGGAGTAGTTCTTCCTTGAGGTTAAGGGCTCTATCGGTAGCTATGTGTTCATCTCTCTCTCTATGCATGATCATATTGTGATCATGAGCTTTGTAATCAAGTAGATCTACCTTGCTACTCAAGTGCTTTAATAGATCTCTGGCTCTCCCCACGTGTGTGAAAGTGATAGCGTGCACACCATGGTGGCACTTAGGCTACAGATTACAAATACTTGTTATGAGTTATATTTGGAGTTGGATGTCTCTATGAAATTGTGGTGTTTGTTGGAACCATCTAGCGCTCAGGGTGATAGTGTGGGGTTATCTAGATTGGGGAAGCAAACTTTGAGGAGTGCTATTATAGCCCTACCCTGGATTACAGTGTCCAACCGGAGAGTAGTTCAGAGTAGTATCATAAAGTGAAGATATTTATATGAGAGTGTTCACTAGCAAAAGTATGTTCCCTAGGCCTTGTTTCTAAGCATTGAAACACCGTTTGTAACTAGATCTGTTACTTGTTTGCTTGCTTCCATCTTTGTTTTAGATTGCCTTTAGTCTCTTCCCACGTCAACCACGCGCCATCAAAGCTCTTTTCTGGCACCATTACTACATATAGTTATCCATACCACTTGTATTTCACTATCTCTTTGCCGAACTAGAGAACCTATACACCTAACAAGTGTATTGGGTGTGTTGGGGACACAAGGGACTTCTTGTATCTTGATTGCAGGGTTGCTTGAGAGGGATAGCTTTGACCACTTCCTCCCTGGGTTCGATAAACCTTGGATAATCCACTTAAGGGAAACTTGCTGTTGTTCTACAAACCTCTGCACTTGGAGGCCCAACAACTATCTACAAGAATAGAAGTGCGTAGACATCAAGCTATTTTCTGGCACCATTGCTGGGGAGGTAAGGTAAAAGGTACTCACATCCTCTAGCTACTAAGCTATCTTCTAGCATTGTTGCTGGTGTGTGACTGCTCGAAGTTATTTCCTTTAGATTCTGCAATTATATCTTTTTGTTTCTTGTTTTTATTTTCACTAGTTAGGCTTAATGGAAAACAACAACAAAATTAGAGAGCTTTATAGTATTTATCTTGAGTTAGGACATGAAGTGTTTGAAGAGAAAATTTAAAAACCTATGGAACTTCATTTGCATGCTAATAAATTTTTTATTAGTATGAATTCTTTGAACACCATTATTGATAATGCTATGGAAAAGTTATTGCTAATGCTATGGAAAAGTCCAATCTTGGGGAAGCTGGATTTGATGACCATGATATTTTTAGTCCCCCAAGCACGGAGGAGAAAATTTACTTTGATGATACTATGCCTCCGATATATGATGATTACAATGATGAATATGATATTTTCAGTCCACCTACTATTGAGGAGAAAATTAATTATGATTACAATATGCCTCCTATATTTGATGATTATGGTGATGAGAATAATAATGATAGCTATTTTGTTGAATTTGCTCCCACTATGATTAATAAGAATGACTATGCTTATAGGGAGAGTAATAATTATTTTATGCATGTGGCTCATGATAAGAATGTCTTATGTGATAGTTATACTGTTAATTTTATTCATGATGCTACTAAAAGTTATTATGAGAGAGGGAAACATGGTTTTATGTATCTCAACAATATTAAGTTTCCCCTCTTTATGTTGAAATTTTTGAAGTTGCACTTGTTTTGCTTTCCTATGCTTGTTGCTTTGTGCTTTCATGACTTGTTTCTTCACAAGATTATTTTTCATAGGAAGTGGGTTTGACTTAAATTTGTTCCATATTTCCTTCTTGATGCTCTCTTTTACTTCAATTCATATTTCTTATGTGAGCATCATCGAAATTATCGTGCCTAGCTCAAAGGCGTTAAAGAAAAGTACTGATTGGGAGATAACCCAAAAGTTTTAATTGAGTCTTGGAAGTTATTGCTTCAATAATAAACTCTCCTTATCATTTTTATGTGGTTTTTGTGCCAATAGTAACCTCTAATGAGAGAGAAGACTTGGGAAAGTTGCTGTCCCGAAACAGATTTTTATGCTTCGCTGTAAAAATTCGTGAAAAATCTCTGTACGTCGGTTTGAGCTGTAATGTTTTGTGCTTCTGACCCAGGTTGTTATCCAACTTTCGTAAGTTCAACACTTTTCGATTTGAGTAACAGAAGGTCTTCAAAAAAATTGGTTTTTACCTGCTGGTCTGTTTTGACATATTTCTGCCATTATTTGCATTTGCCTCTTAATCTCTTTCTCTTTGATCATTTGAACTTTTTAAAGGAATTGGTATAGTAGCTTGTGTTTTAATGAAAGTTTTGCTGTTTTAAAACTAAACCCCAAAGGTTTATTATCTTTTGAATGCACTAATGTTGCTAATGAAGATTGTGTAAAGTTTTGTATGAAGGAAATTTTTAGGTGTAGGGAAAGAATGATATAATGAGATGAAAAATGGACAAAATATCAAGCTTGGGATGCCACCCCGTGTCACCCCAAGAAATATTCAAGAGGTACAAGCGTCAAAGCTCGGGGATGACCAAGGCATCCCCTTCTTCATCAATAAAAATCTCAGGTCTTTCTAGACACTTCATTTTTATTATTTCATGCACAATTGTGTTGTTCTTGGAGCGTCTTCGTTTTTGTTTTTAGTTTTATTTTGTTTGGTTTGCTTAAATAAGTTGGTTGGATCCCAACACACTTCTTTTGGAGAGAGACATACCCCGTTATTCATTGCTTAGAACACTCTAGTTTCATTCTTATTATTTTGTGAGTGTTTTCTTTTGCTAGCACTGTGTCTAGCCTTAGTTTTCTTGTGCTTTCAGCTTAGAACTTTTTAGTTCTTCCTTTTTAGATTTGTGAGACAAGCTCACTGATCTTTATTTATTATTATCTTTGTGAGTTCTTTCAAATAAGTTGGTTTGGATTGGAAAAGAGTAGGAAAAGTTCATACTTAAAGTGGTATAAAAGGAGTCTTGTTTTGACTATAACCTAGGCTTTGTCATGTCATGCTTGATATTGTTTTGGCTTTATGCTTAGTGATTACTGCTGTAGCATGACTTGTTAGAAATAAATTGAGATTGCTTAATGTGCCTTGAAAGAATCATGCGTTGTTTTAGCATATTAAAGCATAGTATTGTGGTATTCTGCTTTGATGCTTTATTTGGGTTGACTTGGCGCATGCTCACACCATGTTATGACTATCCCAAGTCACCATAGCCTCTATGATCATTTAGTTTTCTACTTTTAATATCACTTTATGCTTTAATTAATGATGTTTTGTCGCTTTGCATGATTATGACCATTATTGCTCTCTTAGTTGGTCGCTCCCAGTCTTTTGCTAGCCTCCATAACCAAGTATGAGTTCCACTCATGCATCCTACTCCAAATAAAACCAAGTTATTCCAAAGAGTCCACCATAGCTACCTATTAGCATTTTTTATTCCAAGTATATTCATGTTTTTATCTACCTTCTGAATTAAACTTGTTATGTGAAAATTAGTGATTAAAGCCCTCACGAACTTGATGGCACACTTTACTTTTCTTGCCCCTAATAAACATGAACCATTGTGTCATCTATGTTGTATATGCTTGCACTTATACGTTGCGAATTAGAAGAACCATGCTGTCATGGGGAACGCTTTCAACATTGCACTTGTACATTGTACCCAGTTGATATCATGCTCTTTTGTTTATGGATGTCGTAGGTGTGAAATGAACGGGGAGCTTGTAAGTACATGGAGTTATGTATGTGTGTTAGAGAAACGCCTGGGCGATTGGTATAATCCATTCCTAATCATGGTGGAAACCTGTAGCGTAACCATAATGAGCAATCTATGAAAAGCATTCTTATAAAAAAAGAGATAGAGATTGAGAAAAAAGAAAAAAAATGAGAAAATAGGAAAGAGAAAAAAGCACCATTTTCCCATGGTAAATAAGAAGATTGGTGAGATGCTTATTGTCTGCTTGCCTTGTCATTTTGATATGGGGATTCTTTCGTATCATCGGGCAAGGGGTACCCCTTTGGCGGTTCTCTATGATACACATGTACTTACTATGACAAGAACTTACCGGTAACTAAACTTGAGTAGCATGAGGAGCGACCCTCGTATTCAAGGGACATGAGATTGCCAACTTATACTTTGTCAAGCATATACTCCATAGTTTGTTCACTTTAACCTTAATCACTTCAAGATGCTTATGAGAGGGGCAATGCGAGCTGAAAGCTAATAAGTACCATAATTTTTGGAAGCTCTTTATGAGACTTGAATCCCTGCTTCCTTCTATGAAGGGCCTTTCTTTTAGTTTTATGTTAAGTCTCCATCTTCTATCTTTATGCACCTACTGAGAGAGCATAGTGGCCATTCTTAGTTTAAATGTGCATTGTCCCAAGACTTGTTGATTGATGCATAACTTTGATATTGCTTGTTCTTAAACTACGTGTATCTAGTCACCCTTATGAACTTTGAAGGTGTCCTATGCATTTATGTTTTGCTACTCCATGAGGGACAAACCGAATGCCACTATGCTATGTTTTATATATGTGAAACAAACGTCTTACAAAGCATTGTTATTCATGAATCTTTTGTTTGTATGTTTTCATGCTACATCATAGTTGTTATGTCTTATTGTTAGAACTATATATTTCATCCTATGTTAAAGTACTATGATCCCAGCTATCAATATACCTTGATCAAGATTATGATGGTGCATGTCACCTAAAAATTATTCTTTCTTTTTATCACTTACCTACTCGAGGACGAGTAGGAGTTAAGCTTGGGGATGTTGATACGTTGCTAACATATTTATAATTTTTGATGTTCCATGCTTGTTTTATATCTACTTTCTTATGTTTTGTCCACACTTTGGAGTACTTTTACACATTTTATAGAACTAACTTATTAACAAGATGCCACAATGCCAGTTGCCTGTTTTCTTCTGTTTTTGGTTCCAAAAAAGCCAAAAAATGAATATTCTCGGAATTGGACCGGACAAAAGCCAAAGTCGATATTTCACCGGAAGACTCACGGAGCCAGAAGACGAGACGGAGAGGGGCCAGGCGCTGGCCACACCATGTGGTGGCGTGGGTCCCCCTGGCCATGCCACTAGGTGGTGTGGGCCCCTGGTCCACCCTCTCACATCGCCCCTTCGCCTATAAGAAGCCTCCCAATGAGAAAACCTAAATAATCCAGCCTCCAGCCATGAAAAGTTCCGCAGCGCCGCCGCCACCGAAGGGGAGATTCGGGGGGACAGAAAGTCTCTATTCCGGCACCCTGCCGGGACGGGGAATTGCCCCCAGAGCCATCTCCATCGATCTCCACCACCATCTCCATCACTGTTGCTGATTCCCATGATGATGAGGGAGTAGTTCTTCCTCAAGGCTAAGGGCTCTACCGGTAGCTATGTGTTCATCTCTCTCTATGCATGATCATATTGTGATCATGAGCTTTGTAATCAAGTAGATCTACCTTGCTACTCAAGTGCTTTAATAGATCTCTGGCTCTCCCCACGTGTGTGAAAGTGATAGCATGCACACCATGGTGGCACTTAGGCTAGAGATTACAAATATTTGTTATGAGTTATATTTGGAGTTGGATGTCTCTATGAAATTGTGATGTTTGTTGGAACCATCTAGCACTCAAGGTGACGGTGTGGGGTTATCTAGATGGGGAAAGTGAACTTTGAGGAGTGCTGTTATAACCCTACCCTGGATTAGAGTGTCCAACCGGAGAGTAGTTTAGAGTAGTATCATAAAGAGAAGATATTTATATGAGACTGTTCACTAGAGAAAGTATGATCCCGAGGCCTTGTTTCTAAGCATTGAAACACCGTTTGCAACTAGATCTGTTACTTGTTTGCTTGCTTCCATCTTCATTTCAGATTGCCTTTAGTCTCTTCCCACGTCAACCACACGCCATCAAAGCTCTTTTCTAGCACCGTTACCACTTATAATCATCCATACCACTTGTATTTCACTATCTCTTCGCCGAACTAGTGCACCTATACACCTGACAAGTGTATTGGGTGTGTTGGGGACACAAGAGACTTCTTGTATCTTGATTGCAGGGTTGCTTGAGAGGGATACCTTTGACCACTTCCTCCCTGGGTTCGATAAACCTTGGGTAATCCACTTAAGGGAAACTTACTGTTGTTCTACAAACGTCTACACTTGGAGGCCCAACAACTGTCTATAAGAATATAAGTGCGTAGACATCAGGAATGCACAGGGGTCACATGGCCATCCAGGTCCCTCTGTTGATCATTGGTGCGGGAGAGTCCCGACCATGTCTAGAGCGTTCCCGAACCGTGGGGTATCACGCCGATGATGGCAAGTGCACAGATAAATTGTAGCTAGTTTCAAAGTAAAGATATCAAACCCACAGAGAGCTATGGGTTAAGGTCTTTATTCCCCTCGTTACTCTCTACCAAAGGATACTTAAAAGCTGCCTTTGATTTCAAGTAAAGGATGTTTGAAAGGTTTATGGTTGTTTGCAGAAAAGTAATCAAAACAAGTAAAAGGAAGCAAGTAACAAGTTTGTATGAAAGCGTGGTTGAACTCAATAGGGCTAAAACGTTCTCGCGGATGTAGGATACACCACTAGCATAGTATTATTTTTATATGTAATCAAGATAACATACTCCTTGTGTCATGAGATGTGTGGAGAGAGCTCCATAATAAGATGTTTACTACAAGGCTCGTAGGAAGCCACTTTGTTGAGCCAAGAGTGAGGTCACCTCTAAATAAGCACTATGATGTCTAAGAGTAGTCACCCATAGAGACCACCGCAAGGGTTCCCCCGTGGATATCATAATTATCTTAGGGAGTCCCTCTTTAATCCTCCTTTGACCGTGGAGGTTACGAGCAGGTGCCAATCTATCATGGCCATTCAAGGTATGCTTCCAAGATACGTCCAAAGGATTTATCCCCCCTTTAGTCCCTAGGGCAAATGATATGTGGACGACTACACATACCATCTAAAGAGAGATATCAAACACAAATCATAAATCTATCATAGACCGGAAAGTCATATGGACACAAGAATAGATCATCTTTATTACAAATTCATATTGGTGCTAGGGTTTCTCGATCTCCCCAAGAAAAAAGGAACTACTCACATATAAAGGCAATCAAGATCATGGCAATAATATGGATGGGATATGAGAGTACAATCGAATACAAGTGAAGATCCACACTAGGATTTGGATTACAACCAAGTAAACAAAGGGGATCGGTGTTGGAGCCGTTGGTGATGATGATGGTGATGTAGATCGGTGTTGAGGCCTTTAAGACCAAGTCCCTTCTCCTCTTGAGCAATGGTGATGGTGGAGATCTTGCGGAGGCGGCGGCTATGGAGTTTGTAAGGCGGCAGGGCTCCGACGTGGAGGTATGTGGATAGGGATGCCTCCCCCGTGGCTCCTTGCCTCTTTATATAGGCATAGGGGTGCCCCCAATAGCCCCCAATACGTTCCTTATGACCTAAGGAAGGTCTAGGAACAAACGGGGACGGATTTTGTGAAGAAACACATCCAGAGCAGCTGTTTCCGTGCGTTCAGGCCCGCGGTACGGGCGGACGGTACAACCGTACCTGCCCGTACCGGAGGTCGTTACGCATTCTGTATGCTTTCGTATTTTGGCCGCCATTTCTTCATACAAAATCCGATTTGGGTGTTCTTCAGCTCGTTGGATTCGTATGGACGAGGGATACAAAACCATGGCATTGGATATTAATTTAGAGGTTATGGAAAATCCACATTTTCCACCTCTCAAATGGCTTAGTCTGGTGCCTACAGCTCCTCCATATTGCATCTTCTTGGTTCTGTTTGCCTTGCTTTATCCATAGTCCAACACAACACCTACACACAAGTCAAAGACAAGAAAAAGTAATAAAATCCTAATAAAACTACTAGTTGTGCAGAGTCCATGTGAAAACGAATGAGAACTAGTAATCATACACAATAGGCATAATTGTAGATAGATGTAACATGTAATGAGTGACAACATGAATAATTTATATACTTAAATATGCTTCAATTTGGACTCATCAACTTCCCCAAGATAAAAAAATTCTTGTCCCCGAGCAAGATGTGGCTTATGGACAAGGGCATCATGTTCATGAGGCACGAGTCGGTAACAAAAATGAGGCCAATTTTTTTGAAACAAAGGTATAATATCGGAAGTAGAAACTCAAATTAAGAAAGAACATATTCATACAAGGAAACACAAGCTCAGTTATGTCAATCCATTAAAGATCAATTAAAACTTCAATGCTTCAAGTCAAAAGTGAATCTATCTTTGAAAGCAAACTTGTGATCCTTCTATTGCGTCTTTTAAGTTTTTATCTCCTCACTTATGTAAAGTAAGGGCTTAAATGAGAATATGAATTCACTTACGGTTGGAAGCCATATGCGTCCAGCACTTCATCCATTTGTAAGGCTCAACAAAATTAGAGAGATGACAAGAGCACTATACAAGCTTCGGTAAATCAAGACAATCGAAGTAGAGTTTAAAATAAGTATAAATAAATAGAAATGTAAAAATCAATCTAATTCTTCTAGTTAACTCTCAGCTTGCCAAGAAACATTAGGATGTTTTAATAGCAAAATTAAGTAAGAGAGTTCATGTCCTAAGTAGCATAACAGTGAAGTGTGTTATTGAAAATCACATCAGTAAATCAAGGCTATCAAAAAAACTTCTAATCCAATCATTGTCTTTCAAGAAAATTCATAAAGTAGTAATGAGACCATGCTAAGGAATTGTTATGTGGATCTTCATATATATTTTCTTTTCTTTTCTTTCAAGGATCGTCAAGTAAAAGTTTCAACTTGTGTACCGAAGGTCCTAAAAGTTTGGAGGAAATCGTATGCAGGTCCTAAAAGTTTCAACTTGTGTACCGGAGGTCCTAATTCTCAGATCCATGTGCACTTTAGCCGGGGCTATAGCTGAGAATTAGGATCTGTAGTGCACAACTAACTGAGAATTAGGACCTGCAGTGAACAAGTAACTAAGAATTAGGACCTCTGGTACACAAGTTCAAACTTTTAGGACCTTCATATAGTTTCCTCCAAACTTTTAGGACCTCTAGTTCATTTTACTCTTTCTTTTACAATAGCTTACACAATCTTTGAGAGTACCAATACTTTTGCCCATTACAGTGAAACTTACGCCACTCATGTCGTCAAATCATAGCCGAAATCAGGTGTTATACCATAGATTGTTCGTAGGCCAACGGAGTTGTTGGCATCCAAAGGTGTGCATGAGAAACATAGAACTTTTTAACTAGTACCATAGTTTGATCCACAAGGTTAGCTTTGGTATGTATCACAATTACCGCTAGACTTCATTTCAATCAAATAACTCCTTTCAAGAGTGTCGTCAAGTCTACCAAAATATCTATGGAGTTAATTATCTTCAAGGGTAACCTTTCAAGACAATCATTCATCAAACAAGTCATAAATTTCAGACCTTTTCTTGTTGTACTAGTTTGGCAATATTATTTCCAAGGCAAGACTCGGTTAGCTAAAAGAACTAGAGCAAAAGCTTCCACAACTAATCATCATACCAATAAAAAGCTTTACTCTAACCATATTAGAGTACTCCCACTAGCATGACATCTTCATAAATCAACCAACTACTATAAACAACTCAAACTCCAAAAGTGGGAGACAAAGGGTTTAAGTGTAGAAATCATGGCAATATTTTTTTTTAGAGGATCACAAAGTCCTTCTCAAGCTGGCTAAAGATTTTAACAACGTGCATCAAGCTCTAACTTAACTCCTATGAATCCCAACAAAAGCAAGTGCATCTAATATATAAACATGAAACACAACTTACACAAGCAAGCATTCAAAAATAATGAGATACATGGTTGCACAAAAAATTTCATCGAACAAGAACATTGCACAAGACTCTACACATGCGTAAGTAACTTCCCCAAGCTAGAACTTTTAAAAGAACCAAACTTGAATAGATTACTAAAAAGAGAAAATGCAGTTATCAAAAGAGAGTGTGAGAAGTGGTTACCTCCCCAAGCTTGAATAAAGCAAGGGTGACACATTTTACCGTTGAGGTATGAATAACTTCACTTTTGATGGACATCGACCTTTGGTTCAACAAATACTTCTTTGTTTAAGTGTTGAGTTGAAACAACCAAGTGGCTTATGCAAGTATTTGCATGGTTGGCACAAACCATGCACATCATCACACAAAGTTCAAGTCCCTGTAAAAATAACCGACAAAGTAAAAACAAATGATTCGGTGTACAAACTGAGTTCGTTCACCCAACCATGAAAATGAAATTAAAGAAACATGAAACACTATAGAGAATTATAGGTTAGGGAGTTTCGAAGGTAGGTAAAGGAAAATGAAGTACAAAGGAACATCTAGAAGGTAATCCTCTAACCTGAGATTGTTAAAATAAAAACATTGGAGGAGTTATAACCTTTTTGTACTCGTCTCTACCCTTACTACGCAGTGCTGCTCCTTGGTACAGGCGCGTGGTACGGACAAGCTCCGCCCGTACTACACTTCATCTTCTCTCTTCTCTCTCTCTTTTTAAAGGGTTCCATTGAAGTTGGTATGACCGGGTGGTACAGGCGGGATGTGCCCATACGGGTGGTCGTTATACCCTCTAGATCATATTCATGTTCCCTTTGCCTGGTAACGAGGTTGCTACGGGTGGACGGTACGGCCGTGTCCCACCGTAACGATGCTCGTTAAGCTTGTAGTCAATTTTCTGGAAATTTTTATTTTTCTTCCGATGTGTGAAATGAGCGCTACGGGCACGCGGTACAGACGGGTCCGCCCATACTACTGCTCGTTAAGCTAACTGTGAACTCCAGAACAAGTTATTATCTCCGAAAATTTTACTAATGACCTGAAACGTTAGTCCAACGTTCAAACAAAGCAAACATATACTTTTGTTGAGAAGAATTAACCAAGATAAGCAACACATGATTAGAGCAACAAACAATTCTATCTTTTTGAAAATAGTCCCAAGCCAACTCTAATAGGAAATCATGCAAAGATACAAGTGCCAATACAACATGAATGCAACTAAACTCAAGACACAATAATAACTATGCTCCTTTATTCAAGGATGGGTTGACTCCCATTGAGCATTTATTTTGAAATGGTTGATTCGACTTAACCAACCTCTAGTTATTCGTCACATACCTTGGGTTGCCCTTCATCAACGACACTTACCATTTGAAATCGTTTAGGTGGCGGTACATATTTTCCGCCTTATTCTTGTTTCTTTTGGAAATAACGAACAATCTGATCATCATATACGTTGAAAACAATTTCCCGCTAGAGCAGTCAACATTAGCCCCTGCAGTGCTAAGAAAAGGCCTTCCAAGAATGATTGAAAGTTTTTCATCTTCAGGAACATCAAGTATAATAAAATCAGTAGGTATGACATGTTGATCAATTCTAAGTAAAACATCTTAGATCACCAATAGGTTGTTTAGTGGTTTTATCAACCATTTGCAAGGTAATTGAAGTAGGAGAGTAATCTCCGAGATTTAGTTTCTTAAAGGGGGATTAAGGCATGACACTAACACCTGCACATAAATCACAGAGCATTGATAATCTTAGTCTTTCTAATAGCACAAGAGATAGTTGGTATACCAGGATCCCAAGCTTAGCGGGAAGCTTGTCACCAAAGCTTGCCATCACTGCTACAGTCTTAGTTACCTTTTTGTTTCTATTAAGAATATCTCGCATGAAATTTTATAAGTAGGACGAATTGCATCAGCCGGAGGAAGTTCTAAATGAAGATTACTTAGAGCCTCGGCAAAAGAGTCATAGACATTCTTGTCAGGTTCATATTGAACACGATTAGGATAAGGAATTTTCTTTTTAGTCAGTTTTACATTTTCCTTTACCTTGGTCGCTAGCTCAGCATGTTTTTATTCTTCTTCTTAATTGCAGGCTTTTGCTTCTCTACTTGTTTCTCATTTGATATGATAACTTGTTCTTCTTGTTCTTGGCTCAGTTCAACTTCTTCTCTTGGGTCGATAGTTTTAGTGTTAGAGTTGTATTGTTTATTTTTGTCTTCTACATCTTCCTCTTCTTCATTTTCATTTGAATCTTATTTTTATTTTATTTGAGCTTGAAGATCAATATCATCTCGTGGATCAATAGGGTCCTCTACTTCTTGACTCATTTCTTTAGTCTCTCTTGCTTTCCTGTAACATCCCAAATTTTTTCATTTGAAAATCATCATTAGTGCATTCAAATCAGCATGGCATGTACTACATTGCATTAGACTTGTCCTCCAAAAATTTGGTGAAATTTTGAGACTTTTTGGAGCACATTTGCTAATTCAAACAAAAACTAGAAAAAAAAGAAAAGGAGGGAAATAATTCAAACAGCAGCAGCAGCAATCTGGCCCAATAGCCCACCCGGGCCACTCCTCCCCTTCTCTGTTTTTCTGCACGCCCCAGCAACCTACCCCCTCCCGCTGACAAGCCGACCCCACGCCACGTCACCCCACCATCCCGTCGTCTTCAACCCCGCCGTCGAGCAACCCCCCTTCTCAGCCGTTTTCGAATCGATTCGATTCCGGCCGTTTCTCGCAGTAAATCCCCCCAGCGATTACTCCTACTTAACCCTCACCCCCTCCTCGTCATTTTCCCCCAGTCGCCACCCCCGGAGAGCCCCCTGGCTCCCCAAATTTTGAGCTCGAACGCCGCTCACTGACGGCACTCCAGCAACGATTCCGGTGAGTCCAGGCCGCCCGGCGCCCTCCCCTCTGTCCCATCTATTTCACCATGTCCTAGCGCACCTACTGACCGAGCCACATGTTTTCTCTTGCCCCAGATCGACGACACGGACCAAGTCCGGCAAACTCCTCTGCCGCCACCGTCTGACAGCTTTTCCGGTGAGGGCAAGGTTCCCGCCGTCCTTTTCGACCACTGCTAGACCGTGCATAACCAGGCGCTTCCCCCTAACCCTTTTTCTTGTCTGCTTGTGTACCAGATCGACGCCACCGTCTCGTGGTCGTGACCTCTGCCGCCGACGCCACTCCGGCGAGGAATACTGAGCGCAGCGGAGCTCCCCTCTCTCAATTGCGACCACCAACCAGATCGCTGAGATGACCGCAAGCCCTCAGTAAGACTACCTTTTCCCCTACCCCTCTAGAATCGCCGGAACGCCGCTCACCTGACGTGCCGCCGCCGCGCGCCGTCGCTGGTGTCGCCCGTCTCCGGCGAGACGTTTAGTAGCCGTTCGATCAAATCCTAGCGGATAGGATTAGATCACTTATCGAAAGGGTACGGGCAAATCAGATCTGTCCGTAGTCACTTAAGATCTGACGGCCCACAGCGATCGATCCCGGCCGAACCGGTACCAGCCAATAGGAAAGCGCCACGTCGCCAGACTATTTCGTTTAAATAGAAAAATATACTGATTTAGTATTTAACTTAGAAATTCAATAACTTTTGATCCACAAATCAGAAAAATACAAATTTGGTGTCTATGGATTCAGAAAAATGAGACCTTTATTATGGAGGCCTTGTTTCACACTTTTTCCTCTGAAAAATTGGAATTATAGGCAGAACCTTTTTAGGAGTATTTTGTTCACAAAAATTGTTCTATAAATTATTTTTGAGTATTTCTTATGCATTTAGATGAAGTATTCTATCCTCAGTACTGTAGACTCTGTAAACCATAGATTTGTGATCATATAATTGCATTTTGCATGCATTCATGTTTTTGTAATGTTTTATTGATTGAATTATTGTTGTTGTATTGATCTTGTGTAGATTGTGTGGATTGTGAAGTTTGTTGCTGTGAGGATTGTACCTATTCCCCTAGCTACCAAGGCAAGTGATATTTCATCCCATGTCCTATTATTTTTACTATTGCACTAGTGATATTTTGGTAGATCTTAACATGATAGAACTATTCCTATGTTACTATATTATGCTATGCTATCCTATAGATTATATCTTGGTAGTATTCCCTAGTTAAAGGACTTTGTATGCTAGTAGAACTTGTGGGTGGAAAATACATATCAAGATAGTATGGAAAGATATTATTTTTGTTTGACTAAGAAAACAACTATTATGAATGAAACACCTGAATGGATTGGGACTTGCTTGGATTATGTTGAGTGGTTACTCAGGGGCCATGTCTATGGTCAGCTGGTGTATCACACTTGTGGATGGCCACCCAGGAACAAAGAGATTGGAGACATTCTTGTCATGAAGCTTCCAGTGCAACCACATGGCATATGGGCTCTGCCTTGACCAACTAAGTTGCAAGAACTCAGCTAGACGGACAGAAGGTGGTAGATGTGATAGGATGGAACGCGTCCGTGGTGGTATGAGGGAATGCTTCTGAAAGGTCTTGTCTCGATGCATGTCGAGTCTTGTGGGGAAAGTGCACCACCTCTCGAGAGGGTAAAACTAAGTACTTAGCCGTGTCCCCGGTTATGGACAACTTCTGAGCCTCAAGACAGTGAAGTAGTTCAATAGTCTCCTCATCCAAATTTCTCTAAGATAAAACTTCTGGGTGAACATGCGTAAAGGTTCAGTGATGTCTATCATTGGTACCTTATAGCTTGAATGAAAAACTTCTTCAAAAACTATAAGTTAAACTCTTTTAGCAAAGCCAGCCATAACCCCACTTAGCCATATAATCATGTAGTGGTTGGATTATACTAAGTATCTTTGGTATCACTTGCCAATACAATTCCAAATGTATTGACCCTTGTGGCTGTAACTTATTATGTTGCAGGTTACTCTGATGATGAGTAGGGTTGCGGGTCTACACTCGACATGCTTGCCTGTGGCACATGAAGACTAAGGACTCTATTATTATTATATGTTATGTGAACTTGTGTCTTAGCCTTGGGCTAAGTGAGTTGTAAGAACCATTATACTCCTGGATGTGCGATGTAATAATGACCTTTGTTTCTGTGTACTACATCTTAAACTATGGGTGCTAGCATTTCGATACAGGGACTAGCACTGCAATCACAGGGATCTTACCTTATCATGGTGAGATCTTACAGATGGTATCAGAGCACTGTGTTGCCTGTAGGATGGTGACCCTAGAATGGATTAGACTAAGGAAAACCCTTAGGAAAACTCTATATTCCAACCTTACACTTAGTCTTTTCATCTCGTAAAACTTTTCCTAATCATCCTTCTCATCTATTTTTGTAGATGTCCACCATCAATGAATCTGTCAAGAAGGGACCACTGATGACTATGACCCTAGAGTGTGAGACGGAATTTCCCAATATACTGAAGAACCTCATGCTTGGCTTGGGAATGAATGGTGAAGCTGTGTACAAGGGATTTCCTGTGATAGACGAAGGACAAGAGTATTGGTGGTGCAACTCCATTTGTACAAAGACAAGGAGGACGATTCCAAGAGTACGGTATTCTACATGCACCAACTCTGAAATGCACCCGTCATTCTTTGACTCTGCAAGGAATGCTGCATGGAGAGCTATTAAGGAACTTGGGGAGAGACTCAAGTACAGAATGCTCAATACCCAGGAAGATCTCAAGGAGGAGAAGCGTCTTGTCCAAGACTCAAAGGCCACGGTGAAACGCCTAAGTAAGGATATCATAGGCCTAGCTTTGGAGCTATGTGACCAAGACAAACAGATTGCTGCCAAAAATGCCCAGATTGCCACCTTGGTTAAGGAGTGAGATATTAGTTGGACCACCACCCTTGGCGTTTTATCACGTTAGTATTTTGATCATACCAACTTATGTGGTATGGCAAAAATAAGTCATGTCTGGAACCTTGAGTGCTTGAGTTGAATAAGGTATTGCTACTTGGAATGTTCTGTTGGTTGATTTTCTTAATTTATGACTTGTGTTTACTTCCTCTGTGTGTTACTAATTTTCTCCATACTATGCAAAAGATGCCAAATTTTGTCTACAACACGACCAAGGATTTCAAGGGGAATCGCTTTGGGACTGGCCTATTGGAGCTAGTCCAAGTGCTCTCTCTTCCAATCCCTACCATTCAGGGACTTCAGCTGAGGAAGTTTCAAAGGAAGGACTTATGGGGATTCAAAGTTACCCAGCCAGGACGTGAGACGGAGCCCCAAACTGGGGAGATTACCTTCAAGATACTCCATGATGACATGGAGAGGGGCCTTGACGTCGCTATGCAGGAGCTGTTGGGACGCCTATGTGGACGTCACTCTTTTGAGATCAAGAGCCACTACTTCCATTTCTTTGGGAGGCGCGACGAGGAAGGAGAGCCTATTGTGTTGGATGAGGCCACTAGGGAGTCTATCAAGCCCGTGCGTCACTACCTCCAGGACTTAGAGAGCCTCATTAGACACCTTGATACTGATAGGACTAATGTGATGCTTAGCAACGATGAACTACGAGTCCAACTTAAGGAGAAGGACAAGGCCTTCCTGGAGCAGGAAAACCGAATCAAGGAAATGGAGAAGAAGTTTGAAGACCAAGAGAAGAAATTCAAGAGCCAAGAGAAGAGAGTTCAGGAGAAGAACAAGAAGATTAGAGACTTGGAGACTGAGTTAGAGCTTGAGGACATTGAGCTGGAAGCGGATCACGAGGTGATAGAGAGGCTACGCACTCAGAAGAGAGAGTTGCAGACAAAGATCGATGCCTTGTCCACATTCTTGGAGGAATACAAGGCAGGGTTCGCAGCAGCAGGGCTTGCACTAGTGGAGGAGGAAGTCAACATGGAGGAGTAGTGATGCTATTACATCTACCTTTCGTCTATTATTATTTAGTTGCATAAGTCATTCCGACTTGTGGGTGACTATGCTAGTATGTTATTTTTGCAAACTCTGTCATTACTGTGATGTTGAACTCGCATGTGCTTGTTTGATTGATTGTTGTTTTATTTGGGGTTATCTATCATTACTTACCCTTATTAAACCCATAGATGCCTCCCCGACGCAACAACGAGGATGGCAATGGCAATGGAATGCAACAGATGATGGCTGTGCAGACCCAGTTGATGCAAATGATGACTCAATTCATGGCAACCCAGAATCAGAACAACAATAATAACAATAACAACAACCAGAATATTCCATCACCCCTGGATATGCTGACCAGATTTCTAAGGCTGAGACCTGTTAAGTTTTCGGGTACCACTGACCCCATGGTAGCAAATGACTGGCTACGCTCTGTGAATAAGGACCTAGTCACGGTTGGGTGCACAGATGCTGAAAAGGTCAGATTTGCAGCACACTTGTTGGAAGGTCATGCAGCTGCTTGGTGGGATAATTTCCAAATTACCCACCCTATTGAGGAAGTGACTTGGGCAATGTTTGAAGATGGGTTTCGCACCACTCACATCTCTGCTGGAATAATGGGGTTGAAGAAAAAGGAGTTTCATAACCTCAAGCAACACCACCGTAGTATCTCTGAATACATCGAAGAGTTCAATAATTTGTCACGTTATGCACCCGACGATGTTGACACTGATGCAAAGAGAAAGGAGAAGTTCCTAGATGGGCTGAATGATAAAATTGCTATGCAACTATCTGTTGCATATGTTCCAACCTATCAATCCTTGTGTGATAAAGCTACCATCCTGGAAAACAAGATGAAACAAGTGGAGGGTAGAAAGAGGAAGCACCATTTTGACAAGTATGGATCAGGATCTCCTCACAAGCGATCTCATGGTGAAGGAAGTGGGAGTTCAGGATTTCACAAAAATGGGAATCATAATAACCATCGTAACAACAACCACAACCATGATGGAAACAATCATCGTGGGCACAACAAAGGTGGATTCAGGAACAACCACAATGGTCATGGCCATGGAAACCAAAAGGGACAAAATCGTCACAATCAGCCAGCAAAGAAAGACATAAGTCAGGTAGAATGTTTCAAATGCAAGAAAACTGGGCACTATGCCAATGAATGCCCAGAGAAGAAGACTGATGGGGCCAAGCCGAACCCATTCCAAAAGGGGCATGTGAACCACATTAATGTGGAGGAAATCCAAGAAGGATCTGATGCCGTGATCGGTAAGTTCAAGATTAATTCCTTTCCTGCACTTATCCTTTTCGATACGGGCGCATCACATTCATTCATTTCAAGAGCATTTGTAATCAAAAACGGACTCACCACTGAAACTATTGGATGTCCTATTAAGGTAAGTTCTCCGGGAGGAGAAATGATAGTAAATTCAGGGTGCCGACAGATCATCCTAGAAATTGGAAAACACAAGTTCCCGATTAGCTTAATAATCCTAGAGTCCCAAGGATTAGATGTTATACTAGGAATGGACTGGTTGACCCGTTGTGAAGGGGTGATTGATTGTGCCAAGCGGACCGTTATGCTTACGACCCCAGAAAAGAAAAGGATTAGGTTCAAGTCTGACTTTGAACTCAAGGGGAGCAAGGTTAATTATCTTAAGGGGGTTAGCCTAGACAGTGTGCCAATAGTGAAAGAATACCCAGATGTGTTTCCCGAAGAATTACCTGGCATGCCACCAGATAGGGATGTGGATTTTCTAATAGACCTACTGCCAGGAACAGGGCCTATAGCAAAGAGACCTTATAAGATGTCAGTTGACGAGTTAAAAGAACTTAAGAAGCAATTAGGAGAACAACTGGAAAAGGGATTTATCCAACCAAGTTCATCGTCTTGGGGAGCACCAGTCTTGTTTGTTGAAAAGAAGGACCAAAGCCAGAGGCTATGCATAGATTATCGTTCACTTAATGAGGTGACCATAAAGAATAAATACCCCCTGCCTAGAATAAATGATCTCTTCGATCAACTAGAGGGAGCATGTGTGTTCTCAAAAATTGATCTCCGATCAGGATACTTTCAACTAAAGATTAGAGAACATGACATACCCAAGACTGCATTCAGCACTAGATACGGGTTGTATGAATATACAGTGATGCCGTTTGGATTGAATAACGCACCAGCCTATTTCGTGAACATGATGAATAAAGTAATCATGGAATTCCTTGACAAGTTCGTAGTGGTATTCATCGATGATATATTGGTATATTCCAAAAGCAGCAAAGAACATGAGGAACATCTACGCCTGATTCTAGAGAAACTCAGGGAACATAAACTTTATGCCAAGTTCAGTAAATGTGAATTCTGGCTGAATGAAGTGGGTTTTCTTGGCACATAGTATCTAGAAATGGTATAGCTGTTGATCCAGCAAAAGTGGCAGCTGTGACAGAATGGGAACCTCCTAAATCAGTTAAAGAAGTCCATAGTTTCCTTGGTCTGGCAGGGTACTATCGGAGGTTCACTGAAAACTTCTCTAAGATAGCAAAGCCCATGACTGATCTGCTAAAGAAGGAGAAGAAGTTTAATTCGACAGAAGCTTGTGAAACCAGCTTTTAGGAATTGAAAGAGAGACTTGTGTCAGCACCAGTATATGTTTGCCAGATCTTGAGAAAGATTTTCAAGTCTATTGTGATGCATCTCACCAAGGACTGGGGGGTGTACTAATGCAACAAGGTAAAGTTGTAGCCTATGCATCAAGGCAACTCAAAAATCATGAAGTAAATTATCCTACACATGATCTAGAGTTGGCATCAGTTGTGCATGCACTAAAAACGTGGAGGCATTATCTTATGGGAAAGCGTTGTGAAATGTTCACCGATCACAAGAGTTTGAAATATATTTTTACACAGAAAGAGCTCAACATGAGGCAAAGAAGATGGCTAGAACTCATCAAAGACTATGACATAATTTTGCAATACCATCCTGGAAAGGAAAATGTTGTAGCCGATGCATTAAGCCACAAGGTTTATGTGAATGGCCTCAACAAGGGAGAGTTGCCAGAGGAGTTGTGTGCCCAATTTAGGGAGCCGAGGCTCGAAATTGTGCCCGAAGGGTACCTTGCATCCTTGGAAGTGCAGCCCACATTAATAGATAGAATTCAAGAAGCCCAAAAGTTGGACAAAGAAATAGATGAAATCAAAAGTAAAGTTAATGAAGGGAAGGCAAAAGGATTCCATGTAGATGAACAAGGAATCTTATGGTACGAAAAACGTATCTGTGTTCCACAGGATCTGGAACTTAAGAAGTTGATTTTATGGTACGAAAAACGTATCTGTGTTCCCCGGTTATGGACAACTTCTGAGCCTCAAGACAGTGAAGTAGTTCAATAGTCTCCTCATCCAAATTTCTCTAAGATAAAACTTCTGGGTGAACATGCGTAAAGGTTCAGTGATGTCTATCATTGGTACCTTATAGCTTGAATGAAAAACTTCTTCAAAAACTATAAGTTAAACTCTTTTAGCAAAGCCAGCCATAACCCCACTTAGCCATATAATCATGTAGTGGTTGGATTATACTAAGTATCTTTGGTATCACTTGCCAATACAATTCCAAATGTATTGACCCTTGTGGCTGTAACTTATTATGTTGCAGGTTACTCTGATGATGAGTAGGGTTGCGGGTCTACACTCGACATGCTTGCCTATGGCACATGAAGACTAAGGACTCTATTATTATTATATGTTATGTGAACTTGTGTCTTAGCCTTGGGCTAAGTGAGTTGTAAAAACCATTATACTCCTGGATGTGCGATGTAATAATGACCTTTGTTTCTGTGTACTACATCTTAAACTGTGGGTGCTAGCATTTCGATACAGGGACTAGCACTGCAATCACAGGGATCTTACCTTATCATGGTGAGATCTTACATTTCCGGGCATGTTCTTCTTGGTACCAAGGTGGCCCTTGAGGTTCCTGTGTTTCTGTACCACGTCTAGTAACAATATTAGTATAAATAGTATTGCGATCACAATTGCTTTGACTTAAAATCAAAGTTTGAGTTTTACCTTTTGACCACATTGAAATTTAACCATACTAATAAATTTATCGAGATGTCTAGTAGCATGTCCTAGATCATCAAAAGTTGTAGTCAATTCTTCTATCTTTTTCTTGTAATAGCATGAGGCATTTATTATGTCTATCATGGAACTAACATTGTTGATGATTAATTTTTTGCAAAACAAGATTTGTTTCATCTTCTAATACAAAAGTTTGGAGAACATCAACTTGATTCTCTTTTACGAGTTCCGTTGCAATAACTTTTTCTTCCATGGACTTCTTAACTTCAGGCATAAGTTCTGGGGGTATATGAAGCATACCTTTCTTTGGTCTAATATCTTCAACAAGATTATACTGCTCATCATTGAAGGATATTACCGTGAAAAGATCTATGCCATCGGAGACCTAGCCTCCCCATATATAAAGGCTAGGAGGGTCCAACAAGAAGGCTATCACGACTCCTACAATAGATCGCCACAATAGACAATAGATCTAGACAACACCCGTAGCCTACATATACGCCAGATCCAATCTACGCATCCACCGCCATTGGCGATATTGTAATCCTTCGGATCATCATCAGTCAAGAGCAGACAAGCAGGAGCAGGGTCCTCTACGAGGCTTAAACCTAGGTAAACCTCGTGTCCCCGTATTGTTTGTCTGTTAGCCGATCGAGACTTCTAGTGCATCCCTCTTCCTCGAACCTAAGTCCATAACAATGGGCATTGATGAGTTAAATCCTCGTCAATTGGCGCCGCCTGTGGGAACTGGGAGCGCTGATGTTACGATCTTGACTGCCCCATCACCAGCAATCTACGTTTCATCGTCTATTGAAGGCCAGATCTAATTCGGCTCCTCATCGTCAATTGCGATCGGATCACATCCGGTCGATTCGTCTGCGTCGGCATGTTCAGCTTCTTCATCAACGAATCCGTGTCGGTGCGGTCAACTTCATCTACACCGGCAGGAGCGTGGGGCCTCAACGTCATCACTGCCCTCTCGCTCGATCAGATACACGCGAGATCAAAGATAGTCAATCGCCGCAGAAATCGGGTTACAAGGAATCATGCCACACGCCTTTCAAATCTGTGCACATACAGGCGTGGCTCTCACATGCATAAACCAAAAGGCAAGAACGAGTGGTAGGACTCAGACGTCAAAACCAAATAGCAGCACGAGTCAAAAAGAACTTGAGTGCTTCCTGGAGACCGTGTCTCCTACATGGACAAAAAAAAGGAAAACAATTATCTCCAACATGGAACATATTCTCGCTCGAGCATGACCCAATGAAGCACGGAAGCAGGCATCATTTAATTCGGATGAATAAAAGAAGAGCCATAGTGTAAGTACATCCGCATGGCACCAAAGTGCAACCCAGAATGGTAGCTACACAAGACGTCAGTTGGATTCACATACATCAAGTATCCAGGCAGGTCGCGATGTGGATTTTCTAGCCAAAAGATCAGTTCCTGAGAATTCGGTTGGCAAAAAATACTCAAGCCTCCACGTGAAGACCAAGTCGTACATCAATTCAAGCAAAGAAGAACAAAACATTTCAACTCTCCTAGCGAGCTAGAATCGACTACGTTCGGTGATCCGCTACCATGTCGGTTCTCGCGACCCATCAACTACACTCGAGGGCTGTACCAAGTCCATCGCGTGACCCTGTCTACCTCGACTACGACCTCCACATCAACAACGTCCGCCGCGTCAACTCCATCCGACTGAACAGTCGCATCGGCATCCACGACCATGACACGTTGGCTGTATCAGCTCCGGCGACCCGCTATGGTCTTCAGTTGTGGTGGCCTGCTGAGTTTTCGACTCCGGCGACCCGCCGCTACTGTCCTCGGCTCTGGTGACTCGGGGGCTCCCTCGGCTTTGGTGACCCGCCGTGATCTTTGACTCCAGCGATCCGTTGCGGCTTTCTGCTTCAGCGACTCGGGGGCTCGTTACTCCAGCGACCCGCTACAATCTTCAGTTGTGGCAAACCGCTGCCATCATCGGTTTTGGTGTCCTGCTACCGCGTCGACCCCGGTCCATCGCACCGTCTCTCGGATGTCGCTTCGACTATATCGACCGCATCGAATCTACACTCGGGGGCTTCATCGACTCCGCCGCGAGGCCCGTTACCGACTTTGGATACGGTGACTCACTGCGATCTTCGACTACGCTGACCTACTGAGTCTTCGACTCTATCACGCGACCCGCTGCGGTCTTCAGTTGCGGTCTTTGGATGCGGCGATCTGATACGGTTTTCGACTACTGTGACCCATTACAGTCTTTGGATGCGACAGCCTGTCGTCACTACGTGACTCCGGTCCGCCGCGGCGGACACGTCGACTCCTTCCGCCGCACAACTCTCCGCCACGTCGACATCGTCCATGGTGTTGACTCCATGTCCACCACGCGACTCACCACTGTGTCAATTTCGTCCATCTCGCGACTCCATTGACCTCAACCATGCATCCATCGCGTCTACTCCTTTCAGTGAAACGCCGCATGACTCGCCGTCATGTCGAGTCCTTCAACCGCGTCGACTACCAATAAAGCTAAGTTATCCTCTACTTAGAGTTGATTCCTTTTTAACTATTTACTTTAATCGCACTCGAAACATTCGGGGGTTACGTCCTCTTCGAGTAACCTAAGTGTCGTCGACTCCACACACTCGAGCACCTCATACGCGACAGCCCGAGTAGCTGATTCTTCCTGATCATCGAATCCTTAAACTCCGAGAACCTCGGCAAGGTACTGAGACTAAGGGTAATCAGGCTAACGAAAAGGCGTAGCAAGCAGTGCAAAAGTGTTGACTCGATTGGCACCAGAAAATATTATTGACAAGCCAACATGCAACTATTCTTTACAAGATACAAGTACTTCATAATTCTTCATGTTTTATGCAGCTTACAAGGATGTCGACTTCGTCGAGCTATTCTATCGGGTCCTCCAACAGGAGTCGATAAAATAAATGGCTACGACATACGCTAAAGACCCGAGTCGAATACCTCCTTAGATGGTTGCATCGCTTGATGCTACACACACGACGTTGGCCGCATACCTGACAGAAGCGACTGCGTTGACTCCATCTGCAACGTCTACTCACCTTGCCAAAACGCCGCATGATTCCACTACGTCGACTCAAATTGCATCGTCGATTCAAGCTCCTTATATGTGGGACGCACCCGATGCACTTCCGGGTCAGTGAGTTCTCCTTGCATGATTTTCAAGTGCGTCTACAAGATACAAGTCTCGAGTCTCCGCCCGAGTCTACGACTCTGCCAGACACTCGGGGGCTACTCCAAACTGGAGCGCTGGACGCACACATACAAGATCTCCGAGTGGCATGCTCCGAATCCCCACTCGAATCTACGATTCGACTAAGGACTCAGGGGCTACTCTCATAGGGAGCGTTGTTCGCGCATTCGAAAAAGCGTCATCGTTTGAGGGCATTCGCAAAATCACCTGAAGTACTTCTGGATCGTTCTTTCTACGCCAACCGACGACTATGAGTCTCTGCTCGAGTCTACGACTCGAACAGACACTCAGGGGATACTCACATAGGGAGCGCTGGTCGTGCACCCTATAGAAGACAAAAGATTCACAGTATAGTCCATCGTGTCGACTACGTCCACAATGTCGACTCTCTTACAGCAATCGAATGCATTGGCAACTTCGCCCTCTATACACTACAATGTCAAGTTCAGAGACAACGTCTCCTTGGACACCTGAAATACCTCCACGGTGATAAATATTCGGATGCTATGTCTACGACGCAAAGATAAGACCTACAGATCTAATCTGATGGCCTGGCCACCGCATCCGCTGCGCTCTACAAGAAAAATACCGTGTCTACGACATGAAGAAAATCCCGACGGACGCGTTGGATACACATACTTATAAACTGGAATTTGACTCTATAAGGCCTCCGCGGCATGAGTCGAATTACGCCAGCAATTTCCGAATTCGAGTCCGGGGACTCGAGTTTAAGTAGGTAGCGTTGTTTTTTCCCTAGAGTAATTAACTGGTCCCGATTCGTCGAGCGCACCAGGCACGTTTACCATCATCCCTATGAACTACTACAAATTCAGCTAACCCGATGAACTTCCGGTTGAGTGCTTTGCGCTAGGCACAATTGTCGAATCCAACATCCTAATGCAAAGATCAAGACTTCTAAGTCTCCACCCGAATCTACGATTCACATGGACACTTGAGGGCTACCGACATGGGTATTCCCAATAGGCACCCAACTACAGCGTACCTGGTACAGCTCGACGGAAGACCCACTTAACGAATTTCCAAGGTCCATGACGCCTATGACGGTTCGAGTGGTATGAAGCCCATATGGACACGGACTCCCAAACGCACAAGACAAGGGAGTCTCAATACTAGAGTTTGAATCTAACTTGTAACCAACTCTCGTATTGGTACCTGAGACCTAGCCTCCCCATATATAAAGGCTAGGAGGGTCCAACGAGAAGGCTATTGCAACTCCTACAATAGATCGCCACAATAGACAATAGATCTAGACAACACTCGTAGCATACACATACGCCAGATCCAATCTGCGTATCCACCGCCATCAGTGACATTGTAATCCTTCGGATCATCATCAATCAAGAGCAGATAAGTAGGAGTAGGGTCCTCTACGAGGCCTGAACCTGGGTAAACCTCGTGTCCCTGTGTTGTTTGCCTGTTAGCCGATCGAGACTTCTAGTGCATCCCTCTTCCTAGAACCTAAGTCCATAACAATGGGCATTGATGAGTTAAACCCTCGTCACAAATTTTTACAGCGAAGCACAATTCTATAACAAGATGATTGATCATTCAATATAGGACCATCCTCTAGAGCTTTATCATAAACATTTTCTAAGAAAAACTCTTTAGTACAATCCATTTCGAAGTTAGGCACAAATAGAGGATTATCATAGATACCATGATCATAACATTCATCCTCCTTTGGTAAGCATGAGGGACAATCAAATAATGTAAGGGATAAAGAGTTACTCTCATTAGAAGGTAGGAATGGGTAGCTAATCCATTCTCCCTCCTTTTGTTCATCACTATCATCCTCTTTTTCATCTAATGAGCTTCCCGTTTCAGCAATTTCTTCCTCCATAAGCTCCTGCAAGGCATTAGTCTCTTCCATTTGTGGAAAGCGTCTATTAATATATTCAAGAATGTAGCCATTTTCTTCCTTATAATTATCAAAGAAAAATTTAAGTATATCGTAAACCTCATATTTATAAGGTGAATCATCAGTATTTTCAAGCAAACTAGCAAGTTCAAATGCACCCTTCCAAGCAATAAATTCTTCAATTTGTTCCACATCATAAAAGTCATAATTTCCTTTAACATAAGAAGATATGGTAACATTATCACTATACTCACACTGAAAAGGGAGGTGTTTATACCTCCTACAACAACAAGATTTATCAACGCAATAAGTAACATTATAAGTAGAGCACACGTTTCTAGCAATGGTATTCAATTTATCAATTTGTTCCCTTTTGGTGACAAGCGGACTTCCTTATAATAATATTTTTGTTCTTCCGTGAACCCACCTTGCTAATTAGATTTAGTTTCAAAGAAACCAACCATTGATAGAAAGCATGATAAAGCAAGACAATAACTGACCAACAAAAATAACAACTATAGTAGGAACTAATTTTTTTATATTTTTGATAAAAAGAACAATCAAACAAAGCAAAAATATACTAAGCAAAACAAAAACAACAAAGTAAAGAGATTGGTTGTGAGGGACTCCCCTTGTGAAGATGTCCTTGACTCCCCGGCAACGGTGCCAGAAAAATACTTGCTGACTCATGGTTGATAACGAGCTCATTGGGGAACCCCAAGTGGAAGGTATGATGATCACAGTAGTAAGTTTCCCTTAGTTATGAAACCAAGGTTATCGAACCAGTAGGACAAGGTGTTGTTTCCAACTTGGAATCCTGCACAACACAACTATAGAACTTTGCCCCAACTTACAGTGAGGTTGTCAATCTCACCGGTTTTGCTAAAAACAAAGGATTAAACGTATTGTGTGGAAGAAAGTAAAAGCTTGAAGAAAGTAAACATAAAGCAGTAAACAGTTGTAGATTGATGGTAAAAGAACGGACCGGGGTCCATAGTTCACTAGTGGTGGTTCTCCTTAAGATAGATGGCATGCTAGGTGAACAAATTACAGCGGGACAATTGACAAACATCGAGAAAGCATACATGCATATACTAATCATCTTGACTCCTATGAAATTTGATTGGGCATTACAACATCATACATAAACCGCAATCCAACTGCATCTATGACTAATAATCCACCTACAGGTTATCAATCCGAGCCCCCTCCAGTATTAAGTTGCAAGCAATAGATAATTGCATTACGCATTATGTTTAAAGTAAACAATACGATTGTTCTATGAACAAAGGATTGTTGTTTTCTCCCTAGTAGCAACAACACATCTAGTACCTTAGAGATTTCTGTCACTTCCCCAGATTACTAGAGGCATGAACCCACTATCGAGCATAAATACTCCCTCTTGGAGTTGCTAGCATCTACTCAGCCAAGATATCTACTAACATCGGAGAGCATGCAAGATCACAAATAACAAAGACATGATAGAATCAATAATCAATCTGAAATAGCATCTCAATATCCATCGGATCCCCGCGAAAACAACATGTAGGATTACAAATAGATGATCTTGATCATAAACGGAGCTCACAAGATCTAAACATGATAGCACAAAGGAGAAGAACCAACCATCTAGCTACTACATGGACCCGTAGTCCAAGGATGAACTACTCACGCATCACACCGGAGGCTTGCATGGTGATGAAGAAGGCCTCCAGGGTGAATTCCCCTCTCTAGAAGGGTGCCGAGAAGAGCTTCACATCCCTCCCGATCTAGGGATGGAGAGGATGGCGGCTACACACTCTTTTGTGGAAATTTGATCGGGTACTTTGGGTTTCTGTATCGAAGGCATCTTATAGGCGAAAGGGGAGGCCGAGGGGGTTCCCTAGGCGGCCACACCACCCCTGGCGCGGGCCAGGCCTAGCCGCGCGACAAGGTGGTGTGGTGGCCCTCTGGCCCCTCTCCATCTCGTATTCTGGCTCCGTGTCCCCCTCGGTGAAATATTGACTTTGGCTTTTGTCCCGTCCAATTCCAAGAATATTCATTTTCTGACTTTCCTGGAACCAAAAACAGTAGAAAACAGGCAGCTGGCACTGTGGCATCTTGTTAATAGGTTAGTCCAATAAAGTGTATAAAAAGTACTCCAAACTGTGGACAAAACATAAGAAAGTAGATAAAAACCAAGCATGGAACATCAAAAATTATAGATACGTTAGCAACGTATCATAGGGATATAACAACACTCCTCAAAGTTTGCTTTTCCCATCTAGATAACTCCACACTGTCACCTTGAGCACTAGATGGTTCCAACAAACACCACAATTTCATAGAGACATCCAACTCCAAATATAACTCATAACAAGTATTTGTAATCTCTAGCCTAAGTGCCACCATGGTGTGCACGCTATCACTTTGACACACATGGAGAGAGCTAGAGATCTATTAAAGCACTTGAGTAGCAAGGTAGATCTACTTGATTACAAAGCTCATGATCACAATATGATCATGCATAGAGAGAGATGAACAAATAGCTACCAGTAGAACCCTTAGCCTCGAGGAAGAACTACTCCCTCATCATCATGGGAATCAGCAACGACGATGGAGATGGTGGTGGAGATCGATGGCGATGGCTCCAGGGGCACTTCCCCGTCCTAGCAGGGTGCTGGAATAGTGAATTTCTGTCCCCCGAATCTCCCCTTCGGTGGCGGCGGCGCTGTAGAACTTTTCGTGGATGGAGGCTGGATTATTTAGGGTTTCTGGATCAGAGGCTTCTTATAGGCGAAAGGGCGATGTTAGAGGGTAGACCAGGGGCTCACACCACCTGGTGGTGTGGCCAGGGGGACCCGCACCACCACATGGTGTGGCCAGCCCCTGGCCCCTCTCCGTCTCATCTTCTGGCTCCGTGAGTCTTCCGGTGAAATATCGAATTTGGCTTTTGTCCGGTCCAATTCCGAGAATATTCATTTTCTGGCTTTTCTAGAACCAAAACAGAAGAAAACAGGCAACTAGCACTGTGGCATCTTGTTAATAGGTTAGTACCAGAAAATGTGTAAAGTACTCCAAAGTGTGGACAAAACATATGAAAGTAGATATAAAATAAGCATGGAACATCAAAAATTATAGATACGTTTGCAACATATCAACAGACAGTTTAATGACCAACTATATGGCCAGAACATTTTGTTCCGCCCGTATAGTTGCGTCCGTATAGCTGCGTTGCTAGGAGGAAACCCTAATTTTTTGACGAAAGGCCAACTATACGGCCGGAACACATTGTTCCGACCGTATAGTTCTGCTCATATAGTTGCGTCCGACCACAAAATCACACGGGAAGGTACTCCCAACTCCAAAACTTAAATCCTTTTTCTTTATTCTACCTCCAAACTCTCTCAAAACTTCAAGAGATCTCCATCTCTACTCAATTTCATTCGATTTCCTCGCACACAAGTGATCTACGGTATGTTTCTCCTCCGATCCTCCAGTTACTCTTTGCAAATTCATCTTCGATGTATTGTCATTGTCAATCTAGGGTGAGACCTACTATGAACCAATTGCCATAATTTTATTACCTAGATTATTATTTTGAGGAGAATTCTTTCGTGTGTTATGATGAGGAATATGATGCGCTTACTGTTGTTGGATCAAAAAGTTTTTTTTTCAATATTTTAGATGATGAACACAAGGAGCCAAACTCGTGCTCGTGCCACCGCTAGCGCTTCTTGGGCTCCCGCTTAGGAACACATGGGGATAAGGTTTAGGGATGAGGCCCATCGTGATCGCTTCAACAGGATCAAGAACCGCGAAGTGAAGGCCACCAAGTGGGTTTGCCTCATCATATTGAACCAACTTGGTATTTCTGATGACTTTAATTTACTTTGCAATAGAGCTGGCCTGCAAAACTTTATGTACAATGATGTACCTACTTATCGCCGCTTAACCATTGAATTTCTTAGTTCATTGCAAAGCATCGTTAAACAATGGCAAGGAGAGGATACTATTTCTTTCCGTCTGATGAACATCAACTACACTTTAACATTAGATGAATGGTGTGCATGTTTTAATTTTCCAAACAATGATATTCATGCTTTACGCGCATCCTTTACTGGCTTAGAACCTTCCCCTGAACAATACTATAATGGAACGAGTTTCACTACTAGAGTGAGCAATGGGAAGAATATTCAACATCTTGCAATTCGCTATTTGTTCTATGTTATTGCTAACACCTTGCAGGCACATAATGAGTTCACGAGACTCAACGAGGAGGACATCTTAGTCCTCGCAAAGGCTGCTTACATCAACTGCAACCTATCACTCAACTTGGGCGCCATCCTTGTGCGCTACCTAGAGCACCAAGCCTCCCAAAGCCAAAGGCCAATCACAAGAGGAGGCATCATCACTGTGCTTGCCCATGCCGTAGACATAAATCTAGGTGAGTTGCAATCCATACTAGGTGAGACACGTGTTGGTTTCTCCACTTTGAGAGCCTGCGAGATGCTCACTAGGAGAGGTGGTGCTTATTACCTACATATTGCTGGAGCTGGGCGTATCTACCCCGCTCTTATTCCTAATGGTCTTTTCTCAATCGAGGAAGGACTTTTGCTATATGATTGACAGGTTGAGCAACACCAACCCAAGGAAGAAATTTTGGAAGAGGATGAGGACCAAGAGGAGGAGCAAGAAGTTCCTTATCAGTTGGAGCAGCCACAAACCTGGTTCGCCACATACCAAGATTTTCAAGGACTTGGAGGGACTGTGGAGAGGATGCATAACCTCTCTTTGAACCTCGAGAATCAACAAGTAACCTCTCAACTCAATCTGCGAACTGGAGTAACTACTTTTTCCTGCCACCACAATGATTTGAAGGGCTTGCAAAAGCCTAAGCTTGGGGAAGTTTCCTCATGTATCTTTATTTGCCGTTTATTTGCTTTTATTTAGAGGTTGTGTTTTTTATTTGAGTTCATAAGCACTCGCGTTGGTTTCCCCAACATTTATCTTTAGTTCTTTCTATTTTGCTTTCGAAATTTTCTAGCCGAGCTTTGCCGCTAATTTTCTATTCTTTAAATTCCATCTCTTAAAAATCACAAAAAGATTTCTCCCTTTTTCCTTATTTTCCCTCTTTATTTTCTTTTCGCCTCGAGGTGTTCATATGTTTGCAGGAGAGTGATCGACTTCGAGTTTCCAAGAAACAAATAAAAAAGGAAGAGAGAAGCGGAACCAAACATGAGAGGTATGCCTTATGACTCCCCACTTTTGAAGTTTGAGAAACCCATGCTAGCTAGTAGTAAATGTTGAGATATTATATTGGTGGAGTGAGTCTTTGTATCGTAGTAAGATTTTTCGTTTGCATGGGTATCTAATTGGGCTTATTTTGTTCTAGCTCTTATAATTAACCAAGTCTTGCCTAAAAATTGCTAAACAATTGTAATAAGAAAAAGTCTCACAATTGAAGGCTTGGGTGTTGTAGTGCTTACTCTTGAAGGTTTATTTCTAGAGACACTCAACACCACTAAAAATGTTAATTGACTTGTGAGCTCTCTTTAAAAGGATTTGTTCGATTGAATTAATGTTTAGCAGTTTTTGTGAGCATGCCAAAGTTGGACATGTTAATCATAAGAATGATATAGCTTTACGCGTGTCAAACTTCATGGGATGCCAACAACTCCGCTGGCCTACGGATGATCTTCATGGAGGAAACTCCTAGATTTCGGCTATGAGTTGATTAAACACTTGTAGCAGCGATGCTATAGTGGGTAAGATTCTTGGCACTCTTGGGTAGCTGTAATCATGATGCAATCACTCCTCTGGCTATTATGAGTAATCATTATGCAAAAGGAACAAAAACCTTAGTGATTCCACGAGTGTCCATCACAGCCTGATAAACTAATAAAAATCTTTGGCATGCTCTCAATAACTTAAAAACTAAAATTCTTGAAGGACAATGAATAGAAAAGTAGTGCTTGCAAAGTCTTGATTCATTGATGTGGGAGAATTTAGATACGTTAGTATATATGATTTTCATGACAACTCTCACACATTTAATTTACATGATTATACTTTACTGTTCGAAGACAAGCCTATGAGTTGATTACTTGACATGGAATAAAGTTTACTCATTTGAATCATCCATGTTTACAATAACTTTGCTGCGCTATAAGGATGCATGAAACCCGTATGATATTCTTGCCACTACTCTATCTAAGCTGAAGTTTTTTAGATTTATGAAGTCGAGGAAACATGAGACTACTAATCATGAGTAAGATCACCATCTTGTTATTTCAGTTTAAATGCTAAGTTCCTTTTTGATTTTGGTTTTCTTGCTTGAGGACGATCAATTTTAAGCTTGGGGAGGTTGATGGCTCTGAAATATAGCCATCTACGTCCACATTTAAACTGGATATTATTCATAATTTTGATGAAATATCTCTCTAAACCCTGCCACTAATGCTAATATTCAGAGGGGTATGCAATCCTTTCTTTTATATTTTTCCTACGCAGATAATTTCGTTTAAAGGAGGGAATCACTACATTAAAGTCAAACATACGATATTTCCAACAACCAGAAGAAACCAGGAGCCGTACCACGGAGGCGAGCGCTTTAACGACCAACTATACAGCCAGAGCAAAAATTTCGACCGTATAGCTGCGGTCATATAGTTGGCGCCGCCACCGTTAGGTCAAACAGAACAACTTTTGTGAAGGGATCCCTATATAAAGAAGGCACATGCAATGAGAAAACAAGCCAGACCTCACAAGAAGTCTCTACCACAAATCACCAGCCGCCTCCAGATCTCCAAACCCTTCTCCATCTCCATCGCCATATTCCACCACTTGTAATAGTAGATCTATTCTCTGATTGGCGATATTGTAAGACTATTGCTATCAATCTTATTATTTTTACTACAATATTTGTGATTGTTGATCTCATCTCTATGTGTGAGTAATTCTCCTTGGGCTAAGGGCTTCGGCCTAGCCATGTAGTAATTGTGCATGTGATTTATCATAGATGGGATCATGTATTAGTTTGTATGACATGATGATTATTGTATCCTATCTTGCCTCAATCCAAGGACTTGTCAGGTACCCAAGACCCCGAGGGTTGAGCCAGGTATAGGGAGTATGAGTGATGACTGATCTGCAGGTTGGGAACCCCAGTGGCAGAAGGGGTAGTACGGCTGTATGTGAGGGATTTTCTTGGGATTAACGCTGGCATCATGATACGTCCAAAATGTATCTACTTTCCCGAACACTTTTGCTATTGTTTTTTCTCTAAACTTGTGTGATTTGGATACAACTAACACGGACTGACGCTGTTTTCAACATAATTACCTTGGTGTCCAGTTTTTGTGCAGAAAATCAACTGTCAGGAAAAATCTCGGAAAATATGCCAAAAATCCTATTTCACCAGAAGGCTCATGGAGCCAGAAGACGAGGCAGAGTAGGGCCACGAGGGGGTCGCACCACCTGGCCATGCGGGCCAGGCCGCGACTGGGGGTGGTGTGGCCGCCTCGGTCACCCCCTCGGCCTCCCTCTTCACCTATAAGTTGCCTCTTGATCTAAAAAGCAAGGGGGTTTGACGTTTCTCTAGAAAGAGTTCCGCTTTGCTGCCACCACCAGATTCTGCGAATCAGCACCAGAAACTCCGTTCTGGCACCCTGCCGGGACGGGGGAATTGGAGGAGATCATTGCCATCATCGCCACCATCGCTTCTCCATCGACCATCCATGTTTCCCCCATCTATGAGTGAGTGATCCCCCGCTGTAGGCTATGGGGATGGTAGGGATTGGATGAGATCGTTCATGTAATGGCATCGGATTGTTAGGGCATGGTGCCTAGTATCTATTATTAGTGCTTTTTGACTTTGTTGCAACTTGTTATGCTTAATGCTTGTCACTAGGGCCCGAGTGCCATGATTTCAGATCTGAACATGTTATAGATTCACTATGATAGTATTGTTTATGGTCTTACCTGCAAGTTGTATACACACGTTGTTGTCCGGAACCAATGTCCCCGAAGTGACAACAATCGAGATAACCGGAGGGAATGGCTTTGATGTGAGGATCACATGTGTTCACAGAGTGTTAATGCTTTGCTCCGGTGCTCTATTAAAAGGAGTACCTGAATTTCCAGTAGTTCCCTTGAGGCCCCGCTGCAAATGGGCTAGGAGGACAAAATATGTTGTGCAAGTTCTCACTGCGAGCACATATGACTATATATGGAACACATGCGTATGATTATTTAGTAGTTGGATGCTTTATCTTATTTATCTGCAATTGCCCTATGTCTTGATTGCCATGTGAATTGTCTTGTCCATGCAACGCCCGTCCATCCATCCCTATGCCTACTGCGCTTTGATCCTACTATTTACTGCTATTGTTACTATTGTCTTTACTTTTACTACATCTATTACTTTGCTATTGCTATTACAAAATTGTTGCTACTGATAAACTGTTGTGAGCAAGATTGTTTCCAGGTGCAGCTGAATTGACAACTCAGTTGTTAAGGCTTATAAATATTCTTTGGCTCCCTGTGTGTCGAATCAATAAATTGGGTTTCACTTCCCTCGAAAATACTGCGATACACCCCTATACTTGTGGGTCATCAAGACTATTTTCTGGCGCCGTTGCCGGGGACCATAGCTTTATTTATCAAGTTCACTTGGATTCTCTATTGTTCGCTGCTATCCATCCATCATGGGTAAGTCTCGTGATGGCAAGGTTCCTATTTTACCATCCACTACAAGAAGAGGTAAGGTTATGAACACCTCTGTTGCTCTTGATTCACCATCTGTTATGATTAAGATCCTTACACCACCACATACACATGCTACACACACTACTACTACTGTTGAATCTAAAACTTCTGATACTTATGATGCTGCTTCTACTATGCTTGATAAAAGTGGTTCATTGGGTCCTTTCCTAGATGCTATGATTGCTAGAACTATAGCTGGAAATATTGAAACTCCTAATTAAGACACTACTACACCTGTTAGTTCACCTGAGTCTAGAGAGAGTTATGATATTGAAGACGTTTATATAGAGATGGCCGATGAATTTATTAAAGAATGTCAAAACACCCATGATAGGAGTGCTATTAAGAGTCTCCTTGAGAGGCGTACTATAAAACCCAAATTGTCTCCTAATGCTAAGTTTGCTGCATCTCCCATAAACATTAAAGATAAGGATTATGATTTCTCTCTTGATTTATCTTACATAACTATTGTTGAGAAATAACCTTTTTGTGGGACTAAGAATGAGAGTGCGGTAGCACATATGACTGAGCTTTCTACCATGAGTGGCCTGTTTTCTGATGATATTAAGATGCGCACCTACTTTGTTGCTAAATTTTTCCCTTTTTCGTTGAAAGGAGAAGCTAAAACTTGGTTTAATAATTTACCTCCTAGATCTATTGATAGCCCTGATTGCTTGATTAGTACCTTCTTGCAGAAATATTTTCCTCCTAGTGCTAGACATGCTATTTTGCAGGAACTTTTTGATTTTAAACAGGGAGAAAAAGAGATATGGCCTGAATCATGGGCAAAGTTTTGTGCCTTGATTCATGCACAAGCTGGATTTCCATTACCTAAAAATGAGCTTCTTGATATATTTTATAATGGACTAACTGAAGAATCTAGGACATACCTGGATACTTGTGCTAATTGTGCTTTCAGGAATAGGACTCCCAAGGAAGCTGAGGAATTAATGGCTAAAATAAGCAAGAACTATGAAGATTGGACTCCTCCTGAACCAGCTATACCTGAGACAACTATACCTGAACCAACTATTCTTGTGCCTATAACAACATCAAAGAAGAGGGGATTTAATTAACTAAATGATGAAGCGATGAAGAAGCCAAGAAATGTCTTAAGGAGAAGGGTATTAAAGCTGCAGATGTGAAGAATTTACCTCCTATAGAAGAATTATGTAAGCCAATCTCCCACTCAACCATTATTGAGGTACACTCTCTCCAACACTTTGATGAAGGTGATATTCCTTACTCTAAACCTACTGATCAATGCTTAGAAGAATTTGATATTTTTATTGTTAAGCAAGATAATTTTAATAAAAGGGTGCAAAATCATCTAATGGAAAACTCAAGAGCTTTTATTGAGTTAAAACATATTGTAGAAAGAACCTCTAATGATGTTAAAATGCTTGTTAAACACTTCCAAATGTTTCAAACTCAAATTGATCATCTTATTAAAGTACAAAAATACTTGCTAGTTAATGCTGCTAAAGAAAAACATGCTTATGAAATTAGAACTAGAAGTGGTGCTTGTCGTTGTGTTGGGAACGGCAGTACCTGAGGAGGTTACATAGAGGTGTGGGGACTAGCAGGGAAGCTATCGACGGCGTCCGCAGGCGGGATTGGATACAAGCGAGCGTAGCGGGACGCAAGAAGTACCCAGGTTCGGGGCCCTCGTGATGAGGTAAAGCCCCTACTCCTTCGGATCTGACTATGTGGGATATACGAACTACAAGTGCTCCTCGAGCCGTATTCTCTAGCTTCCGCCTTAAATGCAATGAGACCAACCCTTTCTACTGAGGCCTTGCCTCTCCTTATATAGGCAGAGAGGCAAAGGTCTCACTGACTAGTCCGACAGGCGGGCCCCACAGGCGGGTCCCAGCCGACTAGTCATCCACAGTGTCCGGTATGGCTTGTCCTGTCGTAGTACGAGCGGTATGGCTGTCGTAGGCACAGTGGACGCCGTGCGAGCCTGTCGTCAGCATCGGCCACTGTTCCTGCGTCACCCCCGCAAAGTCTTTGGTATGGCCGGGTAGTTGCCAGTCTTGTCACCGTATAGGGCGTACCGTGCACTGATACACACGTCGCCCTGTCCCATTGATTGAGTCCGGCTATGTCGCCGTATCTGGCTGCCTCTTGCTGATCCGGCTACCGGCATTAGCCGGCTTGTCTTGCCTTGCCCGGCTGCATCTGGTCAGCCGGACACGATCCGGCTGACCTGTTTCTTATTCGGTTGGGGTACCTGGGGATCATCCCCCTGACACTAGCCCCCTAGCGCGTGTGGATTCCGCCCTTAGGCGAAATGTCCGTGCGCTTCCTCTTGTTTTTGAATTTGCGTCCGGTTGGGCTTGGCGGTTGCGCTAGCCGTGACGTCCGTGCTGACGCCGGCCACGCGCGCCATCATTACTCTGCGGCGGGCAGCGTAACGTCCCGTCGCACGTCGCCTCGGGAAGCTGCGGTCCGGCGCTTCGGTTCCCGCTCCAGGATCTTCTGCGCATCCTGCTCCGGCACATGGGATCTTAGGTGGCGGTTGGGGTGTGGGTCGCCCGGATGTGCGCCACGTGCCCCGTCGACGGTTGGCCTTCTGGCCCTTTAAAGGGACGCCGCGGGGGAGGCGATTTCCTTCCTTCGCTCCCCCGCTACAACTCCTTCTTCTCCGTGTGCTCCTGCTTCCGCGCTCTTGCTCTCTGCGCCGCTCGCTCGCCGTTGTCGTCGTTACGGGCCACCGCCACTCTTCCGTCGCTGCTCCCCCTCATCAACCGGAGATGGCCGCCGACCGTGGGGCCTGGTGCGGCTCCGCCGTCACCGAGGACCAGATTGTGAAGTACCCGCGCCATCCGCGTCCTCCCGCCGGTGGAGGAGGTGGCGGTGCTTCTGGCACCGGCCGGGAAAGTGTCGCCGCATCCGGAGGAGGGCGAATGCGTCATATTCCTGTCCCATCTGGCCCGCGGGTTCGCCCTTCCGGTGAACCCATTCCTCATGACCTTCCTCGCCTTCTTTGACCTTCGTCTCGACCACCTCGGTGCCAACGCAATCGGAACGTTGGCGCATTTTGTTGCTTTCTGCGAGACCGCGCCGACCGCGGAGCCGGCGACGCGCTCCACGACGGACGGGGGAGCGGGCGGGAGCGGCTCTAGCTGCTCTGGCTCCCGCCGCCCCGCGGCGGAGGAGCCGGCGCCCAAGAGGAGCCGGTCCGGCGCCCCGCCGCCAAGCCGGTCCGGCACCCTGCCGTCAAGCCGTCTTGGCCGGAAGAAAGGGCCACCTCCTGTGGTGCCGGGGTATGTTCCTTCTCCCCCTTCCCTTTCTGTCTGTTTGCCTTTTTCCTCCTTTTCTGACTTTGGCTTGTTTTGCTCCTGTCTTCCTCGCTTTTTCCTTAGCACGCTCGTTTCCTTTGGAGCCGCGAGCCTAGCTCGCGCGCCCGCCGGGTCGCCGCCTCGCACCCCGACTGCACCGACCAGCGCTCCTCCTTCCTCTGGGGCGCAGCCTTCGCCTCCCCCTCGGGCTGAGCCGACTGGCCCCGCCCAGCCGGAAGTCCCTCAGCCGGAGGCGAGGTCCTCCCAGCCGGAAGGCTCCTCCGCGAGCCCGCGGGGGGCTGCTGGCAAGGAGCTCGTCGTTGTTGGCGACGACAACTCCGACGAGGAGCCCGGGGAGGAGTGGCAGGCGGCGGTGGTCGCGGCGAAGGAGTCCCTGGCCGTCAACGCCGTGGACGACGACGCCTCTTCCGCTGCCTCATTGGCGGACCTTGCCGCCACGCTCGAGCTGGCGGTGAAGGAGATCCGGCTGCTGGAGGCCACAGCCGGCGGGAACCAGTCGTTGGAGCAGAAGCTCGCTGCCGCCAACGGGACCTCCCAGAGTGAGTTCACTTTGTCCGGCTCCTTCCCTTTTTTTTCTTTTTTGGGGGGACTGATAGCCAGTTTGTTGTAGCCATCCTCGTGTGTGCTCAGCGCGAGATCGATCGCTTGAAGAAGGCGAACGACCGGTTGAGCAAGTCCAACTCCACTCTGCGGCTGCAGAACAAGGACTGGCACACGCGGGTGGACGGTCTGGAGGCCACCATCAAGGAGCGCGACACCTCGCTCGCCAGCCGGACCGAGGCTTTCTCCCTTCTCGAGGCCCAGAACAAGGACCAAGAGAAGGAGATCCAACGGTTGGCGCTCAAGGAGAAAGCGCTGGTGGAGGAGCTGATGCAGGTCGGCCACACAGCCAAAGGTGAGTCTTCTTTCCGTCTCTTTTTCTTTCCGGATCCGATAGCCGGATCTGACTACTCTTTTCTGACAGCTTTTTATCTCGGCATAGACCTGCTGGCGTACAACCGGCTGCAGGAGAATTGGCCGGGAGCGCAGCCTACGGCCCAGGAGCTCATCGTCCTTCTTGGCGAGGAGGCTGCTAAGCTTCGCCAGGCGGCGAGGGACGTCTTCTCCTTTGTCTGGCCAGAGGCTCTGGTCCCGGAGACAATGGCGCAGCTAGCTGCGAAGGTGGGAGAGGTGCCGGCTGCGGTGGACCGGCTGCGGGATCTGGCTGCATGAGCCGGAGCGGAGATGGCCTTGGCCTTGATGCTCTCCTGGTACAAGGACACCCACGTCGAGAAGATCGACGGAGGCTTCCGTGCCGAGGCTGACCTTGCCGCCATCCGCCAAGCCCATACGGAGCTCCGCGGGTCCGCCATCAAGATCGCCGACTATGTGGACCCCGACGAGGTCCTCACCGACTCGGAGTCCGTTGGCACTCCTGATGTGGAGGCCCTGATGCCGCCGCCTGCCAGCGCCAGAACCGGATCAAACTCCGCGCCTCCTCCACCGCCTGAAGCCTCCGCTGTCCAAGATCTCCCCCACGGCAAGGGTCCTGCTGCCTAGATATCGCCCCGGGATGCCGGGTGTAATTGTCTTGTGTTGTACACCTGTAAACCTTGTCTGTTTGAGCGAGCTGTCTTTGATGCCGGGTAAGTTGCGAGAGCTTCGTCTCTCTTTTCCTTGTTATTGTTGAAATCCTTTTTTCTTACTTGTGCGCTGAGTTTCTTTTTTCCGTTTTGCCCGGCTAACCTTGTCCGGCTACACGCCTTTAGCCGGATAACCTACACCTCCAGTGGGGGCGCGCAAGCGCACCCACTAGGTGTAGCCCCCGAGATTCGCAGTAGTTGGCGAAGGCAGGTGCTTCGAATCTTCCTTCTTTCCTAGTTCTTCTGTCTTTATGCTACTAGACTTGTCTTAGTCGGTTGCTTTCGCTGGCTGAACCCTTTTAGCCGGGGGAACTAACATTCCAGTGGGGGCGCGCGAGCGCACCCACTGGGTGTAGCCCCCGAGATTCGGAGTAGCTAGCGTAGCCAGGTGCTTTGAATCTTCCTTGTCTTTTTCTTGCTCCAGCCCTTGCCCTCACCTAGGCTCCGAATGGCCGGCTAAACGCCTTTAGCCGGTCGGGAACCCTAAGATTCCACTAGGGGCGCGAGAGCGCACCCATTGGGTGTAGCCCCCGAGATTCGGAGTGCTTGATGAAGGCAAGGACTTCGAATCTTCTTTCCTTCTCCTGAACTCTGACTCTAAGTAGTCGGACGCACATACGTATGCATACACACATGTCCACATAGGTTAGTAGGTTAGTCTGCCAAATTGTAGCCGGAAAATGGCTTGTTTTTTTTTCGAAAACTGGCCTGTCCCTTTCTAGACACTTAGTCGCTTTCCCGTGCGCTCAGCTGTTTTCGTTGCGTCCTTGCCGGGCAGCCGGGTTGCGGTCCGCAGCCAGAATCGAAGGGAGCTGACAGTACATTGCGCACGGTACTAAAGGCTTAGCAACTGGATTGGTTCGAGCTAGTTGCAGGGCCGGGACACCCGATCTGTCGCGTCTCCTCCCGGTTTTTCGTGTGGGATGCCTCGGGCTTTTGCTCTTGCTAGCTGGACAGCCGGGTTGCGGTCTGTAGCTGAGACAAAGAGTGGGCCTCTGACATCATCGCACATTACTCAGCCGGTTTGTTGACTTAGCAGGCCGGGCCAGCCGGCGAGCCCCCGGGTAGGGGTTGCCGGAGCCGGAAAATCAGAACCGGAAACCAGATGCATACACATTTCTAGCAAGGAGCCCCCGAGATTCTCGTGGGGGTCCGCATTTTTATTCATAGGGGTTTCGGGATACATACACTGTCTGGCGACTAGGTGTAAAATGGGCGCAGCAGGGCCGCGTTCTAGGGACGCTCGGTCTCCTCGTCTGACTTGTCCATCTTGTTCTTGCGTGGCTGCTGTGCGTCGATGAGGTAGTAGGAGTCGTTGGGCACCGCCCGGCTGATGATGAAGGGGCCCTCCCAGGGTGGCTATAACTTGTGCATGCCCTTCGTGTCTTGCACTAGCCGGAGAACCAGGTCGCCCTCACGGAATGCGACTGGGCGGATCCGGTTTGAATGGTAGCGACGTAGTCGCTGCTAGTACAAGGCTGATCTGGACAAGGACAGCTCGCGGGCCTCCTCTAGGAGGTCCACTCCATCCTCCCGCGCCTCCTGGTTGGCTTTTTCATTGTAGAGAAGCTTGCGAGGGGAGTCGAACTCGATGTCGGCAGAGAGGACGGCTTCCGATCCGTAGACCAGGAAGAACAGCGTGTAGCCGGTTGACCTATTCGGCGTGGTGCGGAGGCTCCACAGCACAGCCGGAAGTTCTTCGATCCAACATCCGGGTGAACGCTCCAACGGCTCGATGAGACGTGGCTTGATGCCGGCTAGCACTAAGCCGTTTGCTCTTTCGACTTGCCCGTTGGATTGCGGGTGCGCGACAGAGGCGAGGTCCAGCCAGATGCCCTTGTTGCTGCAGAACCGGGCGAAGGCCCCTTTGGCGAAGTTCGTGCCGTTGTCGGTGATGATGCTGTTGGGGTAGCCAAAGCGGTTGATGATGTTGGTGAAGAAGGTGACAACCGTCGCCCCGTCCAGCTTTCGGATAGGCTTGGCCTCGACCCACTTCGTGAACTTGTCCACCGCCACCAGCAGGTGGGTCATGCCCGCGCGCGCTCGCCTGAAGGGACCGACCATGTCAAGGCCCCAAACTGCGAACGGCCAAGTGATCGGTATGGTCTTGAGTATCGAAGTTGGCATATGCCTGAGCTGCCCGAAGCGCTGGCACCCATTGCATGCGCGGACCAGCTGCTCAGCGTCCTCGAGGGCGGTGGGCCAATAGAAACCATGGCGAAACGCCTTGGCGACTATCGCCCTTGACGAAGCGTGGTGCCCGCACAAGCCCTCGTGGATGTCCTTGAGTAGCCGGTGGCCCGCATCCGTATCAACACATCTTTCGAAGATTCCGGATACACTGCGCTTGTATAGCTCGCCGTTTATGATGGTGTATGCGTGCACGCGGCGCCGGATTTGCCTGGCCTGCACCTCGTCGTCCGGAAGTTCTCCATTGGCCATGTAGCTCATGAAGGGCTGTGCCCAGGATGGCACTTCCCGAATGACGAGGATGCCCACGTTCTCCGGTTGAGGGGTGTCCGGGGGTCGTCCGGATGGCGTATCCGGAGAGGTAGCCCCCGAGCCGCTGGGCGAGCCGACAGCCCCCGGGTCTTGCGAGCCGGAAGGCGCTGCCCGGCCAGAGTTGGTGCGGGTCTTCTTTTTTGGTGGTTCTGCCGGCTCCGCTTCCGCCATCCCGCCGGCCGGAACGGTTCCTGCCCAGACGATGGAGTCCGATTCTGGCGACGGGTTGATGGATGGCTTGCGTAGGTGCTCCAAGGACACCCCTGGTGGGATGGCCTGCCTGGTGGATCCGATCTTGGAGAGCCCGTCGGCTGCCTCGTTGCTGACGCGGGGATGTGGTGAAATTCGCACCCGTCGAACGAGGCGCTGAGCTTCTGGATGTGGAACCGGTAGAGAGCCATGTTTGCGTCTCTGGCGTCCCATTCCCCGGATACTTGCTGCACCACCAAGTCCGAATCACCAAAGCACAGGATCCGGTTGACACCGATCTCCTTGGCCAGCCGGAGTCTGTGCGCCAGTGCCTCGTATTCGGCTACGTTGTTGGAGGCCTTGAAGTGGATCTGTAGTACGTACTCCAGCCGGTCTCCCTTGGGCGAGGTGAGCCCGATGCCGGCTCCCAAGCCCCCGAGCATCTTTGATCCGTCGAAGTGCATCCACCAATGGTCCGAATTCGGAACCGGTGGGAGATACTAGGTCTCGGCCCAGTCGACGAGGAAGTCCGCCAACGCTTGCGACTTGATCGTGAGCCGGGGCTCGTACTGGATGGAGTAGGCGGCAAGCTCGATGGCCCACTTGGCGACTCGGCCGGTGGCGTCCTTGTTGCCGATGATTTCCGAAAGGGGTGCAGTGCACACGACCTTAATCGGATGCTCCTGGAAGTAGTGCTTGAGCTTCTTGCATGCCAGGTACACGCCGTAGCACATCTTCTGGTAGTGGGGGTAGTTCTGCTTGGAGAGGGAGAGAACCTCGCTGAGGTAGTAGACGGGCCTCTGAACCGGCTATGCCTTGCCTTCCTCGAGGCACTCCACCACCAGGACGACGCTGACGGCCCGGCTGATGGCTGCTATATAGAGCAACATCGGCTCCTTACTAGTCGGCGTGGCTAGGACCGGTGCTGTGGATAGCATGCGCTTGAGGTCGTGAAATGCGGCGTCGGCTTGCGAAGTCCAAGAGAACTTGTCCGTCTTCTTCATCAATTGGTACAACGGGAGTGCCTTCTCCCCCAGCCGGCTGACAAAACGACTAAGGGAAGCAAGGCATCCGGTGAACTTCTAGACTCCAAGCCGGTTCCTGGGCGGTTGCATCCTTGCGATGGCCACGATCTTCTCCGGATTTGCCTCGATACCTCGCTGTGAGACGAGGAAACCGAGGAGCTGACCGGACGGTACCCCGAAGACGCACTTCTCTTGGTTCAGCTTCATCCGGTACTAGCGGAGGTTGCCAAATGTTTCTCCCAGGTCCTCGAGCAGGGTGTGCTTCTCCTTGGTCTTGATAACCACGTCATCCACGTAAGCGTGCACGTTTCGGCCTATCTGCGAGTGCAAGCATTTCTGCATACATCGCTGATAGGTGGCGCCTGCGTTCTTTAGGCCGAAGGGCATGGTTACATAGCAGAAAGCCCCATAGGGGTTGAGAAATGATGTCTTAATCTGATCAGCCGGGTTCAGCTGGATCTGATTGTATCCAGAATAGCAATCTAAAAAGACAACAAATCATAGCCGGCCGTGGAATCGATGACTTGATCGATACGGGGCAAGGCGAAGGGGTCTTTAGGGCACGCCTTGTTCAGGCTGGTGTAGTCGATACACATGCGCCGGGTCTTGTTCTTCTTCAGTACCAGGACTGGGTTCGCCAGCCAATCCGGGTGGTACACTTCCATGATGAACCCGGCTGCAAGGAGCCGGGTGATCTCGTCACCGATTATCTTTCTCTTCTCCTCCGCGAACAGGCGCAGAGGTTGCTTGACCGGCTTGGCATCCGGACGCACGTGAAGTGAGTGCTCGGCGAACTCCCTCGACACACCCGGCATGTCCTTGGGGGACCACGCGAAGATGTCCCGATTCTCACGGAGGAAGTCGACGAGCGCGCCTTCCTATTTGCTGTCCAAGCCGGCGCCAATGGTGACGAACTTGGTCGGATCAGAGGGGTCGATCAGGATCCGCTTCGTCTCCTTTGCCGGCTGGAAGGCTCCTTCTCCAACCGGTTTGCTACTAGCCAGCATGTCCTGCTGGGCCATGGCCACATTGCGCATGATCACGCGCTTCTCCTCGGCTACGATGAGGGCCTCTGCCAGTTTGGAACTGGCTGAGGTGCACTCCATCGATCGCCTGAAGCAGCCGGCGACGGTGATCACGCCGTGGGGTCCCGGCATCTTCGTCTTGAGGTAGGCGTAGTGGGCGATGGCCATGAACTTGGTGAGGGCGGGGCGCCCGAGGAGAACGTGGTAGGAGCTCGTCAGATTTACCACCTCGAACCAGATTGGTTCGCGGCAGAAGTTCTCCTCGGTCCCGAAAATGACGTCCAGCTGGATTTTCCCCAGCGGGGCGCAGGCTGGCCCCGGCAGTATGTCGTGGAATGTCGTGGTAGTCGGGCGCAGGTCGCTTTCGCGAATGCCCAGCTTCTCTAGCAAGGACTGGTAGAGGAGGTTGAGGCTGCTGCCTCCGTCGACAAGGACGCGCGAGAATCGGCAAGTGCGCGCGTTGGAGACGATGAGGGGGTCGAGCACCATGGCGTAGCCCCCGGGAGTCGGTAGATGCTCAGGCTGATCCGCCCGGCTCCAAGTGATAGGGGTTTCCGACCAGTTCAGATACTGGGGGACCGGAGAGGCGATGGTGTTGACCTCCTTGGAGCGTCGCCTGCGGCTGTGCTTGTCGTCCTGCTCCGTCTCGAAAATGTGGTAGGCGGCGTGCGGATGGGGGTAGCCGTTGTTGTTGCCGCCGTTGCCGCCGTTGCCATCATTGCCGGTTCCCCTAGCTGGTGGTGGAGGTCCGCCCGGTGGTGGAGGCGGGGGACGCGGCTGGTTGCCCTGGTCCTTTAGCTGGCGGGTCCAGTTGCAGTTCCGGGTGGTGTGTGTAGCCGGCTTGAAGGGACCGCTATGCCACTTGCACGGGCCGTCGAACATCTGGTCGAAGGTGAGCCGTGGCTTCTGCCTTCTTGCTTCACTAGCCGGCGCGTCGGGCGCGCCCTCCACAGCATTGACTTGCCGCGCGTGGTAGCGAGGCTTCTGCTGTCCGGCCTGGCGGTCCCCATGGAACCGGTTGTCGTTGCCGTGGCGTCTAGAGGGTCTGGCTTCTCCAGCCGGATTGCTGGGTCGGTCGCGAGCCGGCTCCGTGGGAGTTGGTCGTCCGTCCGCGTTTACTCGGAGGGGCTTCTTTATGGCGGCATCCGCCATGGCGTACTGGTCCGCAACCGTCATGAGCTCCGCCATGGTCTTTGGCTCGTCACATAGTAGCCGGTGGTGAAGCATGGTGCCCTCACGGCAACCCTCGATGAAGAAGCCGATGGCTTGGCTCTCTAGGATGCCTTCGCAAGTGTTGCGCAGCTCCGTCCACTTGGCGAGGTACTCGCGGTCGGTCTCGTGCTCGCCCTGGACGCACAAGGACAGATCGCGCGGGCGCCCTGGGCGCTTGTACGTGCCGTTCAAGTTGCGTACGAACACCTTCTCGAAGTCAGGCCAGGCGTTGATGCTGTTGGGCGCGAGGCTATTGAGCCATGTCCTCGCTGACCCAGTTAGCATGAGGGGGATGTAGCGCACGGCTGTGTGCTTGTTCCCGTGGGCGATGCCGACTGCCGTAGCGTAGTTGGTCAGCCAGTCCTCCGGCTTCATGCTGCTGTCATACTTGGGGGTGTCCCTGGGCAGGGAGAATTTATCCAGAAACGGCTCGTTCCGGATACGGGGTCCGAAACAAACCGGACCGGTAGACTCTTCGTCCTCCGTGACGCGCGCTTGAGCAAGGAGCTCGATGCGGTCGCGGGCATCCGGGCGATCCGGTTGGGCGCTCCCACCCGGCCCAAGAGACGGGAACCGGCTGGTCTGGGCGCTCCGGCTGGCGGAGGGGGAGGTGGCGAGTTGCTGTTCACCATCTGCTCCTGGCGCGGCTGGCCCCTGTTACCGGAGCTGCGGCGCCTGCTGCGGGCCCTGGGCGGCTGAGGGGAGGACGCCTGCTGGGTGTCACATGGCGCGCCCTTGCTGTTGGCCGATAGCTTGCTCCTCCTGGAGTAGCATAGGTCCTCCTGCACCTGCCAGTTGGCGCCAGCCTGCTCGTCCGCGACGCGGAGGAGCTCCTACATGCGGGCTTGCTGGCGGGCTCGCTCCTCGCCCTCTAGGCTGGGCAGTTCCTCTGCCGCGGCTCACGCCGCGCGCAAGTTCTTGATAGGCGTGCTGTAGGTGGGCTGTGCGAGGGCGGGCACGGGATCCGGTTCCCCGTCCTTTTCCAACCTACCGCCAAGCTCGCCGCCCCGACGCCGTACCTGGCCACGCCGGCTTGGCTCCACGGTAGCCGGAGTGAGGCCGTGCGCGCGGTCGTACTCACACCGGGCGATCTCGAGCTGCTTACGGGCTGCAGCTAGCTCCATGGCCTCATGGAGGAGGATCTGTCTCTCCATGCTGAAGTTGGCCTCCGCCTCCTCCGGGTTATCCCTGAGGTTAACCGGCGTCAGGAGCCGATCAATGGCATCCTCCACCGGGTTCCGGGGCTGCGGGGGAGCAGAAGTTCCGACCTCGTCCGCGCCTCGCTCCCGCGGCTGGCAGGGATGGGAGCTGGAACCGGCCATCATGACCTCTGTGCCGCGAGGTGCGGCGGAGCCGCTGCCGTCTGAGCATGGCAGCTCCGCGACAGAGACGATTTCCCTAGGGAAACGTTCCGGGATGGTGGCGACATAAACGGAGAGGTCGCCGAATAGCAGAACGGTGCCGTTCGCCGGGAAGGAGGTTCCGGCGAAGCAGGAAGCGTTGTCGATGACGCAGTCGAATCTGCCGAGCGTGAGCACCAGGCCGGAGGCCACACGCTCACCGGCTGAAGTGCGGAGTCCCGTCCGGAACGTGACTCCGGTGGAAGCCATCTAGCCCCACGGTGGGCGCCAACTGTCGTTGTGTTGGGAATGGCAGTTCCTGAGGAGTTTAGATAGAGGTGTGGGGACTAGCAGGGAAGCTATCGACGGCGTCCGCAGGCGGGATTGAATACAAGCGAGCGTAGCGGGACGCAAGAAGTACCCAGGTTCGGGGCCCTCGTGATGAGGTAAAGCCCCTACTCCTGCCAGATCTAACTATGTGGGATATACGAACTACAAGTGCTCCTCGAGCTGTATTCTCTAGCTACCGCCTTAAATGCAATGAGACCAACCCTTTCTACTGAGGCCTTGCCTCTCGTTATATAGGCAGAGAGGCAAAGGTCTCAGTGACCAGTCCGACTGGCGGGCCCCACAGGCGGGTCCCAGTCGACTAGTCATCCACAGAGTCCGGTATGGCTTGTCCTGTCGTAGTACGAGCGGTATGGCTGTCGTAGGCACAGTGGACACCGTGCGAGCCTGTCATCAGCACCGGCCACTGTTCCTCCGTCACCCGCTCAAAGTCTTCGGTATGGCCGGGTAGTTGCCAGTCTTGTCACCGTACAGGGCGTACCGTGCACTGATACACACGTCGCCCTGTCCCATTGATTGAGTCCGGCTATGTCACCGTATCCGGCTGCCTCTTGCTGATCCGGCTACCGGGGATAGCCGGCTTGTCTTGCCCTGCCCGGCTGCATCTGGTCAGCCGGACGTGATCCGGCTGACCTGTTTCTTATTCGGTTGGGGTACCTGGGGATCATCCCCCTGACAGTGCTGCTACCCAGGATCCTCTATATCCTGAGGAGCATCCTAAAAGAATTGAGCAAGATTCTAAACAAATTGAAAATATTGGCACTTCTCCTAAGAAAAGGAAAAATAAACGTAAAACTATTGTAGAATCTCCTGGATCTGTTACAGATCCCAATAGCATACTGTCTCTGATGCTGAAACTGAAAGTGGTAATGAGGAAAATGATTTTCCTGATAAACAAAAAGTTGAAGAAGAACCTAAAAGGCACACTAAGAATACTAAATACACTAAAGAAGATTTTGTTGCTAAGAAACATGGTAGTGAAAGAGAGCCTTGGGTCCAAAAACCTATGCCTTTCCCCGATAAGAAACACAAGTCAAAGGAAGATGAACACTACAACAAGTTTTGTGAGTGGATGAAACCTTTATCCTTGCAAATTCCTTTGACTCAAGCTATTAAATTGCCTCCTTATTCAAAGTATATGAAGGATATTGTCTCTAATAAAAGGAAGATCCCTAATGAAGAAATTTCTACTTTGCTTGCTAATTATTCCTTTAATAGTAAGGTTCCAAAGAAACTTGGAGACCCAGGGATTCCAACTATTCCTTGTTCTATTAAAATAGTTATGTTAGAACTGCTTTGTGTGATTTAGGAGCAAGAGTTAGTGTTATGCCTTTTTCTCTCTACAAGAGACTTCAACTGGAAAAACTAATACCAACTAATATATCTTTGGAAATGGCTAATAAATCTACTACTGTTCCTGTTGGTATATGTGAGGATGTACCTGTTCGAGTGGCTCATAATTGCTTGATATTAACTGATTTTGTTGTGCTTGAAATGCCTGAAGATGATAATATGTCTATTATTCTTGGGAGACCTTTTCTTAATAATACAGGAGCTATTATTAATTGTAATCAAGGAAAGGTGACTTTTAATGTTAATGACAAGGAGCATACTGTCTATTTCCCCAAGAAGATTGATAGGACTTATGGTTTAAATTCAATTGAACATGTTGAGGGCATTCAAGTTGGAGAAATATATTGTCCCATACCACGAGAAAAATATGAAACTATTATGATTGAGACCATTGCTATCAAGGTTGAGGTATCATAATCATTAGTGGAATACGAAGTTTTGTCTCATATAAAATTGTTTTGGTAACAAGACCTGATCAACCTTGTTAACAAAGGGATTTTAATGAACAAAACAATGTTTTCACCATGATTATCTTCACTTACTTTTAGTTTATCCATTTTAGTTTTTTGCTTTCGCTAAGTTTACTTTTCTATTGTTAGTTGCTTGCATATTAGAGTGTCTTAGAACTTCTGAAGTTTTGGCTTTGTTTTGTCATTGCATCTTTTCAAAATCACTTATCTGCAAAAAAATCATTAATCAATACCTGAAAATTGCTCAAAAATAAAGTGTCTCGAAAATTTCTAGAAAATTCATATTAAATTTTTACGTGAAAAAAGGGCCAGAAGTGCCTGGAGAGTACCAGGGGGGCCACCAGGCAGGCACACCACCTGGTGGCGCGGCCAGCCTAGGGGCGCGCTTGGCCATGGTGTGGGCCACCCATGGCCCTCCACTCACTCTCTCACTTGCCACTTCCTTCTCTCTCCTGAGAAAACACCAGCTCATTGCTCGAAATCGCGTTCTGGCTGTTCTTGCCCATGGTTTTCGCTCTCCTTGCTCAGCCCATCTTTGCTGCTAAAATTTGGAGCATTTGTTCTCTGGTATGTGACTCCTCCGCTTGTCCAAGTAGATTTGTGTTTAGTGGATTATATCTTGAGTATTTTGCTACTGTAGGTGACAAGTTATGTGAGCTTGTAAGCTTGTTCAATGCCAAGAGTTATAGTTTTGATGCATGTTTAGGCCTCTTACAAGTCCCTTTGAGTAGATCCCTTCATTCTGCATTCACTTTGCAATCACTTGTATAATGGATGTTTACATTCCAGAGTAGAAGATGAATGAACACCAACTCAACCAACATGAACTGAGGGTGCCTGAAGTTATGAAGGTTCACCGAGAGGAGGAAGTTTTTCCTTCCATCTATCTATGCCCCGAATTCATGAGGGCTGTGGGGATCTCTGAAGACTTCCATACTTTAATAACTAATGCAGGGTTGGAGCACTTTGTGGGAGATGAACCCCACCAATTTGTAAAGCTAACCATGTATGTGGTGCATAAATTTCGATTTACTTTCTCTTTGCCTAAACCCATGGTTCACTACAAAATTTACAATATAGCTATCGACCTCCCTTTTGATGATTTTTGTGCAGCTATTAGAGTACCTCAGTGGGGATCGTGTGGAAGGATTAAAGAGCGACATGCACCACTCATGGACTTGTATGCGGAGATAAGGGAGCAGCTTCTCAAAGGAGAGTGGGAAAATCCATAACATTAATCTCCCGTCTATTCGCTACTTTGCTTTCTTTATTGCCAAGTGTGTTCTTGCTAGGAAAATTCCTAATAAGTTATCCTCTTATGATCTAGCATTCATCTCAGCTGCTTTAAAATGAGATAGGACTTATAATTTGGGTGCCTTAATAGCTTTCCGTCTTGCTGCTAACCGCGAGAAAGGTGGAATTTGCGAAGGCCTCATTGCCTCTTGTTTATTAGCTTTGCATGGTTTAGTGCCTCATCATTTAGACCTACAGTTTCCCATATAGATACTTGACCTTAATTCCATGATACAACATAAATTTGTTTCTTCTTGGGCAAATTTGAGTGATTTGTTTTATGAAACAACCTTTCTCAAGGCTGGTTGGAGAAGGAGTAAGTCCGAGCGAGTTGTTCTTTTGCCTACACCTATTTTGGTTAACCTTGATAACAGGGTAGGATGGTCACTCACCGAGGAAGAACTCGATGCATACTTGGGAGAGCTCTCCCAACAGGAGCAGGATACTGGAAGGGAGGTTACAGATGATTCGGTCTAGCCCTTGAATGAGGCGGGGGGTCTTCATATCAGCAGCCTACCTATGATTGGGGAGCTTCTTCTTCTTCGCAAGAGCATTACCATGATCATTCTCACGATGACCGCCTGCTTGGAACCCTTACTCGCATTTGGATTGATACCCACTTAGGCCAAAATCCTAAGCTTGGGGGGAGGTACACCGACATCACACTCATCTACATATCTTGTTTAGTCGGTACTTTGTATATCCATGCTTCGTTCTCTATTTAGTTTTCATTCTTTCTTTGCATTTGCTTTCTAAAACACAAAAGACCAAAAATATTTTCTTTGTTTCTCTTTGCTTGCTTCTTTTTCTTTTTTCCTTGGTTTGCTTTTTTTCCTTTTGTCTTTGCCTTGATTATTCGAAAAGCCCAAAAAGATTTTGCTTTGCTTGTTCTTCCTTTTTGCTCTTGCCTTTAAAAACTCAAAAACACCAAAAATATTTGTTGTTCTTCTTTGGTTTTGTGAAGTTTGTTGCAGGGTTCAACAGTCCTCAGTGGAGTTTGGTTTCATGTTATTATTCAAGCCACACAAGTGAAGGGCAATAATGAAGATTAATGACAACTTGAGGTGTGGTAAGAGGCTGGTAACGAAATCTATTTGTTTTCATTTTTGTACATATACTCATCATTGCGGGCATGCTTAGTCTATTCATGTAGGGTGTATGTTATTTATGGATGCTTAGTAGTTCTTGCTTTCTTATGATTAGCTCCAGCTTTCTAATAGTTTGTAGCATGTCATATGAATGTTTGCTTGCATTGCTCTATTCATAACTTGGTATGACACCGTGGTATCCTCCTATGAATGTTTCACTTGAATTGACTTGGCACATGCTCATGCATGCATATGACTGAAATAATCAGTTAAGCCTCGATGAATTATTTTGCCTCAGGGGTCTTGAATTACTTTCATGCCATGATTAGTCCTGTTTTGTTGCAAGCATGATTATGACAGTTGTTGCTCTCTCATTTGTCGCTCCCTTACTTTTGCTAGCCTTCACTTGTGCTGAGTATAATCTTTACTCGTGCATCCAACTCCCCAAAACCAATATTGCCAAAAGTGTCCACCATACCTACCTATTAGCATCATTTGTTATTCCATGCATATTAAGTATGCCTTGTTTTCTTCCGAATAAAATGTTTGCTTGTTATGAGAAAGTTAGTTAGTAAAGCTCTCACGAACTTAATGGCACACTTTATTTTCTTGCACTTAATAAACTTGAACCATTGTGTCCATCTTTGTTGCGTATATGCTTGCGCTTTATAAGTTGAAGTTAGCAGAACCATGTATCATGAGGAACACTTTCAACATTGCACTGGTACTTTGTACCTCGTTGATATCATGATTATTTTGCTTATGGATCCCGGCGGTGTGAAATAAAAGGGGAACTTGTAAGATCATGGAGTTTGTATGTGTGTTAGAGAAACGCCTGGGCCGCTAGCCTAAGCCATGCTTAATCATGGTGGAAACTTGCAGCATAACCATAATGAGCATTCTATGAAGCATCCTCAATAGAAACCTATGCAAATAGCAAATAAAAAGATCGCTAAGATGCTCATTGTCTGCTTGCCTTGTCATTTTGATTATGGGATAGCTCCTGTATCATGTGCAAGGGGTACCTCGTTGGTGGTTCTCTATGATACATATGTACTTACAATGACAAAAGCGTACTTGTGACTGAAGTTGAGTAGCATGAGGTTCGGTCTTCGTAAGTAAGGGGCATGAGACTTCAACTTATAACTTGTCAAGCATATCCACTTAGTTCTGTCACTTTAACCTTAATCACCTAAAAGATGCTTATGATAGGGGAAATGAGAGGTCAAAGCTAATGAGTACCATACTTTCAACATTTGTAAGCCTTTCAAACTCTTCAAAACCTTTTTTTCCTTTGGGTCTCCACATATTCTATGAGCACTTTCTTGAGAGCATGGTTGTCATTCTTAGTGTAATGTGCTTGTCTCAAAACTTGATTAATTGTGATATGACCTTGATGCTTGTATCTTTGATATCTTTACTTCTAGTCTTCACTTGAACTTCAGAGGTGCCTTGGCATTTATACTTGCTCTACAATCAAAGGCAATCGAGATACCACTCTATCATACATTTTTATGAGCATTGCAATGTTGCTTATATTTATGTTTCATGCTACTTATTATTTTTGAGTTAGAAGCTCTTCATAGCTTGCAATGACTATTGAGTAACCTTATCTGCATACTCCTTATTATGAATTGACCAAGTACTTGATCCTATGCTGAGAATATATACATATTATGAAGCAAATGTGTTTGTGAAAGTTTCTTTTATCGCACTCGGTTTTCAACTGAATTGCTTGAGGACAAGCAATAAGCTCAGATTGGGGGGAGTTGAAACGACCAAAACGTATCTACTTTCCCAAACACTTTTGCTATTGTTTTTCCTCTAAACTTGTGTGATTGGGAAACAACTAACACGGACTGACGCTGTTTTCAGCAGAATTACCTTGGTGTCTAGTTTTTGTGCAGAAAATCAACTATCAGGAAAAATCCTGGAAAATATGCCAAAAATCATATTTCATGAGAAGACTCACGGAGCCAGAAGACCAGACGGAGTAGGGCCACGAGGGGCCCACACCACCTGGCCACGCGGGCCAGGCCAGGCCGCGCCTGGGGGTGCTGTAGCCGCCTCGGTCACCCCCTCGGCCTCCCTCTTTGCCTATAAGTTGCCTCTTGACCTAAAAACCAAGGGAGGTTCGACGTTTTTCCAGAAAGAGTTCCGCTTCGCCGCCACCACCAGAGTCCGCGAATCAGCATCAGAAACTCTGTTCTGGCACCCTGCCGGGACGGGGGAATTGGAGGATATCATCGCCATCATCGCTTTGCCATCGACCATCCATGTTTTCCCCATCTATGAGTGAGTAATCCCCCGCTGTAGGCTATGGGGATGGTAGGGATTGGATGAGATCGTCCATGTAATGGCATCGGATTGTTAGGGCATGGTGCCTAGTATCTATTATTAGTGCTTTTTGACTTTGTTGAAACTTGTTATGATTAATGCCTGTCACTAGGGCCCAAGTGCCATGATTTCAGATCTGAACATGTTATTGATTCACTATGATAGTATTGTTTATGGTCTTACCTGCAAGTTGTATACACACGTTGTTGTCCGGAACCAATGGCCCCGAAGTGACAACAATCAGGATAACCAGAGGGAATGGCTTTGATGTGAGGATCACATGTGTTCACGGAGTGTTAATGCTTTGCTCCAGTGCTCTATTAAAAGGAGTACCTTAATTGCTAGTAGTTCCCTTGAGGCCCCGCTACAAACGGGCTGGCAGGACAAAAGATGTTGTGGAAGTTCTCATTGCGAGCACGTATGACTATATATGGAACACATGCCTATGATTATTTAGTACTTGGATGTTTTATCTTATTTATCTGCAATTGCCCTATCTCTTGATTTCCATGTGAATTGTCTTTTCCATGCAACGCTCGTCCATCCATCCCTATGCCTACCGCGCTTTGATCCTACTATTTACTGTTATTGTTACTATTGTCTTTACTTTTACTCCTGCTATTACTTTGCTATTGGTATTACAAAACTATTGCTACTGATAAACTATTGCGAGCAAGATTGTTTCTAGGTGCAGCTGAATTGACAACTCAGTTGTTAAGGCTTATAAATATTCTTTGGCTCCCCTTGTGTCGAATCAATAAATTGGGTTTCACTTCCTTCGAAAATACTGCGATACAGCCCCTATACTTGTGGGTTATCACATCACTATGCATATCATTAGTTCTCTTTCTTCTATGGATGAGACTAGTAGGTTATGACTATAAGCGGTTGCGGAGGCAATATCAATTATGGATGCACTTCCCGCATATAATTTATCTTGCTCTAACAAGTACACACATACTTTATTTCTATCTTTTTTCCATCAGATGTTTTGCACAGCTACAGGTGAAACCGAATGCCCTATGCCCTCTCTCCATCATCGACAACAACAAAAATACGCAAGCTATTGGTCCAGCAAAAACACAAAAGGAATTCTAAAACTCTAGAAGGTCCGTTAAAGTAACTTCACTACGCATTCGCTTCCCGAGGATTCGATAACCTAGGTCTACTAGGGAAAAAGAAGCTACACAACATCCATAATCCGGATCGAAGGTATCAGAACTCTATACAATAAGCTGTTCAGCTCAAGTTTTACTTTATCGTTGAGTCTTTCGTTCTTCCGCTGAAATTATTACATAAGTTGTATGGTTTGTAAGTTTATATCTCTTGAAGATCTTGATCTTTTGGTATTATAATAAAAATAAGGTTTGTATGTTTGTAATCTGTACCCGTGATGTTTCTATTATACCACTATGAGGAATGTAATATTTGCGGAATGGTGTTCCGTGAGTGTTATATCAACGACTATAGTATACTACAGCATGTAGTGGTATGCTGGGTCACCGCACATAGGCCACGCGGGCCCCATAACAGACACTAATTGTCGTTTCCTCTTGGTAAACCTACGCCGACGGCCTTGCCATTGGCCTAATTGGGCACATGGTGGGACCAAGGGTGGAGAGGCGAGGGAGCTGTGCTGACGACTAAACTGTCGGCCTAGATTAGGACCTATGTCGACGGCTAAGAAGTCAGCACAACATGCACCGTGACAGGACCAGGCAGGCATCTGTGTGACCAAATGGTCATGTCTAGGCCGACGGCAATGCCGTCGGTATAGATGCTGTAAATTTTAAAAAAATTGTTTTCCATCTTTTTCCCTGCAGAATACATAGCAAAATTCACAAAAAATCATAGGAAAGCACCAGGAGGACATATATTGTATCATCATCATCCAAAATAAGACTATCAAGTGCATACACCGTACATATATAGTATCATCATACATACATATAGAGTGCATGACATGTAGCCCTAGGACCCTAAATCTTGCTCTAGCCCGAGAACCCGAGATCTCCCGACTCGAGAACAAGCGACCTACATCGAGCTACAATAGAATCACCAACGGAAGCAGGGCTAGGCGTGGCACGAGAAAAAAATACCAAGAGAAGGACCATCAATATGCAACGGTGTGATCTCGCGTGACGAATCCGGCGTGGGAGAAGCACGACCAAAGTATCGCTTCCCGGCATATCATGTTCCCTACATGTTTGAGCAAGAGTTAGAAACTTGTGAGGCATGCTGGCCTAGAGAGGAGTAAGTATATCCAAGTGCACAGGAAAATGGTAACAAGTGTTTTGGCAACACAGATCTTGGTGGGAGATTCTACAGCTAGTTTCATGGTCTTGTTTCTAGAAAAACATGGCATGCAGGGTATGTTTATGGGTGTTGGCTTTGTGCTTGGATTGTTATGTGCTCCCTCCATTTAAAAATATAAGATGTTTTAGCTTTTGTTAAATGAATGTATCTAGACATCTTTTAGTGTGTCGGTTCAGAATAAACATCATACTAAAAGAGATCAAGATACATTCATTTCACAGAAGGTAAAACATCTTATATTATTATGGTACAGAGGGAGTACTTTCATTTAAGTATTTTCTATTTGGGATGCTTTTTTCGAAATGGGGAGCGGAGCCCCGGCCTCTGCATCAAGCGATGCACACGGCCTTTATTCATTATTAGAACCACATTGTTTGGAAAAGGCCATTACAAAGATCATACGAATTGGAACCACCAAAACAAAACACTGGGAAAAAACGATAACTGTATTGCCAGCTCCCCAACAAGATCTAGCAAACACCTAGCTGCCTCTTTCGACCCCGCCCCACGGTCACTCACACCGTTGCCACTCGCCAAGAGAATCTAGAGTGCCTGGGCACGGCGGCTCGAACTCAAGCAAAAGGATCCCTAGAACCGCACTGCCTATCCACGGAACAGCGCCCAGACACACGCTCCGAATGTCGCTGCCTTCATTATCTTCCGCCAACCATCTTCAGCATGTAGATCGATGCGCTAACTCTCGCCACACCAGCTACCGACCCCACCGTGGTGCCAAGTAGCACCACCTCCCTGCGCGCTAGCCGCTCCACCTCTCCCGCTCTTCCATCTAGCGCTGCTCCACAAGCAATGCTCCCAAGAGAGAATGCGACACCGATACACCGCCATCGCCTGACCCGGAGGTCTTAATGTTTCCCAGAGTAGCTCGAGGGGGGTCACAAGAACCACGTTGACGATGCCTTCAACAAGGAAGCGCGACTGACATGCCACCATCGCTCGCCCTGAACGGAGTCGAGCTCGATTTTCACTAGTAGCACCGCCACCCCAACTCGTTGATAGGACTAGATGTGGAAAAAACACCACAACCAGTCCTTGCCGATGATACCTTTGATCTGGATTATGGATGTAGTATAGCTCTTTTCCCCTAGTTAACCTAGGTTATCGAATCCTCGGGAAGCGAATGCGTAGTGAAGTTACTTTAACGGACCTTCGGGAGTTTTAGAATTCCTTTTGTGTTTTCACTAGACCAGTAGCTTGCGTCTTTTTGTTGTTGTCGATGATGGAGAGAGAGAGAGATGTCCTAGGGTGTTGGGTTTCACCTGTAGCTGTGCAAAAACATCTGATGGAAATAAAAGATAGAAACAAAGTATGCGTGTACTGGTTAGAGCAAGATAAATTATATATGGGCAGTGCATCCATAATTGCTATTGCCTCTGCAACTTCTTATAGCAATAACCTACTAGTCTCATCCATAGAAGAAAGAGAACTAATGATATGCATAGTGATGTCACCATTAATCCCAAGCAAATCCCTCACATACAGCTGTACTACCCCTTCTGTCATTGAGGTTGCCAACCTGCAGATCAATGATCACTCATACTCCCTATACCTGGCTCAACCCTCGGGGTATTGGGTACCTGACAAGTCCTTAGATTGAGGCAAGAGAGGATACAATAATCATCATGTCATACAAACTAATACACGATCCCATATATGATAAATTATATGCACAATTGCTACATGGCTAGGCCGAAGCCCTTAGCCCAAGGAGAATTACTCACACATAGAGATGAGATCAACAATCACAAACATTGTAATGAAAATCATAAGATTGATAGCAATAGTTTTACAATTTCGCTAATCGGAGAAGAGATGTACTATTACAAGTGGTGGAATATGGCTATGGAGATGGAGAAGGGTTTGGAGATCTGGAGGCGGCTTTCTGGTGAGGTATGGCTTCTGGGGCATGGTGTCTCTCTTTTTCTCGTCTCCTGAGGCTTCTTTATATAGGGGTCCCTTCACAAAAGTTGTTCTATTTGACCTAACAGAGGCGGTGCCAACTATACGACTGGAGCTCTACGGTCGGAATTTTTGCTCCAACCGTATAGTTGGTCATTACAGCGTCTGCCTTCGCTGGACGGCTCCTGGTTTCTTCTGGTCAAAGGAAATATTGTATCCTTGACTTTAATGTAGGGATTCCCTCCTTTAAACGACATTATCTGCACAGAAAAAATACAAGAACAAAGGATTGCATACCCTTCTCAATATTAGCATTAGTGGCAGGGTTTAGAGAGATATTTCATCAAAAATATGATTAATATCCAGTTTAAATGTGGACGTAGATGGCTATATTTCAGAACCATCAATCTCCCCAAGCTTAAACTTGATCGTCCCGAGCAAGAAAACCAAAATCAAAAGGAACCTTGCATTTAAACTGAAATAACGAGATGGTGATCTTACTCATGATTAATAGTTTCATGTTTCCTCCACTTTCATAAATCTAAAAAACTTCAGCAGAGATAGAGTAATGGCAAGCATATCATACAAGTTTCATGCATCCTTATAGAGCAGCAAAATTATTGTAAGGATGGATGATTCAAATGAGTAAATTTTATTCCATGTCAAGTAATCAACTCATAGGCTTGCCTTTGAATAGTAAAGTATAATCATGTAAATTAAGATTGTGAGAGTTGTCATGAAAATCATATATACTAGAGTATCTCAATTATCCCACATCAATGAATCAAGACTTTACAAGCACTACTTTTCTATTCATTATCCTCCAAGAATTTCAGTTTTTAAGTAATTGAGAGCATGCCAAAGATATTTATTAGTTTATCGGGTTGTGATGGACACTCGTGGCATCACTAAGGTTTTTGTTCCTTTTGCATAATGATTACTCATAACAGCCAAAGGAGTGATTCCATCATGATTACAGCTACCCTAGAGTGCCAAGAATCTTACCCACTGTAGCATTGTTGCTACAAGTGTTTAATCAACTCATAGCCAAAATCTAGGAGTTTCCTCCATGAAGATCGTTCATAGGCCAGCGGAGTTGTTGGCATCCCATGAAGTTTGACACGCGTAAAGCTATATCATTCTTATGATTAACAAGACAAACTTTGGCATGCTCACAAAAACCGTTAAATATTAATTCAATCGAATAAATCCTTTCGAAGAGAGCTATTTAAGTCAACCAACATTTTCGGTGGTGTCAAGTGTCTCAAGAAATAAGCCTTCAAGACTAAACACTACAACACCCAAGCCTTCAATTGTGAGACTTTTTCTTATTACAATCGTTTAGCAATTTTTAGGAAAGACTTGGTTAATTACGAGAGCTGATACCCGCAAACGACAATCTTACTATGACACAAAGACTCACTCCACCAATATAATATCTCAACATTTACTACTAACTAGCATGGGTTTCTCAAACCTTAGAAGTGGGGAGTCATAAGGCATACCTCTCATGTTTGGTTCCACTTCTCTCTTCCTTTTTTATTTGTTTCTTGGAAACTCTAAGTCGATCACTCTCCTGCAAACATACGAAGACCTCGAGGCGACAAGAAAAGAAAGAGGGAGAATAAGGAAAAATGGAGAAATCTTTTTGTGATTTTTAAGAGAGGGAAATAAAGAATAGAAAATTGGCGGCAAAGCTTGGCTAGAAAATTTCGAAAGCAAAATAAAAAGAACTAAAGATAAAGTGTTGGGGAAACCAACACGAGTGCTTATAAACTCAAATAAAAACGTCACCTCAAAAAAAATAGAAGCAAATGAACGCCAAATAAAGATACATGAGGAAACTTCCCCAAGCTTAGGCTTTTGCAAGCCCTTCAAATCATCGTGCTGGCAGAAAAAAGTCATTACTCCATTTCGTGAATTGAGTTCTCGGAGGTTCAAAGAGAGGTTGTGCATCCTCTCCACAGTCCCTCCAAGTCCTTGGACATCTTAGTATGTGGTGAACCGGGATTGTGGTTGCTCTTCTTCTTGGTGAGGAACTTCTTGCTCCTCCTCTGGGTCCTCATCCTCTTTAGGAATTTCCTCCTCGGGTTGGTACTACTCAACCTGCACATCATATCGCAAACATACTTCCTCGATAGAGAAAATACCATTAGGCAAAGGATCATGGTAGATACGCCTAGCTCCAGCAATATGCAGATAATAAACACCACCTCTCCTAGTGAGCATTCCACAGGCCCTCAAGGTGGAGAAACAAACACGCGTCTCACCTAGTACGGGTTGAAACTCACCTAGATCAATGTCTAGGGCGATGGAAAGCATGGTGATGATGCCTCCTCCAGTGATTTCCCTTGGCTTTGGGAGGCTTGGTGCTCCAGGTAGCGCACAAGGATGGCGCCCAAGTTGAGTGACAGGTTGCAGTTGATGTAAGCATCCTTGGCGAGGACTAAGATGTCCTCCTAGTTGAGTCTTGTGACCTCATTACGTGCCTCCAAGGTGTTAGCAATAACATAGAACAAATAGCGAATTGCAGGATGATGCATATTCTTCCCCTTGTTCACTCTACTAGTGAAGCTCATTCCATTATAGTATTGATCGAGGAAGGAATTAAGCCAGTGAAGGATGCGCGTAAAGCATGAACATCATTGTTTGAAAAATTAAAGCATGCACACCATTGATCTAAGGTGTAGTTTTTGTTCATTAGACGGAAAGAAATAGTATCCTCTCCTTGCCACAGTTTAACAGTGCTTTGCAATGAACTTAGGAATTCAATGGTTAAGCGGCGATAAGTAGGTACATCATTGTACACAAAGTTTTGTAGGATAGCTCTATTGCAAAGTAAATTGAAGTCATTAAAAATACCGAGTTGGTTCAATATAATGGGGCAAGCCCACTTGGTGGCCTTCACTTCGCGGTTCTTGATCTTGTTGAAGCGTTCGCGATGGGCCTCATCCCTGAACCATATCCCCATGCGTTCCTGAGCGACACCTCGAGAAGCACTAGCGGTGGCACAAGAACGAGTTGGGCTCCTCGTGTTCATCTTCTAAAACATTGAAGAAAGGCAAAAATAAAACTTTTTGATCCAACAACAGTATGTTCCTCATCTAAGCACACTAAAGAATCTCCTCAAGATAATAATCTTCGTAAGAAAATAATGGCAATTGGTTCATAGTAGGTATCACCCTAGATTGATAATGACGAGAGATCGAAGATGAATTTGCAAAAAGTAATTGGAGGATCGGAGGAGAAACATACCATAGATCACTTGTGTGCGAGGAAATCGAATGAAATTGAGTAGAGACGAAGATCCCTTGAGGTTTTGAGAGAGTTTGGAGGTAGAAGAAGGAAAAAGGATTGAAGTTTTGGAGTTGCAAGTACCTTCACGTGCGATTTTTTGGTCAGACCGCCTATATAGGTGCAACATGCGTTCCGACCGTATAGTTAGCGTTCTGTCAAAATATTAGGTCTTCCTCCTGGCGGAACAAAAGGTTCCGGCCGTATAGTTGGTCGTTAAACTGTTTGTCCCTGCGAAAGAAAATTTGCAAATGTCTCGATATCTATATGACCGGAATTATATGGCTGGAATTTTTATTCCCACCATATAGTTTGTCGTTAAACTTCCAGTATATATGAACAGAATTTGTACGGAGGTATTGATATCTATACGATCGGAACTATATGGCCAGAATTTTTTATTCCCACCGTATAGTTGGTTTGTTAAACCGTCTGTGACGAGGGTTTAACTCATCAATGTTCATTGTTATGGACGTGGGTTTTGGAGAAGGAGGGAGTGCTAGAAGCATCAATTGGCTAGCAAACAACCACACAGGGACACAAGGTTTACCCAGGTTCAGGCCTTGTAGAGGTCCCTACTCCTGCTTGTCTTCTTTTGGAATTAACGAAGGAATCGAAGATTACAATGGTGCGCAGATGCAATCTAGCGAAGGTTGTGGAACCTAGGGTTGCATGTGTCCTCCTCGCCACCCCCTCTTAGCCTTTATATAGATAGGCTAGGTCTGGGTAGCAGGTCGAGTTGGTTACAGGTTTAGGGTTTTCCCTTTAAACTTTCTATCTTTAACTTCTTCTTGTTTCGCAAGCAATCGAGAGTCCGTGGACCACTCGAGTTCTTTATCTGGGCCTTGGCAACGTCGTGGGATTCCACTGTATCCAAGCCATATATACCAATCTCGAGTACCTGTAGGGTATACCCATGTCAGTAGCCCCCGACTGTCCAGTGGAATCGTAGATTCGACTAGGGACTTTATGAAGCCTGATTTAGCCGATGTATCATTGTCAGTTAATTGCCTTAGGGAAAAACAACGCAATCTACTCAAACTCGAGTCCCCGGACTCGAATTCGGAAAAGTGCTAGCATAATTCGACTTAGGCCATAGAGGTCTTACAGGAGTCGAATTCCAGTGTATGGGTGTGAGCACTCGACGCGTCCGTCAAGGCGTGTTCAACGTACCTGTAGGTACGGATATGTTTCTGGTTATGCGCAGCAGATGCGTTGTCAGGCCTTATTCAGGTCTTATCTTCACGCTGTAAGCGCGACATCCGAATTTTTTGTCATCGCGGAGATGATTCGGGTGGCCTGGGAGACATAGTCTCTTTATAGGGAAATGTGAGGCGGAGTCACCATAGCATTCGAGTGTGGATGTTATCAACACACAGTATGATGTACAAAAAATCATAGGGTGCGCGACCAGCGCTCCCTATGGGAGTAGCCCCCGAGTGCCTGGTTGAGTCGAAGACTCAGGCAGGGACTAAAAGAAAAACTTTGCGACTATAGTCGTCTTTTGTTGCTTGTTTCAGTCGAATTTGTTTCCAGTGCTCCCTTTGGGAGTAACCCATGATCCATAATCGAATCGTAGATTTGAGTGGTTGGGTATGCTTTGAATGTTCATATTCCTGCATAAAAAGAATCGTAGGGTGCGCGACCAGCACTCCCTATGGGAGTAGCCCTCGAGTGCTTGGTGGAGTCGAAGACTCGAGTAAGAACTAAAGTAGTCAAAACCTTCAATTGCTGATGTTCATGACGTCAGTGTCGACGATGTGATGACCTCAGTTGCCCGCGTGAGCGGTTTTGACAGGACGTGACGAGCGATGGGTCCCACTTTCTGACTTCGATTTGACCGAGCGTGCATAATCTTCCGTTTTAACTGCGTCTCCTCGATTTCCTGGCATAATGGAGATAGTGGGGGACGGTTCGTGTTTTGGCCTCTCCACGTGTCAACCATGATGTGCGCCACGCGTCGTGTAGGGTTTTTGCTGGCTGTTGGATTGCATCCACAAGGGGGGTAAGTAGCAGTGCAGCTGCGGTAATTTTCCCAGCTGCCCTTTCTCTGCTTGTGCTTCCATCACCATTGCCTCTACTCTCAGTTTCCTAGAGCTTGTCCTCTTCGTGGTGCTAGACCAACTCCGCATGTTCCCGGGCTACTTCCTCCGCTCCCACTGCCATCGCAAGATGGGGAAAAAGAAAGGAGGCGTCACCACTGGGTCTGTTGCCGCCACCGTCATCGCCGTTAAGAAAAAGGGTGAGGGTACCCGCGTCACCAATGGCGCGTGGCACACATCCGTCATCAAGGCCTCTAAGCTCCATCTTCTACGTCAAGATGGAGTTCTTCCGCGCGTCGAAGACGATTCGCGAGTGCCTGGTGACGAGGTAACCCCGCGTCCTCCGTCCGGTTTTCGGGTGATGTTCCTCGCGTTCATCATCCGCGGTCTGTCTCTGCCCCTGCATCCCTTTGTCAGGGGCCTTCTTTGTTTCTTTGGGCTCCAGCTGCATCAGTTGTCCCCAAACTCTTTCCTTAACATTGCGTGCTACATCACGCTTTGCGAGTGCTAGCTCGGAGTCGAGCCACACTTTGGTCTCTTCAAGAGACATTTTAAGTTAAAGCACCAGTCAGCTTCTGGCTCGTTAGTCTATGACGTAGGCGGCTACGGGATTCATGTCGACTCCTCCGCTACCTATTTCGACATCAAGCTCACATCATCCGTCCAAGGGTGGAGAGACAAGTGGTTCTACATCCGCGACCAGAAGGTCAACGGAGAGCACTACGGACTCGCGCCCTTCGATCCCGCGACGCCGTGCAAGAGGAGGCGTTCCTGGAAGAATGTAGTGATGCCCGACGAGTCCAAGGAGACGGAAGGGTTGTACAAGCGCGTCTGCGACCTCGAGAGTCACATGGGTAAAGAAGAGGGAGGCGCCGCCCTCATTCACACATGGTTGCGCCGTCGCATCCAGCCTCTGCAGGCCAGAGTCCACCCCATGTTCTGGTGGGCTGGTGCGGACGATACTCGCGTATCTGCCGATGGCATTTCCACGGGTGAAGTAGATAGGAGGATGCGACTAGTGACAAAGTACACCGCTAAGGAGGTTCTCCCAGGCAAACCAGTCGTGCCTCCGTTCGATGCCTCAAACCCTCCTCCTAAGGGATGATCGTGCTATGAAGTATATATCTTCGTCAATTGCCGTTAATTACTTGATGTATAATGAATTGTCTTCTGAATGCGGGATTGGAATTTGTCTCCTAGTTTGCCCCCTCTTCCTGATGGGGTTATTCCTCACGAAGCGGAAGAAGAGGACGGGTCGGAATCGACTGTCCCAGTTGAAGAGGAGGAGGGAGCCCTCGAGTCTAGTGATCCAGACACTCTCAAGCATTCTCCCAGTGAGGATTCGGATGCTTCATCTACGTCGACTCCAGAAGGCCCATCTATTGGTGCAGGGGAGTCGATTCCCGTTGTTCCTATAAGCTCCATGGCGCCACCTGCTCGCAAGAAGATGCGGCTGCCGAAGGAGTCGGAGGAGAAAACCTTCGACTTTGATAAATTTGACTGGTGAGTCTAAAATTCTCATATTGGTTCTTTTTGGAATTGCATTTCCTGATGCAGGATTTTGTTTCATAGTCAAGCGGCGTCGTCGTCTTCTGGCGACGTCCAATTTGTGAAGGAATCCGGAGTCGCGGACAACAAGGCCAAGGAAGTGGCTGAACGATCTTCCTCTCCTCCATTGGAGGCCCACTCCGGGCACAACTCGTCGAGTTCTCCACATGCTGGGGATCACCAGATGGTTGCCTAGACGACTGCGCAGTAGTCATCTTCGGAGTCTTTGGAGGGGCATGTAAGTGTGATTTTGTTGCAGAGTCGAATTTGTAATTCGTGCTATCTGCTAATCCTTTGTTTTCTTATGAGGTAGCTCATCGTGAAGGAAGCAACTTGTCTGGCGGAGCAGGTCCTTACAATGGGTCGATAGCATGCGATGCTGGACAATCGCCATTGCGTCGTCAAAGGTTAGTATTTTCTTCTTCTTTGTTCTTGTGGAGTTTATACATTCGACTGATGACCCATCTTGTATTTTTGCAGCTGAGCATAACGAACTTCTTCACGATGTTGCTTCTCTTGAAAAGACGCTTGCCGCGGCAGTGAAGAGTTGCAACGAGGCAGTCACCGCACTGAATGAGTCGCGGAAACGTGGAGAGGATTTGCTCACCTCCATCGCTGAGAGGGAAAAGTTGTTCGAAGAACAACTCTTCTTGATTGCCAAGTCTCTCTCAGGTATTCTTTCGTCTAGATTTTCGTTGTTTTGTTCTTCGTTGTCTTGTCATTGTGCTGACTTTTTGCTCCGTGTAGATGCTGGTGGTCTGCGATTTGACGCCTAGGCGCTTTGTCGTGATGATGCTTTCGCAGGCGCCGTCGCGGCAGTCGAACACCATAGTGCTTCCCTTCAGGGGACGCTGACTAAGGCCAAGGTTATGCTCATTCGCATCCGCGACGAGCTGACGCCCAAGGCTGAGCTGATTGAGAACTTGGAGGACCTGGTGGAGTCCCTCACTGGAGGCATTCCCATAGACTTCAGGAACTCACAGCATGCGATTGGCGCTTCCATGGCACTCGCAATGGTGCAAGCCCATGGCATGGAGGTGGATCCTGCTGTGGTCTCCAAGGTGATGCTAATCGACGCAAATGGTCAACAAGTAGTTTTTGGTCCTTTTGCAACTGTCTGCGGCAAGTACGGGCCGTCACTCATCAACACAGTCGCCAAGTATTCCGAGGAGCTGCAGCGAGCCAAGAAGGCGGTGAAGGTTGCGGCGTCAGGGGCTGGCGGGAATTCTGTGGCATCTGAGACTGCCACAGACTCGATGAGGCCCCCGAAGTTGAAGTCCAAGTCGAAGAAGAAGAAGAAGGCTTCTCCTCAATAGTTATATTGTAATAGTTAATAGTTTGACTTCTTTTGTTGAAAACATGCCATTGGCCAAGTATCTCTGCTGATACTTTTGTCATGTTTGAATGCACTTTGAGCTTTTATCCATGTATTGCTTGGTCCCTTATTTGCTCTTGCCTGGCTTGTGATAGGGTGCGTCGAATGGTCCTTCGGGTGATCGTCGGGATACGCCATCCGCTGGTGAGACCTTGGTGCAGTCGCGCTCAAGGGTGGACGAGCTATCCCTGCTTTCGCGACTGCGCGATCATGTTAAGTAGCTGGAACGTGAGTTGCCTATCCTCCGCGGTAACGCGGATGTATGGAAGTCAAGGGCGGAGAAAGCTACCGCCCGAGAACAGTATCTATTGGAGGAAGTGACGCAGCTAGGCGACCAGTTCAAGTGTTAGCTTCCTGCCCTCTTATCTTTTCTTGTAGTCAATCGCGGTAGTTCCTTGTCTTCATACTTTGCCATTTTTACTTGGTGCAGTTGTTAGTGCTCGTCATCCGCAGGATGAGAAGGACAGGATCGCCATTCGCATGAACGACCTGACCCAAGAACAGCTTCATGCAAGTGGGTATTTTTGGGTGGACCATGATCGTGTGATCGCACTTGCAACCCTACAGGATCGTGCTTCTCGAGTACTCCACTTCCTCAAGAAGGCGCAGTCGTGGCTGAGGAATATCTATCAGACGATGTTTCTGTTGGATGCCGTCCCTTCGAGCCTGTTAGCTCTCCTGGCTAAGTTTCAGGATTTGAGTGCAGTTCGCGAGTGCATGCGGCAACAGTTAGTGGCTGGTGCCAAGGATGCTCTATCGCTAGTGCGACTGCATAGGCCTGATGTAGATGTTGCAGCTGTTGCTGCTGGATCGCCGACGCCGTCGGCAGGTTTGACCTGGAATATGGTTCCACATTATGAGGCGGTGGATCGTCTAGCAGAGGAAATTGTTGACTTCTTTGAGGAGCAGACAAACGTCCTTTCGCGCAGCAGTAGTTTAACCTGTATCATGCACAGAAGTGTACCAGTGTTGTAAAGTTCGTATGTATATGATAGGTGTAATTTTATTTTATATTGATATGTAAAGAGCTTGCTAGCTTGCGAGTGCGTTGCAATATGCGATTCCTTTGCATCAGCCTAACGTGTGTTTATCTCAGCGCCTTGCCAACCTGCCAGGTGCATTGCAGCTGGGTTGGTGTTTGTCAAGGGTTCGATTAGTGCGTCAGCTACTGAGGATATCACAATTAGTTCATAGAACATGAGTGTATAGGGTGGCGCAGCCCCCGAGTAACAAGATTGCGAAAAAGTAATAGAAACACGGAGTTTGGGGCACTTAGCTTTATATATTCGTAGAACAGTACGAGGTACAATGTCTGGCTAAGTAGCCTGGCTGAATAGCCTTATTTGTAATGTAAAAGAAAGAAAAACGACTAGGGGTAGAAGTGCCGCAGCTGCGTGACGTTCCAGGGGTAGGAGTATGCAACTCCTGTCTCGAAATCATTAAGGCGGTAGGCACCACCTGGGATTACTTCTGTAATCACGTATGGTCCTTCCCAAGGGGACTCGAACTTGAGGTGCCCTTGCTGCTTCAGTCACAGGACCAGGTCTCCTTCGACGAAGGATCTGGGGCATAGCCTTCTGCTGTGGTAGTTGCGCAGGTTCTGCTGGTAGATCGTCGAACTTTCTGTTACGATGTCTCGTGCTTCGTCGAGGAGATCGACGGAGTCTTCGAGTGCGAATGTTGACTCATGCTCGCTGTACGCGACCACCCGTGGAGCTTTAAAGCATACTTCTGCGGGTAGTACTGCTTCAGCATCGTGCACTATGAACAACAGGGTATATGACGTAGCACTCTTTGGGGTTGTGCGCAGGCTCCAAAGTACGGACTGCAGCTCGTCTGGCCAGCATTCGGTAGCTTGCTCGAGTGGCCGGAGGAGTCGCTTCTTGATTCCACCACAGACGAGGCCGTTGGCCTTTTCGACTTGACCGTTGGTCTGTGGATGAGCTACGGAGGCATAGCTTATGTTTATTCTCAGGTTCTCGTAGAAATCCTGGAACTCCTTAGAGGTGAAGTTTGTTCTATAGTCCATGATGATGTTGTGCGGTACTCCGAAGCGATTGACAATGGACTCAAAGAATTTGACGACGCTGGCCCCTGACTGGTTTGTCCCCGGCATGGCCTCTATCCACTTGGTGAATTTGTCGACTGTGACTAGAGTAGACGTAGCCCCCACGCGAGGATTTTGGGAGTTTGCCGACCATGTCAAGTCCCCATTGCACAAAGGGCCAAGCCAATGGTATTGGCCGGAGTTCCGCGCCAGGTGCGTGTGGTTTGTCCGCGAATCGCTAGAAAGCGTTGCAGCGTTGGACGTTGTCCTTGGCATCGCGCATGGCCGTGGGCCAGTAGAATCTAGCTCGTAGAGCTTTCGTGACGAGGGCGCGACTGCCAGCATGGTGCTTGCAAGTCCCTTCATGGATGTCGAGGAGGACGGCCCTTCTGGCCGCGTTGGAGATGCACCGTTGGAGTACTCATGTGATGTTGTGCTTGTATAGTTTGCCGTTGATAACAGCGAATGCCTTGGATCGCCGCGCAATGTGTCGCATGTCCGTCGGTTCGTCCGGCAGCCTCTTGCTGAGAAGATATGTGATGTAGGGTTGAGTCCAAGATGGCTCAATCATCATTAACCCCATTGGTCCCTCGAGTCCTGTGTCAAGCTCTAGGTCGTCGAGTGCCGTTGGCTCATTGGGTGGCGTAGCCCCCGAGTCAATTGTTGCGCTTGTTTTATTCTCTGTGGCCTTCGGCTTGATGGATCGTTTGCAGAAATGCTCGAAATACCCCAGGTGGTATAGGGGTGCAGGTGGAGCCAATGTTGGCGAGTGCATCCGCTTCTTCATTGTTTTCGCGGCCTACATGTCGCAGTTCGCAGCCTTCGAAGTCCCCTTCGAGTGTGTCGTAGAGGTCGCGGTAGGTGATCATGTTGTCGTTCAGCGCGTCGCACTCGTGCATTGTTTGGTTGACCACCAATTTTGAGTCGCCGTAGATGATGAGCCTCTTGGCGCCGCAGGCTTTCACCATCCGCATCCCGTGCAGCAGGGCCTCGTACTCGGCTTCATTGTTGGAGGCCGTGAACTGCATTCGCAGAACGTATTTCAGCTTGTCTCCCTGGGGCGATGTTAGTATGAACCCTGCGCCAGCTCTGTACTTTCGTTTGGACCCATCGAAGTGCATTGTCCAGAGATAGGACATATCTGGCTTTTGGGGAGCTGGTTCTCCATCCAGTGCACGAGGAAATCAGGGAGGACTTGTGACTTGATCGCGTCGCGCTTCTCGTATGTAATGTCTCGTGGAGACAGCTCGATTCCCCAAAGTGCGACTCGTCTGGTGGCGTCGGGGTTATTGAGAATATGTCCAAGCGAGGCGTCGTTGACCACCACGATTGGGTGCTCCTGGAAGTAGTGGCGCAGTCGCCTGGCTGTCATGAAGATGTCGTATACTAGCTTCTGGTAGTGCGGGTACCGCTGCTTTGTTGGCGTGAGCACCTCGCTGAGGTAGTAGACTGGGCGCTGCACCCCATGGACTTTGTTTTCTTCGGCATGTTCCACCACGAGCACCGTGCTGACCACCGGGTTGGTGCCGGAGATGTAGATCAACAGTGGTTCTTTTTCGCGTGGAGTCACCAGTACTGGTGAGGTGGATAGTAGACGCTTGAGGTCTTCAGATGCTTCTTGCGCCTCATCAGTCGACTCGAACTTGTCAGCTTTGTGGAGAAGTTGGTAGAAAGGCAGTGCCTTTTCACCCATTCGACTGATGAATCGAATGAGCGCCGCGATTCGCCCAGCCAACTGTTGGACACCTCTTACATTCTTTGGCTTCTCCATGGCCAGTATGGCTTTTATTTTCTTCAGGTTCGCCTCAATCCCCCTCACGGAGATGAGATATCCGAGTAATTGCCCAGATGGTACGTCGAAGGCGCATTTGTCCGGATTAAGCTTGATCCGGTAGCGGCCGAGGTTGGCGAAGGTCTCGCGTAAATCATTGATTTGTGATGACCCACAAGTATAGGGGGTGTATCGCAGTATTTTCGAGGGAAGTGAAACCCAATTTATTGATTCGACACGAGGGGAGCCAAAGAATATTTATAAGCCTTAACAACTGAGTTATCAATTCAGCTGCACCTGGAAACAATCTCGCTCACAGCAGTTTATCAGTAGCAACAGTTTTGTAGTAGGAATAGCAAAGTAACGACAGTAACAAAGCAAAGACAGTAGTAACAAAAGCAGTAAACAATTGGATTCGAGTGCGGTAGGCATAGGGATGGATGGACGAGCGTTGCATGGACAAGACAATTCACATAGCAATCAGAACATAGGGCAATTGCAGATAAATAAGATAAAGCATCCAAGTACTAGACAATCCTAGGCATGTGTTCCATATATAGTCATACATGCTCACAATGAGAACTTTCACAACATCTTTTGTCCTGCCAGCCCGTTTGCAGCGGGGCCTCTAGGGAAGTACTGGCAATTAAGGTGCTCCTTTTAATAGAGCACCGGAGCAAAGCATTAACACTCCGTGAACACATGTGATCCTCACATCAAAGCCTTTCCCTTCCAATTATCCCGATTTCTGTCACTTCGGGGCCATAGGTTCCGGACAACAACGTGTGTATACAACTTGTAGATAAGACCATACTATCATAATGAATCAATAATAAGTTCAGACCTGAAATCATTGCACTCGGGCCCTAGTGACAAGCATTAAGCACAACAAGTCGCAAGAAAGTCATAAAGCACTAATAAAAGATACTAGGCACCATGCCCTAACAATCTAATGCCATTACATGAACGATCTCATCCAATCCCTACCATCCCCATAGCGTACAGTGGGGGATTACTCACTCATAGATGGGGGAAACATGGATGGTCGATGGAGAAGCGATGGTGATGATGATGGCGATGATCTCCTCCAATTTCCCATCCTGACAGGGTGCCAGAACGGAGTTTCTGGTGCTGTTTCGTGGAATCTGCTGGTGGCGGCGGAGCGAAACTCCTTCTAGAAAAACATCGACCCCCCCCGAAGTTTTTAGGTCAGAAGGCTCCTTATAGGCGAAGAGAGAGGCCGAGGGGGTGCCTGGGGGGCCCAGACCACCCCCTGACGCGGCCTGGCCTGGCTCGCGCCACCAGGTGGTGTGGCCACCCCCTGGCTCTTCTCCGTCTCGTATTCTGGCTCCTGGAGTCTTCGGGTGAAATAGGATTTTTGGCATATTTTCCAGGATTTTTCCTGATAGTTGGTTTTCTGCACAAAAAGTAGACACCAAGGCAATTCTGCTAAAAACAGCGTTAGTCCGCATTAGTTGTATCTAAATCACACAAGTATAGAGAAGAAACAATAACAAAAGTGTTCGGGAAAGTAGATACATTTTGGACGTATCAACTCCCCCCAAGCTTAGCTTATTGCTTGTCCTCAAGCAATTCAGTTGAAAAATATGTGCGATAAAGGAACTTTCACGAACACATTTGCTTCATATGATGTGAATATTCTCAGCAATGTGATCAACTACTTAGACAATTCATAAAAAGAGTATGCAACTGAGTCTACTTAATAGTCATTGCAAGCTATGTAGAGATTCCAACTCAAGAATAATAAGTAGCATGAGGCACAAACATAAGCAACAATTCAATGCTCATAGAAAGGTATGATAGAGTGGTATCTCGCTTGCCTTTGATTATGAATATCAAGGCACCTCTGAAGTTCAAGTGATGACTAGAAGTAAAGATATCAAGGATACAAGCATCAAAGTCATAACACAAATAATCAAGTAGTGGAACAAACACAAAGAATGACAACTATGCTCTCAAGAAGGTGCTCGGAGAATATGTGGAGACTCGATAAGTAGAAGAAAAAGTTTTGAATAATTTGAAAGGCTTCCAAATGCTGAAAGTATGGTACTCATTAGCTTTGAGCTCTCATTGCCCCTATCATAAGCATCTTTAAATGGTTAAGGTTAAAGTGACACAACCAAGAGGATATGCTTGACAAGTTATAAATCGAAGTCTCATGCCCCTTACTTACAAAGACCGATCCTCATGCTACTCAACTTCAGTCACATGTAAGCTCTTGTCATTGTAAGTATATACGTATCATAGAGAACTGCCAACGGGGTACCCCTTGCACATGACATGGGAGCTGTCCCATAATCAAAATAACGAGGCAAGTAGACAATGAGCATCTCGGTGATCTTTTTATTTACTATGTGCATAGATTTTTATTGAGGATGCTTCATAGAATGCTCATTATGGTTATGCTGCAAGTTTCCACCATGATTAGGCATGGCTTAGGCTAGCGGCCCAGGCGTTTCTCTAACATACATACAAACTCCATGATCTTACAAGTTCCACTTTTATTTCACACCGCCAGGATCCATAAGCAAAAGAACATGATATCAACTAGGTACAAAGTACCTATGAAGCGTTGAAAGCGGTCCCCATGATACATGGTTTTGCTAACTTCAACTCATAAAGCGCAAGCATATGCGCAACAAAGAAGGACGCAATGGTTCAGGTTTATTAAGTGCAAGAAAATAAAGTGTGCCATCAAGTTTGTGAGAGCTTTACTAACTAACTTTCTCATAACAAGCAAACATTTTATTCGGAAGAAAACAAGGCATATTGAATATGCACGGAGGTAGAAAATGATGCTGATGGGTAGGTATGGTGGACGCTTTGGAACTATTTGGTTTAGGGAGTTGGGAACTTGAGTAAAACATACTCAGTGAAAGTGAAGGCTAGCAATAGTAAGGGAGCCACAAATGAGAGAGAAATAGCTGTCATTATCATGCTTGCAACAAAACAGGACTACTCATGACATGAAAGTGATTCAAGATCCTCAAGGCAAAATAATTCATCGAGGCTCAACTGATTATTACAGTCATGTGAATGCGTGAGCATGTGCTAAGTCAATTCAAATGAAACATTCAGAGGAGGATACTGCGGTGTCATACCAATTTATGAATAGAGCAATGCAAGCAAACATCCATAAGACATGCTGCAAACTATTAGCGAGCTGGAGCTAATCATAAGAAAGCAAGAACTACTAAGCATCCAAAGAAAACATACACTCTACATGAACGGACTAAGCATGCTCATAGTGATGAGTATATGTAAGAAAAATGAAAACAAATAGAGTTCGTTACCAGCCTCTTATCACGCCTCACGTTGTCATTAATCCTCATTATTGCTCTTCACTTGTGTGGCTTGAATAATAATATGAAACCAATATCCATTGAGGACTGCCGAACCCTGTAGCAAACTCGCAAAAACCAAAGAAGAATGACAAATATTTTTGGTGTTTTCGATTTTTAAATAAGAACCAAAAGAGAAAAACAAGCAAAGCAAAATCTTTTTGGGTTTTTCAAAAAATTCAAACAAAGCAAAAGGGAAAAACAAACCAAGGAAAAAAGAAGAAGCAAACCAAAGAGAAACAACAGAAATATTTTTGGTCTTTTTGTGTTTTAGGAAGCAAAAGCAAAGAAAAACGAAAACTAAAAAGAGAATGAAAACATGAATATACAAAGTACCAACGCAACATGATATGGAGATGAGTGCGGTGTCGGCGTACCTCCCCCCAAGCTTATGCTTTTGACCTAAGTGGGTATCAATCCCAAGCTGGCCAGGATGAAGTGTCACCCTGGTACGACGAAGAGGTCCCCTCATCCTGGTGCGAACTCGAGTACGTCCCTCTGTAATGCGCGGAGTAATCATACGAGGGCACATCCTCCTGGTGCTGCTCGTGGAAACCCAGCAAGCGAAGCTGCTCATCCACCTCCTCCTTGGAGCGCGACCACGGTCTCCTGTGAACACTAAACAAAGCAGGCTGTGGCAAAAGGATCTCCCTTTCATCCCCGTCAGTGAAAAGCATCCTATATACTAGATTGTTCAAATCAGAGGTAGCAGTGACAAAGTGATGAGTTTTCATGGCAACAAGGTCAAGCCTCTGTGGTGCCAGCATGGCATCAAAGGGACTGAAAGACCTGATGCATTGACTATGCGCGATGCAATGATGCCCCCATAGATAGGCCCCCTAGCCGCTAGGCAGCGAGCAATGAGCGAGCCAAGATTGTACCGAGTATCATTGTAAAGCGCAGCAACAAGGAAAGCTAAATGATAGTTGGAGATATTACTTGTGTTCTCCCTACCCAGTACACTAGTAGCAAGATAATATGCAAAGTATCTAAGAGCAGGGAGTTGGATATTTCTTATCTTTCCGCGCTGCGCCACACGGTCATCATCATTGGTCACCCCTCGGTATAGCTCCAACAAATCAGCGGGTCGCCCTTGAATTTTCTTCATTGTCCCTGTCATATGCACACCTACAATACTACAAAATCTCTCCAAAGGCATGGTGAAGGGCATATCATAGATTTTAAAAGAGACAGTAGACTGATAGGGTGTGTTAGTAAACGTGAAGCTCTCAACAAAAGTTTTGGTGAGCATAGCGTATTGTGCACTCTCATCTTGCATATATGAGGTCAAACCAACCCTCTCAATCAGTAGCAAGAAATCATCAAGAATACCTGCAGCTTGTAAGAAAGTAAAACAAGGAAAAGAGGATGGGTGAGCATCCCCATCATCCCTTTCACCACCAATACGAGTTGAAATGAGATCGTCATTGTATGATGGCCTAGCTTGAGAGGCTGTTCTTGAGGGCCTCGACCTCCTAGGTGCATCACTCTCAAATATCTCTCCAAAAGTATGGTTATTCATACTTGGTATTCTGAAATTTAAACACCTATTAAACAAGTGATTGCAAACTATATATAATGAATGATTCTACTCATAGGAACTTGCAAGAGGCCTAAACATGCATCAAAACTATATCTCTAAGCATCAAACAAGCTTACAAGCCCTCATAACCAGTCACCTACAGCAGCAAAATACTCAACATATAAACCACTAAACACAAATCTACTTGGACAAGGGGAGGAGTCACATACCAGGGAACAAATGCTCCAAATTTCAGCAAGAAAGATGGGCTGAGCAAGGAGATCGAAAAATTTGAGAGAAAGCACAACAAGAATGCGATTTTGAGCTATGAACTGGAGCTTACTCGGGAGAGAGAAGAAAGTGGCAGGTGAGAGAGTTAGTGGGGGGCCAGGGGTGGCCCACACCAGGGCATGGTGCCACCCAAGGCTGGCCGCGCCACCATGGGGTGTGCCTTCCTGGGGGCCCCCGGGTACCTCCCAGGTACTCCTCTGCCCCTTTTTTCACGGAAAAATTTAATATGAATTTTCTGGAATTTTTCGAGACACTTTATTTTTGGGCATTTTTCAGAGATAGAAGAATGATTTTTCTGACAGACAGATTTTTTTTCTTTTGGAAACATGATGCAAGGAAAAAACAAGGCTAGAACTACAGAAGTTCTAACATGCAAGCAACTAACAACAAAAATAAAACTAGACGAAAGCAAGAACTAAAATGGAAAGCATAGAAATAAACAGAGATAATCATAATGAAAACATTTTTTTGTTCAATGGAATCGTTTTGTTAACAAGGTATCAAGTCTTGCTACCAAAACAATTGCATATGAGACAAAACTTTGTACTCCACTAATGATTATGTTACCTCAACCTTGATAGCAATGGACCCAATCATAATAGTTTCAAATTTTTCTCTTGGTATGGGACAATATATTTCTCGAACTTGAATGCCTTCAACATGTTCAATTGAATTCAAGCCATAATTCCTTTCAATCTTCTTGGGGAAATAGACAGTATGTTCCTTGTCATTAACATTGAAGGTCACCTTTCCTTGATTACAATTAATAACAGCTCCTACAGTATTAAGAAAAGGTCTCCCAAGAATAATATACATATTATCATCTTCAGGCATTTCAAGCACAACAAAATCAGTTAATATCAAGCAATTATGAGCCACTTGAATAGGTACATCCTCACATATACCAACAGGAATAGTGGTAGATTTATCAGCCATTTGCAAAGATATATCATTTGGTATTAATTTTTCAAGTTGAAGCCTCTTATAGAGAGAGAAAGGCATAACACTAACTCTAGCTCCCAAATCACACAAAGCAGTTCTAACATAACTGTTCTTAATAGAGCAAGGGATAGTTGGAATCCCTGGGTCTCCAAGTTTCTTAGGAACCTTACCATTGAAGGAATAATTAGTAAGCAAAGTAGAAATTTCTTCATTAGGGATCTTCCTTTTATTTGAGACAATGTCCTTCATATACTTTGAGTAAGGAGGCAATTTAATAGCATCGGTCAAAGGAATTTGCAAGAATAAAGGCTTCATCCACTCACAAAACTTATTATAGTGTTCATCTTCCTTTGACTTGTGTTTCTTATCAGGGAAAGGCATAGGTTTTGGACCCAAGGTTCTCTTTCACTACCATGTTTCTTAGCACTAAAATCTTCTTTAGTGTATTTAGTAGTCTTAGTGTGGTTTTCAGGTTCTTCTTCAACTTTTTCTTCATTAGGAACGTCATTTTCTTCATTACCACTTTCAGTTTCAGCATCAAAGATAGATATACTATTAGGATCAATAGCAGGTTCAGAGGGTTCTACAACAGTTTTATGTTTCTTTTTCCTTTTCTTACGAGTAGAACCACTATTTTCAGCTTGTTGAGAATCTTGCTCAATTCTTTTGGGATGCCCCTCAGGATATAGAGGATCCTGGGTAGCAGCACCACTTCTAGTTCTAATTTCATAATCATGTTTTTCTTTAGCAGCATTAGCTAGCAAGTCGTTTTGCACTTTAACGAGTTGATCTATTTGAGTTTGAACCATTTGAAAGTGTTTAAAAATCATTTTAACATCATTAGAGGTTCTTTCCACAATATCTTTCAACTCAACAATAGCTCTAGTGTTTTCCATTAGATGATTTTGCACCCTTTTATTAAAGTTATCTTGCTTAACAATAAAGATTTTGAATTCTTCTAAGCATTGATCAGGAGGTTTAGAATAAGGGATATCACCTTCATCAAAGTGTTGGAGAGAGTGTACCTCAATAGTGGATGAGTAGGGAATAGGCTTACATAATTCTTCTATAGGAGGTAAATTCTTGACATTTGCAGCTTTAATTCCCTTCTCCTTAAGACATTTCTTAGCTTCCTTCATCATTTCATCATTTAATTCAACAACTCCCCTCTTCTTTGATGTTGGAATAGGCACGGGAATAGATGGTTCAGGTACAATTACTTCAGGTATAGCTTGTTTAGGAGGAGTCCAATCTTGATAATTCTTGCTTATTTTAGCCATTAACTCCTCAGCTTCCTTAGGAGTCCTATTCCTGAAAACACAATCAGCACAACTATCTAGGTATGTCCTAGATTCTTCGGTTAGTCCATTATAAATATATCAAGAAGCTCATTCTTAGGTAATGGACTTCCAGCATGTGCATGAATCAAAGCACAAAACCTTGCCCAAGATTCGGGCAATACCTCTTTTTCTCCCTGTTTAAAATCAAAAAGTTCCTGCAAAATAGCATGTCTAGCACTAGGAGGAAAATATTTCTGCAGGAAAGTACTAATCAAGCACTCAGGGCTGTCAATAGATCCAGGAGGTAAATTACTAAACCAAGTTTTATCTTCTCCTTTTAGTGAAAAGGGGAAAATCTTAGCAACAAAGTAAGTACGCATCTTAATATCATCACAAACAAGCCACTCATGGTAGAAAGTTCATTCATATGTGATACCGCACTTTCATTCTTAGTCCCACAAAAAGGTTCTTTCTCGACAATAGCTATGTAAGATAGATCGAGAGAGAAATCATAATCTTCATCTATAATGTTTATGGGAGAAGCAGCAAACTTAGCAGCAGGATATAATTTTGGTCTAATAGTACGCCTCTCAAGGAGACTCTTAGCAGCGCTCCTATCATGGGTGTTCTTACATTTTTTAATAAACTCATCGGTCATCTCAACATAACCATCTTCAATATCATAACTCTCACTAGACTCAGGTGAGCTAACAGGTGTGGTAGTGTCTTCATTAGGTGTTTCGGTATTTCCAGCTATAGTTCTAGGAATCGTAGCATCTAGGAAAGGACCTAATGAACCGCTCTTATCAAGCACAGTAGAAGAAGCATCATAAGCATCAGAAGTTTCAGATTCAGCAGTAGTAGGAGTGTGTGTAGCATGTTTATGTGGTGGTGTAAGTAACTTACTCAAAACAGACGGTGAATCAAGAGCAGCAGAGGTGTTCAGAACCGTACCTCTTCTTGTAGTGGATGGTAAAATAGGAACCTTGCCATCATGAGACTTACCCATGATGGATAGATAGCAGCGAACAATAGAGAATCCAAGTGAACTTGATAAATAAAGCTATGGTCCCCGGCAACGGCGCTAGAAAATAGTCTTGATGACCCACAAGTATAGGGGGTGTATCGCAGTATTTTCGAGGGAAGTGAAACCCAATTTATTGATTCGACACAAGGGGAGCCAAAGAATATTTATAAGCCTTAACAACTGAGTTGTCAATTCAGCTGCACCTGGAAACAATCTCGCTCACAGCAGTTTATCAGTAGCAACAGTTTTGTAGTAGGAATAGCAAAGTAACAGTAGTAGCAAAGCAAAGACAGTAGTAACAAAAGCAGTAAACAATGGGATTCGAGTGCGGTAGGCATAGGGATGGATGGACGGGCGTTGCATGGACAAGACAATTCACATAGCAATCAGAACATAGGGCAATTGCAGATAAATAAGATAAAGCATCCAAGTACTAGACAATCATAGGCATGTGTTCCATATATAGTCATACGTGCTCGCAATGAGAACTTGCACAACATCTTTTGTCCTGCCAGCCCGTTTGCAGCGGGGCTTCTAGGGAACTACTGGCAATTAAGGTGCTCCTTTTAATAGAGCACCGGAGCAAAGCATTAACACTCCGTGAACACATGTGATCCTCACATCAAAGCCTTTCCCTTCCGGTTATCCCGATTTCTGTCACTTCGGGGCCATAGGTTCCGGACAACAAAGTGTGTATACAACTTGTAGATAAGACCAAAAGCAATACTATCATAATGAATCAATAATAAGTTCAGATCTGAAATCATGGCACTCGGGCCCTAGTGACAAGCATTAAGCACAACAAGTCGCAAGAAAGTCATAAAGCACTAATAAAAGATACTAGGCACCATGCCCTAACAATCTGATGCCATTACGTGAACGATGTCATCCAATCCCTACCATCCCCATAGCCTACAGAGGGGGATTACTCACTCATAGATGGGGGAAGCATGGATGGTTGATGGATAACCGATGGTGATGATGATGGCATGATCTCCTCCAATTCCCCGTCCTGGCAGGGTCCCAGAACGGAGTTTCTGGTGCTGTTTCGTGGAATCTGGTGGTGGCGGTAGAGTGGAACTCCTTCTGGAAAAACGTCGAACCCCCCGAAGTTTTTAGGTCAGAAGGCTCCTTATAGGCGAAGAGAGAGGCCGAGAGGGTGCCTAGGGGGCCCACACCACCCCCTGGCGTGGCCTGGCCAGGCCCGCGCCACCAGGTGGTGTGGCCACCCCCTGGCTCTTCTCCGTCTCGTATTCTGGCTCCTGGAGTCTTCGGGTGAAATAGGATTTTTGGCATATTTTCCGTGATTTTTCCTGATAGTTGGTTTTCTGCACAAAAAGTAGACACCAAGGCAATTCTGCTGAAAACAGTGTGAGTTTGCATTAGTTGTATCCAAATCACACAAGTATAGAGGAGAAACAATAGCAAAAGTGTTCAGGAAAGTAGATACGTTTTGGACGTATCAATTAGCGAGGCTTCTTCCTTGGTTTTGATGACGATGTTGTCAACATAGACTTGGATATTGCGACCAAGTTGGCTCTTGAGGTAGGCCTGCATGCACTGCTGATAGGTGGCTCCTGTGTTTTTTAGCCCGAAGGGCATGGTGTTGTAGCAGAATACGCTAAAGGGCATTGTAAACGTTGTCTTCTCTTGATCTTCCTGCTTCATTCGAATCTGATTATAGCCTGAGTGGGCGTCGAGGAAGCAGAGGCGTTCACATCCCATGGTGGAGTCGATGATTTGGTCGATTCGTGGCAGTAGGAAGTGATCCTTTCGGCAGTGCTTATTCAAGGAGGTGAAGTCCATGCACATCTGCCGGATATCGGTGTCTTTTTTGGGCACCAGCACTGTATTAGAGAGCCAAGTGCTTTCCTTGATCTCGCTTATAAAGTTTGCGTCGAGGAGTCTGTTGATCTCCATCCCGACTGCTTTTGCTCATGGTTTAGACAGTCGCTGTATTGTCTGCTTGACTGGCCTGGCGTTTGGATTTACGTTGAGTGCGTGCTCGGCGAATTCCCTGGGAACCCCTGGCATGTCCACAGGACACCATGTGAAGATTTCCCAGTGCTCGTGGAGGAATTCGACGAGCGCGAGTTCCTATGTGGAACTCAAGTTGTTGGCGATGAGTGCCGTCTTGGTCGAGTCCGTTGGGTGGACCTAGACTTTCTTCGTGTGTACCGACAAGTCGAATGACAGGTCGGTGAGCTTGGCCTTCTTAGGGGAGGCAGACTGTTGTCTGTTGACTCCTTTAATCTTGCGAGCTCCTCTTGCATGCCGAAGGACTGGGAGATTATATTGAATTCCCTATCGCAGCTGTCGTGATGACGCCGTTCGGACCTGGCATTTTCATTTGCAGGTAGGCGTAGTGTGGCACTACCATGAACCTAGCGAACGCGACGCGTCCTAGGATGTAGTGGTACTGTGAAGGCCAGTCGATGACTTCAAAGTCGATGCATTCACACTGAAAGTTTTTCGGCGTGCCGAAGATGACGTTGAGGTTGATTTTGCCCAAGGGGTATATGCCCTTGCCTGGGACGATGTCGTGGAATGTCGTGTCTGAGACCTCTAGACATGTTAGAGGGATCCTCATTGCGTGCAAGGTACTTGCGAACATGAGGTTAATGCCGCTTCCACCATCCATGAAGATGCGACTCATGTCAAAGTCTCCGATCTACGCCTCGAGTACGAGAGGACAATGGCCTGGACGAGGGACTTGGCGCGGGTGGTCGCACTTGTCGAAGGTGATGCAGGAGTCGCTTCCACTGAGGTACTCAGTGGTGGCGGGCGGGGAGTTTGTTACCAAGTTGACTTGGCGAGTGATGGCCTTCTACACCCGATTGGAGGGGTGTCCCTTTTGGATCATCATATTGCCTACGGCCCGTGGGTACAGCTTGCCTCCGTGATGCTGGACTATCGCAGCCGGGGGCGGTGGTGGTCTGGGCGGTGGTGGAGGAGCTCCATGTGCCACAACACCTGGGGCGACTCCATAGCCCCTGTTGACTGCGTCGCGATTCATCCGAGCTAAACCCTCGTGGAGCTTGAGAATCTCGCGGTAGTACTTGAGAAGGCGGCTGGATTTTTTCTTGCTATCATGCTTGTCGATGTAGAAGTGCACGTTGCACAGCCCGGACAGTTTGTCCTCAATTGTTGTTGCGGGTGCCTCTTCGCGAGTGCGGCGCTGCCATACCTGCGTGGTTTTCTCAGAGTCGCGGTATCCACCGCTGCGATAGCCGCTGTTGCGCTTGTCGTCACATTTGTCGGCGTAGCCAGCTGTGACCATGTTGATGTCGTCGAGATCATCGTAGATGCGCATTCGACGCTTGCTTCGGCGATCACGTCTGTGCTCGAGTTTCGCTTCGTCGTTAGAGTGAACGCGGTTTTTCACCGAGTCTTCTCCATCTGCCCATCGATTCACGATTTCCATCAGGTGGTCAATCGTTTTGGGCTTCGAGCGGCCTAGCCCCTCCCTGAGCTCTCTGCGGCGAACACCACCGTTGAATGCGTCGATTGCGCGATCCTCCGAGATGTTTTCTGTGGAGTTCTTGATGATGGACCACCTCTAGATGTATCAGCGTAGCGATTCACCCGACCTTTGCTGGCAGCCCCTCAGCTCTTCGATTGACGTGGGCCTCTTGTAAGTGAGAATATCATTTTGTAGCCCGAAAGTTGGGGTGTACAGGCAACGCGGTACCCAAGTTCCCTGAAATCAGTCGGGATGACTACAGTTGGTGTGCCAAATACTCAGATGGTATTTTTCGGCACGAATTCAACTTTACGTTTCAATACAAAAATCAGGCTAACGGCTGTCAAGTTGGCCCCCCCTGTCAGTTCTCGCCGTTATGTCGCTCCCATCGCTTAGGCGGGGTGACAGTGTTGGCACAGTGGATAGGACAACACCCCCTGCCCACCCCCTGCCCAGTGTATTGACGTGACAAAACAGGGCACATGTGTCGGCGTTATAATTATTTTTTGTTTACTCAGAAGCTAGAAGGGCCACCGCCACGCGTCTCTCCTTGGACTTCCGTCCCAATCGTTAACCACTACCTTAAAAGCGCATTGACGGTTCCACTGTTCCCCTGCATCGCAGAAACCACTCTTCTTCTTCCTTTCATCTATCTTCTTCCCGTCTTCTCCTTGCCGCCATGGAAAATCTACGCACTCTAGAGACAAGCTTCACTACCCATGACAATAAGAAGATAGACGTTGTCTACACCAACGAGGAGGAGACAGTGGTGCGTGTCCTGAGAATGTACGAGGGTTGGCTTGGGATAGACGATGACAAGTTTCTGGGATTGGACATCGAGTACACCCCGGAGCACCCATATGAAGGGAGTGAAGTCGCCGTCGTTCAACTGGCCATGCGGAAACACGTCCTCGTCTACCACCTCTCCCGGTTTGTAGATCTGCTCTCTGCAGCTAGCCGCTTTTAGGGTTTTCTCCTCTTGTTCTTTATCCACTTGCTCATCTTGCAACTACTGGATTTTATTTAGGACCAAATAAATTATGATAAGCCAATGTTAAGAGTCTTGATCGACTGAGATTTTCTTTAGTCTCAATCACCTAAGAAAAGTGCAACCGTAGTTAAAAGAAATGTGCAACTCGTTCAGTTGACTGAGAAATAGCAAAACCGAATAAATTATGACAATACAATGTTGAGAGTCTTGATCTTGCATTTACTAAACTTTTCAAAATTATATTGAGATGATGATCTTGCATTGAAAAAATATTTGTAGTTACAAATTTTGGTGATGACAAACTACATACTATCAGGACTGACAGGAAATGTCCGGCGCTGCGCCAGTTCCTTGTAGAAAAGGGAATTGTTTTCTGCACTGTCAACACAACAAATGATTTTTTGAAATTTTATCAAGAGGAAATTATAATTCTTGCGCACAACTGGATCTATATTTAGAGTCTTGTCAAGATCCTAGGGGGCTCGAGGAAGGATGGAATGGCATCACTCGCAACTAGAATCCTCGATGAGTCGTACGACAAAATGAAGGAAGATTTCCCTATGGATAGGCACGATTTCCGGGACGAGTGGCCGTTGCCTGATATAAACCTGAAGTATGCAGCCATAGATGATTACGTGACCTACCAGCTATACAAGAAGATCCATTTTTTTCTACGTTACCTCGTGTTTTGCCCTATTTGCAAGAGGGAAGACGAGCTTAGGGGAGCCCTTTGTAGAAAATGCAGAATAGCTGAGTTTGAAGCTGCATATGCAAAGAAAATGGCTGCATCTGAAGCAGCTGACAGAGAGGCTGCAGAAGCAGCTGAAAGAGAGCTTGCAGCTAAAGCAGAAGCAGCTGACAGAGAGGCTGCAGCTGAAGCAGCAAATAGAGAGGCCGCATCTTCTAGCGGCAACAATCAGGCCTGTGATGCACCGCTAATTGTGCTGGAGGACGTTGAAGATAGGGAAGCCAAGTCAGATCCCAGGTGGGACGAAGCATTTCGTGAGTTGTGGAGTACCTGGAATGGTTGCAGTTTGTCGCCTAGGAACGATGGCAAGCGCCTCAAGTGGTATGATGAGAAGTGAATTAAATTTTACTTGTCAGTGTTATGTTTCTGTTTTGTGGAACTCACTTAGCTTGTAAAGATGTCTAGCGCCTCAAGTGATACTAGTAAAATAAATTTAATCCTCGTTGTGTTATGTTTATGTATGTGTCTTGTAGCTTGTCAAGATGGTAGCTTGTTAACTGGCAGTTTGAAAGAGTGCCCTTTTCCTCTCTCACTAAATAGATATGTTTCATTTTGCCCAAATTGGTAGCAAATCTAGAGAAGATTCTCACTTCGATAATTCGTTCCCTTTGGGCCTCTTTTTTCCTCCGATCAGGTAGCAAATCCAGAGCAGCAAATCACACCAGGGAGAATACATTCATTCAGAAAACAAAAAAATGTAGATATAGCTGTGCACAGCTAAATAGGATATAACGATAGAAAGTACTCCCTCTGTTTCAAAATATAAGATGTTTTAGCTTTGTGAATGAAGTGTATCTAGACTTTTTTTAGCGTCTAGGTTCATCTAAGTTTGGAGTGAACCTAGACACTAAAAGGGGTCTAGATACACTCTTTTCACAAAGATAAAACATCTTATATTTTGAAACGGAGGGAGTAGGTTGCTTAACAAGGTTCGATGCATTCAGCCAGAAATAGGATATAGCTAGAAAGAAGCTGCTTAGCAGCAGCTGCAGGCACATCCTACAAGAGTCCGCGCCTCCGTCTCCTCCCTCCGGCGCTTCCTCCACTTCTTGCTGCACAGTTTCTTGAACTTGGGGGGCCTTGGACCTGATTGGAGGCATTCGACCCTCTTTGATGGCCACCCGCTGGAGGTTTCGGAGGTGAATGCCGAGAGCCCAATGTTTAGTGATGTAGGCGTTGATGTTCACGGTCTCACGCTTGCCGCCTTTGTGGGTGCCGGAGCCCGTGGCCTCTGCATGCTTCAGAAAGGTGTTGAAGTCGGTGCCTCCGGCACGACTCGCACAACTTTAGGCGATCCCCTTGCAGAAGGGGCAGCTGTAGTAGGGGCCCTTGAAGAAGACGTCGTACTGGCCGGCCCGCAGCCTCCTCAGCACCTGACGAGCCTTGGTGTGAATGGACTCGTCATCGCTGCAGACATCACTACCTAAAACCTATTGGAAGAAAAGGAAAATGGGGTAGTAGATGATGTAAGAAGATCGAGCAATCGAAATGTGAACAAGCGAATCCTAATAAACCAAGATCTAGCATCCAACGATGGGAACGGTAGAAGAACTAGGGGAGGGGAGCAAACCCTAGTTACCTCCGACCATGGGTCGTCGATGCCGGTGTCATAGGGGTTCAACAGAGCGATATACTTATCTGGATCGTAGGTGCCCAAGAAGTGCTTGATCTGCTTGTGACCGGCGGGGGGCTCCTCGCCGGCAGGGAGCACCTCTTTGGCGGCTCCGTCAGTAGCGGGGACGGGGGCCTGGACGGGAACGACGGCTGCCATCGATGCCTCGACTTGGGCCTGGACAGGGACGGCGGCTACTTTCAACGCATCGAGGGGGACCGGCAAGGAGACGGGGGCCTCCTCGCCAGCGGCCACGGAGGCGACGATGGCCACCTTATCCTCCTCGTCCATCGCCGGCGTGGACGGGGTATTCTCGGGAGTTTGCGGATGCTGGTGGGACAGGGGAGAGGGTTGCGTTGGGACAGTGAGCGAGAGTGGGAGTGGGTGTGCGGAGAGGGGCTCCATAGTTAAGGTGGATGGAAGCAAGGCACGTTTCGTTGCACCACCGTGCAACGCGCCGCACAGTCTACTGCACCGTGCACCGCGACACGCGCACGGTATGTCACTTTTTTTCCCGGGCCATGCATGGCAGTTTTGTATTGAGCCGCATGCAAAGGGCGCATACACAATTTATATGTACGGAGTTTGACATGGCCCTAAAATTGGCGATTGAGAGCCGCTGCGTCAAATATGGGATATGTCTTATTAAAATCAAGTGGCAATAAATTGCAGCTGTCCATCGACGACCGTGCACTCGATGACGCATGCGTTGTGGCGTAGTAGTAGCAGTAGTAGGCTTTTCAGACTTGATTAAACATGACATGACCGCTCGACGACTTTTTCCATGGATGGCATCGTGTTCCTTCTTGTAGAAGTCTCGCTGAGGGAGACGTCCGTGCTATCTCACGTTGTACTATGAAGGGCACGACGTGTGCAACGATCATCGTTGGATCGCACGGAATCAACGGTTGGTGCGCACGATCCGCGTGACAACTGTGACAACCAATCGGGGAGTAGCAGATAGGGTGAGCACAGGTTTTTGCTTCTATGAAAGATAGAGAGGGTGGGAAACATGAATAGTACCACATAAAACCAAGGGAAAAACTGAGTAGTATCCTAATGGAAAGTGAGTGTCTTGTACAATGAAATACATCGTGGCATACATCAAATTATGCCAAGATAGATCCACTAGAGTTCATTGGATGTGTGTTCTTCTCATAAACCACATGGACCCACTAGAGTTCATTGCATGTGTGTTCTTCTCATTAACCACAGATGGATCCACCAGTGTCATTGCATGTCTGCTCTTTTCATTAACCACAGTTAGAGTTATTGCATGTTGATACATTGCAAATGTATCTATAATTTTTGATGTTCCATGCTTGGTTTTATCTACTTTCTTGTGTTTTGTCCACACCTTGGAGTACTTTTCATATGATTTCTTGGACTAACCTATTAACAAGAGCGACAGTGCCAGTTGCTTGTTTTCTGCTATTTTTGGTTCCAGGAAAGTCAGAAAATCAATATTCTCGGAATTGGACGGGACAAAAGCCAAAGTTCCTATTTTACCGGAAGACTCATGGAGCCCAAAGCAGAGACGGAGGAGGGCTAGGGCCTGGCCACACCATATGGTGGCGCGGGCTAGCCCTGCCGCGCCACCAGGTGGTGTGGGCCCCTCTGGCCTCCACCGACCTTGCCTCCTTCGCCTATAAGAGCCTCCCGATACCAAAACCCTAAATAGTCAAGCCTCCAGCCACGAAAAGTTCCGCAGCACCGCCGCCACCGAAAAGGAGATTCAGGGGACAGAAAGTGATGGGGGATACCCCCGGGTAGGGTCACGCCGGGGTATAAAGGCCTAGTTAGCCGAGGTACGGCAAGGTCAAAGCATCTGCTGGCTGAGTCACCTCAAGGCAGGCTGGACCACGGAGTAACCCGGACCAAGGGACGTCCACCTAACTTGGTCTCAACCGACTTAAGCCGTATGTCGGTAAGATGTATCTAACTTGTATGCAGGAACAAGTGTGGCCGGATCAACTATGTAGGATCCGGGTTATATCAAGCTTGTAAGACAAGGAAGGTATCTCGCTGGTCAAAGGTGACCACTGTGCATAGAGCGTGAGCGAAGCGGATAGAGGCAGGACCACCGAGGCATGGCCGACAATGGTGACGAAGCCTATGTCGGATGACACGGGCGCCGCAGAAGCTCACGTAGCCTCTGCATGGATGACGCTGGGTTAAAGTAACCCGGTCGGCTTACTATTTTGGGAGGAGGCATATTCCAAGGAATATGCCTCCACGTATGCCCTAAGTGGAGACCTAGCCGCTCCTATATAAGGGGGGATAGGGCCTCTGTAGAAGGGATTGATCTCTAGAGTGTTGCGGTTTACTAGTGTGTTCCTGAGGGCCAGCTCATGGTGAGAGTAAGAGAGTTCCTTCTTCCTCCTCTCTCCAATACAGCTCAAGGAGCACTTGTAATCTGTGAAGGTGAATCAAATACAAAGCTACCGTGTGTAGAATCACCACACTATCCCTCCCTGGATTCCCGTAGTGCAATTAGTCCCCACCTTTAGCCTATCCATGGCATCTGCCGTGACAACACCACGATAGAAGTCTCTATTCCGGCACCCTGCCGGGACAGGGAAGTGCCCCTGGAGCCATCTTCATCGATCTCCACCGCCATCTCCATCACTGTTGCTGATTCCCATGATGAGGACGGAGTAGTTCTTCCTCGAGGCTAAAGGTTCTACCGTAGCTATGTGTTCATCTCTCTCTCTATGCATGATCATATTGTGATCATGAGCTTGTAATCTATAGATCCACCTTGCTAGTCAAGTGCTTTAATAGATCTATGCTCTCCCCATGTGTGTGAAAGTGACAGCGTGATCACCATGGTGGCACTTAGGCTAGAGTTTACAAATACTTGTTATGAGTTATATTTGGAGTTGGATATATTTATGAAATTGTGGTGTTTGTTGGAACCATCTAGTGCTCAAGATGACAGTGGGGTTATCTAGATGGGGAAAGGCTTACTTTGAGGTGTGCTGTTATAGCCCTACCATCGATTAGAGTGTTCAACCGGAGAGTAGTTAAGAGTAGTATCATGAAGATAATATATTTATGAGAGAGTGTTCACTAGTGAAAGTATGATCCCTAGGCCTTGTTCCTAAACATTGAAACACCGTTTGCAATTAGATCTGTTACATGTTTGCTTGCTTCCATCTTTATTTCAGTTTGCTTTTAGTCTCTTCCACGCCATCAAGTTATCTTCTATCACCGTTACCACTTATAATCATCCATACCACTTGTATTTCACTATCTCTTCGCCGAACTAGTGCACCTATACACCTGACAAGTGTATTGGGTGTGTTGGGGACACAAGAGACTTCTTGTATCTTGATTGCAGGGTTGCTTGAGAGGGAACACCTTTGACCACTTCCTCCCTGAGTTCGATAAACCTTGGGTAATCCACTTAAGCGAAAACTTGCTGCTGTTCTACAAACCTCTGCACTTGGAGGCCCAACAACTGTTTACAAGAATAGAAGTGCGTAGACATCACATGTCTGTTCTTTTCACAAACCACATATCACATGTGTCATTGCATGTGTGTTCTTTCCACAGACCACACATGGATCCACCAGTGTCATTGCATGTGTGTCCTTCTCACAAACCACATATGCATCCACCTGTGTCATTGCATGTGTGTTCTTCTCACAAACCACATAAGGATCCACCAGTGTCATTGGATGTGTGTTCCTCTCATAGACCACACATGGATCCACCGGTGTCATTGCATGTCTGCTCTTTTCATGAACCACGTCTAGGGTCATTGCATGTGTGTTCTTCCCACATACCACACATGGATCCACCAGTGTCATTGCATGTGTGTTCTTCTCACAAACCACATATGGATCCAGCAGTGTCATCGGATGTGTGTTCCTCCCACAGACCACACATGGATCCACCGGTGTCATCGCATGTCTACTTTTTTCATGAACCACAGTTAGATTCATTGCATGTGTGTTCTTCTCACAAACCACATAAGGATCCACCAGTGTCATTGCATGAGTGTTCTTCTGACAAACCACATATGGATCCAGCAGTGTCATTGCATGTGTGTTCTTCTCACAAACCACATATGGATGCAGCAGTGTCATTGGATGTGTGTTCCTCCCACAGACCACACATGGATCCACCGTTGTCATTGCATGTCTGCTCTTTTCATGAACCACAGTTAGAGTCATTGCATGTGTGATCCTCTCACAGACCACACATGGATCCACCAGTGTCATTCGATGTGTGTTCTTCTCATGAACCACATCTAGAGTCATTGGATGTGTGTTGACCACACATGGATCCACCGGTGTCATTGCATGTTTGCTCTTTTCATGAACCACAGTTAGAGTCATTGCATGTGTGATCCTCTCACAGACCACACATGGATCCACCAGTCTCATTGGATGTGTGTTCTTCTCATGAACCACAGCTAGAGTCATTGGATGTGTGTTCTTTCCATGAACCACAACAAGAGTCCTTTCATGGATCCAGCAGTGTCATTGGATGTGTGTTCTTTCCATGAACCATAGTTAGATTCATTGCATGTGTGTTCTTCTCACAAAACCACATAAGGATACACCGGTGTCATTGCATGTGTGTTCTTCTCATGAACCACATCTAGAGTCATTGCATGTGTGTTCTTCTCACAAACCATATCATGAACCACACCCAGTGTCATTGCATGTGTGTTCTTCTCATTAACCACACATGGATCCACCAGTGTCATTGCATGTCTGCTATTTTCATGAACCACAGTTAGAGTCATTGCATGTCTGTTCTTTTCAGAAACCACATATCACCAGTGTCATTGCATGTGTGTTCTTCCCATGAACCACACATGGATCCACCAGTGTCATCGCATGTCTGCTCTTTTCACGAACCACATCTAGATTCATTGCATGTGTGTTCTTCCCGTAGACCACACATGGATTCACTAGTGTCATTGCATGTGTGTTTTTCTCACAAACCACATATGGATCCAGTAGTGTCATTGGATGTATGTTCCTCCCACAGACCACACATGGATCCACCGGTGTCGTTGCATGTCTGCTCTTTTCATGAACCACAGTTAGAGTCATTGCATGTGTGGTCCTCTCACAGACAACACATGGATCCACCAGTGTCATTGGATGTGTGTTCTTCTCATGAACCATAGCTAGAGTCATTGGATGTGTGTTCTCTCCATGAACCATAGTTAGATTCATTGCATGTGTGTTCTTCTCACAAACCACATAAGGATACACCAGTGTCATTGCATGTGTGTTCTTCTCATGAACCACAACTAGAGTCATTGCATGTGTGTTCTTCTCACAAACCACATAAGGATACACTAGTGACATTGCATGTGTATTCTTCTCGTGAACCACAGCTAGAGTCATTGCATGTGTGTTCTTCTCACAAACCATATCATGAAACACACCTAGTGTCATTGCATGTGTGTTCTTCTCATTAACCACACATGGACCCACCAGTGTCATTGCATGTCTGCTCTTGTCATGAACCACAGTTAGAGTCATTGCATGTCTGTTCTTTTCACAAACCACATATCACCAATGTCATTAATCAACTATATGAAGCGAAAGCACTTGACAGTCTTCCCATGTTTCCTCAAGAACGTTTGGTCATCTTAAGTAATACATTGGCTTGTCCTTTGGTGAATAAAGGATTGGGCCACTTGCTACATTTATTCCTACTATCTTTTATTTACTCGTACTTCATTTACTTGCTATATCAAAAACCCCTAAAAATCTGTTTGCTAAGTATTTGTAGAGAATTCCTGATCCATACCACTAGCCAGCACCTTCTGCTCCTCGTTGGGTTCGACACTCTTACTTATCGAAAATACTACGATACACACCCTATACTTGTGGGACATCAAGACTATTTTCTGGCGCCGTTGCCTGGGAGTGAAGCGCTATTGGAGAGTGGAACTGGTAAAGGAAACTTCTACTGTGACTATTGTTTACTTCTGCTAGTTGCTTTATTTTCGTTATGGATAATTCGCCGAGTTTCTTATTTGGTAATGCTACAACCACTGCAAAGGTAGTATAAAACCACCACCTGCTGAGGATGATGTTTTTAAAATACCTACATGAATTATTGATCGTGTTATGGATAACTACTATGTTGGGGATGGAACTGTCCATCCCGGTGATCATTTTCTCTTTATACACGAATTATGCGGGTTGTTCAAGTGTGCAGGTATTACAACAAATCAGGTTAAGAAGAAGTTATTCTCATTATCGTTGAAAGGAAGAGCTGAGGAATGGTATAAACTGTTGAAGAATGGTCAAGCTTTGGAATGGAAGAAATAGTGCCTCTCTTTTATTCAAAGTTTTATCCTCCTAGTGAGATTCATAAAGATCGGAATCAAATATTCAACTTTTGGCCTCTTGATGGAGAGAGTATTGCTCAAGCTTGGGGGAGATTGAAGTTACTAATGCTCAAATGTCCCATTCATGAGCTCTCCAACAATATTATTATCAATAACTTTTATGCAAGGCTCGCTCTACATGACAAGGATTTATTGGATACTTCTTATGCTGGATCATTCACTCACATGGAAGAAGAAGCTAAATGGGACCTTCTGGACCGTATTCAAGACAATGCTGAAGCTTGGGAGAATGACAAAGGTAGAAAGTCAGGTATAAATTATGATTATGAATGCATTGAATCTTTTAAGGGAACTGATGACTTTCAAAATATTAGTAATGCTTATGGTCTTGATTTACAAGTTATTACGAATTGCTTTAGGGATTTTGATTCTTATATTGAGATTCCAAAAAGGGGATGGAACAAGTACCATGCACCTTATAAAGATATTGTTGACTGTGTTCCTATTGGGAGTGTTGAGTATTGCACTATTGATCATATCTTACCTGAACCTTATATCGAGAAGATTCCCTTCCCAGATAAGGTAAAGGATCATCCTATGATAACTAATGTAATCACTAAAAGTGAAAAGAGAACTGTAAAACCTGATGAACAAATAAATGTTGAACCTGTGGTAGCAATTGTGAAAGACCTTGTCACTAAAAGCATAGAAGATGGACACATAGTTTTTTTGTGAGGATGCTTCTAATATTGTTTCACATCCTAATAGAGTTAAAAAAGCTAGTGTCCCTGTGCTTTCCGTTAGAATTAGTGATCCTTGCTATTATGGTTTATGTGATATTGGTGCAAGTTCCAGTGCTATTCCTTATGAGCTTTACAGAGAAATTATGCATGAAATCAGTCCCTGTGAACTCGAAGAGATTGATGTGGTTATTCACCTTGCCAATAGAGAGACCATCTCTCCAATTGGTATTGTACGAGATGTGGAAGTTCTTTGTGGTAAGATTAAGTATCCTGCTGGTTTTCTAGTACTTGGTTCAGCTGCTAGTAAAACTTATCCTATCATTTTTGGTAGACCTTTCTTGAGTACTTGTGGAGCTATTATAGATTGCAAGAGGGAGAAAATCTTGACTAAGTTTGATGGGGAATCTTATGAGTTTAGTTTTTTGAAAATTACTAAAGGACCCTGTGAAGAGGAAACCCATAATGAGGATTTTAGAGTTGAACAACTTGCTTCTATCTCTCTTGCGCCTAACAATGCTTTGCAGCAATTTATGGAAGATCACGAAAGTGAGATCTTCATGGAAGAAAGGAATGAGATTGATGAGATTCTCCGTCGTCAACCCAAGATGCTTAAGCATAACTTTCCTGTAGAAGACTTGGGTACCACGTTGGCACCTAAAAAGGATCCGGTCTTCGATCTAAAATCTCTCCCTGATGATCTTAAATATGCTTATATTGATGATAAAAAGATATATCCTGTTATTATTAGCTCTAAACTTTCAGGAAAGGAAGAAGAAAGGTTATTGGAGGTTTTGAAGAAACACCGAGGAGCTATGGGCTATACTCTGGATGATTTAAAAGGGATTTCACCTACTATATGTCAGCATTCTATCAATATAGAACCAGATGCAAAGCCAGTAGTAGAGCACCAACGACGTTTAAATCCTAAGATGAAGGAAGTGGTAAGGAATGAGGTATTGAAACTCCTTGATGCTGGTATTATTTACCCTATTGCTGATAGTGAATGGGTTAGTCCTGTTCATTGTGTTCCTAAAAAAGGAGGTATTACCATTGTTCCTAATGATAATGATGACCTTATTCCCCAAAGAATAATAGTAGGCTATAGGATGTGCATTGATTTTAGAAAAGTCAATAAAGTTACTAAGAAGGATCGCTACCCGCTTCCTTTTATTGATCAAATGTTGGAAAGGTTATCTAAAAAGACCAATTTTTGTTTTCTTGATGGTTATTCTGGTTTCTCTGAAATTGCTGTTAAACAACAAGATCAAGAAAAAACTACTTTTACTTGCCCTTACGGAACTTATGCTTATAGACGTTTGCCTTTTGGTTTATGTAATGCTCTTGCTAATTTTCAAAGATGCATGCCTGCTATCTTTCATGGGTTTTGTGAGGAAATTGTAGAAGTGTTCATGGATGACATTTCTCTCTATGGAACTTCTTTTGATAATTGTCTGCACAACCTTGATAAAGTTTTGTAGAGATGTGAAGAAACTAATCTTGTTCTTAATTGGGAGAAATGCCAATTCATGGTTAATGAAGGGATTGTCCTAGGGCATAAAGTTTCTAAAAGAGGCATAGAAGTTGATAGAGCTAAGGTTGAGGCAATTGAGAAGATGCCATGCCCAAGAGACATCAAAGGTATTCGTAGTATCCTTGGTCATGCTGGTTTCCATAGAAGGTTTATTAAAGACTTTTGTAGGATATCAAAACCCCTCACTAATCTTCTTTAAAAAGATGTACCCTTCGTTTTTGATGATGATTGTAAGGAAGCTTTTGAAACTCTTAAGAAGGCTTTAACTACAACCCCTATTGTTCAACCACCTAATTGGAGTTTACCCTTTGAAATAATGTGTGATGCTAGTGATTTTGCTGTAGGTGCTGTCCTTGGGCAACGAATTGATAAAAAGTTAAACGTTATTCATTATGCTAGTAAGACTTTAGACGCTACTCAAAGGAATTATGCTACTACTGAAAAAGAATTTCTAGCTGTCGTTTTTGCTTGTGATAAGTTTAGACCCTATATTGTAGACTCAAAGGTCACCATTCATACTGATCATGCTGCTATGAAATACCTTATGACGAAGAAGGACGCTAAGCCTAGGCTTATTAGATGGGTGCTGCTTTTACAAGAGTTTGATCTACATATAGTAGATAGGAAAGGTGCTGAAAACCCTGTAGCTGATAATTTACCTCGATTGGAAAACATCTCTTTTGACCCTATGCCTGTTAATGATAGTTTCCCAAATGAACAGTTAGCCAGAGTAGGGGTAAGCTCGCGAGGGAGCCCTTGGTACGCTGATTATGCTAACTTTATTGTCTCCAAGTATTTGCCTCCAACTTTTACAGCTCGGCAAAGAAGGAAGTTCTTCTATGATTTGAGGCATTATTTTTTGGATGACCCACACTTATACAAAGAAGGAGTGGATGGTATTATGCGAAGATGTGTTCCAGAATATGAACAAAAGGAGATATTGCGTAAATGTCATGGTAGTGCTTATGGAGGACATCATGCAGGAGATAGAACTACACAAAAGGTGCTACAATCAGGTTTCTACTGGCCTACCCTTTTTAAAGATGCAAGAAATTTTGTTTTATCTTGTGATGAATGTCAGCGTGTTGGTAATATTTCTAGACGCAATGAAATGCCTATGAACTACTCTCTAGTTATTGAACCCTTTGATTGCTGGGGATTTGACTTTATGGGTCCTTTCCCTCCCTCGAAAGGTTATACTCATATTCTTGTTGCCGTTGATTATGTTACTAAGTGGGTAGAAGCCATTCCTACGAGGAGTGCTGACGGGGAAACTTCTCTAAAAATGCTTAAGGATGTTATCTTTCCTAGGTTTGGAGTGCCTAGGTATCTCATGACTGATGGGGGTTCTCATTTCATTCATGGTGGTTTTAGAAAGACCCTTGCTAAATATGATGTTAATCATAGAATTGCTTCAGCTTATCACCCCCAAACTAGCGGGCAAGTAGAGTTATCAAATAGAGAAATTAAATCCATCTTGCAAAAGACTATTAATAGATCTAGAAAAATCTGGGCTAAAAAGTTGAATGATGCTTTATGGGCTTATAGAACTGCCTACAAAAATCCTATGGGGATGTATCCTTATAAAATGGTTTATGGGAAAGCTTGTCACCTACCTTTAGAATTAGAACACAAAGCTTATTGGGCAGTTAAAGAACTAAATAGAGATTGTAAGCTCGCTGGTGAGAAAAGGTTATTTGACTTAAGTTCTTTAGATGAATGGAGGAGTGAAGCCTATGAAAATGCTAGGCTCTTTAAGGAAAAAGTTAAAAGATGGCATGACAAGCGAATACTTAAGAGAGAATTTCATGTTGGTGAGAAAGTTCTATTGTATAGGTCTCGTCTCAGATTTTTTGCAGGAAAGCTACTGTCAAAATGGGAAGGACCTTTCATTATTGAAGAAGTATACCGTTCAGGAGCAATAAAAATTTCTTCTTTAAAAGATAATACTACACAAGTAGTGAATGGACAGTGACTCAAACACTATATTGATGGGGATTCTTACAATGAAGATGTTGATGCCTTTCAAGTTATAACTCCGGAAAAAATTATCAAGGACCAAATTCAGAGACTTGCAGAGTCCGCTTTCAAATAGGTAACAGTTCTGGTAAGAAAAGTTCCACGAAAACACTATCCAACTATATTTTTGCAGTGTTTAGTCAATATGGAAAGCTACGAAGCGAAAAGGGGACGGAAACGGAGCCAGGGTGGCTCACACCACCCTGTGGTGCGGGCCCACCCCAGGCCGCGCCACCAGGTGGTGTGGCCACCCCAGACTCCGTCTCCGACCCGTTTTCTCCCATTACCTTCCTTTCATCATGAAACTTCATAATATATAATCCCCCGGATCCCCCAAGGTTCGTATATCGTGTTTTCGTCGTGTTTTAGTTTCAATCTGATTCTGTCAGGAACTATTCTTGAAAGCTTAGAAGCAGAATGGTGTCTGCCAAGGATAAAGGGAAGGAGCCTATGGAGGAGGATCTCCAAGACCCCAGGCAAGAGAAGGAGATCAAGAGCGAAGGTGAAGAGGAGGCAAAGCACACCGGCACTACCATTGCAAGCATTTGAGTGGTGGCAAACCCTGCTGGAACTATGTGAATTGGAGGGAAGCCTCCTCATCACCGTTCAGATCCCTGGTCACTTCCTCCACGCGCCAAGAATCCTTTCCATACCCTTATCCATGAGTATCAATACCAGAATATGCCCAAGGAGAAATTACCCTCCAATTGGGATTTGCCTCGTTCTAGCCATGAAAAAGAAGACTTCAAGGAGGAAGAGTGGGGAAAGAATCACAAGAGCTGGAATTCGCAACCCGACATGATCATGAGCCGCATTGAGCAAAACTCGCAGCTTATTCGCAATCTCACCTTTGAGATTGAGGACTTGGGGAAATTAATCAAAGAGCTCATCAAGAGGATACCACCACCACCGAAGGAGTAATTCATCATCAGGTTTGGCATCCCCTTGGTTTGTTCCAAGCTTGGGGGAGTGTCGCGGTATCACATCACTATCTTCTATCTCTTTACCTTATTAGTAGAGTCATATCATGAATCTAGAAGTTATTATGTAGGATGGTTTGCATTATGGAAGTGTCCCCTCTCTCATTAGATATGTATCCCTTGGTGTGAATTGTCGTTATGGAATATTAATGAGAAGTTCTATCATTTACTCTTTTGCATAGCTTATATTAGTTTTCAATTCGTGGTTATATGATTGATCTTGTTGTTAGTATTGGTATCACTTTGGGATCATTGAGTTAATATAGTTGGTTTTGGCAAACCTGGCTTGTTCAGTAGCACACTATTTTTGAGAGTTGAAAGAAAAGATAAAAGTACTCTAAAGAAATATAATTTCATCATCTTTCTTTCTTGATTTTCTCATAAGTCTAGTATTCTCTAGTTAAGATATTTTGTGCTTCCAAGGAAGATTGCATATTTGTCTTTATCAATTGTATGTTTATTTGTTTCCTTCAACTCTTGTACTTGCTAGCCAGCCTTGCTAGCCAAAAACATGTACTGAGAGGGAATTCTTCTCGTGCATCCACTCCTTAAAACCAAAAAATTTGCCATTTGTGTCCACCATACCTACCTATTAGCATTATTGCTATTCCAAGTAAATTCTTGTTTTATCTACCTCCCAAATTAAACTTGTTATGTGAAAAGTAGTGATTAAAGATCTCACGAACTTGATGGCACACTTTACTTTCTTGCATTTAATAAACTTGAACCATGCTTGCGCTTTGTAAGTTGTGAATTAGCAGAACCATGCTGTCATGGGGAACGCTTTCAACATTGCACTGGTACTTTGTACCTAGTTGATATCATGTTCTTTTGTCTATGGATGTCGTTAGTGTGAAATGAAAGGGGAGCTTGTAAGTCCATGGAGGTATGCATGTGTGTTAGAGAAACTCCTGGGTCGCTGGTCTAATACATGCCGACATGGTGGAAACCTGTAGCATAACCATAACGAGTATCTATGAAGCATTCTTCTTATAAAAAAGAGTCCGATATTGAGAAAAAGAGAAAAAGAAAAAAAAGAGATATTATGAAAAGAGGAAAGAGAGAAAAAAGCACCATCGGGCAAGGGGTTCCCCGTTGACGGTTCAAGAGAAAAAAGAGATTGCTGGGATGCTTGTTGTCTACTTGCCTTGTCATTTTGATATGGGGATTCTTACGTATCATCTGGTAAGGGGTACCCCGTTGACGGTTCTCTATGATACACATATGCTTACGATGACAAGAACTTACCAGTGACTAAACTTGAGTAGCATGAGGATCGGCCCTCGTATTCAAGGGACATGAGATTCTCAATTAACAACTTGTCAATGCATATCCTCATATTTGATCACTTTAACCTTAATCACCTAAAGATGCCTATGCTAGGGGCAATGAGAGCTGAAAGCTAGTAAGTATCATAATTTTTGGGAACTCTTTATGAGACTTGCAATCCCTAGTTCCCTCTGCGAAGGGCCTTTCTTTTACTTTTTAGTTGAGTCAGTAAACCTACTCCCTTCTATCTCAGCAAGTATTTTGAGTTGTTGTGTTTCATTCATCCATATGATGATTTATTCAATCATGTTTCTTATGTTCCTTGTTTTGCACATTGCTCTTGTCTTTATGTTTACTACATTGAAATCTATCATTGAAAACCAACTATTTGTGAATTCCAGCAAATTATCAACTATTCTTCGACCAAGAGCTAAGTTTGCCACTACCAATTATGATTTACTTTATGTATCTTTATTGTGTTTCCTTTACTCATTGTAAGTTGAGTTATATAATTGTGAGTTGTCTTCTATTATGATCTATGTATTGATGAATGTGATGCTTCTTATCCGTATTCTTTTATCGACTCTTCACTCCATAAACTTGAGGCCATGTTTATTGAGCTCAATTTCGCTTGGGGACAAGCAAAGTCTAAGCTTGGGGGGAGTTGATACGTCCATTTTGCATCACTATTCTATGTCATAATTCACTATTATTCATTGATATATTTCGTATTGAGAGGTGATACTTATGTTATTTCATCTGTTTTTGCATGGTTGATGACTTTTGGAGCATGGACCGTTGTAGTCAGGATTCTGGTGGAAAAGGTGCTGTTTGGAGGTAAAATTCGCAAAGATCAGAAAATCCGGGAAAATACATGGAAAATCCTATTTTTTGAGAAGACGAAGGAAGCCAGAAGGGGGGCTGGAGATGGGCCACATGGGGCCCACACCACCCCTGGAGCGGGCCAGCCTAGGCCGCGCCACCAGGTGGTGTGGCCGCCCTGGTCCACCCCTGGCACTCCCGTCTGGCGCATATTATCCTCCTGAAACCCTAAGACTTGGGGAGCGACCACAGAAAGATTTCGCCGCCTCTGTGGGGCGGAAAACACCGAGAGAGAAAGATCTCTCTGGCGGACAGATTTCTGCCGGAAGAATTCCTTCCCGGAGAGGGGAGATCGTCGCCTTCAACACCACCATCAAGCTGGACTTCATCGGGATCATCATCATCACCACCATCATCACCATCAGCACCCTCATCACCATCTCCATATTGCTGTAACAATTGAGTTGAATCTTGCATAGTTCATAGGGGAAACTTTCCCGGTGTTGATTACTCTTTGTAGTTGATGCTATTGAGTGAACCATTGAATTATTGTTTATGTTCAGATTGTTATACATCTATGATCATGATCCATATGATGTCTTGTGAGTAGTTCGTTTTGTTCTTGAGGACATGGGAGAAGTCATGTTGTTAGTAGTGGAGTTGTGTTGAGAAAGATTCAAAGGTTTGATATTTAAGTTGTGGTGTACTTCTTCTAGTGGTGTCATGTGAACGTCGACTACATGACACTTCACCTATATGGGCCTAGGGGAATGCATTGTGTATTTGGCTACTAATCGTAGGGGTTGCCGGAGTGACAGAAACCTGAGCCCCCGTTAGGAAACCATTGCACAAGGGACGTAAGGGTCTTAGAGTTTAAAGTTGTGGTTAGGTTTCTACCTTAATTACTTTCTTGTACTTACGGATGTTTGCAAGGGGTATAATCACAAGTATGTATTAGTCCTAGGAAGGTCGGTACATTAGCACAGGTTCACCCACACAACACTTAGCAAGCTAAAGAAGATTAATCAACTATATGAAGCGAAAGCACTTGACAGTCTTCCCATGTGTCCTCGAGAATGTTTGGTCATCTTAAGTAATACAACCGACTTGTCCTTTGCTGAATAAAGGATTGGGCCACTTGCTGCATTTATTCCTACTGTCTTTTATTTACTCGTACTTCGTTTACTTGCTATATCAAAAACCCCTAAAAATCCGTTTGCTAAGTATTTGCAGAGAATTCCTGATCCATACCACTAGCCAGCACCTTATGCTCCTCGTTGGGTTCGACACTCTTACTTATCGAAAATACTGCGATACACCCACTATACTTGTGGGTCATCAGTGCGTGATACGAACCAGGACTAAAGGTCCCCCCCCCTTTACTCCCGGTGCGTGCCACGCACCGGGACTAAAAGGTTTTCAGCCCCGTCCAACGGGCGCGCGCCAATGCCACACCTTTAGTCCCGGTGTGTAGCACGCACCGGGACTAAAGGTCCTTTTAAAAAAAATTGAACCAAGGGGTGCGCCTGTTTTAAAAAACTTCAATTTGCATATTTTTTAAATATTTGAATTATACAGTTTTTGCATACTTCTGAATTTGAGAAAATTTTCAACATGAAAAGTTCTTGAATTTGAATAAGTAATCCAAATCTATTTTCTGTTTTATAAAATAATTATTCTAACTAGTGAAACTAATAACCATTTTGCCATTTTCAATTTAAAAAGGCATTAACTATTATATTTTGCATATTTTTAAATCTCACTAAAATTTTAACATAAAAAATGCTTGAATTTGAATTTGTGATTCAAATCCATTTTCTGTTTTATAAAATAATTATTCTAACTAGTCAAACTATTAACCATTTTGCCATTTTCATGTGATTCCGATGCTCCGGTGGTCTTCCTCCGGCGAAACCCTAGACCGGGGGCCTCAGATCGTCTACCCCTATAGCTTTCTCCGTACGAGGGTAGCGCGCTGGACCTTTCTATTTGTTTTGGTTTGTTTAGGACATATGTAAATGGAGAGCAAATGTTGGGCCAACTTTGCCACATTCTAGGCGTCGGTTGTCCCGCGGCGGGAGTTTCCACGTACAGACCCAGGTTTTCACTAAGTGTTAACGCATGTCCGGGAAGGGGGTCACACCTGGGGCCTAAACATGACACCTACCAACCTTGCACCACTCTCACACACATATCCTAGGGGCACATGCAAGTTTTCATGTGATTCTGACGCTCCGGTGGTCTTCCTCTAGCGAAATCCTGGACCGGGGGCCCCAGATCGTCTACCCCTATAGCTTTCTCCGTACGAGGGTAGCGCGGTGGACGTTTCTATTTTTTTTGGTTTTTTAGGACATATGTACATGGAGAGCAAATGTTGGGCCAACTTTGCCACATTCTAGGCCCCGGTTGTCCCGCGACGGGAGTTGATCCAGGATTTCACTAAGTGTTAACGCATGTCCGGGAAGGGGGTCACACCTGGGGCCTACACATGGCACCTACCAACCTTGCACCACTCTCACACACATATCCTAGGGGCACATGCAAGTTTTCATGTGATTCTGACGCTCCAGTGGTCTTCCTCTGGCGAAAACCTAGACCGGGGGCCCCGGATCGTCTACCCCTATAGCTTTCTCCGTACGAGGGTACCGCGGTGGACCTTTCTAGTTGTTTTGGTTTTTTAGGACATATGTACATGGAGAGCAAATGTTGGACAAACTTTGCCACATTCTAGGCCCCGGTTGTCCCGCGGCGGGAGTTTCCACGTACAGATCCCGAATTTCACTAAGTGTTAACGCATGTCCGGGAAGGGGGTCATACCTGGGGCCTACACATGGCACCTACCCTCTGGTGGTCTTCCTCCGGCAAAACGCCACACATCCACACATTCCCTAGATTTATGTCTCAAATAAAAGGTTTAATACATTACATAGATTTATGTCTCAAATAAAAGATTTAATTAATACAATATTACACATCACCAACATCTAGTGTTGTGGTTTTCTTCTGCACCGTAGCCATGGAGAATCTTCATCATTTAACAGGATGCTTGGGTCAGTTTTCATTTTGAATGGCGGAATTTCATGAAACTTATTGTAATCTTTTGACATGTATGTCTTGTCATCCACTCCCACGATGTTTCTTTTCCCTGAAAGAACTATGTGGCGCTTTGGCTCATCATATTATGTATTCTTTTGCTTATCATTCCTTTTTCTCGGTTTGGTAGACATGTCCTTCACATAGAAAACCTGAGCCACATCGTTGGCTAGGACGAATGGTTCATCCATGTACGCACGATTGTTGAGATCCACTGTTGTCATGCCGTACTTTTGGTCTACATGTACCCCTCCTCCTGTCAGCTTGACCCATTTGCACCGAAAAAAGGGACCTTAAAAGTAGGTCCACACTCAAGTTCCCATATCTCCTCTATGTAACCAAAATATGTGTCCTTCTGCCCATTTTCATCTGTTGCATCAAAGCGGACACCACTGTTTTGGTTGGTGCTCTTTTTATCTTGGGCCATCGTGTAAAATGTATTCCCATTTATCTCGTACCCTTGGAACGTACATATAGTTGAAGATGGTAACCTGGCCAACAAGTACAACTGATCTCCAACAATGTTGTTATTCATGAGATGTGTCTGCAACCAACTGCCGAAATTCTTCTCGTGTTCCCCTTTAATCAAGGAGTCAGGCTTCCCCAGGTTTTCGGAGCGTAAAATATTCTTGTGTTTCTCGATATACGGAGCCACCATGGTGGAATTGTGTAGAACTGTGTAGTGTGCTTGAGTAAAAGAATTCCCATCCCTACATACCATTGATTTCCTTCCTAGTGTGCCTTTTCCAGTCAGCCTCCCCTCATACCGAGATTCAGGAACACCAATCGGCTTAAGGTCAAGAAGAAAGTCAACACAAAACTCAATGACCTCCTCTGTTCCATAGCCCTTGGAGATGCTTCCTTCTGGCCTAGCACGGTTATGAACATATTTCTTTAAGACTCCCATGAACCTCTCGAAGGGGAACATATTGTGTAGAAACATAGGACCGAGAATTCTAATCTCTTCGACTAAGTGAACTAGGAGGTGCGTCATAATATTGAAGAAGGATGGCAGGAACAACAACTCGAAGATGACCATACATTGGACCACATCAATCTGTAACCCTGATAGACTTTCTTGATCGATTACCTTTTGAGAAATTGCATTGAGGAATGCACATACCTTCACAATGGCTAGTCGAACATTTTCTGGTAGAATTCCCCTCAATGCAACCGGAAGCAATTGCATCATAAGCACGTGGCAGTCATGAGACTTTAGGTTTTGAAATTTTTTCTCTTTCATGTTTACTATTCCCTTTATATTCGACGAGAAATCAGACGGGACCTTGATACTGAAAAGGACTTCAAAAAAGATTTCCTTCTCTTCTTTGGTAAGAGCGTAGCTGGCAAGCCCTTGAAAATGCTATGGATGCTTGTTGTCTCGTCCTTTATGATGTTGCTGGTCCTCCCGTGCTTCTTGGGTATCTTTTGACTTCCCATACAAGCCCAGGAAGCCTAGAATATTCGCGCAAAGATTCTTCGTCAGGTGCATCACGTCGATTGCAGAGCGGACTTCGTGCACTTTCCAATAGGGTAGCTCCCAAAATATAGATTTCTTCTTCCACATGGGTGCATGTCCGTCGGCGTTTTTCGGAACAGGTTGTCCTCCAGGACCCTTTCCAAAGATTACATCCAAATCCTTGACCATACAAAATACATCAGCACCAGTACGGGGGACAGGCTTCGTCCGGGCTTCTCCCTTGCCATTGAAATGCTTGCCTTTCTTCCTTAAGTGATGACTTGGCGGAAGAAAACAACGATTGTACGGGTACACATTCTTCCTACATTTATCTAGATATATACTTTCAGCCTCATCTAAACAGTGTGTGCATGCATTGTATCCTTTGTTCGTCTGTCCTGAAATGTTACTAAGAGCAGGCCAATCATTGATGGTTATGAACAGCAACGCTTGTAGGTCAAATTCCTGTTGTTTGTGCTCATCCCACACATGTACACCTGGTTTGGCCCACAACTATAAAAGTTCATCAACTAATGGCCTTAGGTACACATCAATGTCGTTGCCGGGTTGCTTCGGGCCTTGGATGAGCACTAGCATCATAATGAACTTCTGCTTCATGCACAACCAAGGAGGAAGGTTGTAGATACATAGAGTCACGGGCCATGTGCTGTGCCTGCAGTTCTGCTCCCCAAAAGGATTCATGTCATCGGTACTTAGACCAAACCATAAGTTCCTTGCATCACCAGCAAAGTCCGGGAAGTCCCTCTCGATTTTTCTCCACTACCGACCATCAGCAGGGTGCCTCCACTTCCCGTCTTTCTTACGGTCTTCCATGTGCCATCGCAACAACTTTGCATGCTCTTTGTTTCTGAACAAACGTTTCAACCGTGGTATTATAGGAGCATACGACATCACCTTGGCAGGAACCCTCTTCCTAGGTGGCTCGCCCTCAACATCGTCAGGGTCATCTTTTCTGATCTTATACCGCAATGCAGTGCAGGCCGGACATTTATCCATATTCTCGTACTTCTCACCGCGGTAGAGGATGCAGTCGTTAGGGCATGCATGTATCTTCTGCACGTCTAATCCTAGAGGGCAGACAACCTTCTTTGCTTCATACGTACTCGAGGGAAATTCGTTATTTCTTGGAAGCAGATTCTTCATTATTACCAGCAACTTTTCAAATCCCGAGTCAGTCACACCGGTCTTTGCCTTCCACTTCAGCAATGCTAGTGTGCTACCCAGCTTCTTCTAGCCATCTTCACAAGTTGGGTACAATAATTTGTTGTGGTCCTGTAACATCTTCTCGAACTGCAACCTCTCATTTTCGGTGTCGCAGTCTCGCTTTGCATCAGAAATGACCCGACCAAGATCATCAGCAGGCTCATCTGGTTCCCGTTCTTCACCCCTTCTTCTTCATTGTCTTCCATTGTGGTATCAGCGTATTCAGGAAACATAGATCGGTAGTTGTCATCATCGTTCTCTTCTTCATCGTTGTCTTCCATCATAACCCCTCTTTCTCCGTGCTTGGTCCAAACATTATAGACGGACATGAAACCGGACCGAAGCAGGTGACTCTGAATGACTCTTGAGGAAGTCTGAGCCTGCTCATTTTGACATTCAACACATGGACAACACATAAAACCATCCCGCCGCTTGTTCGCCTCGGCCACAAGGCGAAAAGAACGCACGCCTACTCTGTAAGCGTCAGAGCGTCGGTCACCGTACATCCATGGATGGCTCATCTGCATCATACAACCATGCATATATATCAAACACAATCACGATGCTCAAATTAGTACCGCGCGGTCTAAACAATAAAATAGTGGCTAACCTTTTAGGACACCTGGAAACAAAGATGAGAAAACTTAAGTGTGGCTCTGGCACCTCATATCATGTTTTGTCTTGTGTGAACTCAAGTGACATCGCTCTAACAGGCATTTCACCGAACACCTCTAGTGCATATGAAGAAAAAAATTAGCACAAAGTTATACCCACCTCACAGAGGAAAAAAACAGGAGAGAGTGGAGGGTTGGGTGCATATATATAGGGCCAGACCATTAGTCCCGGTTTGAGATACAAACCGGGACTAATGGTTCTGCCAGGAGCACGCGCGCGTGTCCAAACCCATTAGTCCCAGTTTGAAATACAAACTGGGACTAATGGTCCCTTACGGGCCGGGAAAAAGGACCTCGGCGTCCTCGGGCCGTCCGGTTTGGACCATTAGTCCCGGCCCCAGCCACGGTGGGGACTAGTGGCTCGAACCAAAGGGCCTTTTTCTACTAGTGTATCTGAAAGGGATATGCCCTAGAGGCAAATGATAAATAGGTTTATTGTCATATATTGAATTAGTTCATAATAGTTTTTTATTGTGCTATAACTGTATTAAGCGGAAACATCGATACATGTGTGGTATGTAAACAAAACAAGTCCCTAGTAGCCTCTATTTAACTAGTTCATTGGGGAACGGATGATCAAGGTTTCCTGATCATGGAGCATTTATGCAAGTTGACAACGGAGTCATATCATTGGAGAATGATATGATAGACATTACCCACTTGAAGTATTGCATTGAGATCAACTCACATGGGTTATCGTTGCAATCCTCAGAAACTAAGTGACATTCTCCTTAAACCATGGGATCACATTAATCATTATCTCTCGTCACTTCTTTGATTACATCAAATGTCATGTCCATAGCCTTGGTGACTATAAAGATGTGCATCGGATATTTCAGAGGAACAGTTGAGGCATGTGAATCAAGATCGGGATTTGTTCACCCACGTGACGGGAAGATACGCTGGACCCACTCGGTGATACTGTATCCAATAGGTTGCAACCATTGACTAGGTCAGGGGATACAATATCACGATAACGAGTTAAATGGACTTATCGATAACGAGATAGGTATGTTGATACTATAGATCAAATCTCGGGTAAGCCATGTATCAAAGAAACAAAGGGATAGGGATACTGAGTTTATGGTTCCAACACGACATAGTCTCGTGGAATGCATGGGGGTCATTATGGAAATCCCGGTCCTGCTATTGATCATTGATCGAGGGAGATCTCGATCATGTCTATTGCATTCTCGAACCATAGGGTAACACACTTAAGGATCTGATGATATTCTGAGATCGATATGGAAAGAAGGGATCACATATGAGAAAGAAGAGGATTGGAATCGTTCTAATAAAACATTGCCAGAATAGTTCGGAAGAGGATCTGAAGACTGGTACCATATAGAAGGGGCCATAAACTGGAGAGTCTTGACCAATTCGAAAGATCATTTGGTGTTTCTTTCTTAATAACAGTGTCGATCTCTGGTGCAGCAAGCTCTTTTTCATGGGTTTTCATCTTCAGCTTATCTCTCAACACCTCATTGTCGGAGATAAGAGTATTGATGATTGTTCCTGCTCTTGTGCTCTCAGCCAACTGAGTATTGAGATCTTTACGAGTCCAGACAACAGGGTTGTGTTCGGAAGAAGGAATAAGCCAAAAAAAGTGTTTTCAGATTAATAGGGATTTAAATATATATTTATATGTATTAATATATATTAAAGAAAATATTTAAATTAATTATTAAGGAGCAACCTCCACTATTGGGATGATTCCCCGGAAGGAACCAGCCCAAGAGGGATGCTACCCTAGGAAACAGCCGTCGCTGCCAGGCCACAGCTGGTGGGCCGCCGGCCGGCTCACGCGGGTGCGCATGCAGGTGCTGGCGCGCTGCTGGCTGCCGCTCGGGGGCTAGCGGGCAATAGGACGCAGGCCGGCCCAAGTGGGTGATGCCGCCACCCAGTTGCCTCGCGCTGGCTAGGCCCACTTGGCTGATGGTGGTCCTGTTCCTGACCCCACACTTCATCGTAGTCTCACTGGCATTGTCCAGTATGCCACTCTCACTTGTCCAGACATACCCTCGTGTTCCTTATCTTTCTCATGTCAAAAGAATTCTTCGTTATCTCAAAGACACTCTCGATCATGGCTTATTAATCAACTCTTCCTCTCCTACAAGCTTGGCAGTATATTCTGATGCATACTAGGCAGGTTGTTTAGATATTCAACAATTCACATCCGGCTTTTGTGTTTATTTGGGTGATAATCTTGCTTCTTAGTCCTCTAAAAGGCAAGTTACAGTTTTTATGTATTCAGCTGAAGCATAATATAGATCGATTGCTCATTCTCTTGCAGAAGCGGTTGGCTACGTCAACTTCTTGTTGAGCTTCATCTACCAATTGAGCGTTCTACCATTGTCTATTATGACAACATATTTGCAGTTTACATGGCGTCCAATACAATTCAGTATTGATGCACAAAGCATATTGATATTCACATCCACTTTGTTCGTGAAAAAGTTGCTCGTGGTGAAATCCGCGTTCTTCACGTACCAATAAGTGCCCAATTTGCCGATATTTACTAAGTGTCTCCCATCAGCATCCTTCACCGACATACGCTCCAGTATCAACATCATTGCACCCGACGTTGATACTGCAAGGGTATTAGAGATGTATTCGTGTTGGACTAGCACTCATAGTCGGTTTATCTAAACCCTAGACCAGTTGGTCTCGTGTACTATGTAAACTCTGATCTGTACTATTGATCAAATCAACACAATCTATTGTTCTCTCCAAATATCAATCATATTTGCATAGATCTAATCATGGACAGAACACGCACTCGAACTAGCCTAACCCGGTGACTAGAGCTCATGGGACCATTAATTTGTTAAACGGCTGCTGGTGCCTGAAGCTAGGGAAAATGCTGGTGTGCTTGGCTTCTTGTGCGGCGCTGTACAGTTTCAGTGATTCTGCTCCCAGTCAGTCTCATGCACGCGCACTGCACTCTGTTGGAGAGAAGTATACAAAGCCTTACCGGGAACAAACAAAGCAAAAGGTGCAGACGTGCTCGCCCGTGGAATCCTGAACCGTTTTGACAATATAGCCCCATTTTGGACTCCAAGTCTTGGTAACAACAAGAGACCGTACGTTTACAATCGATCGCCAATGCTCAGAACATAAACAATGTGTCTATCACCTGGTTAAGTACTACTCACTGCTAACTAAACAATGTGTTTTACGGCCTCAGTGTATACCCTATACTTTCTTGCTTCCATATCAGCAAAAGCAATGTTCATTGTATTGTACGCCTTAGCACTTTGTGTGCACCATGTGAGCATGTAAATGGATTGCCCTGCCCCGCAAGACTGCTTAAACTACCAAGACAAAAGAGAAGAGCAACATACTTAAGAATTTGAATTTTAAGATTCCTTGGGGATTACAGTAAATATAATCATTTGCAGGCAGAAGTGATGATGTGCTTGATTGCTGTAGCTAGGGTTCCTAGGCCATCTCCAACAGCCCCCGCATTTCAAACACCTAATCTGTCCGACTCGGTCCATTTGCGGGGGTAGAGGACAAACCGTCCGGGGTGAGCCTGTTTGCGGTGGCCTCTACCCCCAACTAGCCACCCCATTTGCGGGGGCCCTTGTCCGCAGGCAGTCATCAAGCACGAGTTGATTGTCAATCAGCACTGACGGCGGCCACCGTCCCCAAGACAGAAGAAAAGAGCAACATACTTAATTTTTTTGAATTTTAAGATTCCTTGGGGATTATAGAAAATATAATTATTTGCAGGCAGAAGTGATAGATTTGCTTGATTGCTGTTAGGGTTCTTTGGTGATACCAACGGCCGGAGGTATCGCAGCATGTCCCCCTACCAACTCATACAGCGCGAATATTGGCGCCCTTGTCCAAATTTCCTCTTTCTCAAGATTGCCCAGGTTTCGTGGGGACTGGTTTTAAGTAACTTGAGATCTTGGCATGCATTAGTGGCAATCGTGGCAGGCTTTGCGGGTCAGTTGGAAGCGATCAATTTAATTAAAATGTGTAAAGGAAGATCCACATGGGGATTATACACCACAATTTAAAACTATATAAGTAGTAATCTCTTTAGAAAAATAAAGCCCTAGCTAGAGTCCTTAGTTAAAGTACTAAAGTATGCAACACTAGCTAGTTAGATCATATCATCATCTATGAAATTGTCTTTAGTCAATAATACTGATTATGAAATCAGGGGAGTTTTGTCGTTGGCGCGACTTTGGTCTACTTTCGGTAGACATCTTTTATGTTTATTTTTTGGCCATTTCGTGGATAGTTTTGGTTGGAATTAAGCCGGACAGATTGGCCTCTGTAGAGCTAACATGTCACTAACTACGCGAAGTAAAAACTAATCGAAGGGCAAATAGATTAAGTACGTGGTACACGTACATCTCAAATTAGGGACAGATTTGTCTCACGCTAGGAGGACGATAATATTTCCTTGTTCCAACACATCCATGCATACTTCCAGCATGTGCGAGATACTTCTAGTAAAGCAAAATAAAAACATGATTTGACTTATATTTGTGTTTTTTCAGATAACGTTATATAAATTCGCAGAAATTTTGAAAAGCTTGTGACCTTGGATCCTTTTGCATCATTTTTCAATCTCGGCGGGTGAATAATTAATCAAACTTATTGTGATGTTCTTAGTAATAGTTGTAAATTACAGCAAACTCGTTTTTAGTTTCTAATCTTCTTTTTATAGCGGTGTATCAATTATTGCAATTGGGAACACTAGTAGTACGACAATTGACTATGTTCCTTAAACTGTTTGATTTTTTCTTCAATAAAGATATTACTGTGGATAGGGATACATGGTGTGAATCTGAGACAAGGGGATGACTGGGTGTCTTTGAAGCCAGGTTAGAAAGGATTTAGTGTCAAATCCTTGTACAATTCCTTGCAAACCAGGACATAAGTTAAAGTGTTTAAGCAGTTTTGGTGCTTGAAACTTCCCGCAAAGATTAAAAAATGTGGTGCTTCATGTGGTGCGGAACTTTCACTGATGAAAAAATTGAAAAACAGGGGATGGGAAGGATCTGGACAATGTATGTTTTGTGCTACAGATTTGTTTGGAATATGTTCCAGTGTGCTTTTAAATATCTAGTATATCCAAAAAAAACATGGCTGATATGAACAGATGGTTAAACAATTTCCAAGGCCAAGATATGGTGACATTGATTGTTTTTTACCTGCCATATTTTGGTCTATTTGGAAATCAAGAAATAAAGCATGCTTTTATAATGTCATGCCAAATTATCCATGTGATATTTTATCAATATAATATTTTTTTTGAAACGAGGCAAAAGAGTTGCCTTTTCATTGATTTAGTAGAAAAGAAATGGACAGTTTATGAGGAAAATTGGCCAAAAACCGATACAAATCGACACAACACGCTGCCCCGAGGCCACGCTCCACACAGGTCGACGACCAAGATGCCCAAGCGAACAAGGTCAACACCTAAACACAGACACCTCAACACAACAAGGCAGAGGCAAAGACCGGAGTCACCACTCCAACATCCACGCCGAGCCCGGGGCCGCGCTCCTTCTAGCCGAAGAAGACAACGCCAACCACAAACACACTCCACAGGTCCCTCCGGCCGGCGGAACATCAAAAGCGAGGCATCAAGAGGTAAAACGACGCAAGAGCGCCGCACTCGCCCGAACCCGCAAGGGATCGAGGGTTTCCCCCGGAGAACCTGGACGGAGGAGCGAGCACACCGCTTAAGACGAAGACTTCATGAAGTACGCGGCGCCCAAGGGCGTCGCCGACGTCGGTGTTGGGTCCGCAGCATAGAAAACAAAAAAATTCCTACGATGAGAACTATACGCCAAGATCAATCTAATAGATACAAGCAACGGGTGGATATACATCCATAGAGAACTTACCCTCGAAGACAACAAAGTTTTGTTAACGAGTTGGAACTCGTGGATGATGTAGCCGTACGCTTGCCGATCTCAAGATCGTGTGGAAGTCCTAGCGCCGCAAAATCAGCAGCGCATCGGTCCTCGCACACACATTCAAGCCACCGGACAACCTCCACCTCCTCGCTCCAGCGAATCAGCGGAAGCAACAACTCCTTCCAGACACAAGGCCACTGGGAACATGTATCTCGCTAATCCGAGACCATGGGGGAATATATCTAGAGGGGGAGAGAGATCCTTCACGAGGAGGTGTGCTTTGTGAGGGAGGAGAGGGGGGCCTTTTATAGGAGAGGGGCCTCCTCCCCTCCCATGGCCAGCGGCCAAGGGGGTGCCCCCACCTCTTCCTCATTCATGTGGTGGAAGCCCCACTCACATCAATTCAAGCTCCACCAAAAGTTCCAATCACATGCTTTAAATTTTCACCAAATTTAATGCAACTCTCATATAATAAAATTATTTATTTATTTTATTCAGAATTTTGTTAATTACTTTAATTAACAAACATTCACATAAAACCCTTGCAACATTTCAATATCACATGCAGAACCAGTTTCTGCAGTTTCACCCAAAACAATTCCGGTTTCCATCGAAATAATTCTAGCGCTTTCCAGTTCTTTCGCCTAAAACATATGTGCTCCAAAATGGTGTTCGATAACCCTTAAGTGTGTCACCCTACGGTTCGCGAATAATTCCGACATGATTGAGACTCCTCTCAGATCAATAATCAGAAGCGGCACCTAGAGATCCATACTGACTCCTGCACATTCAGCGATGACTTCTGTGATCGTGAGAACCTTTAATGCTAGTAACTTAATCCCTTTGTCTCATGATATAATACATGTCCGAGATTCAATCATCGGTATCCAAATATCTAGTTTGATCTCATTACTGACATGCACTCTTTTCTCGTTCCCGTGATATAACATTCTAGTGATTACATCACTTACTTGCAAGCTATCTTAATGTGATATCACCGAGAGGGCCCTGAGTATATCTATCCGTCATCGGGATTGACAAATTCCACTCTTGATCCATGAGCCTCAACATAACACCTTCGTAGCACTGAACCCACCTTTATAGTCACCATGTTACGGTGTGACGTTTGATGTTATCAAGATACTCTTCCCGTGTTAGCAATTAACATGATCTCATGGTCTAAGGACTAAGATTACTCAGTATGATGTTATAGCAATATAAACATAATGACTTTGATTGTAATGCTATACTTCGGATGAATGTTCATCACATCATTTCACAAATGCTGTGACCTTGTTATTAACAACATCCAATATCCATGATTAGGAAACTTTGATCATCTTGTTAATCAACGAGCTAGTCTATAAAAGAGGCATAACTAGGAACCTTTTTGTTTATTAAACACACATGTATTAACGTTTCCTATCAATACAATTATAGCATGCAAAATAAACATCTATCATATACGGAATACATAATAACAACTTTATTATTGCCTCTCAGGGCATATTTCCTTCAGTCTCCCACTTGCACTAGAGACAATAATCTAGTTCACATAGTGCTAAATCTAACACCCATGGAGTTTTGGTGTTGATCATGTTTTGCCCTAGGGAGAACTTTAGTCAACGGATCTGCTACATTTAGGTCCATGTGTACTTTACAAATATTTTTATCTCCATCCTTGACATGCTCGCGGATGGAGTGAAACCGGCGCTTAATATGCTTGGAATTCTTGTGAGACCTTGGTTTCTTGGCGTTGGCTATGGCTCTATTGTTGTCACAATAGATCACCATTGAGTCCAATGCACTAGGAACCACACCTAGTTCCGTTATGAACTCCTTCATCCAAACCGCTTCCTGCGTCGCTTCTGAAGCAGCAACATATTCCGCCTCCGTCGTTGATCCAGCTACCATAGGTTGTTTGGAACTCCTCCAACTAACTGCTGCTCCGTTCAAGAGAAATACATATCCGGATTGAGACTTAGAGTCATCCGGATCGGTGTCAAAGCTAGCATCGACATAACACTTAGCGACTAGCTCTTCTTCACCTCCGTATACAAGAAACATATCATTAGTTCTTCTTAAGTACTTAAGGATATTCTTGACCGCTATCCAGTGTTCCAAACCTGGATCAGATTGGTACCTACTAGTCAAACTAATAGCATGTGCCACATCCGGTCTTGTACATAGCATGGTGTACATTATAGAGCCTATGGCTGAGGCATAGGGGATCTTATCCATTATCTCTCTTTCTTCCGTTGTAGTCGGACTTCAAATCTTACTCAATGTCTTGCCTTGCAACATAGTTAAGAACCCCTTCTTACTTCCGTCAATATTAAACTTCTTTAATATCTTATCAAGGTATGTACTTTGCGATAGCCCAATTAGGCGCCTTGATCTATCTCTATAGATTTTAATGCCTAATATATATGAAGCTTCACCAAGGTCCTTCATCAAAAATTTGTTGTTTAGATAACTTTTAACACTATTTAAAAGATCTATATCATTTCCAATCAATAATATGTCATCCACATATAATATCAGAAATGCCACATTGCTCCCACTCACTTTCTTGTAATTACAAGCCTCTCCATAAGTTTGGAAAAATCCAAACTCTTTGATCACCTCATCAAAGCGGATATTCCAACTTCAGGATGCTTGCTTCAGTCCATAGATGGATCGCTGAAGCTTGTATACCTTATCAGCATCCTTAGGATCGACAAAACCCTTAGGTTGCATCATATACAACTCTTCTTCAATATTACCATTGAGGAACGCGGTTTTGGCATCCATCTGCCATATTTCATAATCGAAATATGCAGCAATTGCTAACATAATCCTAACTGACTTTAGCATCGCTACGGGAGAGAATGTCTCATCGTAGTCAACTCCTTGAATTTGTCGAAACCCCTTTACGACAAGTCAAGCTTTATAGATGGTCACATTACCATTAGCATCGGTTTTTTTTTTGAAAATCCATTTATTCTCAACGTCCTTCCGATCGTGAGGTAAGTCCACTAATGTCCAAACCTGGTTTTCGTACATGGATTCCATCTCGGATTTCATGGCTTCTAGCGATTTATTGAAATTAGGGCTCATCATCGCTTCTTCATACGTCGCAGGGTCATCTATTTCATCAATCATGAAATTCATAACAGGATTGCCGTACAGTTCAAGAGTTGCACGTGTCCTGCTTGACCTGCGAGGTTCGGTAGTGTCCTCTTTCGGAGTTTTATGATCATTATCATTAGCTCTCTCTTCATCAGGTGAAGTCAACTCCGAAACAATTTTCGGTGCTGCGCTACTCGCCATTTCATGAAGAGAAGGTTCAATAACATCTTCGAGTTCTACCTTCCGACTACTCATACCTTTCGCGAGAAACTCCTTCTCAAGAAAGGATCCATTCTTGGCAACAAAGACCTTACCCTTGGATCTGTGATAGAAGGTATACCAAATCGTTTCCTTAGGGTATCCTATGAAGACGCATTTTTCCGCTTTGGGTTCAAGTTTATCCGGGTGAAGTTTCTTCACATAAACATCGAATCCGCAAACTTTAAGAAACGACAGCTTAGGTTTGTTTCCAAACCATAATTCATACAGTGTCATTTCAATGGATTTAGATGGTGCCCGATTTAAAGTGAATGCAGCGGTTTCCAGTGCATAACCCCAAAATGACAGTGGCAAGTCAGTCAGAGACATCATAGATCAAACCATATCCAATAAAGTATGATTACAATGTTCCGACACACCATTACGTTGTGGTGTTCCGGCAGACGTGAGTTGTGAAACTATTCCACAGTCTTTCATATGTGTGCTAAACTCGTAACTAAGATACTCTCCTCCACGGTCGGACCGCAGAAATTTGATCTTTCTATTACGATGATTTTCCACTTCATTCTAAAATTCTTTAAACTTTTCAAAGGTTTCAGACTTATGTTTCATCAAATAGATATACCCGTATCTAGTCAAATCATCCATAAAAGTAATAAAATAACGATATCCACCTCGCGCCGACAAACTCATTGGTCCATACACATCAGTATGTATGATCTCCAATAATTCTGTCGCCCGTTCCATTGAACCAGAAAATGGCGTTCTAGTCATCTTGCCCATAAGGCATGGCTCACATGTATCAAATGATTCAAAATCAAGTGATTCTAAAAGTCTATCAGAATGGAGTTTCTTCATGCGTTTAACGCCAATATGACCTAGACGGCAGTGCCACATATATGTAGATATATCATTATCAAGTTTAATCCTTTTAGCATCAACATTATGAATATGTGTAATACTACTATCGAGATCCAAAAGAAATAAACCATTCAACACAGGTGCATGACCATAAAAGATATCATTCATATAAATCGAACAACCATTGTTTTCAGATTTAAAGGAATAACCACTTCGCATCAAACACGATCCGTATATAATGTTCATGCTCAGTGCAGGCACCAAATAACAATTATTCAGATTTATAACTAATCCCGGCGGCATATGGAGAGGCAGCGTTCCAACGGCGATCACATCAACTCTTGATCCATTGCCGACCCGCATCGTGACCTCATCCCTTTCTAGCTGTCGCTTGTTCCGCAGTCCCTGAATTGAGTTACATATATTAGCAACCGATCCCGTATCAAATACCCAGGTGCTACTACGAGTACTAGTCAAGCACACATCAATAACATGTATATCACATATACCTTGTTTGCCTTGCCGGCCTTCTTGTCCGCCAAATACTTGGGGCAGTTGCGCTTCCAATGGCCAGTCCCCTTGCAATAGTAGCACTCGGTATCAGACTTAGGGCTAGCTCAAAATTTCTTTTCAGGTGCGGCAACAGATTTGCCGCCCTTCTTTCCCTTCTGCTTTCCTTTCTTGTCTTTCTTGAAACCGCTGGTCTTATTGATCATTAACACTTCATGTTCTTTTCTAATCTCCACTTCTGCAGTTTTAAGCATTGACAGAAGCTCAGGAAGAGAATTCTTCATGCCCTGCATGTTATAGTTCATCACGAAGCTCTTGTAGCTAGGTGGCAGAGATTGGAGAACACGATGTATGCCTAGGTCAATGGGAATCGATATTCCCAAGGACACAAGCTTATCAGCGTAACCAGACATTTTGAGTACGTGCTCACTAACGGAGCTGTTCTCCTCCATCATGCAGCTAAAGAACTTTTCCGAAGCATTATAACTCTCTACGGCAGCATGAGTATCAAAAATCATTTTCAATTCTCCCATGGTATCAAAGGCATTGCCATTTTCGAAATGCTTTCAAAGTTCTGGCTCTAGCCCATACAGTATGCCGCAATGAACTAAGTTGTGGTCCTCCTGACGAGTTATATAGACATTGTTTTCCTCGTCAGGGGCATCAGGAGCTGGTGGGGGGCCTAGCGGTGCCTCTAGTACATATTGCTTTTGTGTAGCAGTGAGGAGAATCCTAAAATTCATAGCTCAGTTGGTGAAGTTGCTACCATTCGTAGCAAGTTTCTCTTTCTCCGTGAACACATTAAAATTAAAAGCAGGTGGTGCCATCTACAACAGAATTCGTAAAGTTTATTTAGACTAAGTTTATGATAGATTGAGTACAACTAATCCAAATTACTAATGAACTCCCACTCAAAAACGACATCCCTTGTGTCCTTTTGGTAATTACATGAACCAAATCCACTACACCAAGTCCGATCATCACGTGAGTCGGTGTAGCTTCAAAGGCGAGCATCTATATGGGCATCATATCAACTATATGACTCATGCTTAACCTTTCGGTCCGTGTTCCGAGGCCATGTCTATACATGCTAGGCTCGCCAAGTAAGAACCTTAGTATTCGCGTGTGTAAAACGGTCTTACACCCATTGTATGAAAGCGTAGAGTCGAGTACACCCGACCATCACGTGATGTCTCGAAACACGATCCATAGAACGGTGCATACTTAAGGAAGAACACATTTTATCTTGATATTTAAATGAGGGATCATCTTACAATGCTACTAAAAGCGCCAAACTAGCAATATAAGATGCAAACATCTAATGTGTAAAGCGATATGATATGGTCCATGCATTTGATCTCTATCATATGCATCGTGGTATGATCTTTATCATTCCTTTGTGTGTAAGGCCAAGGTCTATGGAACTTACACGTTAAGTGCGTTGTAAGAGTATCTATCATACATCTACTTACAACATTACCATATCAAGACACTAGCCCAACAACGATCTAAACTAGACGCCTCTAATTTATCCATTTTAAGTTTTACGTGGCTTAGGGATTTCAGAGATAAAACCGGTCTTACCTACGAACATGGAACCACAACGAGGATAACCAAGTTATTAGCAACTCGTTTTAAATCAGATATTGACTATAGTAGGAGAGACAGACACCCGCCAGCCACTTATACAAAACCAGTTGCATGTCAGTCGTGGAACCGGTCTCATGTGCGATGACATGTAAGCTTGGTCCGGGCCGCTTCATCGCACTATTCCACCAATATCCAAAATACATGAAAGAAGCAATAACATGATCATCATCGCCCACATATAAACATATGTGTACTACCCGTGCAAAGCACCTACGCATAGATCAGGCTCTGATACCACTGTTGGGTCCGCAGCATAGAAAACAAAAAAATTCCTTCGATGAGAACTATACACCAAGATCTATCTACTAGATACAAGCAACGGGTGGATATACATCCATAGAGAACTTACCCTCGAATTCAACAGAGTTTTGTTAACGAGTTGGAACTCGTGGATGATGTAGTCGTACGCTTGCCGATCTCAAGATCGTGTGGAAGTCCTAGCGCCGCAAATCAGCAGTGCATCCGTCCTCGCACACACGTTCAAGCCACCGGACAACCTCCACCTCCTCACTCCAGCGAACCAGTGGAAGCAGCAACTCCTTCCAGACGCAAGGCCACCGGGAACATGTATCTCGCTAATCCGAGACCATGGGGGAATATATCTAGAGGGGGAGAGAGATCCTTCACGAGGAGGTGTGCTTTGTGAGGGGGGCCTTTTATAGGAGAGGGGGGGTCCTCCCCTCCCATGGCCGGCGGCCAAGGGGGGTTCCCCCACCTCTTCCTCATTCATGTGGTGGAAGCTCCACTCACATCAATTCAAGCTCCACCCAAAGTTCCACTCACATGCATTAAATTTCCACCAAATTTAATGCAACTCTCATTTAATAAAACTCTTTAATTTATTTTATTCAGAATTTTGTTAATTACTTTAATTAACAAACATTCACATAAAACCCCTTGCAACATTTCAATATCACATGTAGAACCAATTTCTGCAATTTCACCCGAAACAATTCCGGTTTTCATCGAAATAATTCCAGCACTTTGTAGTTCTTTCGTCTGAAATATATGTGCTCCAAAATGGTGTTCGGCAACCCTTAAGTGTGTCACCCTAAGGTCGCGAGTAATGCAGACATGATTGATGCAACACTGGAGGAAAACTTCTCCCGCTCACCGCCGCGGGCACCATCTGTAGCACCACCTCCACCGTAGCAACTTCGACGACCCGGAGCTGGGCCTTCACGCGCCACCACTGCCCTCCAGGCCCAAACCAAGCCCAAAATGGACCCAGCCTTCCGCCAACGGCAGCCGCGCGGCCAGCACCACCGTGCTCCGGCGACACACGCCACCACCTCGGCATAGCCGCACTCAGCCCGCACCGCCCGTCGTCGGGCACGCCCCACCTGCGCCGTCCGCCGCACCAACCACGCCGGTAGCAGATCGCTAGCTCCTCCACATGCGTGAGCAACACAAGCACCGGCGAGCAGCACCACCACGCCGACGACCGTAGCCACGTAGAAGCCGAGGACGACCGGAGTCCGCAGCGAGGGCAGAACGGGCCCGACCCGCCACCGCCAGTCAAGGCTGCCCCACCGCCGCGGCCGACCACGCCACCACCAGCACTGCTCCACTGCGCCATCGAACCACCAGACTGTGCCGCCGCTCGCCTCTGCGCCGCCATCCTCCGGGAACCCGCCGCAAGGCCTCCCTCCTGCTCATCGCTTAGCGACACGAGAGGTCCTAGATCCCCGCCGCCCCTGTCATCGGCGCCGCCCAGCTTCGCTCGCGGGGCCTCAATATAAATTATCACTTAATTAATTATTGGAGTGAATTGTAGAAACCAAAAACTCAAGAGGTGTTGCAACAAGGAAATGATATGTTGAAGATGCTCATAAGGGAGATCTTTAGCGGGGCTAGGGGATGGACGCCTCTGTCCAAATAAGAACAAGTCGATCATCTTCGTGAATAACTCGTGTGAGTGTGTGGGCTTTGGGTTAAAGGAGGGAAGTGCAGGAAGGATGTTGAACTTTAATTTATGTTGCAATTACCTACTTTTGGTTTCTATGCGCATCTGCATGTTGTGGATGCATATAATGTAAGAACTGAATGTTGTAGAGCCTTTTTTTGCATTGTGTATTTGAATGATGCATGAGTAAAGTGATAAAAGAACTATATATTTTTCCACTCTAGCTTCTTTATCGGTTATCATCAGGAGCATCTCTAATCAAGAGGGGAAATAATTCCAAAGCAGGTGAGCTTGTTGTATGTTGGCCCGACTTGCGGTCCTTTTTGTTGGCACTTAGCCAGACAAATTTGCATCAAGTGCGCTAAGTCGCATTAATATTGTTAGTTAATTGTTTTGTCAAAGTATAATCTGAACGGACAAATTAATTAAGTAATAGGGAGTGCGGTGTCTGGCGGCAGCTCTCCTCAACAAGTGCCCAATTTGCCCTAAATCCGCGCTCTTCACGTACCAATAAGTTCCCAATTTGCGATATATTTACTAAGATCTCCCATCGGCCTCTTTCACCGACATACGCTCCAGTATCAACATTGTCGTTGCGCCCGACGTTGATACTGTGGGCGGTATTAGAGATGTGTTCGTGTTGGACTAGAACTCATAGTTGGTTTATCTAAACCTTAGACCGGTTGATCTCGTGTACTATATAAATCAATACAGGCTATTATTCTCTTCAAATATCAATCATATTTGTATAGATTTGATCATGGATAGAACACCCACTCGAACTAGCCTAACCTGGTGATTAGAGCTCATGGGACCATTTAATTTGTTAAACGGCTGCTGGTGCCTGAAGCTAGGGAAAAAGAGTAAATAGCACCGGCGGTCACACAACTTGTCCGGCGTGAGCAGTTTAGTCACACAACTCGCAAAATAGACGAACCGGTCATCGAACTTGTCAAATGTGTGCAGCCGAGGTCACTAACCGGTTTGCCGCCCGGTTTTTAACAAAAATGGGTCACGCGATGTACACGTGAGGTCAAGAGAAGACGCCTTTTTTGCAGATAGGCCCCTGCCCGAGATTTATTGTAAAATCGGTTCGATACTTATCTGTTCGTGAGTTTCCTGGCTCGAGGCGCTCCCGACGATGGAAGAGGCGGCTGCAGCCTCTGATGGCGGTCCTCCTGCGGACCCAGCTGGATGTGCGCCCGAGGCGCCATTGTGGCCGCTGCCTGGAGTGGGGACCACGCCGCCGGCGTTGCTTCCCCGACTCCGGCTCGATTGTAGGGAGACCCCATTCCACGGTGAGTACTCTATATTTTCCCCCCAAAAGCTAGGGTTTTCTGATTCCTTGGGTAGTTTGCTAGTATATATGGCTCTAGAAGGTCGCAGATTTAGGTACTAGATGTAGGTAATGCAAGTTCAGAGATTTGTAAAATTGTAGAATTTGTGAGTGTTGGTCTGGTTTGATGTTGGACTGACTCACTGATATATGTATTCTGCTATGTATGATGTAGGTCTAGAGTCAACAAAATTTAGTGTTGAAGTTCACCATGGTGGTTTCTTTGTTTGATCTGGACAGAATACTGCCTATTTGGATGAGAAAAGCATGGTCTGGTTTGACAATTTGGATAGAAATTGCTTCAACATGGACACAATGGACAACATGATTCATCAGTTAGGTTATCAAATCAAGGATTTATATTTTTGGTGTCCACCAGGAAAAACATTAGAGGATCGGGTTGAGGTGGTTTTTCAAAGGCATTGCAACATGATGTGTGAGGCATATGTCCATACAAAAGTACTTGTGTTGTTTATTCACCATGTGGAACATAATGTGAAGGAGGAGGATGCGTGTTATGATTGAGGCCCCGAGCTACCTGATGTAATTTTCAGTCCTAGCTGCAAAAAAGAAGATGTTGAGAGCTCTGAATGTTCAGAACAAGAAATGGTCAGGAATTTTAACTCCCAAAATTAGAGACAAGCTAAGGAAAAACACAGAATTCTCAAGAGATGTAGGAGTTTCTCCAGCAACTGGTGGTGTATTTGGAGTTGAATCACATGGAAGAGATTATGTGGTCGAGATAAAGTTGAAAGCATGTAGTTGTAGAAGATGGCAACTCGCTGGTATCCCATGTAGCCATGCAATTGCGTACATGAGGCATGAGAGAATCAAGACAGAGAGTATGGTTTCTAGTTGCTATTCTCTGTCAACATACATGGAAGCTTATGGAGGGCAGATATATCCCTTAAGAGACAAGGAAGAGTGGGCAGCTGCAGATGGAGCTCCTATTCCGCCACCTATCTATGATAAATGTGTGGAAAGGAGGAAGAAAAACAGGAGGAAGCAACCGGAGGAGAGTGCAGATGGCACAAGGCTAAGCAAGCATGGTGCTATAATGCATTGTGGGTATTGCAGAGAACCAGGACATAATAGAGGTGGATGCAAATTGTTGAAAGCTGCAATTCAGCAAGAAAAAGAAATTGCTCAAGAAGAGAAGCAGGCACATCAGCCACAAATGTATGAAGAGAAGCAGGCACAACAGCCACAAATGCATGAAGGGAAGCATGCACATCAGCCACCAATGCATGAAGAGAAGCAGGCACAGCCAGCACATGGTCTTAGAGAAGAAGGAAAAAGTACAAGTTCTAGAGGGAGGAAAAGAAAGGAGAGTACCAAAATGAAGGAGCATGTTGAGAACCTTATGGAGAAGGCTAGGCGAAAGAAATCAAAACAAGTGACAGATGAAAATGGTGACATTGATTTTCCTGTCATTAGAACTGTAAGTACTCTTGATTTATGTACGTATTGGTTTATGTACTACATATAGATGCTTATTGCTTTATTCAATTAACTTATTGCTTTATTCAATTCATAGCACATTCATGCACAACCAGTGAGACCACATCTAGACCCTGAACAACAAACAGAATTCATGGTTCACATTCTTGCACATGAGGTAAATAAATACTACTTATTTGATTATTTCCATCATTTCACATCTTGCTTCATCTCACTTACATTTGTATTTTCTATTTCTAAAAAGGAGACAACACAAGGAAATCATGCAATTCTGGAAGAAATGCCAGAAGAATCACATTTTGTGGCAGAACATAGAGACACTATACCTACAGCTAGAGGGCCTCTTATCAATACATCCGGTAGGGCACTAGGAGGTGGACGGCAAGCTACAACAGCAAGAGGTGGCCGACAAGCTACAACAACAAGAGGTGCAAGGCAAACTACAATAGTAAGAGATGCAAGGCAAGCTACAATAGCAACTCCTAGATGGCAGAGTACAACTGGAACAAGGAGAAGAGGCGCTAGATGGCTGCTGTTGGGTGAGGAGCCCAGAACAAGGAGAAGAAGAGGAGCAACATCACATCAGGTAGTTGAGGATTGACTAGTTACAGTGAACATGTCATTTTTATATATGATCCTGTCATTTTGTGCCAATCTGTGGCAGTGCAAGGATTGAATCTAGTGTTCCCCGAGAGCTCGTGTCATTTTGTGCCAATCTTTGGCAGTGAAACAATTGAATGAATGTCATGGATGTTATCTGGAATCATTGTTGTCATTTATACGCAAGCATATCCTGTCAAAAAATTGTTCCCAGATTGCAAACGAACCATGCATGTCATTTGTTTTCATACTCAAATGTTCCCAGATTGCAAATGAACCATGCATGTCATTTATTTCATACTAAATGTTCCCAGATTGCAAAGGAACCGCCGGCTGCTATTTAAAAATGGCATTTTTCCATATGAATCCTTCTAATTTTCGAGCAGGGGGCTATCTGCAAAAAAGGCGTGTTCTCTTGACCTCACGTGCACATCGCGTGACCCATTTTTGTTAAAAACCAGGCGGCAAACCGGTTAGTGACCTCGGCTGCACATATTTGACAAGTTCGGTGACCGGTTCGTCTCTTTTCCGAGTTGTGTGACTAAACAGCACACGCGGGACAAGTTGTGTGACTGCTAGTGCTATTTACTCTGGAAAAAATGATGGGGATCACGAAGCAGGGGGTCGGCTGACGGGCTGAGCTCTCGTTTTCCCAACCTGGTGTGCTTGGCTTCTTGTGCGGCGCTGTACAGTTTCAGTGATTCTGCTCCCAGCCAGTCTCGTGCACGCGCACTGCACTCTGCTGGAGCTAGAAGCAGACGATCGAGCAGCGTGCCGGCATCATCATCTTTGTGTAACAGTGCGAAGAGAAGTCCATGCACGCAGGGTATGGTGAGTGTGTGTACATTATCGCTGTCCTGCTTTTTAGTTCGTTTTAATCCTCTTCAGGCCCGTTGACTTCTTCAGTATTTTTTATCCTCTAGAGGTTTAGAGATGGGAGGGATTTTTATCCTCTCTAATTCTCTCAAATACTCTTCTCAAAAAATAATATATCTTAGAGGATAATTTTTAATCTTGAGAAAAATAAGAGGAATTGTGAGAATATCCTAGAATTATCCCAGCATAGTAAACGGACCGCGAGGATTTCGAAGGGTTTAAAATAATCTCCCAAACCCCACGAACAGAGCTTTACCGGGAACAAACGAAGCAAAAGGTGCAGGCGTGCTCGCCCGTGGAACCCTGAACCGTTTTGACAATATAGCCCAATTTTGGACTCCAAGTCTTGGTAACGACAAGAGATCGTACGTTTACAATCGATCGTCAACGCTCAGCACACACATAAATGTCTATCACATAAAATAATCCACCTGATTAATTACTACTCACTGCTAATTAAACAATGTGGTCTACGGCATCGGTGTGTACACTATACTTTCTTGCTTACATATATGAGCAAAAGCAATGTTCGTTGTATAGTACGCCTCACCACTTTGTGTGAACCATGTCATGTGAGTATGTAAATGGATTGCACTTCCCTGCAAAACTGCTTAAACTACCAAGACAAAAGAGAAGAACAACATACTTATTTTTTTTAAGATTCCTTGGACATTATAGAAAATACTTCCTCCGTCTCAAAATAGATATCGAAGATTTGCCAAAATTTAGATGAATCTAAACACTATTTAGTAAATAGATACATTCAAATTTTGACAAATTTCCGACGTCTATTTTGAGACAGAGGGAGAGTATAATTACCTACAGGCAGAAATAGCGATTTGCTGTAGAGTTCTTAGGGCATCTCCACCGGGTAGACCCAACCAGCCCGGACGTCTCCGAACTTGTCCTCGCGGACGCGCGCGATGTGCGCGGCGTCGCAGCGGCACGACCCATCCGTCCCGACGCGCCCGGCTCGACCCATCCATGCATCTAATTTGCGTGACCATTGGGTCGTCCCGGACAGCGCAACGCCTGGACGGGTGTCCGCATGTCGGCCGCTCGGGGCCCATATGGAAGTGAATCATTAGCAATTAAACTAGTTTTTCATTAGATTAGGCCCTGCCCATTACAAGATGGCACATTTGAACGAACTTAAAAATGGACTACTGCTGTTGTTGGAGGAGACCGTCCCTACGGCTACTCGCCGCTGGCCCCGTCGATCGCCTCCCTAACTGATCAGATGGCCCCCTGCTGGAGGCGTTCGTGGTAACGGTCGCACGCTCGGTCACGGGCCTCCTTCTTGCCGGCTGATGACTGCAAGTGCACAAATCGTTTGTAGGTAGTTTCGAAATAAAGATATGGATCCCACAGGGAGCAGTAGGGGAAAGACTAAAATACTTTTAACTATAACTAAACGGAGTACTTAAGAAATAACTTTAGGGTGCAAGATAAATAGAGTTGTTTTGGGGTTTTTGGTTGAACAATGTAATTAAAGTAAAGCAAAACTTAATGCAGAAAGTAAGAATCACGTGTGTAATAGAACTGTGGAACTCCAATAGGGAAAATGCGTTCTCAGGGAGTAACGGATACACCACTAGCAACTTACACTAAGTAATCGAGAGTATTATAACGAATATTCTCATAGTGTTGATGTATGTGGGAGGATCTCCATATATGGACGATTTGCCAACAACCGTTGCACATATCGTCCTCATAACCATTGCAGACAGTAACCGACAGCCATCGTATTACCGCGCTATTAAGGGATTTCTCCCATGGCATGAGCATGGCTTGAGGAGTTCTCCTTGGTTTCCCGAGTTAGTACGTAAGGAATAACAACAGCTTTATAGTCACAGTAAGTGTTATTATCCCTACGTCTACTAACAAGTAATCCCCTCCATCAAGTCCCTATAGGAGGCAAATATTAAGAAGGTGCACTTCTCCTTAATATCAAGATGAAGACAATTAACGCATACACATAATGATGTATAACATAATAATCTCTATCTCATCTCAGTCATATGCTAGGGTTTCTCCATCTCCCTAAGAACTAAAGATCTACTCAGACATGGAGGCAATCAACATCATGGCAATGGTAATGGGAACAATCATAGATGAATAGTACTTGTATAAATCCACAACGAGTATAGGAATTATAACAAGATCTAGACGAGATGTAGATGAGATGGATGAAGATGGTGGTGATGCAGCGGCGGACGATGAAGATCGATGTCTTAGCTTCCCGGATCTGCGCAGAGTGAAGACGGATCCCTAGCGGATGAGTTCCCCCTCCAAATGCCTTCCGGAGGTGAGGTTTCACTATTTCTAGGTGTTCTGTGAGTCGTCTCTCCAAACCAATTGCACGGGGTGAAACTATTTGACAAGGCGGAGGCGGCGCTAGCTATACGGCCGAAGCTATACGGCGGGAATATTTCTTCCGCCCATATAGTTGGTTGTAATGCTCTCTGTCTCCTCTGTTCGCTTCGGGTTTTCTTCTGGTATTATTAATATTTCCCAAATAAGTGATTTACGTTGTTTTTGACTCCTTTTCTCCTTAGTACAACTGCTTCAATAATTGTATCCATCATTTGTCCTGATCTTGATGAAAACAGATATAAAATGTGCACACGAACACCGTAAAATACCAATATCCTACATCTACAGTGCACAATAATAATATAAAACATGATGCAAATATGCACTCATCACCCGCCACCTTCGTGCCGTTCGCTGCTGCCCGGTTGGCCAGGGCCTTCTCCATCTCAGCCGCCCAGTGGTCCCTCGCCTCCTGGTCCTCCAGCTCCGTCGTCGTCGCCGCCCTCACTGCCAAGGGGGCTGCGGTGACCCAGCATACCACTGCATGATGTAGTACACTATAGTCGTTGACATAACACCAATAAAACACCGTTCAGTAGTATTACATCCCTCAGAGTGGTACAACAGAAACACATCAGGTCCAAGACATGACTATAGATTACAACTCGACTCTTTACAAAAGATCCAACAAACATTCTAGGTCAAAGAGAGAGAAAGAAACTTCCTACAAAGAAGAACCAGAACTAACATCTCATAACTATCTGGTGACTAAGACTAGCATCTTAAACTAAAAGGCTTGCAATTTCTGTTATTGCAATGCTCTACAGAAGTAGGTTCTAGGGCTAGAGATTATACTCCTATCTAATCAAAGACTTCATCTTCACTTCCGTTGATGTATAAGTTGACTTCATTGACTTTCTTGAAGAGCTTGAGCTTGCGATGAGGGTTCTTAAGCATAGAGTTGATGTTGACAGCGTCTTCCATGGCTTAGAACCTAGAAAGGGTTAAGAAGGTACGGTTGAGCACGAGCGAACTCAGCAAGTTCACTAAATAGGAGTGTATGATTCACTAACTCTACAGCCACAGACCAAAGGTCGTAGGCAATGCAGGTTTTCATAAACATTTCTTCAAAGGTTGCTTTTACTCTGAAACTATGTCCGCCAGCCTTCACAGGTTTATCAGAACTTTTGTGGAGTTCCTTTCCTGCCGCGTTCGTAGCTCCTTCCCGGAACAAGGAGTAACATGTGATACGTCCATTTTGCATCACTATTCTATAGCATAATTTACTGTTATTCCTTGATATATTTCATATTAAGAGATGATACTTATGTAATTTCATCTGTTTTTGCATGGATGGTGACTTTTGGAGCATGGACTGCTGTAGTCAGAATTCTGATGGAAAAGGTGCTGTTTGGAGGCAAAATTCGCGAAAATCAGAAAATCCAAGAAAATATACGGAAAATCCTATTTTTCCAGAAGACGAAGGAAGTCAGAAGGAGGAGTGGAGATGGGCCACAGGGGGCCCACACCACCCCCGGCGCGGGCCAGCCTAGGCCGCGCCACCAGGTGGTGTGGCCGCCCTGGTCCACCTCCAGCTCTCCCCTCTGGCATATATAATCCCCCCGAAACCCTAATACTCGGGGAGCGATGACAGAAAGATTCCGCCGCCTCTGCGGGGTGGAAAACACCGAGAGAGAAAGATCTCTCCGGCAGACAGATTTCTGCCGAGGGAAGTCCTTCCCGGAGAGGGGAGATCGTCGCCATTAACACCACCATCAAGCTGGACTTCATCGGGATCATCATCATCATCATCATCACCACCATCATCATCATCATCAACACCCTCATCACCATCTCCATATTGCTGTAACAATTGGGTTGAATCTTGCATAGTTCTTAGGGGAAACTTCCCCGATGTTGATTACTCTTTGTAGTTGATGCTATTGAGTGAACCGTTGAATTATTGTTTATGTTCAGATTGTTATACATCATTATTCCATCTCTGATCATGATCCATATGATGTCTTGTGAGTAGTTCGTTTTGTTCTTGAGGACATGGGAGAAGTCATGTTGTTAGTAGTGGAGTTGCATTGAGAAAGATTCAATAGTTTGATATTTAAGTTGTGGTGTACTTCTTCTAGTGGTGTCATGTGAACGTCGACTACATGACACTTCACCTATATGGGCCTAGGGCAATGCATTGTGTATTTGGCTACTAATCGTAGAGGTTGCTGGAGTGACAGAAACCTGAACCCCTGTTAGGAAACCGTTGCACAAGGGACGTAAGGGTCTTAGAGTTTAAAGTTGTGGTTAGGTTTCTACCTTAATTACTTTCTTGTACTTACGGATGTTTACAAGGGGTATAATCACAAGTATGTATTAGTCCTTGGAAGGTCGGTACATTAGCACAGGTTCACCGACACAACACTTAGCAAGCTAAAGAAGATTAATCAACTATATGAAGCGAAAACACTTGACAGAATTCCCATGTGTCCTCGAGAACGTTTGGTCATCTTAAGAAATACAACAGGCTTGTCCTTTGCTGAATAAAGGATTGGGCCACTTGCTGCATTTATTCTTATTGTCTTTTATTTACTCATACTTTATTTACTTGCATTATCAAAAAACCGTAAAAATCCGTTTGCTAAGTATTTGCAGAGATTCCTGGCCCATACCACTAGTCAGCACTTTCTGCTCCTTGTTGGGTTCAACACTCTTACTTATCGAAAATACTGTGATACACCCCCTATACTTGTGGGTCATCAAGACTATTTTCTGGCGCCGTTGCCGGGGAGTGAAGCTCTATTGGAGAGTGGAACTGGTAAAGGAAACTTCTACTGTGAGTATTGTTTATTTCTGTTGGTTACTTTATTTTCAATATGGATAATTCGCTGAGTTTCTTATTTCGTAATGCTACTACCACTGCTAAGGTAGTAGATGAACCACCACCTGCTGAGAATGATGCTTTTAAAATACCTACAAGAATTATTGATCGTGTTATGGATAACTATTATGTTGGAGATGGAACTGTCCATCCCGGTGATCATTTGCTCTTTATACACGAATTATGCGGGTTGTTCAAGTGTGCAGGTATTACTACAGATCAAGTTAAGAAGAAGTTATTCTCATTATCACTGAAAGGAAGAGCTCAGGACTGGTATAAGCTGCTGAAGAATGGTCAAGCTCTTGAATGGGAGGAAATAGTACCTCTCTTGTATTCAAAGTTTTATCCTCCTAGTGAGGTTTATAAAGACCAGAATCAAATATACAACTTTTGGCCTCTTGATGGAGAGAGTACAGCTCAAGCTTCGGGGAGATTGAAGTTATTAATGCTCAAATGTCCCATTCATGAGCTCCCCAACAATATTATTATCAATAACTTTTATGCAAGGCTCCCTCTACATGATAAGGATTTATTGGACGCTTCTTGTGCTGGATCATTCACCTGCATGGAAGAAGAAGCCAAATGGGATCTTCTGGACCGTATTCAAGACAATGCTGAAGCTTGGGAGAATGACAAAGGTAGAAAGTCAGGTATAAATTATGATTATGAATGCATTGAATCTTTTATGGGAACTGATGACTTTCAAAATATTAAAAATGCTTATGGTCTAGACTCTCAAGCCATTGCTTCTTATTTTAAGGCTTTTGCTTCCTACATTGAAGTGCCTAAAAATAAGTTGAATAAGTATCATGAACCTTATAAAGATATTTCTAAGAGTGTTCCTACAAGAAATACTAAAGTTTATACTGCTAATCATGTCTTACCTGAACCTTACATTGAGAAAATTCCTTTCCCAGTTAAGATAAAGGTACATTCTATGATAGCTAGTATGGTTAATGAAAGTACAAGTAAAGCTGTTGAACCTGATAAACAAATGGATGATGAACCTACAATAGCAAATGTGAAAGACTTTGTCACTAAATATGTAGAAGAGGGACACACAATCCTTTGTAAGTATATCCCTAATATTATTTCACAAAGTAGTGTTATGCGAACTAGTATTCATGTGTTTTCTGTTAGAGTAAGTGATCGCTGTTACGACGGTCCTTGTGATAGTTATATTGTTAAGTTTATGCATGATACTGAAAGTTACTATGAGAGAGGGAAGACTGTTCTTATGCATCTCAATAATATTAAGTTTCCTCGTTTTACGCTGAAAGTTTTTATGTTGCACTTCTTTTGCCTTCCTATGCTAGTAGCCTCTGGTTTGAACAACTTGTTTGTTTACAAAATTCCCTTGCATAGGAAGTGAGTTGGACTTAAACGTGTGTACTTTTTGCTTCTTAATGCTCTCTTTCACTTCAATTCATATTCCTAAGTGAGCATCATCAAAATTATCATGCCCATCTTAATGGCTATAAAGAAAGAGCTTTTTGGGAGACAACCCAATTTATTTGTGTTTTTAGTTTGTTTTTGTTTCTTTGAGTCTTGGAAGTTATTGCTTCGGTAATAACCTCTCCTTATCCTTTTTGTTTGGTTTTTGTGTCAAGATCAACCTCTAATGAGAGAGAAGTAATATTTGGGGAAGTTGCTTTCCTGAAACAGATTTTTGTGCTTCACCGTAAAAATTCGTGAGAGATCTCTGTATGTCGGATTGGGTTGTAATTTTTTGTGCTTTTGCCCCAGGTTGTTATTTAACTTTAGTTATTTTTGCACTATTTGATTTGAAAAACAGAAGATTTTAGAAAAAATTGATCTTTACCTGCTGGTCTGTTTTGACAGATTTTGCCACTCTTGCATTTGCTTCTTTAATCGATTTCCTTTTTGAATTCTTTTTGGGTTTTCAGAAGGAGTTGCTAAAGTTTCTTATGTTTTGATGGTTTTCAGTTGAAATTGGACTCAAAAGGTTTTATCACTTCACTTATACTAATGTTGCTAATGAGAACTGTGTGAAGTTTTGTGTGAAAGAAATTTCCAGGTAGTGGAGATAATGGTGTAATAAGGAAGTGAAAGGTTTTATGACTCAAGTATTAAGTGTATGAAGGTGAAGATATTGATGTTGTTAGCTTTGCGACAAGTAAATAACGAAGAACGAAAATAAAATCGCAGCAAGGGGGACACAGATTTAACGTGGAAAACCCTCTCCAACAAAGAGAGGGGAAAAACCACGGGCGCCAGCCAGTGAAACTTCACTATAATGGAGAGTGTTTACACAACGCCGGGGATTTCACAGATGCAACTTATCCCAACCGGCGGCTTACAAGAAGTATATATAGCGGTGGTAACCTAGGTCATCAACGATCCGTACTGGCGACTTATCCCAACCGGCGACGGGCCTCGCTCCGCTCCGTCAGAAGTTGGCCTTTACTTTGTAGAATTTGGATCAACATATAACAAACTCCACCTTGAGACAAATTCCTTCTTGTAGCATCAACAGTAATCATCTCCCTGAACAAACAAAGAAAACACTTTCGGCGCCAATAGCCACTTGGGCTAACCAGTTATACCAACTAAGCTTGAGCATAGCTCAAACTTAGCAACATGAACATGCTTTGTCATCATATCAGCAGGATTATCATGAGTGCTTATCTTGCATACCTTCAGTGTACCTTGTGCAACAATGTCACGAACATAATGGTACTTGATATCAATGTGCTTTGTTCTCTCATGGAACATCTGATCCTTAGTAAGGTAAATAGCACTTTGACTGTCACAGAACAGGTTAATGCAAGAATCATCCTGACAAAGCTCAGCATACAAACCTTTCAACCAAACAGACTCTTTGCAAGCTTCAGCAACAACCATATATTCTGCTTCGGTTGTAGATAGAGCAACAACTGGTTGCAGCGTTGCCTTCCAACTCTCGGAACATCCACCTACCGTGAACACATAACCTGTGAGGGACCTCCTCTTATCCAAGTCGGCAGCAAAATCTGAATCCACATAGCCTGTGCGTCCCTCATCAGTCTTGCCAAACTTCAAGAAAGCATTGGATGTGCCACGTAGGTACCTGAAAATCCACTGAACAACTTTCCAATGTTCTTTACCAGGATTAGCCATGTAACGACTCACCAAACTCATAGCATATGATAAATCAGGGCGAGAACAAACCATGGCATACATCAAGGAACCAACAACACTAGAATAAGGAACTCGAGACATGTACTCAATATCTTCATCAGAACTAGGACATTGCAATGCTGACAATTTAAAGTGAGGAGCAACAGGAGTACTAACAGACTTTGCATCATGCACATTAAAATGTTGAAGAACTTTCTCAACGTAACTTTGCCGACTAAGAAACAACAACCTAGATTTTCTGTCCCGTTTAATTTCCATACCTAGGATTTTCTTAGCAGCACCAAGATCTTTCATCTCAAATTCAATACTTAGGTGTGCCTTCAAAGTAGTGATTTCTTTCATGCTCTTGGCAGCAATTAACATATCATCAACATATAACAACAAGTAAATAGGTGATCCATTAACAAACTTTATATAAACACAGCTATCAAACTGAGACCTCTTAAAACCTTGTGAGATCATAAATGAATCAAACCTTTTGTACCACTGTCTTGGAGATTGCTTCAAACCATAAAGCAACCTCTTCAATTGGCACACAAAATCCTCTTTTCCAGGAACTATGAACCCTTCAGGTTGGTCCATGTAAATCTCCTCCTCTAGTTCACCATGCAGAAAAGCAGTTTTTACATCTAGCTGCCCAAGCTCAAGATCATGCATAGCAACAATACCAAAGAAAGCACGAATAGAAATATGCTTCACAACCGGAGAGAAAACATCATTATAATCAATACCTAGAATCTAGCTAAAACCTTTTGCTACTAACCTTGCCTTAAACCTTGGAGGCTCATTAGGAGACAAACCTTCCTTTCTCTTATATATCCACTTACAGCGGATGACCTTCTTCTGGTTAGGCAAGCGCACAACTTCCCATGTGCCATTCTTATCAAGCGATTGCATCTCTTCTTGCATAGCAGAAACCCAGTTCTCGCGGTCAACGGATGCAACGGCCTCATTGTATGTAGTAGGTTTGGTATCATGCTCCACCTATTCAGCATAACTCAAAGCATAATGAGCAAGATTACACTCTTCAATTAAACGATGAGGTGGAACTATGTTACGCCTCGGTCTATCAGCAGCAATAGATTCCTATGGCTGCTGCAAAACAATAGGTGAGTGCTGAACAATATCATCATCAATATTTTACTCACGAGTATCATCAACAACAACATTATTATCAATATTTTTCTGCAGGTGCTCCACCTGCACACGAACTCCCTCCTCTCCAATAGCAACAGGAGAGGGATCTGATGGCAAGCTGTCATGATACATCCGACTTCATTGAAAACAACATTCCTACTCAACAAAATCCTTTTAGTTTCAGGATTCCATAGTTTATATGCCTTAACTCCTAAACCATAACCAAGGAATATGCACTTAACAGCTCTAGGCTCTAACTTTCCATTATCAACATGAGCATAAGCAGTGCAACTAAAAACTCTCAACTGTGAATAATTAGCAGGCGAACCTGACCATACCTCAATAGGAGTTTTCTTCTCAAGTGGAATAGAAGGTGACCTATTGATGAGGTAACACGCTGTGTTGGCTGCTTCAGCCCAAAAACATCTATGCATACCTGCATTGGACAACATATAGCGAGCCCTCGAGATGATGGTTCTCTTCATGCGCTCAGCCACGCCATTCTGCTCAGGAGTGTAAGGGATGGTGTGGTGCCTGATCATACCATCATTACTGCAAAACTCCTCAAACTCATTAGAACAGAATTCCATACCATTGTCAGTACGTAGTACCTTTACCTTCTTTTCAATTTTCTTTTCTACCATAACTTTCCACTTCTTAAGAGCATCAAAAACATCAGATTTATGTTTCATAAAATATGGCCACACTTTTCTTGAGTAGTCATCAATGATAGTAAGCATGTAATTAGCACCACCAATAGATGTCTTACGGGAAGGCCCCCATACATCAGCATGCACATAATCTAAAATGCCTTTGGTGGTATGAACGAAAGCATTGAACTTAACTTTTTTATGCTTACCAAAAACGCAGTGCTCACAGAACTCAAACTTACCCAAGTTGCAACCATCAATCAGCTCTCTCTTAACCAACTCTGCCATGCCATGTTCGCTCATATGCCCAAGACGCATATGCCATAGATTTGTTTTAACACAATCATCAAAATCATTAGAAGTAACAGCAGCAGCAATACCAGGCAAAGTGCTACCTCTAAGAACATATAACTTAGCAGAATTCATATCACCTATCATGCGAATAAGAGAGCCTTACGATACCTTTAACAACCTACGCCCACCGGCGTACTTGTATCCATCAACATACATGGTACTCAGGGAGATCAGATTTTTCGCCATGCTTGGTATATGCTTCACCTCAGTCAACGTATGTGTCACGCCATCATGTGTCATGATCTTAATAGATCCAACTCCGACAATATGGCATGGGTTGTCATTCCCCACACGTACAAAATCTCCAGTCTGCACAGACTCATATGAACTGGACCAATCTTTGTTACAGCAAATATGAAATGAACATGCAGTATCAAGTATCCATTCATCATCACGAGAAGCACAAGCAGCAAAAACGGCTAAACATTCACCGTCAGAACTATCACCAGAAACAATAGCAGCCTTACCATTACCTTGATCCTTATCTTTCGGTTGGTAAGTACCGTTCCTTTTCTCCTTATTCTGCAGCTTCCAACAATCATCAATAACATGATTAGATTTCTTACAATACCTACAGAACTTGTCCTTTCCCTTGGACTTCGAACGACTTCTGCCGTCTTTGCTCTTATCTCGGTTGCCTTGATTGTTAAATCTCTGCTCGGTCCTGCCACGAACCTACAGAGGTTCAGCCTTGGAAGACGCCCCATCTGCCTGCACCATAGATTTCATCTTTTCCCTCTGTTTGAGGGCATCTTGCACTTCATCAAGGGTTATCTTATCACGGCTCAACAACATTATATCATGGAAGTGAGTATAAGAACTAGGCAACAAGCATAAGAGTAATAGAGCTAGATCCTCATCATCATATTTTACTTCCATAGATTGCAAATCAGAAATAATCTCTCTGAAAAGAGATAAGTGATTCATTGCCGATCCACCTTCCTGCAATCTATGCGAGAACAACTTCATCTTCACATGCATCTTACTTGTTAGATCCTTTGACATGCAGATCGATTCCAGTTTTCCCCAAAGGGCAGCAGCTGATTTCTCTGTCAAGACTTCCTGCAAAATATTATTGGATAGATGAAGTTGAATCAAAGACAAAGCCTTACGGTCCTTCCTCTTCTCTTCGTCAGACCAGCTCTTAGTATCCTTTTCCCCGAATCCATCCAGCGCATCATCCAGATCTGAAGTTTGGGCGAGAATCGCCCGCATCTTCACCTGCCACAAGCAGAATCTTGTGGATTAGTCCAGCTGCGGTAGATCGAACTACAATGACGACATGTCGCAAACCCTAGATTAGAACTTGGGGCTCTGATACCACTTGTTAACTTTGCGACAAGTAAATAACGAAGAACGAAAATAAAATCGTAGCAAGGGGGACACAGATTTAACATGGAAAACCCTCTCCAACAAAGAGAGGGGAAAAACCACGGGCGCCAGCCAGCGAAACTTCACTACAATGGAGAGTGTTTACACAACACTGGGGATTTCAAAGATGCAACTTATCCCAACCGGCGGCTTACAAGAAGTATATATATCGGCCCAAGCCTCTGGCCACGGGCCTCGCTCCGCTCCGTCAGAAGTTGGCCTTTACTTTGTAGAATTTGGATCAACATATAACAGATGTTATTCAAGTGGTGACTCCGGAAGAATCTACTAAATACCAAATTCAGAGACCTACAGAGTCTGTTTTCAAATAGGTAATAGTTCTGGTAAGAAAAGTTCCGCGAAAATACTATCCAATTATATTTTTGCAGTTTTTAGCCAATAAGGGAAGCTACGAAGCAAAAGAGGGACGAAAACGGAGCCAGGGTGGCTCACACCACCCTGTGGCGCGGGCCCACCCCTAGCCGCACCACCAGGTGGTGTGGCCACTCCGGGCTTCGTCTCCAACACGTTTTCTCTTAATACCTTCCTTTTGTTATGAAACTTTGTAATATATAATTGATACATTGCAAATGTGTCCATAATTTTTGATGTTCCATGCTTAGTTTTATCCACTTTCTTGTGTTTTTTCCACACTTTGGAGTACTTTTCATATGATTTCTTGGACTAACCTATTAACAAGAGCCACAGTGCTAGCTGCCTGTTTTCTGCTGTTTTTGGTTCCAGGAAAGTCAGAAAATGAATATTCTCGGAATTGGATGGGACAAAAGCCAAAGTGCTTATTTTGCCGGAAGTCATCAGATGACAGAGTACGAGAAGGAGAGGGGCCAGGGGGCCACCACATCACCTGGCTGCGCGGCTTAGCCTGGCCCGCGCCAGGGGGTGGTGTGGCCGCTTCTGGCACCCCCTCGGCCTCCCCTTCCGCCTATAAGATGCCCTCGGGACGAAAACCCTAAGTGCCCGATCAAAAATCCACGAAAGAGTCTGTAGCCACTGTCATCTCCATCCCTAGATCGAGAGGGATCTGAAGCTCTTCCCAGCACCGTGCCGGAGAGGGGAATTCATCCTAGAGGTCTTCTGCATCACCATGCAAGCCTCCGGTGTGATGCGTGAGTAGTTCATCCTTGGACTACGGATCCATGTAGTAGCTAGATGGCTGGTTCTCCTCCTTTGTGCTTTCAGCTTTAGATCTTATGAGCTCTGTTCATGATCAAGATCATCTATTTGTAATTCTGCATGTTGTGTTTGCGGGGATCCGATGGATATTGAGATGCTATTTCAGATTGATTATTGATTCTATCATGTCTTTGTTATTTGTGATCTTGCATGCTTTCCGTTGTTAGTAGCTATCTTGGCCAAGTAGATGCTAGCAACTCCAAGAGTTAGTATTTATGCTCGATAGTGGGTTCATGCCTCTGGTAATCTAGGGAAGTGACAGAAATCTCTAAGGTACTAGATGTGCTGTTGCTACTAGGGAGAAAACAACAATCCTTTGTTCATAGAACAATCGTATTGTTTCCTTTACACGCAATTCGTAAAGCTATAATATGTTGCTTGCAACTTAATACTGGAGGGGGGTCGGATGATAACCTGAAGGTGGATTATTAGTCATAGATGAAGTTGGATGGCGGTCTATGTATAATGTTGTAATGACCAATCGAATCTCAAAGGAGTCAAGATGATTAGTATATGCATGTATTGCTTTCTCGATGTTTGTCAATTGCCCCGCTGTAATTTGTTCACCCAGCATGTTATCTATCTTAAGGAGAGCCACCTCTAGTGCTATGGATCCCGGTCCTTTTTCTTTTACATACAATCTACAAACTGTTACTGATTTGTGTTTACTTTCTGCAAACTATTACTTCTTTCCATTCGATACGTTTAATCCTTTGTTTTCCGCAAAACACGGTGAGATTGACAACCTCATCGCAAGTTGGGGACACAGTTCTGTGGTTGTGTTGTGCAGGTCTCCACGTTGCTACTAGCACCGGTAGTGCGCTCTGCCAAGGCTCAGCTAGCAACACCTTTGGGGTGTTTCCTTGCTCCTACAGGTTCGATTAAACCTTGGATTCATAACTAAGGGAAACTTGCTACTGTGCTCATCATACCTTCCTCTTGGGGTTCCCAATGATCTCTACATCAACATCGCACCAGCATTTTCCTAGCGCCGACACTGAGCCATCAAGCATTTTTCTAGCGCCGTTGCCGGGGAGTCAAGGACATCTTCACAAGGGGAGTCCCTCATAACCAATCTCTTTACTTTGTTATTTTTGTTTTGCTTAGTTTCTTTTTGCTTTTTTTGCTTGTTTCTTTATCAAAAACACAAAAAAATTAGTTTTACTAGTTTGCTTTCTTTATTGAAAACACAAAAAAATTAGTTCCTATCTTAAGTTGCTATTATGTCTAGCCTTGCTCCAATCACTATGTCACCCGAGGAAATGATTTTCACTTTTAAACAAGGAATTGAGGAAAGTTTTAAAGAAGCTTGGTCTAGAATCTCTGATCTACATGAAAAAACTGAGCCTAAAATGACTCAAAGCTTGTTCCTTAGAAGTTTTTACCTTGGAATTGCTCTTTGCTATAGATATGCTTCAGATGATGTTGTGGGAGGAGATTTCCTCCAATGTAACGAGGATGATGCTATTAATGCTATAAATAAATTGATCCTCACTGACAACTTGCCTAGCCAAACTGATATTTCTTTCGCAAAAATATTTGCTAGATTGAACACTCTTGAGAATGGCACTGCTAGCTTAAAAGATTCCTATAATATGCTTAGAGAGCATCACAATTTTGTTCCAATAAATTCTGAACCATCAAAGTGGCTCTCTACAGTAAAGATTGAGATAAACACTGAAACTTGTCAAGCTCGATGTGATATCATGTCTGAATTTTGTCTTATGCCCAAAGATATTTATGAATCTCTGAATACTTGGGGGCTTGCTAAAGGAGGAAAAGAAATATCTCTTGCTAATAATGCTACTGTATTACCTCTTGGAATAGCCGAAGGAGTGTTTACAAAGATCTTTGGGAAAATGATTTCTACTGATTATCTTGTCATTGAATGTGTAGGGAAAGGACAAATTACACTTGGAAGGTCACTATTAGAACTTCTTGGAGCAATAATATATGTGGGAAAGGGGACCATGCACCTTTCTTCTCCACCAAACAATCACATTTTCCCCAAGGTTAAGAATAAAAGTAAGAGAGGTAAGGGCAATAAATTTGGTCTTAATGCTTCTTCATTTGAGAACACTTGATCCTTTTTCTTGCTTCTTATGCCTAACTTAAAGACGTTAAAGAAAAGTACTTATTGGGAGATAACCCAAAAGTTTTAGATGAGTCTTGTAAGTTATCACCTCTGTAATAACCGCTCCTTATCCTTTTTATTTGCTTTTTGTGCCAAGAGTAACCTCTAATGAGAGAGAAGTAATGATTGGGAAGGTTGCTGTCCCGAAACAGATTTTTGTGCTTCACCGTAAAAATTCGTGTAAAATTTCTGAAAGTCTTTTTGAGGCGTGAATATTTGTGCTTCTTCCTCAGGTTGTTATATAACTTTCTTTAGTTCAACACTTTTTGATTTGAGCAACAGAATGTCTTCGAAAAAATTCGTCTTCACCTACTAGTCTATTTTGACAGATTTCTGCCATTTTCTGCATTTGCTTCTTGTTGGTTCCTTTTTGAGTTCTTTTGGGGAATTGAGATTTTTGAGGGAAGTACTACAGTATATAGTGTTCTAATGGAAGTTTATGTGGTGTTAGAACTAAATCTTAAGACTTATTTATCTTGAGTGCACTAATGTTGCTAATAAAGATTGTGTGAAGTTTTGTATGAAGGAAAAATTTCAGGTGTATGGAAGGAATGAGTGATGAGATGAAGAATGGACTAAAGCTAAAGCTTATGGATGCCACGCGTGTCACCCCAATAAATATCCAAGAAGTAAAAGCTTCAAAGCTTGGGGGTGCCCAAGGCATCCCCCTCTTCATCAATAAAAATCCCAGGTTTCTTCCAAACGCTTCATTTTTATTGTTTCATGCACAATTGTGTTGTTCTTGGAGTGTCTTCTTTTTCGTTTTCGTTTTGGTTTTCGTTTGCTTGGTTTGCTTAGTTTTCTGAATAAATTGGTTGGACCCCCTCTTTCATACATTGGTTTGCAAATAGTTTGATTTGGTTTAGAAAAGAGTAGGAAAGTTCATACTTATGTGGTAAAAAGAGCTCGTTTTGACCGTGGCCTATGCTTTGTCATGCCATGCTTGATATTGTTTTGGCTTTATGCTTAGTATTATTTGCTGTAGCATGACTTGTTATAAACAATTGAGATTGCTTACTGTGCCTTGGATGAATCATGTGTTGTTTTAGCATATTAAAGCATAGTATAGTGGTATTCTCCTTTGATGCTTTATTTGGGTTGACTTGGCACATGCTCACACCATGTTATGACTATCTCAAGTCACCATAGCCTTTATGATCCTTTAGTTTTCAACTTTTAGTATCACTTTATGCTTTGATCAATGATGTTTTGTCGCTCTGCATGATTATGGCCATTATTGCTCTCTTAGTTTGTCGCTCCCAGTCTTTTGCTAGCCTCCACAACCAAGTATGAGTTCCACTCATGCATCCAACTCCCTAAACCAAGTTATTCCAAAGAGTCCACCATACCTACCTACTAGATTATGATATTCCAAGTATATTCATGCTTTTTTTTATCTTCCAAATTAAACTTGTTATGAGAAAACTAGTGATTAAAGCTCTCACGAACTTGATGGCACACTTTACTTTTTTGCATCTAATAAACTTGAACCATTGGGTCCTTCTTTGTTGCGTATATGCTTGTGCTTTATAAGTTGAAATTAGCAGAACCATATACCATGGGGAACGCTTTCAACATTGCACTTGTACTTTGTACCCCGTTGCTATCATATTCTTTTGCTTACGGTCCCCGACGGTGTGAAATAAAAGTGGAACTTGTAAGATCATGGAGTTTGTATGTGTCTTAGAGAAACGCCTGGGCTGCTAGCCTAAGCCATGCCTAATCATGGTGGAAACTTGTAGCATAACTATAATGAGCACTCTATGAAGCATCCTCAATATAAACCTATGCAAATAGAAAATAAAAAGATCGCTGAGATGCTCATTGTCTGCTTGCCTTGTCATTTTGATTATGGGATAGCTCCTGTATCATGTGAAAGGGGTACCCCGTTGGCGGTTCTTTATGATACACATGTACTTACAATGGCAAGAGCTTACTCGTGACTAAACTTGAGTAGCACGAGGATCGTTCTTCGTAAGTAAGGGGCATGTGATTTCGGTTTATAACTTGTCAAGCATATCCTCTTAGTTGTGTCACTTTAACCTTAATCACCTTCAAGATGCTTATGATAGGGGCAATGAGAGCTGAAAGCTATAAGTGCCATAATTTTTGGAAGCTCTTTATGAGACTTGAATCCCTACTTCCTTCTATAAAGGCCTTTCTTCCACCATTATATTGAGTCTCCACCTTCTACCTTTATGCACCTACTTTGAGAGCATAGTGGCCATTCTTAGTTCTATGTGCATTGTCCCAAGACTAGTTGATTGATGCATAACTTGATATTGCTTGTTTTAAACTATTGTATCTAGTCACTCTTATGAACTTTGAAGGTGTCCTATGCATTTATGTTTTGCTACTCTATGAGGGACAAGCTGAAAACTATTATGCTATGTTTTCTTTATGTGAAACAAACAAACATCTTGCAAAGCATTGTTATGGATGAATCTTTCGTGTGTGCCTTTTCATGTTGCATCATAGTTTCTTTGTCTCATTGCTAGAACTTTGTCTTTCATGTTATGATTAAAGTACTATGATCCCAACTTTGAATGTTTTACAAATACTTTGATCAAGTCTTTGATGGTGCATGTCGCCTCAAAAATTATTCTTTCTTTTTATCATTTACCTACTCGAGGACGAGCAGGAGTTAAGCTTGGGGATGTTGATACATTGCAAATGTATATATAATTTTTGATGTTCCATGCTTGGTTTTATCCTCTTTCTTGTGTTCTGTCCACACTTTGGAGTACTTTTCATATGATTTCTTGGACTAACCTATTAACAAGAGCCACAGTGCCAGTTGCCTGTTTTCTGTTGTTTTTGGTTCCAGGAAAGTCAGAAAATGAATATTCTCGGAATTGGACGGGACAAAAGCCAAAGTGCCTATTTTTCCAGAAGTCATCAGATGCCAGAGTACGAGATGGAGAGGGGCCATGGGGCCACCACACCACCTGGCCACGTGGCCCAGCCTGGCCCGCGCCAGGGGGTGGTGTGGCCACCTCCTGCACCCCCTCGGCCTCCCCTTCCGCCTATAAGATGCCCCCGGGACGAAAACCCTAAGTGCCCGATCAAAAATCCATGAAAGAGTCTGTTGCCGCCGTCATCTCCATCCCTAGATCGGGAGGGATCTGAAGCTCTTCCCGGCACCCTGCCGGAGAGGGGAATTCACCCTGGAGGTCTTCTTCATCACCATTCAAGCCTCCGGTGTGATGCGTGAGTAGTTCATCCTTGGACTACGGAGCCATGTAGTAGCTAGATGGCTGGTTCTCCTCCTTTGTGCTCTCATGTTTAGATCTTATGAGCTCTGTTCATGATCAAGATCATCTATTTGTAATTCTGCATGTTGTGTTTGCGGGGATCCGATGGATATTGAGATGCTATTTCAGATTGATTATTGATTCTATCATGTCTTTGTTATTTGTGATCTTGCATGCTTTCCGTTGTTAGTAGCTATCTTGGCCAAGTAGATGCTAGCAACTCCAAGAGTTAGTATTTATGCTCCATATTGGGTTCATGCCTCTGGTAATCTAGGGAAGTGACAGAAATCTCTAAGGTACTAGATGTGCTGTTGCTACTAGGGAGAAAACAACAATCCTTTGTTCATAGAACAATCGTATTGTTTACTTTACACGCAGTTCTTAAAGCAATAATCTGTTGCTTGCAACTTAATACTGGAGGGGGTTCGGATGATAACCTGAAGGTGGATTATTAGTCATAGATGCAGTTGGATGGCGGTCTATGTGTAATGTTGTAATGCCCAATCGAATCTCAAAGGAGTCAAGATGATTAGTATATGCATGTATTGCTTTCTCGATGTTTGTCAATTGCCCCGCTGTAATTTGTTGACCCAGCATGTTATCTATCTTAAGGAGAGCCGCCTCTAGTGAACTATGGATCCCGGTCCTTTTTCTTTTACGTACAATCTACAATCTATTACTGCTTTGTGTTTACTTTCTGCAAACTATTACTTCTTTCCATTCGATACGTTTAATCCTTTGTTTTCCACAAAACACGATGAGATTGACAACCTGATCGCAAGTTGGGGACAAAGTTCCGTGGTTGTGTTGTGCAGGTCTCCACGTTGCTACTAGCACCAGTAGTGCGCCCTGCCAAGGCTCAGCTAGCAACACCTTTGGGGTGTTTCCTTGCTCCCACTGGTTTGATTAAACCTTGGTTTCATAACTGAGGGAAACTTGCTGCTGTGCTCATCATACCTTCCTCTTGGGGTTCCCAACGAGCTCTACATCAACATCGCACCAGCATTTTCCTGGCGCCGACACTGAGCCATCAATAATCCCCCGGATCCCCCGAGGTTCGTATATCGTGTTTTCGTTTCGTTCTGTTACTGCCAGGAACTATTCTTGAAAGCTTAGAAGTACAATGGTGTCTGCCAAGGATAAGGGAAAGGAGCCTATGGAGGAAGATCTCCAAGACCCCGGGCAGGAGAAGGAGATCAAGAGTGAAGATGAAGAAGAGGCAAAGCACACCGGCACTACCATTGCAAGCATTGGAGTGGTGGCGAACCCTGCCAGGATCAGAAGGACTGCACGAATGTGAACTGGAGGGAAGCCTCCGCGTCACTGTTTGACTCCACGGACACCTTCTCCAAGCACCAAGAGTCCCTTCCATACCTTTATTCACAACCCTGTAGAAAAATAAGACCGCAAGGAAGGAGAGTGGGGGAAAATCGCAAGAGCTGGGATCCGCAGCCCGACATGATCATGAGCCGTATTGAGCACAACTCCGAGTTGATTCGCACTCTCACCTTCGATATTGAGGACTTGGGGAAACTGGTCAAAGAGCTCATTGAGAGAATACCACCACCACCAAAGGAGTGATTCGTCATCAGGTTTGGCATCCCCTTGGTTTGTTCCAAGATTGGGGGAGTGTTGCGGTATCACATAACTATCTTCTATCTTTTTACCTTTTTAGTAGAGTCATATCATGAATAGAGAAGTTATCATGTAGGATGGATTGCATTATGGAAGTGTCCCCTCTCTCGTTAGATATGTATCCCTTGGTGTGAGTTGTCGTGATGGAATATTAATGAGAAGTTCTATCATTTACACTTTTGCATATCTTATATTAGTTTTCAATCCGTGGTTAGATGATTTATCTTGTTGTTAGTATTGGTAACACTTTGGGATCATTGAGTTAATTTAGTTGGTTTTGGCAAACCTGGCTTGGTCAGTAGCAACACTATTTTTGAGAGTTGAATGATAAAGAAAAAAGTACTCTAAAGAAATATAATTTCATCATCTTTCTTTCTTGATTTGCTCATAAGCTTAGTATTCTCTAGTTAAGATCTTTTGTGCCTCCAAGGAAAATTGCATGTTTGTATTCATCACTTGTATGTTTGGTTGTTTCCTTCAACTCTTATACTTGCTACCCAGCCTTGCTAGCCAAAAACCTGTACTGAGATGGAATTCTTCTCATGCATCCACTTCCTTAAACCAAACCCATGCCATTTGTGTCCACCATTTGCTATTCCAAGTAAATTCATGTTTTTATATACCTTCCAAATTAAACTTGTTATGTGAAAATTAGTGATTAAATCTCTCACGAACTTGATGGCACACTTTATTTTCTTGCACTTAATAAACCTGAACCATTGGGCCCTTCTTTGTTACGTATATGCTTGCACTTTATAAGTTGAAGTCAGTAGAACCATGTATCATGGGGAACGCTTTCAACACTGCACTGGTACTTTGTACCTAGTTGATATCATGATTCTTTTGCCTATGTATCCCGGCAGTGTGAAATAAAAGGGGAACTTGTAAGATCATGGAGTTTATATGTGTGTTAGAGAAACGCTTGGGCCGCTAGCCTAAGCCATGCCTAATCATGGTGGAAACTTGCAGCATAACTATAGTGAGCATTTTATGAAGCATCCTCAATAAAAACCTATGCAAATAGCAAATAAAAAGATCATTGAGATGCTCATTGTCTGCTTGCCTTGTCATTTTGATTATGGGATAGCTCATGTATCATGTGCAAGGGGTTCCCCGTTGGCGGTTCTCGATGATACACATGTATTTACAATGACAAGAGCTTACTCGTGACTGAAGTTGAGTAGCATGAGGTTCGGTCTTCGTAAGTAAGGGGCATGGGACTTCAATTTATAACTTGTCAAGCATATCCTCTTAGTTGTGTCACTTTAACCTTAATCACCTAAAGATGCCTATGATAGGGGCAATGAGAGCTGAAAGCTAATAAGTACCATAATTTTTGGGAGCTCTTTATGAAACTTGAAATCCCTGCTTCCCTCTACGAAGGGCCTTTCTTTTACTTTTTGGTTGAGTCAGTAAACCTATTTCCTTTTATTTCATCAAGTATTTTGAGTTGTTGTGTTTCATTCATTCATATGATGATTTATTCAATCATGTTTCTTATGTTCGTTGTTTTGCACATTTCTCTTATCTTGGTGTTTACTACTTTGAAAGCTAACTTTGAAAATCAGTTATGTGTGAACTCCTGCAAATTGTCAACTATTCTTCGACCAAGAGCTAAGTTTGCCATTACCAATTATGATTTACTTTATGTATCTTTATTGTGTTTCCTTTACTTATTGCAAGTTAAGTTATATAATAGTGAGTTATATTCTATTATCTTCTATGTATTGATGAATGTGATGCTTCCTGTCCGTATTCTTTTATCGACTCTTCACTCCATAAACCTGAGGCCATGTTTGTTCAGCTCAGTTTCGCTTGGGGACAAGCGAAGTCTAAGCTTGGGGGGAGTTGATACGTCCATTTTGCATCACTATTCTATAGCATAATTTACTATTATTCATTGATATATTTCATACTAAGATATGATACTTATGTAATTTCATCTGTTCTTGCATGGTTGATGGCTTTTGGAGCATGGACCATTGTAGTCAGGATTCTGATGGAAAAGGTGTTGTTTGGAGGCAAAATTCGCGAAGATTAGAAAATCCGGGAAAATATACGGAAAATCCTATTTTTCCAGAAGACGAGGGAAGCCAGAAGGAGGAGTGGAGATGGGGCCCACCCCCGGCGCGGGCCAGCCTAGGCCGCACCACCAGGTGGTGTGGCCGCCCTGGTCCACCTCCAGGTCTCCCCTCTGGCGTATATAATCCCCCTGTATCCCTAATACTCGGGGAGCGACGATAGAAAGATTCCACGGCCTCTACGGGGCAGAAAAGACGGAGAGAGAAAGATCTCTCCGACAGACAGATTTCTGCCGGGGGAATTCCTTCACGGAGAGGGGAGATCGTCGCCATCAACACCACCATCAAGCTGGACTTCATCGGGACCATCATCATCATCACCATCACCATCATCAGCACCCTCATCACCATCTCCATATTGTTGTAACAATTGGGTTGAATCTTGCATAGTTCTTAGGGGAAACTTTCCTGGTGTTGATTACTCTTTGTAGATGATGCTATTGAGTGAACCGTTGAATTATTGTTTATGTTCAGATTGGTATACATCATTATTCCATCTCTGATCATGATCCATATGATGTCTTGTGAGTAGTTCGTTTTGTTCTTGAGGACATGGGAGAAGTCATGTTGTTAGTAGTGGAGTTGCGTTGAGAAAGATTCAATAGTTTGATATTTCAGTTGTGGTGTACTTCTTCTAGTGGTGTCATGTGAACGTCGACTACATGACACTTCACCTATATGGGCCTAGGGCAATGCATTGTGTATTTGGCTACTAATCGTAGGGGTTGCCGGAGTGACAGAAACCTGAACCCCTATTAGGAAACCATTGCACAAGGGACGTAAGGGTCTTAGAGTTTAAAGGTGTGGTTAGGTTTCTACCTTAATTACTTTCTTGTACTTATGAATGTTTGCAAGGGGTATAATCACAAGTATGTATTAGTCCTAGGAAGGTCGGTACATTAGCACAGGTTCACCCACACAACACTTAGCAAGCTAAAGAAGATTAATCAACTATATAAAGCGAAAGCACTTGACAGAATTCCCATGTGTCCTCGAGAACGTTTAGTCATCTTCAGAAATACAACCAGCTTATCCTTTGCTGAATAAAGGATTGGGCCACTTGCTGCATTTATTCTTATTGTCTTTTATTTACTCGTACTTTATTTACTTGCATTATCAAAAACTCCTAAAAATCTGTTTGCTAAGTATTTGCAGAGAATTCCCGATCCATACAACTAGCCAGCACCTTCTTCTCCTCGTTGGGTTCGACACTCTTACTTATCGAAAATACTGTGATACACCCCCTATACTTGTGGGTCATCCACATGTCACAATTCTTACACTCTGTAGAGGTGCGTTGATTTACCCATGAGAGATCTTAGCTTTGTTGCACATCCGAGTTATAGATTCGTTCACACTTCCTTGGTATGAGTCCCAGACTAAGATCTAAGCCAACCACTTCCCTTCTCCACGACCCCGCATGAAGACACGACCTCCCAAGCAGATATACCTCCGTTAACCCCCATATAGGCAGATATAATCCTGGCAACCCCTTGGAGACTCCAATGAGCAGATCATGTCCCTGGACACCCCCATATAGGAAGATATACCTCCAACAGCCCCTCACGGATTGTCTAGACGCCAATATCACAGGGAACTAGGAGTTCCACCCATCTGCTGAGTCCCATCAAGGAAGCTACAGCCTCAGGTCATCCATCCATGCAAAAGGAACAAGATCCAGCTGACTGAAGGGAATATGCCCGAGAGGCAATAATAAAGTGGTTATTATCTTATTCCATGTTTATGATAAATTTTTATTTTGCATGCTATAATTGTATTAATTGGAAACGTTAATACATGTGTGTTTAATAAACAAAATACAAAGTTCCTAGTAATGCCTCTCATATAAACTAGCTCGTTGATGACAAGATGATCAAGGTTTCCTGATCATGGACATTGGATGTTGTTAATAATGAGGTCACATCATTGATGGAATGATGTGATGAACATTCATCCGAAGTATAGCATTACGATCAGAGTCATTATGTTTATATTGCTATAACATCATACGAAGTAATCTTAGTCCTTAGACCATGAGATCATGTTAATTGCTAACACCGAAAGAGTATCTTGATAACATGAAACGTCACCTCGTAACAAGGTGACTATGAAGGTGGGTTCAGTGCTACGAAGGTGTTATGTTGAGGCTCATGCATCAAGAGTGGGATTTGTCCATCCCGATGACGGATAGATATACTATCACATTGAAATAGCTTGCAAGCAAGTGATGTGATCACTAGAATGTTATATCACGGGAACGAGAAAAGAGTACATGTCGGTAACGAGATCAACCTAGGTATGGAGATACCGATGATCAAATCTCGGACATGTAATATATCACGAGACAAAGGGATTTAGTTACTAGCGTTAAAGGTTCTCACGATCACAGAAGTCATCGTTGAATGTGTAGGAGTCAGTATGGATCTCCAGGTCCCGCTTCTGATTATTGATCTGAGAGGGGTCTCGATCATGTATGCATTATTCGCGAACCATAGGGTGACACACTTAGGAATACCAACACCATTTGGAGAAAATATGTTTCAGATAAAGATTTAAGAAAGCTCTAGAATTATTTCAATAGACACCGAAACTATTTCAGGTGAAATTGCTGAAATTGGTTCTGCATGTAATATTGAAAAGTTGTAGGGGGTTTTATGTGAATGTTTGTTAATTAAAGTAATTAAAAAAATTCTGAATAAAATTAATAAAAGATTTTTATTAAATGAGATTATTAAATTTGGAGAAATTTAATGCATTTAAAGTGAATACTTTAAAAGAGAATGTGAAGGGGCATTTTAATGTGGAGGGGGTTACCACCACATGAATGGGGGAGGTGAAGGGACACCCTCCATGGGCGCCAGCCATGGGAGGGGTACCCTCCCCTCCTCCTATAAAAGGCCCCCTCACACCCCTTCTTCCTTACACCTCCTCGTGAAGGATCTCTCTACCCCTCTAGTATTCCCCCCATGGTCTCAGATTAGCGAGATACATGTTCCCCGTGGCTTTATCTGGAAAGGAGTTGCCGCTTCCGCTGCTTTGCTAGAGCAAGGGATGGAGGTTGTCGGGGTACCGGACGTGTGTGTGATCACGGGTGCACCGCTGCTTTGCGGTGCTAGACTTGGTGGTGCTAGACTTGCTGGAGCTGGATCTGATGGACGTGCTGGAGCCGGACCTGCTGGACTTCATCACGATCTTGAGATCGGCAAGTGTATGACTACATCATCCACGAGTTCTAACTCGTTAACAAAGCTTTGTTGTCTTCGAGGGTAAGGTCTCTATGGATGTATATCCACCCGTTGCTTGTATCTAGTAAATAGATCTTGGCGTATAGTTCCCATCGTAGGAAATTTTTTCTTTTCTATGCTGCGAACCCAACAGTGGTATCAGAGCCTGATCTATGCATAGGTGCTTTGCACGGGTAGTACACATATGTTTATATGTGTGCGATGATGATCATGTTATTGCATCTTATATGTATTTTGGATATTGGTGGCATAGTGGGATGAAGCGGCCCGAACCAACCTTACATGTCATCGTAGATGAGACCGGTCCCACGACTGACATGCAACTAGTTTTGCATAAGTGGCTAGCGGGTTTCTATCTCTCCTACTATAGTCAATATCTGATTTACAACGAGTTTCTAATAACTTGGTTATCCTTGTTGTGGTTCATGTTCATAGGTAAGACCGGTTCTATCTCCGAAAGCCCTAAGCCACATAAAACTTACAATTGATAAATTAGAGGTGTCTAGTTTAGATCGTTGCTGGGCTAGTGTCTTGATATGATATTGTTGTAAGTAGATGTATGATAGATACTCTTACAACACACTCAACGTGTAAGTTCCATAGACCTTGGCCTTACACACAAAGCAATGATAGATATCATACCACAATGCAAATGATAGAGATCAAATGCATGGACCATATCATCTCACTTTACACATTAGATGTTAGCATCTTATACTGCTAGTTTGGTGCTTTTGGTAGCATTGTAAGATGATCCCTCATTTAGATATCAAGATAAAATGTGTTCTTCCTTCAGTATGCACCGTTCTATGGATCGTGTTTCGAGACATCACATGATGATCGGGTGTACACGACTCCGCGCTTTCATGCAACGGGTGTAAGACAGTTTTACACACGCGGAATACTAAGGTTCTTACTTGACGAGCATAGAATGTATAGAAATGGCCTCGGAACACAGACCGAAAGGTTAAGCATGAGTCATATAGTTGATGTGATGCCCATATTGATGCTCTCCTTTCAAGCTACACTGACTCACGTGATGATCGGACTTGGTGTAGTGGATTTGGTTCATGTAATCACCAAAAAGGCACGAGGGATGTCGTTTTTGAGTGGGAGTTCATTTCTAATTTGGATTAGTCGAACTCAATTTGTCATAAACTAAATCAAAGTGAATTTGCATAATTTGTTCTAGTCATTGGCATCTATTCACTACCTTATGCTTAGTTTTAATTGAGATAATAGAACTATAGAATTCTGGATATTTACTTTACGAACTGGTATCGTATTGTTTTGAATGTCAATTTAAAGTTTAGAAGTCATATTGCAAACTTTCAGCAAACTCTATTTACTCCATGAAGTTTAATAAGTAGTATTAAATCAAGAGTTAGAATTCCAATGTTAGTATCTAATGTATCATGTTTGCCTCCATGATTATTGATATTCAAAAGTTGTTTTAATATCAAGATTATCTAGGAGCTGAAAAATTGTTTCAGAAACCATCATGTATGGAAGATATTGTGATATCTGAAACAATGTTTTTGGTTGCATTATGATTGAGTATAATTTAGCAAAATACATGTTCTCATATTGTATGAGAATTTGTGAAGGATGGAGATGCTAGACATCCGGATCTCCCAAAAAGGTTTTGGGAACTAACATTATACTCGCGATTCTTCCTTATAGGCTATAGTAGCTTGATCATGAAAGTTGTCATGATAAGGATGAATAGAAGATGTAAGTAAAATGTTTACTACACTGAAAGATTACTAAAGAATGGATTTTTGAAAGAATGCCAAACATTTGATGATGGTGATCCACTTCAAAGTGCAAGTCCAAAGGTATTAGTGTTTGACTATATACGCTTTGTACTATGTGTCATGTGAATGACACCACTATTGATGTTGATAGATTCTTTTAAAAGGAAAAGGAATTGCCGAAAGAGAATCAGTAAAATATTTGGCAGAAAAGAAAAGGTGGAGATGTCCAGCTTAGGTATATAGAAGATATACACGTTATGGTTATATTCCTTGCTTGTTAAACAATGTGGTTCTTAGGTATTGGATACCAAATTGGTTGGTATGAAGTGTCATACAGAACAACACAATTCATGAACTGCAACGGCCTAAGTAACTAGCAAGAGAATAAGTGATGATGTTCATCGAAAACAAATAAAGTGTTATTGTGTTTTTCGTTGTCGTCAAACCTAGCCTTCAAGATTTGTTTTAATAATTGTTATTTTGTTCCGGTATTACGAGAACAATGATTGTTCACATAATTACCGTATTCCATAAAGGATGGATGAACTTTTACAAGTCTAGTTGGAAAAATTACATCCATAAACATTATTGCTAAAATGTCGTAAGACAAATGATTGAAAGATCACTTACGAAGTGACATCGCTATTTAAATTATATTGGAAAGAAAACATGAAAAAACTCCATGTTGATGGATTTTTGGAGTCTTTTGATTTTGATCAATTGACTCTTGTGAAACTTTCCTCGAGATAATTGAAACTCTGTCCATAGACCAAAGAGGAATGGATGACTAACTTATTGGATATTATACATATTGATGTATATAGTCTATTATGTGTAGCCATATGCAATGGATCTTTTTGCTTCATATGCTTTCTCCAGAAATTTGAGTGAATATATCTATATATTTACTTAATAAGGAAGAAGTATGAAGCATTTGAAAATGGTTCAAAGACTTTCAAGATGAAGTGGAAAATCATTGTAACAAGAACATAAAGAGTTTATGATTAGATCATAAAGGAAGATATTTGAGTTACATGTTTAGCACAACACCTAAGATTTGAGGAATTGTTCCATGATTTGTGTTTCCTGATAAACCATAGGAGTATGGCATATTCGAGAGATAAAATCAAACCATGTTTGACATGGTAAGATCAATGGTGTCATTTATAAAACTACCATTATGTTTTAAGGATTGAAGCTTTAGAAACTACCGCTTTTACACTGAAAAGAGCACCATCATGATCTGTTGAAATGACACCATATAAGTTATGGTTTGGGATTAAACCCGAATTGTCTTTTCTTAAATTTTGGTATGCTATGCATAAGTAAAATGTTTACAACCAAAGTCGGATAAGCATGTCTTTGTATGTTATCCCAAAGAATTCGTTGGGAATTTCTCCATATCACCGAGGACAAAAAAGTTTGTCGCTTGGAACGTCAAGTTTCTTGATAAGGATTTTTTCACGAAAAGTTAAGTGGGAGGACAATAGAACTTTGATAAGGTTGTTGAACCTTAGCTATATGTGCTAAGTAGTGCAGCACCGGAAAGTGTCCCGGAGGCGGCTAAAATGCTCATGGCTGCCGTGATTACAAAGGTTGTGATCTCGGAGATTAGAGTTCCTATTGAACCGTGTGGGTCGGTAAGAATCAAATAGTGAGATTTGATAAACAAGTCATTATTGTTTTGACAATGATGAACCGACTACATGCAAAGAAGCGATGATGGGCCCTGACTCCATAAAATGACTAGAAGTCATAGAATCCGTGATAGTTTCCATACACGAGAATCAAGTTTCTGAACTTGGAAGACCCTCTGAAAAGGCGTAAAGCCTATCGGTCGTGTTTGGATCTATAAAGAAATAGACATGGATGTTTAACATCTACGAAATAGTAGACATGTCGGAAAGAAGTTTACGGCAATGTTCAAGCAGTTGCCTATGACAACATTTGATCTTTCATATCGATATTTAGTCTTGACGGATTAATGTAGCAACCACTACATATAATTTGGTATATGGTAGTTGAATAAACAAAACAAGGTTCTTCTAATAGAATGGTTACCTAGGACGTGTACATGACATGGTCCGAAGGGTTTTGTTAATTCCAAGGATGCTAAAAGGGCATGCAAACTTCAATAGTTGAAGTGAGCATAGCGGAGTTGGAATCTTCACCATGATGAAAATGTTAAAGGAGTTTAATTTCATCGGAGATGATGAACATGCTTGCATTTGCAAGAAATTAATTGGGAGCGTTGAGACAAATTTCCAATACATTATGCAGAGTACATATTGTTGATTGGAAGTGATGTATCTTTTATTGACACAAGTTAAGAATTTCATTAAAATAGGATTTCGATGAAAGACTTGGGAAAAACCGGAATATTTGGCATCAATGTCTATATGGATAGATTGAGGCGCTAATATGGTTGTGCATACATACATATACGAGATATTGAAAACGGTTCAATATGGAAACAACAAGAAAGGTTCTTGCTGCATGGAAAGGATTGTATCAAGATTCAAGTGTTTCGACACTTGGTGAGTAAAATCACATGAATATTTTGATCGATTATACCGTGATACGTATATATCCAGATATGTCCTATGCTCTAAATGTTATGAGCACATACCAGAATGATTCATAAGATGTTCATTGGACGATAGTAAAGATATTCTTATGAGCTTTGGAAGAACTAAGAATATATCATGTATAAGTGACAAATAGTTAAAGGTAGTTCATTGTAAAGTGTTATATGGATAATATTGTGCTACCACGGGGGATAGCTTGTCCCCCATGTGAATACCATCTGATCAAATCTTTGGGATATGTGCTAGACCTAGTTAGTTTTAAACCACACGTTGGCACATGGTTATTTCCCTCTAATTATAATGACAACTCATATCATGAGTGTGACAAGAGAAGTGAGAGTGTGTATGTATCATGGACACGAGGATCGAGAAACGAGTGGAGACAAAGAACAACTTGTCCCATACTTATGACTCAGCATGGATCCATTTGCATGTGTCCAACTCAACCAAGAAGTGGCATGTTGTATGTTGTGTGTATAGAACATGCATGCATACCTGATGTAGCATATTTTACTAGGTATATGCATTACCAAGTACGGCTAGTACGTGTGATGCACTAGAAATATGCTACTCCCTCTGACTCATATTAGTTGATTTAGATTTATCTAGATACGAATGTATCTGTTGGGGATATACTTTCTGGGTATCCTCACAGATCCTCACTGACCAGGGTGGCCCACTTCGGGTTAGAGCTTTGCTTCACGGGCGGCCCAGTTAGGAAGAGAAGATGGAGTCCAATCGGACTACGGGAAGGCCCAGAAGACTTACCGACTTAGGCCCATAATGTTACTTGTAGTTCAAGATGTACTCTGTAACCAACTCTTAGTCGTAGCCGGATTGATCTCTCCTGTAAACCCTAGGCCGGATATCTATATAAGCCGTCCTAGGGAGAGCCTTTAGGGCAAGACTAGACACCTCAATAGTCTACAATCTCAACTCGCACAGGCAAAACCTTTGTAACCCATATTCCGGCTCTGCCGTATTACTGGATTGCTAGCAGGAGTAGGGTCCGTCCAAAGCCGGCGGATTCGAACCTGGGTAAACTTGTGTGCTCACCGCCCTGGAACACCGTACGTTTCACACCCCTCTCTCCCGCACGCCTCGAGGACCCCCTCATGGCGTACTTGTCCTCAAACCGACGACAGTTGGCGCCCACCGTGGGGCAAGTGACCTTCGGATCTGCGTTCCGAGCGGAATCTGCAAGAATCGGAATCGGCGAGACCATCGCCGTCGGTCGCATCCTCTACGCCAGCGACGTCCCTCTCATCGTTCTCGACGAGACTTGGATTCCGGCTAGGGAGGCCGTGACTGCCTACACAATCATGTCTTTTGGCGAGATCGATGTTTACATCGGTTTCGTTGAACCTGCCCAACCCACCCCAGCGGTGATGATAGAGGCAGAAGAATCTTCTGGGTCCCCTTTGTCCGCGGAGGCGGCAGAGTTTCGGATCTCAGAAAACCCTAATCCCACCTAGCCCACACCAGTTGTGGAGATAGTGGAGAAATCCGAGCCTGAAGAAGACCTCACGGTCCAAGTCGAATCTGGAGTGGATCTCCCTGGAGAAGCCGGATCCTAGATCGACCCACCCGTGGAAGTCGAAATCCAGGAGGAGCACATTAACGACACTGATTCCGACTCTGACGATGTCGGGACAGACAGACCTTTCCTCAGGTACACACTAAGACGTATGATACTGCAAGGCGCTAGCACAGATGCAATCCTCGAAACCATTAAAAGTTTCGATATGGCTGATCGCGAAAGCCGCAAGTACCTCAGGAAGCACTCATCGCACTTCATCGGATATGTTGGATCCGGATCCGGCTCTGTCGATGCTGGAGAAAACACCGACTCGGTGCTGGAGGCAATTGGAACAAACGCTGACGTTCCCGCATCCTCGGATGAGTCCATGACGTCGGTAGATTTCCAAAAGTTCTCCGCGGAATATGACGAGGAGTACATCTCCAAAGCTGCAGAAGATGGAGAAGCCATGGACGAAGGATCCGGGGAACACTCTCCCAAAACGCAGGATGATATGGAAGTCGGAGACAATCCCGAAGTCCAGATGTCCGAAAGTACCGATCAGAGCTTGACTCCGGGAAACGGACCCAAAGCCATCTTTGCTACCAGCGCTGCCAAGAAGGCAAAGAAGAGGAACAAGAAGAACAAGGCCCCGGCAAAAGATCCTCTGGTAGAGGAGGTGATTGCCGAGGAATACGAGGAAGACTCGGATGGAGCACTTATCCTAGACGAGCCGAAAAAAGAAGCATCGGTGGATGGACACGTGATCACTGAAGGTGCGCGTAAACTCATCAATGCCGCATTAACCACACCTATCCCTACAGCTGCAGAACTTACTGCAGATGAGCTGGACGAAAGGGCCCAAGCCCTAGAAGTGCGTCGTCAACAACTCCTTGATGAGGCCAAAAACATCGAGGTGGAGAAGAAGCGCATGTCAAACAAGGAGTATATGTCCCGTCTACATCAGAAGACACGGAAGCGTCACATAGATGACAACCAATTCCCACGTGTCCGTGCCGTCCTTTTTGGAGATGAGATGGGAAAGCCATGGAAGGACAGCAATGGAGATTGGGTTTACCCAACACCAGTGCAAAATACCGTGGCAGCTCGCGAAATTCTATCGGCTAATCTAGGACCAGAAGAGATATGTTTGGGTATCAAGCTACTCAATAAGGGACTGGAGCAGCAAAAGGTCACCCTGTCTGGAAGCCAAAAGCTGGTCTTAGATTCCGACCAATGTCGCACAGATCCGGCATGGGCTGACGTAAGATCACACTACGTTCGGGCGCAGTATCGTCACCCCGAACACAGGGAAGACAATTATTCAAGAACCGGATCGTCGGGGCAGCACCGCAGAGCTACACATAACTAGAGCAACGTCGCTCCAGTAGCCGAGAAAGACACGATCGCTGCACTGAATCCGAGGAATCCTCCCTGAAAGGGAGAAGATAAAGAGAAACTTCGGGAGGAGGATCGTCAAAGGATGCCACCTCCTAGACATGAAAACCGTCCGGCTGAGCCTTACCATGGTGGGAACGACAGACGAAGGAACGTCGGAAACCATGCCGGCACAAACCGGCAGGGGGCTCGTCACAGTCAAGAACCTCCCCGAAACCGGAATAATGACGCTCCAGACGGAGGCCGGCAATCAGCCGGAAACAACCCAGCTGAACCACCCTCTCCACAACACAGTTATCACAACGGCCCCCAAGGAGGTCAAGGAGGACGACATGGCGGAGGAGGTGGTGGCAGAAGCCGAAGTCTGGCTCCAAGGCACCGCAGCCACAACCGATATTCGGGACGATCCCTATCCCCGAACGACGCAAGTCACAGGATCAACTCCAACATAGAGGCTCGGTGCTATGAAAACGATGATGTGTACGTGGGCCCAAAGTGCTTCGGACCACGGATCAGAGCTACAAAATTCCCGGAAGGATTTGCTATCTCAAGACATATTCAAGCCTACGACGGCATTGCTCAGCTAGACACCTGGTTACAGGATTTCTTCCAAGCTTACTGCATCGGCAAAGGCGGAAACAGCCTGGTCGCAACCCGATATCTCCCACTTATGTTGCGGAAGACGGCACGATCATGGCTGAATGAACTTCCGGCGAACACCATCCATAGCTGGTATGACTTACAAAGTGCATTCTTTCGGAATTTTGAAGGCACATATCGGAGGCCCTGTACGGTTGGAGAATTACAGCGTTGCACCCAGAAAGCCGGAGAAACTTGCCGAGATTATCTCGGACGATGGATTGACACCAAGAACTCCTGTGAGGGAGTAAATGATCAAACTGCGATTGAAGCTTTCATTTCAGGTCTCCCAATTGGTCTACTGCGCCATCGCTTGAAGTGTGACAAGGTTACTGATCTGGGAGAGATGATAGAAATAGCGAGCAAGTATGCAGATGCTGACGACGATGCAGAGGGATTACTCAACGTCCTGGTTGTACCTCAGTCAACAAAGACAAAGCAACAGGCTCAGAAGCGCAAAAACACCTCGGAAGAAAAACCCAACGCGGAGACGGCAGTAGTCACTACTGTTTCCGGGTCTGGAGGACGAGGAGGGCGCGGTGGAGGCCGCGGGCGTGGCCGTGGGACATCAAGGGTCCAAGGCAGAGGAGAGCAACAACCAGGTAAAACCTACACTTGGGCCGACATCGCCAATAACCCATGTGTGCATCACTTGGACACCAATGGGGGCTCGTTCCACACCAACGCTTAATGTCGTTTTAACGACGACATCAAGAGAGATGATACCGCGGGCTACAAAGCTTAGCGGAAGAAGGGAAAGAAAAATCCCGAAAAAGACAAAGAGACCAAGGAAGATTCCGACATGGAGGAAGCCGATGCTTCAAATCCCAAGCCGGAAGGGAAGAAAACTTTTCCTACCAAGAAGGACACTTACGTCACCTTCCTCAGATCTCAACCAGCAAAGGTCAAGAAAGCAGTTCTCCACGAGCTCAACGCAAAGTTCCGGCTGTCCCTCAATATCTGGACTGGTCGGAAGTGGCAATAACGTTTGACCGCGCTGATCATCCGCCTAAGCTACACAGGCGAGGAAAATACGCCTTAATCGTCAATCCACTTATTGACGGTTATGGTTTCTCCAAGACCCTTATGGACGGTGGTAGCAGCATCAATATTCTCTATGTAGAAACGCTACGCCGGATGAAGATATCGGAAACACAGCTTAACCATAGCTCTGTGATTTTTCACGAAGTTGTCCTAGGAAGACAAGCTAATTCCCTGGGAGAGATCACTTTGGATGTTACTTTTGGAACACCAAAGAATTATCGGACGGAGGCACTTTCCTTCGAAGTGGTCCTGTTCAAGAGCGCATACCACGCTATATTCGGACGTCCAACTTACTGGGCTTTTATGGCTAGTCCGTGTTACATTTACAATATGATGAAAATTCCAGGTCCCAACGGCGTGATCACCATCAGGGGAGACCCGAAGAAAGAGCGAGAGTGCGAGGATGGAAATGCCACCTTTGTCGAAGCCATGCTACACGCCCAGGAGTACCAGGAGATCAAGAAGAAAATAGATCCGTCCGAGATGCCCGCAACAAAGAAAGAGGTGACAAATCCAAATCCGGAGTCCAAGGCATCAGAAGAGACGAAGACGACGCCGTTGAAGGATGATGACCCCTCCAAGGTGACCCAGATAGGCGTAGGCCTATGTAGCGCATAGGAAAGCGCGCTCGTCAAGTTCCTCTGAGCAAATCAAGACATCTTCGCATGGCAGCCATCTGACATGACCGGAGTACCTAGGGAACTTGCCGAGCACTCTCTAAATGTAAACCCGAACGTAAATCCGTCAAACAGTCCCTACGATGGTTTGGTGATGAAAAGCGTAAGGGAATAGCTAAGGAACTAACACGACTCGAGTTAGCCGGATTCATAGAAGAGGTCATCCATACTGATTGGTCGGCCAACCCTATAATGGTCCCTAAAAAGGACACCCCTGATTTAAGGATGTGTGTTGATTATACTGCCTTGAACAAGGCTTGTCCAAAAGATCCGTTCGCTATGCCTAGAATTGATCAAGTTATCGATTCTACGGCAGGCTCGGAACTCCTCTGTTTTCTGGACGCATATTCCGGTTATCACCAAATCCGGATGAAGGAATCTGACAAAATCAAAACTTCATTCATAACCCCTTTCGGAACCTTCTGTTTTGTTACGATGCCCTTTGGGCTGAAGAACGCATGAGCTACGTACCAGCACACGATGCAGCGTTGCCTCCATGATCAACTCGGACGCAATGTACATGCATACGTGGATGATATCGCGGTCATGTCCAAAAAGAAGGAAACATTGATTTTCGACTTAGAGGAGACGTTCTCCAATTTACGAAGATACAACATCATGCTTAACCCGAAGAAATGCTTCTTTGGAATACCAGCCGAAAAATTGTTAGGTTTTATCGTGTCTCAACGAGGCATAGAGGTGAACCATGACAAGATCAAGGCTATTCTCAATATTTCCAGGCCAACTCGCTTGAAGGACGTACAAAGATTAACTGGTTGCATTGCTGTGGTCAGTCGATTTGTAAGCCGGCTTGGTGAAAGAGCCACACCATTATACAAACTCCTGAAGAAGACTAAGGATTTTGTCTGGACTGACGAAGCTGAAGCTGCATTACAAGACCTGAAGAAAGTACTCTCATCTGCTCCTATCCTGGCAGCGCCGGAACCTCAGGAACCGATGTTGCTTTACATTGCTGCGACAAATAGGGTTGTCAGTATAGTTATGGTAGAGAGACCAGAAGAAAATTAGGAACACCTGGTGCAGCGTCCGACGTACTTTGTCAGCGAGGTCCTGACAGAATCAAAATAGCGGTATCCGCACTATCAAAAGTTGGCTTACGGTGTTTTTCTAGCATCTCGTAACTTACGACACTATTTTCAGGAGCACCCAATTACCGTGGTGAGCAAAGCTCCCATGAGAGATATAATCAATAATAGCGATGCCACAGGACGCATCGCCAAATGGGGCATAGAGCTTGTAGCTTTCGATATTGAGTACAAACCCCGGACAACAATCAAATCCCAGATCCTTGCCGACTTTGTCGCTGATTGGACAGAGACCAAGGAGAACATGGTCCTCCCTGAGTCGGAATATTGGACCCTCTTTTTTGACGGGTCTAAGGATCGAGGGGGCTCGGGGGCTGGCGTGGTGCTCAAATCACCCCAAGGAGATAAACTTTTATACGTGTTGCAGATCCACTTCACAACGACAAACAACATTGCCGAGTATGAAGCACTGCTGCATGGAATCCGGATTGCTAAGGATATTGGCATCCGACGTTTGATTTGTTACGGAGATTCGGATCTTGTTGCTCAGAAAGTCTCGGATATTTGTAATGCAAATAAGCACATGGCAGCATATAAAGCTGTCATGGATGATCTATCTAAATCGTTCGAGGGGTTTGAAGTTCAACACATCCCTCGAGCAGAAAACGAGGAAGCAGATGCACTATCTCGAATAGGCTCTGTGCGGAAAGAGGTTCCGGATGGCGCATTTTTAGAGCACCTCAAAGTTCCCTCGATAAAGGGAGTAGATGAGGAATATCCGACCAAATCCGACTCACCTTCAATAGCAGTTCTGGCTGTAATTCCCAGCTGGACTCGACCCTACCTTGATTACTTGGTAGATGGCAAATTACCCAAAGACGAGGTGCTAAGCTGGCAGATTATCCGACGAGCAAAAGCCTATACTATTGTTAAAGGTGAGCTCCATAAACGGAGTGTTTCTGGGATTTTTCAGCACTGTGTATCTCCGGAAGAAGGAGTGGAAATCTTAAGAGAAATCCACGAAGGCGAGTGTGGTCACCACACTGCAGCCAAGTCTTTAGTCGCAAAAGCTTTTCGACATGGTTTTTTCTGGCTTACAACTCAGGCAGATGCCGAACGATTAGTCAAGACATGCAAAGGCTGCCAAAAGTACGCCAAGCAAGCTCATGTTCCGGCTCATCAGCTGCGAACAATACCTATAACATGACCTTTTGCGGTCTGGGGGCTTGATATGGTAGGACCTTTTAAACGAGCTCCAAGTGGATTTACTCACCTCTTAGTGATGGTGGATAAATTCACGAAATGGATCGAGGCTAAACCTGTCACTAGTTGTGATGGAGCAACAGCCAAAAGATTTGTCGAGGATAATATAATCCGGTATGGTTATCCGCATAGCATTATCACGGACAACGGGAGTAATTTTTCCATGGGAGAGTTGGCTGAATTCTGCGATGAGCAAAATATCCGGCTTGACATTGCGTCAGTCGCACATCCACAGGCTAATGGACAAGTCGAAAGAGAAAATGGTTTAATTCTACAAGGCTTGAAACGAAGACTTGAAGCACCACTGAGACGTGCTGTGGGGGCTTGGGCGGAGGAACTACCCTCTGTAATTTGGAGTTTGCGAACAACTCCGAATAGGTCAACAGGATATACACCTTTCTTCTTGGTCTATGGCGCAGAAGCTGTTCTTCCTAGTGATTTGATTCATACTTCTCCTAGAGTGGCCGCGTATATCGAAGAGGATGCCGAGATTTCTCGACAAAATGATCTTGACTTAGTCGAAGAAGTTCGCGTTGCTGAAATGAGATCTACAGCCTATCAACAGAAGTTACGCAAGTATCATAGCCAGAGAGTTCGAACTAGATCCTTCAATAAAGGTGATTTGGTTCTCCGGCTTGTGCAACAAAGAAAGCACAAACTTTCCCCAATATGGGAAGGGCCCTTTTTAGTTAGTCGAGTATTGCACAATGGGTCGTACTACTTAACTGACATGAGGCCAGTCAAAGAAAGACCTGCTACTAAGAAGAGAAAGAGAGCTGGAGGCAGTACAAATCCGGATGAGTTAGACAGACCGTGGAATATTGCTCAACTACGTCCCTTTTATTCTTAGTTTATCTTTCTTTGTAATCATACATATGTACATGCTCTGTGAGAAATTAAAGTTTTGGTTACCTCAAAGTTTTCCTGAGAAGTTTTTACCATCTTATTTCCTAATGATCATGTCATAGTCGAAAATCCCAGAATGCTTGAAAGTACTTTATGCTCATGTTCGTTCTGGTTTAGATTTCCGATTCTAAAACTGCTACCTTCGGGTATAACTCTAAAAAATTCTAGTCTTTACTTGGGTTATTTATCTGATTGCTGGATGCGGGTATCTTCCGAGTAGTGAATTGTTGGTACTGGAAGCCGGCTTTGTTTCCGAGTTTAAACTGATTTAGCAATTGAGCTCCGTTGCTCGGCAAACTTTCCGGCTGAAGGTTTAGCCGGCTCATGAAAGGGACGAGGCGGAAAGCCAGATAAACGATAAGTACAGGCGGAAAATTCTAAGTGCTTATGAAAACATTTCAAGCACGCAAATAATCTAAGACAAAAGTGCTGAATAGATAAAAAACTTAGCACTAGCAAAAGTCATAGTACTTAATATTTACAAAACGCATCATGTCTTTCCAGAATAATACATAGTTTTGTGATCTATGATGCAGGAGGAGATGAAGGAACCGTCGGATCGCTGGTTACTCTGCCTTGATATCGTGTCGAGATGTCCAGATCCGAGGTGGTCCGTTCATCGTCGGAAACTTCTTCGGCGTCTTCTGGAGGAGGTGGCGGAGTATCCACGCGGGTGAAGAAGGGCGTCTCCTAGCTGGTCAGATCAGCTACGTGGCACCCATATCCGGCGCAGGAGTGCATGATGGCTTGAAGGTCTTGCTCCTGGCCGTCTTCGTCTACCTTGCAGTACCCTGTGGTCACTTGCCATATCTCCATGTTTCTATGGTGGCTCATGACCATGGTGAGAGCGTTCTGCGCAGCAGTCCGCGCGTAGGACATGTTCCAGTCCCGAACGAGCTGCGGCATCTCCTTGGCCTTCTCCCGCACTTGGAAGTCTGACATGCTTGGCATGTCCGGAATCCTGAGAGACTCGCCAATGTCCTCAAGGGACTGGCGGTAGTCATGAAGAAGATCACCAACTTGGGTAAGCCGGTGAGTGCGGGGCTCGGACGAGGAGGAGTCCGTCAAGTTCAGAGGACCTATACACAAAACAAGTCAATGAAAATCCGACATTGATGAAAGTCGAAGAAATGATAAATCAGATAGATGAAACATACCAAGAATGACGTCATCAATCTTGGCCTTCTCCTCCCGGAGACTCTGGAGTTCAGCCCGGAGTGCTTCGGAGAGATCTTTCTCTCTGCCAACCTCATTCTTGAGGTCCAAGATAACTTTATCTTGAGCGGAAATCTTGAGATCGCGCTCTTTAGTGGCCATGGAGGATGACTCAAGGACTTGAGCTATGCTCCTTTCATGATCTGCCTTGAGCTTATCCGGCTCTTGGCGAAGTTCCTTGTTTTCCACCACCAAGGTTTTGAGGTTCTCGGCCTCTTCAATCATAGAGATGGATTATTTCACCAACGCTGTAAGTCAAAAAGAACAACAGTTCAAAAAAATTCGACACTGAAAAAAGCAAAAAACAAGGTTTGAATCTCGAAATGTTTACCTTCGGCTTCATCCTTGGCTAACTTTAGCTTAGCATTTTTAAGCCGGAGAGCTTTGATTTCTCTCCGCTTATCACAGACATTTTTTAACAATTCTTGGTTATAGGAACACACTTTCTGTAAGTCAAAATACCCAAAGTCAGAAAGCTACTTAAGACTCGGGCTAATATTTTTGCTAAATATCAGCACGATCCTTGGGGGCTACACTAGTTCGTTCTTTGGCATCCTAATGAAAGCATTAACCCGGATTTCTATATCCTGCTTCATGCTTGGGGGCTAGAGGATATGATATAACATAATGTAAAAACAAGAGTTGGAATCCTGACTTGCATATTGTTCACGGGTGAGTTTGTCTAACCTCGGGTTCACCTCAGCTGCCACCTTCTCGGCGAGAGTAAGAGGAATTACTGGAGCTGTTGGAAGCTCGCCAGTCCTGATCCTCTCGTCGTGAAGGAGGACTTGGGCGAGAAGGTCAGAGAACTTGACGTCCTCTGCTTCTTGCACTTCCTCTTCGGGGGATAGATGGCTTTTGTCCAGGACATGCCTGGCCAGCCGCTGGATCTCCTCTGCAGATTTCCGGGATAAGCCAAATTTGGCAAGTCTAGGGTTGCTGAGGAGGTTGTCGGCGAAGACTTCAGCCGAGGGATCATTACCCGAAGAGGGTTCACCCTTATCTTGAGCTGACGCACCCACGATAACGTCAGTATGCAATCCAAGGATCACAGGCGCCGTTGGAGGAGCCGGATCTTCTACAACAACCGGAGAAGGAGTAATCGCCGGTGTTGCAGAAGGTTGAGGGGCAGGAGTCGGAGGAGCCATGGCAGGGGAAGCTATGGAAAGCTTCGTCTGTCGTAGGGGCTTTGCAGGAATCCCTTTCCCCTTACCCTTGATAAGAGGCTTTGCTCTGAGAATGTAGTAAAGTCGGAAGCATTACATCTCAGAAAGAAATTCGAGAAAGGTACAAAGGCAGAAATTGTGAATGAAAGTTACCTCTTCACAACATGCACTTCCTTTGTGCCAATAGCCACTGTCGGAGATTTGTGCTTCTTGAGCGCAAGGTCCGGCAATGGAACCACTTCAGTCTCCTGAGAAAACTCAGGAGGATATCCTTCGAGTGGAGCAAGCTCCGACTCGGGGAGATCAGCAAGCTGAAAACAAGAAAACATATCAGCATTGCAGTATATAACTTAAAGATTGAAACACGTAAAAGGTGTAATGATGGAAGCTTACCGCTACCACGGGGTTTTCCGCTGTGTGCATGTCCAGAGAAATCTCCGGAATTTTCCTCTCGATCCGCTCCTTGATCAGCCATTTGATCTGGCTTATGTAACCTTGGATGGTGTAGGCCTTGGGGCTGATGTGGAGAGAGTCTTTTTTGGAAGACGTGATGGAGTGCATCAGTCTATCCCCGTGGTACTGAAGTGGCTGGATCCGACGTGAGACCCAGCACTGGACTAAGTCGGATCCTTTCAGACCCTTGTGCTTGATAAGATATTCGATCCGCCTCTTAGCGAGGATCAGATCGTCGGTAAGAGCCGGAGCGGCCTCATCCCAGGAAGGCTGGGCTATGGCGGCTCCGTCGACAAAAGCCAGCAAAGCAGTAGCTTTGCCGGGAGCCGGGATATCCCTATGATAGAAAAAATTGGCTGGCCACTGTTTGACCGAGTCACTGGTAGAAATTTTGGGATATGCCCGGTCTCGTCTAACAGAAAAACTAATGGTACCGTTGATATAAGGAACACCGGCAGTAATGGAATTTCTCCGAACATGGAAATAATACCGGAAAAGAAGCAAACTCGGCCTAATGCCGAGAAAGCCCTCGCAAAGTGCCGCATATGCGCTCATCTCTAGAAGAGAATTGGGAGGAAGATTATGGAGTTGAACTCCATAATGGTCAATCACCTCGGAGAAGAACTCCGAGGGAGGAAAGGACAAACCTCGGTCCATACGGGTGCCGAAGTGGACGCGCTTGCCCTCGCGTGGATTGGGGACGGTTTCGCCGGAACCGCTCTGCCAGTTGCCGGCAGCGAGAAGCCCCTCCTTCTCCATGTTTTTGAGGCCGTCGTCGTCGAGGGCACAAGGGATCCAGATTCCCCGGAAGCTCTCTTTCTCCGCAGCTGCTTCCGCCGACACCGCCGCCGCTGCCGCCAGAGAGGAAGAAGAGGATGAAGCCATTTTTCTCTCCGGTGGAAAAGGTGACCTTAAAGTGGCGGCGCTAGGAGCTCTGTGGGAAGAGGACGAAAAGACTCTAGGCGCGCCGGAGGATTGGGAAGAAAGGAACGGCGAAGGACTAGTGGAGAGGAGAAGAAAAAATCTAAACCCCTTATATCCACCTACCTGCGTCAAGATTCGTGCAAACGCTACAGTGTAACCGCCACGCGTCATGGAAAGAACTGGGAAGGGCCCGCGCGATGATTGCGTCGCCTCGATCTCATGCACGCATTGAAACGGCGCCTCGGTTCCGCGAACCGCGGACCCACCAACGGTCGTGCTGACGGAACGTCTGTCAGATGACGTGACTTGACCACGCTTGTGTCAGGTGGCGTTAGAGACCATGTTCCGGCTTAGTTTAAAAGCGAGCTGGAAAATCCGAGTAACTAATTGAAAGGTCCGACTTACTTTTAAGACCCGAATCGTATTTTTTGTTGTGAAGTTTCAGGAACCCTTCAAGATTCTGCAAGCCGAAGATCAATAAAATACGACTTTAGATCTTGGAGGCCTCCGGGGGCTACTGTTGGGGATATAGTTTCTGGGTATCCTCACAGATCCTCACTGACCAGGGTGGCCCACTTCGGGTTAGAGCTTTGCTTCACGGGCGGCCCAGTTAGGGAGAAAAGACGGAGTCCAATCCGACTATGGGAAGGCCCAGAAGACTTACCGACTTAGGCCCATAATGTTACTTGTAGTTCAAGATGTACTCTGTAACCAACTCTTAGTCATAGCCGGATTGGTCTCTCCTGTAAACCCTAGGCCGGATATCTATATAAGCCGTCCTAGGGAGAGCCTTTAGGGCAAGACTAGACACCACAATAGTCTACAATCTCAACTCGCACATGCGAAACTTTTGTAACCCATATTCCGGCTCTGCCGTATTACTGGATTGCTAGCAGGAGTAGGGTCCGTCCAAAGCCGGCGGATTCGAACCTAGGTAAACTTGTGTGCTCACCATCCCGTAACACCGTACGTTTCACACCCTCTCTCCCGTACGCCTCGAGGACCCCCTCATGGCGTACTTGTCCTCAAACCGACGACAGTATCTAGTTAATTTTTAGTGCTAAATATACTCGTATCTTGATAAATTTGAGTCAATTAATATGAATCAGAGGGATTATTTTCTTCTTTACGATACTAGCTAAATGGAAAACATACACTAGTTATTTGGTGTAGGTTATTCTTGCTCATTTCTTAACAACGTCACTTAGTCACAACTCACACACTATTTACTCATGCAATCATCTACTTAACGTGCATGCAAGCTCTGTGAGTAAATAGAATGATCGCCTTGATATATACGCAAGTTATATATGATGTGACTAATGCATGCTGCCTTGATATATACGTGCATTACCAGACCAAGTATATATGCAAGTTAAATTAATACTCTCATGCTAGACATAATGTGACTAATGCATGGATACCTTGATATATACGTGCATTAGACGGCCTATATTCGCTTCTAATTCCTCCGTTTTAAAATACTTCCTCCGTCGAGAAATAACTACTTAGATTTGTCTAAATTTTAATGTATCTAGATATATTTTAGTCTATAGATATATTGGTATCTAGACAAACTCAAGTCAGTTATTTATGAACGGAGGGAGTATAAAATATCTTAGTAGCTAAAATAGCCTACCAAGATAAATACCAACGCATCACGGCATATACATCCATGTTAGCACAAGGCTTTATATGACTATGCATGCACTGTATAGATCATAGAGATAAAGTGCTTCACTTAGTTCAAGTAGCCACGCTTGTACAGTATCAAGTGCTTGCATGCGTTTTTTTTCCTCTCTGCCACCACGAGGTGAATGCTGCCATGCTGCCACCTTCTCATCATATCACTCTAGAGTACCAAAGGGATTGTCCATCTTGTAATATTTTCTTGACACATCCACCAAGACAGAGACATTTGTATCTAACACACAATGGCATTCATCCCCATCTCTAATTGTTGATTACCATGAGAACACTTTGTTTAATGTCACATGGGGATAGGTCTAAGCTCGCATCTCTAGGAAAATCATGTGGTAGCTACATGGGGGGCAGCTATCCCCCGTGGCAGCAAATCCGCTCTGAGTGTTACATTGATACTAGTTTTGTCACAAGATACAAATTAAATTTATCTCAATTTAGACTATGGGTGGCACAATGTAATGGAAAGGATGTTCCATGATGAATTTGGATAAGTTCCAAAGTTGAAACATTGTGACAGATACTACAACAAAAGGCTAAGTATATGACTGCGCTACACCCCCTATACTTGTGGGTCATCAACATGTCACAGTTCTTACACTCTATAGAGTTGTGTTGCTTTACCCATGAGAGATCTTAGCTTTGTTGCACATCCGAGTTATAGGCTCATTCACACTTCCTTGGTATGAGTCCCAAACTAAGATCCAAGCCATTCACTTCCCTTCTCTGCGACCCCGCATGAAGACACGACCTACCAAGAAGATATACCTCCGTTAACCCCCATATAGGCAGATATAATCCTGGCAACCCCTTGGAGACTCCAATGAGCAGATCATGTCCCTGGCAACCCCCATATAGGAAGATATACCTCCGACAACCCCTCACGGATAGTCTAGACACCAATATCACAGGGAACTAGGAGTTCCACCCATCTGCTGAGTCCCAGCAAGGAAGCTACAGCCTCAGGTCATCCATCCATGCAAAAGGAAGAAGATCCAGCTGACTGAAGGGAATATGCCCGGGAGGCAATAATAAAGTGGTTATTATCTTATTGCATGCTATAATTGTATTAATTGGAAACGTTAATACATGTGTGTTTAATAAACAAAATACAAAGTTCCTAGTAATGCCTCTCATATAAACTAGCTCGTTGATTAACAAGATGATCAAGGTTTCCTGATCATGGACATTGGATGTTGTTAATAACGAGGTCACAACATTGGTGGAATGATGTGATGAACATTCATCCGAAGTATAGCACTACGATCAGAGTCATTATGTTTATATTGCTATAACATCATACGAAGTAATCTTAGTCCTTAGACCATGAGATCATGTTAATTGCTAACACCGGAAGAGTATCTTGATAACATCAAACATCACACCATAACAGGGTGACTATAAAGGTGGGTTCAATGCTACGAAGGTGTTATGTTGAGGCTCATGCATCAATAGTGGCATTTGTCCATCCCGATGACGGATAGATATACTCTAGGCCCTCTCGGTGATATCACATTGAAATAGCTTGCAAGCAAGTGATGTGATCAATTGAATGTTATGTCACAAAAACGAGAAAAGAGTACATGTCAGTAACGAGATCAAACTAGGTATGGAGATACCGATGATCGAATATCGGACATGTAATATATCGCGAGACAAAGGGATTTAGTTACTAGCATTAAAGGTTCTCACGATCATAGAAGTCATTGTTGAATGTGTAGGAGTCAGTATGGATCTCCAGATCCCGCTTTTGATTATTGATCTGAGAGGGGTCTCGATCATGTCTGCATTATTCGCGAGCCGTAGGGTGACACACTTAAGGGATACCGACACCATTTGGAGAAAATATGTTTCAGATAAAGATTTAAGAAAGCGCTGGAATTATTTCAATAGACACCGAAACTGTTTCAGGTGAAATTGCTAAAATTGGTTTTGCATGTAATATTGAAAAGTTGCAGGAGGTTTTATGTGAATGTTTGTTAATTAAAGTAATTAACAAAATTCTGAATAAAATTCATAAACGAGTTTTATTAAATGAGAGAGCATTAAATTTAGAGAAATTTAATGCATTTAAAGTGAAGACTTTAAAAGAGAATGTGAAGGGGCATTTTAATGTGGAGGGGGTTACCACCACATGAATAGGGGAGGTGAAGGGACACCCTCCATGGGCGGCAGCCATGGGAGGGGTACCCTCCCCTCCTCCTAAAAAGGCCCCCCTCACACCCCTTCTTCCTTACACCTCCTCGTGAAGAATCTCTCTCCCTCTCTAGTATTTTCCCCCATGGTCTCGGATTAGCGAGATACATGTTCCCGGTGGCTTTATCTAGAAAGGAGTTGCTGCTTCCACTGCTTTGCTCGAGCGAGGGATAGAGGTTGTCGGGGTACCGGACGTGTGTGCGATCACGGATGCACCACTGCTTTGCCGTGCTGGACTTGCTAGAGCTGGATCTGATGGACGTGCTGGAGCCGGACCTGCTGGACTTCATCACGATCTTGAGATCGGCAAGTGTACGACTACATCATCCACGAGTTCCAACTCGTTAACAAAGCTTTGTTGTCTTTGAGGGTAAGTTCTCCATGGATGTATGTCCACCTGTTGCTTGTATCTAGTAGATAGATCTTGGCGTATAGTTCCCATCGTAAGAATTGTTTTGTTTTCTATGTTGTGAGCCCAACACCGACTTCTCCGTCCCATTCCAAATCTCATGGTTAACGCATAATATAGGACACTAGAATCACTGGCGACATTGGTTGATTAAGTCCTAGATATTATGTTCCTTTACCAGTGGAACTGTATCAATAGATTATTACCCTTTGGTAGCTAATCCATAATCATATTATTGTGAAAATAGTGTTTTCTGACCTTTTTGAAATCCAGATGATGACAACATTTGAGTTACAAGCATTTGATAGAAATTAATCAAAGGACATGAGCAAGTGTGAACTTTCCTTTTGTGATTGCAAGAATATGTGATCACGGTCTTCAAGACGGTATAAGATCCAAAAATCTGTAAATAACATCATTACTCCACTAAGGACTAATGTTTATAGAAGCAATTTGTTGATGCATAAATAATGTAATGCATTTGGTAAAACTCCGAGATAACTCCCCAATAATATGATTGAGTTAAATTTAAGTGATGTATTTTAAGATTTAGTTATTTATAATGTTTACTCCATAAGTAAATCTATCTACAAAGCATTTAAGTGTTTAACATGCAAAGTATATAAGTGAAGTATAATAACATTCTAAGTTTGAGGTGAATTGCTATCTCGTAATTATGATGGGAATTATTATGTTAAGTTGTTGAGAGTTAAAGGACTTATTATAAAGTTGTTGTTTGAAGTGGCGAAACGAATAACTTTTGAAGAAAATATTTATTTTACAGGTTTAAACAATTCTTATGGTTAATAGAATGTGATCGATGTTGTTTGCGCTTATTCAGTAAGCTTGGACTTGAAATTCTTTACGACTTAATTTGGAACAGACAAAAGTTAACTATAAAAACATAAATATACTTTAGGCTGTATGCATGACTTGGTGTACCAAAGTTGACTTTAAAACATCAGTAGATCTAGGGTGTGAAGTGTTTTAAAAGTGTTAATAAGTTTTGAAACCTTGCAACAAGCATGTATAAAGGTATGAGATCATTCACTTTCAGTTTAAGTGAATGATCAGTTTAAATGTGACTTGTTATTATGAATATAATTTATCTTTTAAAGAAAGTAAATTTAGATGATTTTAATAACCTATTAAAGTTTGAAATCATGTTTAAGAATAGTTAAGAGATAAATAACATTCACTTTTACTATAAGTGAATGATGATTAAATTTTATTCAAATTGTTGCTTTACCTTGGAGTTATGGTTTTAAAGAGTTTTCTAAAAGTTAATAGTTTACTTTTAAGTATTATTATAGACTCAAGTTATGGTTTTGGAAGCAGTATTCAGATATACGGGACTTAAGGTTTCATATAGAATTGTGATAATTCCTTACTTACGAAATGTTTTTATAGAATTTAAAGTAGGTATTTTATTAAATAGACAAGAATTAATTACTTTAAAATCTTAAAAACCTTTTGAATAATATATTTAGTATTTTTCTAGTAAAATATAGTTATTCAAGTTCTTAAAAGTGATTTTTATTTATTTTTCAAGTATTATCCTTATTTTATAGAATTCCACAAAGAATTACATGTCTTTAAATATTTGCTTCAAGTTTTATTTGGAAAAAAAATAAGTTGGTATTTTTATAAAATAGTAGAATTATTTTTATATGCAAAGATGATTTTTATTTATTTTTAGGACTTTTACTTAGTTTACTAAATTTTTACTTAGGATTTAAGTAGCCTTAATATTTGGTTGTATTTTATTTACCCTAAATAGGTGAATCTATATTTTTATTATGTAGAGACTATTTTTGTGATCATTTTGACATATTCTATGCATTTTTAGGATTTTTCTACATTTTTGTATAGTTGAAATCAGTTTAGGGCTAATATGGTCATTTATTTATTTTATTCCTTTTATGTTAAATTCTAATTTTTTTAGAACTGGGTTGGACCTAACAGCCAACCCAGCCCATAGACCAATCTGGCCCACCAGGCCCAACTGGCTTAGGTTAACCCGACCCTGACTCGTCCTCCCTCTTCATCTCCTCTCACTCTCACATTTCTCTTTGTCTCGTTCCCCTTTGGTTCCTCTCGTGCACTCGCCCGTGGTACCCCCGCTGTGACTGCCACTCCGGTGCCGCCACCGCTGCCACCATCGCTTGCTGGATGGGCTCCGCCACCACCTCCTCTGCTCAGACCCCACCAGCGCCTGCTCTCGCTGCCCCCAACCGCGACACCATGGCTAACCCTAGCCCGTGACTCAGCTCGGTCACCGGTGTCGAGGACAGGGTGACCTGACATCCCTTGGTCCTTGCTGCCATCGATGCATGCCTCTAGGTCGAGGCCCGCCTCCCGCTGCTCCCTCACGGCGACCTCAACCCCGATGCCGGTGGATAGGTGTATGATGTCTCAAGATATGTAGAGCTCGTTGGGAACCCCAAGAGGAAGGTATGATAAGCACAACAACAAGTTTCTCCCAGTTATGAAACCAAGATTATCTAACCAGTAGGAGTAAGGAAACAACTCCAAGGTGTTGCTAGCAACTTGGAATCCTGCACAACACAACCACAGAACTTTCCCCAACTTAAAGTGAGGTTGTCAATCTCACTGGTTTTGCTGAAAACAAAGGATTAAACGTATAGTGTGGAAGATAGTAATTTCTTGCAGAAAGTAAACAGTAAATGGTAAATAGTAGATGGTATATTAATGGTAAAGGAATGGACTGGGGTCCACAGTTCACTAAAGGTGTTTCTCCTTAAGATAAATAGTGTGTTGGGTGAACAAATTACAGCGGGGCAATTGACAGATTGAGAAAGCATAACAATGCATATACTAGACATCTTTACTCCTACGAGATTTGATTGGGCATTACAACATAATACATATACCGTAATCCAACTGCATGGTGATGAAGAAGGCCTCTGGATGATCTCTCCCCTCCGGTAGGGTGCCGGGAAGAGCTTCGGATCCCCCCGATCTATGGATGGAGATGGCGGTAGCTATGGACTCTTTCGTGTATTTTTGATCGGGTACTTAGGGTTTCTGCATCGGGTACTTTTATACGCGAAGGGGCAAGGTCCATGGCCGCCCGAGGGGCCGACACCAGGGCCTGGTGCGTCTAGGGGGGCCGTGCCAGCCCTAGGTTTGTCCACCTCGTGGCCCCACTTTGGCTGCCATCCGGACTCCGTGTTCCTTCTGGTAAAATATTGACTTTGGCTTTTGTCCCGTCCAATTCCGAGAATATTTCCTTACTAGCTTTTCTGAAACCAAAACAACAGAAAACAGGCAGCTGGCACTGTGGCATCTTGTTAATAGGTTAGTTCCAGAAAATGTATAAACATACATGTAAATAAAACATAAGAAAGTTGATATAAAACAACATGGAGCATTAAAAATTATAGATACGTTTACGGCGTATCAAGCATCCCCAAGCTTAACTCCTGCTCGTCCTCGAGTAGGTAAGTGATAAAAAGAATAATTTTTGAGGTGACATGCACCATCACAATCTTGATCAAGGTATTTGTAAAGCATTGATAGCTGAGATCAAAGTACTCTAAACATGAGCATGAAAGATAGAGTTCTAACAATAAGACATAGCAACTATGTTGTAACATGAAAAGGTACAAACAGAAGATCATGAATAACAATGCATTTGAAAGATGTTTGTTTGTTTCACATATAGAAAACATAATAAGAGTGGTATTCAGCTTGTCCCTCATTGTATAGCAAAACATAAATACATACGACACCTTCAAAGTTCATAAGGGTGACTAGATACAAATAATTTAAGAACAAGCAATATCAAAGTTATGAATCAATCAACAAGTTTTGGGACAATGCACATTAAACTAAGAATGACCACTATGCTCTCTCAATTGGTGCATAAAGATAGAAGATGGAGACTCAACATAAAAGTAAAAAAGAAAGGCCCTTCACAGAGGGAAGCAGGGATTTCAAGTTTCATAAAGAGCTTCCAAAAATTATGGTACTTATTAGCTTTCAGCTCTCATTGCCCCTATCATAAGCATCTTGAGGTGATTAAGGTTAAAGTAACACAAATATGAGGATATGCTTGACAAGTTATAAGTTGAAAATCTCATTCCCCTTGCTTACGAGTACCTAACCTCATGCTACTCAACTTTTGTTAAAACTCTATCTTTCATGCTATGTATTATTGTTAGAACTCTATATTTCATGATCATGTTTAGAGTACTTTGATCCCAGCTATCAATGCTTTACAAATACCTTGATCAAGATTGTGATGGTGCATGTCACCTCAAAAATTATTCTTTTTTATCACTTACCTACTCGAGGACGAGAAGGAGTTAAGCTTGGGGATGCTTGATACGTCGTAAACGTATCTATAATTTTTGATGCTCCATGCTTATTTTTTGGAACTAACCTATTAACAAGATGTTGCAGTGCTAGTTGCATGTTTTCTACTGTTTTTGGTTTCAGAAAAGCTTGTAAGGAAATATTCTTGGAATTGGACAGGACAAAAGCTAAAGTCAATATTTTACCAACAGGAACACAGAGTCCGAAGGGCAGCCAAAGTGGGGCCACGAGGTGGCCACACCTAGGGCTGGTGCGACCCCCCTAGGCACACCAGGCCCTGGTGTGGGCCCCTCGGGAATCCACCAACCTTGCCCCTTCGGCTATAAAAGTACCCCGATGCAGAAACCCTAAGTACCCGATCAAAAATCCACGAAAGAGACTATAGCCGCCGCCATCTCCATACCTAGATCAGGGGGATCCGAAGCTCTTCCCGACACCCTGTCGGAGGGGAGAGATCATCCCGGAGGCCTTCTTCATCACCATGCCAGCCTCCGGAGTGATGCGTGAGTAGTTCACCCTTGGACTATGGTCCATACAGTAGCTAGAAGCTTGGTTCTCCTCCTTTGTGCTATCATGTTTAGATCTTGCGGGCTCCTTTCATGATCAAGATCATCTATTTGTAATCCTATATGTTGTGTTTGTGGGGATCCGATGGATATTGAGATAATATGTCAAATTGATTATTGATTCTATCATGTCTATGTTACTTGTGATCTTGCATGCTCTCCGTTGCTAGTAGCTATCTTGGCCAAGTAGATGCTTGCAACTCCAAGAGGGAGTATTTATGCTCAACTACCAGGGAGAAAACAACTATCCTTTGTTCATGGGGAAATTGTATTGTTTACTTTACACACTTTGTTTAATGCAATTATCTGTTGCTTGCAACTTAATACTGGAAGGTGCTCGGATGATAACCTGAAGGTGGATTATTAGTCATAGATGCAGTTGGACTACGGTCTATGTATTATGTTGTAATGCCCAATAAAATCTCGTAGGAGTCAAGATGTCTAGTATATGCATTGTTACGCTTTCTCAATCTGTCAATTGCCCCGCTGTAATTTGTTCACACAACATGCAATTTATCTTAAGGAGAAACACCTCTAGTGAACTATGGACCCCCAGTCCATTCTTTTAACATTAATATACCATCTACTGTTTACTATTTACTTTCTTCAAGAAATTACTATCGTCCACACTATACGTTTAATCCTTTGTTTTTAGCAAAACCGGTGAGAACGACAACCTCACTATAAGTTGGGGCAAAGTTCTGTGGTTGTGTTGTGTAGGATTCCAAGTTGCTAGCAACACCTTGGAGTTCTTTCCTTACTCCTACTGGTTCGATAACCTTGGTTTCATAACTGAGGGAAAACTTGCTGATGTGCTCATCATACCTTCCTCTCGGGGTTCCCAACGAGCTCTACATATCTTGAGCCATCACCCCTTTTGGTATTGTCCATATTGAACCTCTTCAAGATCTTTTCGATGTAAGTACTTTGACTTAATGCAATTAGGTGTCTTGATGTATCTCTATAGATCTTGATTCCTAAAATGTATGCAGCTTCACCTAGATCCTTCATGGAAAATTGACTACTCAAATATGCTTTCACGCTTCTCATAATATCCACATCATTTCCCATGAGCAGTATGTCATCCACATATACTACTAAGAAAACAACTGAGCTCCCACTCGCTTTCTTGTAAACATAGAACTCTTGTTGATTTTGGACAAATCCAAAACTCTTGATCACTTGATCAAAACGTTGGTTCCAGCTCGGAGATGCCTGCTTCAATCCATAAATGGACCGCTGAAGCTTGCACACCTTTCCAGCATCCTTAGGATCAACAAAACCTTCTAGTTGCATCATATACAACTCTTCATCAATGTGACCATTGAGGAATGCAGTCCTGATATCCATCTGCCAAATTTCATAGTCGAAATGAGCAGCAATTGCTAGTAAAATCTAGACAGCATTAAGCATCACTATGGAGAATAAGTCTCATCGTAATCAACTCCTTGAATTTGTTGAAACCCCTTTGCGACAAGTCGAGCTTTGTGAATGGTCACATTAGCATTCACATCTGTCTTTTTCTTAAAGATCCATTTATTTTCCCTGGCCTTGCGGCCTTCCGGAAGATCTACTAAGGTCCAAACTTGGTTTTCATACATGGATCCTATTTCAGATTCCATGGATTCTAGCCATTTCTCGGAGTCAGCACTATCCATAGCTTCTTTGTAGTTTGGAGGTTCTTCTTCTTCATCTAGGATGACAGACATCACAAGCCTACTTTACCAATTAGGAGTGGCACAAACTCTTGTATACATGCGAACCTCAGGAGTCTTGACATTGTTGTTTTGATCATCATCATTGGGATCTTCCTCCATGTATGAGAGCGGTTTCAGAACAGCTTCTGTTGCGCTACTCGGAATTTGGAGAGAAGGCGTAACAACTTCATCTAACTCAATTTTCCTTCCACTAACTCCTTTAGCAAGAAACTCTTTCTCGAGAAAGGTGCCGGCTTTCGCGACAAACGTTTTGCCTTCGGCCTGGTTGTAGAAAGTATACCCAACAGTTTCCCTTGGGCATCCTACAAAGATACATTTTCCGACTTGGGTTCGAGTTTGTCCGACTATAGTTTCTTGACATAAGCCTCACAGCCCCAAACTTTTAGAAATAACAACTTTGGCTTCTAGCCATATCATATATCATATGGAGTTGTCTCCACGGATTTGGATGGTGCTTGGTTTAAAATAAAAGCAGCGGTTTCCAATGCGTATCCCAAAAAGACACAGAAAAATCAGTTAAAGACATCATGGACCGCACGCTATCCAATAGTGTTTGGTTACGTCGTTTCGACACACCATTACGCTATGGTGTTCCAGCTGGCGTAAGCTGTGGGATAATCCCACAGTCCTTCAAGTGCATGTTAAACTCATAACTCAAATACTCGCTTCCCCGATCCGATCAGAGATGCTTGATTCTCTTGTTCAGTTGATTCTCTACCTCTTTCTGAAATTCCTTGAACTTTTCAAAGGTTTCGGACTTGTGCTTCATTAAGTAGAAATATCCATATCTAGTTAAGTTGTTAGTAAAGGTAACAAAGTAACGATAACCATTGCGTGTTGAGACGCTCATTGATCCATATACATATGTATGTATGATTCCCAATAGGTCTACAACTCTCTCCATTGTCCCGGAGAATGGTGTCCTAATCATCTTGCCCATGAGGCATGGCTCACATGTATCAAGGGATTCAAAATCCAATGATCCAAGAAGCCCTTCTGAATGAAGCTTCTTCATGTGTTTTATGCCAATGTGACCAAGACGGCAATGCCACATAAACATGGAATTATCATCATTTTGCTTACAACGTTTAGCATCAACACCATGGATGTGCGTATCACAATCAAGATCAAGCAAGAATAAACCATCACACACAGGGGCATGAACATAGAAAATATCATTCATATAAATTGAAAAACCATTTGTTCCTGATTTAAACGAAGAATGATCTTGCAACGAGAAAGACCACCCACTCACAATATTCATACTCAATGCGGGTACATAGTAGCATTTATTCAAACCAAAAATAATCCTGACGGTAGGCGAAGATGCAGGGTGCTAACGGCCATCACTTCGACTCTCGAACCATTGCCGACGCGCATCGTCACCTTGTCCTTCCTCAGACGCCTCCTAATCGGTAGATCCTGCTGAGAGTTACAAATGTGAGCAACAAAACCGGTATCAAATACCCAGGTGTTACTCCTAGAGCTTGTAAGGAACACATCAATAACATGTATATCACATATACCTTTGTACTTGGAGGCTATCTTGCCGGCTTTCTTATCTTCAAGGTACTTGGGACAGTTGCGTTTCCAATGCCCATCCCCTTTGCAGTAGTAGCACATAGTGCCGGGCATAGGACCAGGCTTGGCAGTCTTTGAGGTACTGGCAACGAACTTGCCATCCTTTTTGGACTTCTTGCCCTTGCCTTTTCTCTTTTGCCATGGCTTCTTAAAGTTGGTGGTCTTATTAACCATCGACACTATGTTCTACTTCTTGATTTCAACGTCAACAGTTTTAAGCATGGAGAACACCTTAGCAAGGGTCTTAGTCATCCCTTGCATGTTGTAGTTCATCACAAAGCTCTTATAGCTAGGGGCAGCGAGTGCATCACCCTATGAATTGTGAGCTCCTCCGGGATTTTGCAATCCAGGGCATTCAAATGCTTAACGTAGCCAGACATTTTGACTACGTGCTCACTGATACTGCTGTGCTCTCCCGTTTACGCAGAGAAGAAGAGCACGGAAGCATAATACCTCTATGCACGATCCTGTGAAGCAAAGACAGCCTTGAGATCCTCAATGATCTCAAAAGCATTCATCTTCTCAAAACTCTTTTGAAGCTTTGGCTCCATGGCGTAGAGCATTCCACTCTAGATGAGGGAGAAATCATTCGCCTTGGACTGCCAGACATTCTTTTCATCCTAGGAGGCAGAATCTGCAGGCTTAGCCAGAAGCTCAGCCTCGATGACATAAGTCAACTTTTAGGGGACTAGGAGATCCTAAGATTGCGGAACCATGTAATGAAGTTGGTTCCATCAGTTTTTAGCTTGTCCTTCTCGAGGAAAGTACTAAGGTTGAAGGTGGGTGGGCGAGACATCTACAATGGATTTGCAAAGTGTTTAGACCATGTTCATAATAATGAGTTCAAGTTTTAATTATAGTATCATATTTAAAACAAAATAACTCCCACTCAAACGAACATCCCTCCACTCATTTAGTGATCACATGATCCCAATCCCCTGCACCTCCCACGATCATCAGTGTAGTATCAAAGGTGGACATTCCCTAATGTCGATCACTTCAACCATGTGATTCATGCTCAACCTTTTGGTATCCTATATTCTGAGGCCATGTCTGTCACATGCTAGGCTCGCTAATTCTAACTTGTGTGTATTCACAGTGCAACATGGCTTACATCCACTGTATGCGAACGTAGATATGTCTGACACCCGATCATCATGGCATGCGTCATACCGAAGAACTTTCTTGGTGGTGCACACACAAGGGAATACGATAACTAGAATATTGTGAGGGATTATCTTATTATACTACCATCGAATGTATATATAACTACACTAGCATAATAAGTAATACTTCACTAAGTAAAGTGTTATGACATGGTTAGAGCATCTTGAACATTATCAATAGCTTCAATGAAAGTTTCATAAACTTGTCATTACCATGTCTCAACACATGCCCCTATGCAATAATAAAAATAGACGCTTCTATATTATCTATTGCAAGTTTTACGCGGCTTTAGGGCTTTCGCGGTAGAACCCCTTCCCACCTACAAACGTGGAGCCACAACATGGACTCAATGATTGCCGTTCTTCCTCCCTTTTCAGGGCCCTCCAATGTCGATGTCATATCAACTACTGTAGAGAGACAGACACTCCCCTAAGCCACTTTGATTCATGGACCAGTCTCGTGAATCACCACACAAGGTCGGTTGGGGCCGCTTCATCAAACAGTGCCGCGATATGAACAAGAACATTAAAAGAGGGTAGCAACTAGAGAATCAATGCCCACATATTGCTATGTGTTCTATCTGTATGACATGTCTAACCGTATACCCGCTCTGATACCACTGAAGGGTTCCGTAGCAGAAAACAAAAAAAATTCTATCTACTCGAACACTAATTCCAGGATCTATACTATGTAGACATAAGTAACGGAAGAGAAAGGTGGTATTCATACCTTTGAAGACCGAGGCACGCCTTATACAGGAAGGCGTATATTGATGAAGACGAGTAGCACCTCAAGTGTGGTGCCTCCGTTCATACCACATCCGGTGTAGGAGACGTCAACCAAACTCCGATCCAACCGAGCAGCAGAAGAAGTAGATGCCGGATCGTTGATCACACGACGGTGCTGCGAAGGTGGAGAACTCACCCACGAAGTCCTCCCCAATATTCCGAGGAAGTCCTCAATGGATGAGAGAGAGAATGAGAGGGAATGGGATGATTCCAAAGGGGGAGGGGAGACCCCTATATATAGTGGGAGGGGGCACACCACCTAGAGGCCAGGTGGTGTGGCACTAATACCCACTTCCGCCGGCCACCTAGGGACAGCCGCCGACCCTAGGTGGGCCCTACTAGGGCGGCCCACCAAGCCCAGGCCGACTAGCCCCCTCTCCCTAGGCACCTTGCCTCTTGGGCCTCCCGTTCGGGTGAGGCCCATTAGCATTGGATTACCTTTAGTAATAAAATAAAATATATATTTAATATTAATTCTCCAATTAACATTCAAATACACATATTATCTTACTCCTTTCACTCCGGATAACCTTTCGGACCCCTTCCGATCTTCATCGGATGTTACCCAAAACTATTCCGGTTTCTCTTTCTCTATTTCTCCTACGATACCTCATCTAGCCTAAGCGTCTCTACCCTTAAGCGTGACATCCTTCGGTTCGGAAACACTCTGGACATGATCGAGACTACTCTCACATCAATGATCAACAGAGGGACCTGGATGGCCATTTGACCCCCGTGCATTTCACGAATATAATCGCTCGAACCGTGAGATAGTTGTTTCCCATTCCCTTTGTCATATGATACCTAATTCATTTGAGACTTGATATTTGGTATCCCCATACCTTAGTTCGGTCTCGTTACCAATGAACTTGTTTACTCGTTCTCATGTCATTGCATTTCGTGACCAAGTCACATGATTGCAAGCTTCATTAATGCAACGTCACTGAGATGGCCACATGTATCTATCCGTTACATGGATTAGACAAATCCTGGTCTTGGTATGTACTCCTCTACGCATCCCTTTGGAAAACCTGAGTGGCACCTTTTTTATCACCCTTTTATGAGATGATACTTGATAACCATCTAAGCTTCCTCCAGAATGGTGATTTGCATTACCTCATAATCAAAGGATCAGGTTGCGAGGTTCTCTGTGTTTTATCATCAATGGTTAACTTTGTAACTAGATCTCATTAAGATATAACGGTCAGATGTATGTCTATCATGTCATTCAACTAATGACATAACCTCATTGTCACTTGGCATAAATGCCCATGATCTTGAAACCCAGATCATCCTCATGATCAATGAAATAGTTCGCTAGAGGTAACTAGAGACACGATTTGTTTACATACCACACGTGTATTAACGTTTTGTATTAACACAATTATAGCATAGTATGAAACATATTATGAACATATAGGAGATATATCAAATAATACACTTTATTATTTCCCTCTAGGGCATAACTCCTTCACTATGACCCTGCTAGGGATGCCTAGTCTCATGCCAAAATTCTAAATAGGAACCAGTATTTTTGATACCCCAATCTCAATGATGATTTACATACCACTAGTATGTAAAACTGAGAGTAATCTTCCCTCTCACACCACACCCCTGTTAATGATAAGAACAAATGCTAAATAATGATTTAGTGGGTATATCTGATGATTCTTACATGTTGTTGGTGTATAGCCAGTTGTAGATCTGGAGATATTACTATGGCTCTTAATCTACTTGATTATCTATTACTTATCTTCTACTAACAACCTTCTTCTCTTCAAGCTTCTGTTGATCTTGATCATCTTTGTTGATTACTTAATCAGTTGCTAATGTATGCCTACTGCCCTCCTTCTACTACTTAATCTGCTCTTGGATGGCTTATCTAAGCAACTAGACCTATTGGATGGTGGATTTGATCAGTGTGTTTTTGAGAGAAAACTGATAAGAACAAGTGATGTTCTTGGTGATGTTCTTGGCTGGTTTATGGATGATGATAAGATGAAAGTTGCGCCCTAGAGTATGGGAAGATGGAATGGTAGTCTGCTGCTACGGCTATGCTGACTTTTGCACTTACTATGCTAGCTGTGGTGTTAACAACACATCCACATGCATGTCTTGTGTAAGCTGCTTGCTTGCTTCAGCAGCCCACGTGCCTTGTCTCATTGGGAGGATATTTTGCTGGCCTTGAAGCTATCCCCTTGAGTATGAGCTCGTCTTGAGAGATATTTTGCTATGTGACCAATCCTCTTTCTTTGAAAAATTGAATTTGTGCCCAAAGCCTGTGATTCATAAGCCTGAGGCATTTCTTTTCATAAGAATGGATACTACATTGGCCCTTTTTATTCAAACTCTATGATGAACTTGACAATGCAATTCATTGTCAAATCTGTGAGTTCAATTAGCACTAACCCATTCTTTTATATTTTCTTTTTATCTCATTATTATGGAGGAATCCAAAATAAAAAGAATTGAAGAAAAGAAATTGGAGGATAAATAGAATTAGCCAGATTTTTAGTTCTAATCTTTCTTTTACTCTTGGTTGTAATCTTTCTTCTTCATTTAAACATTTGTAAAAGCATTGTAATATTTGTATAAAGTTATTATTTTCTATTTCATTTGTTAATTGTATTGTTCCATATATGTTGTAATAAAGTAAATGTCTTTTTGCAATTTCAATTTTTCCTTTATAAGACTTGTTACTTATTTGTACTCCTGTAGTATGAGGAATACCATTATTTATTTGTAATTTCCTTTTTACTCAAAAGTGTGAAGACATTGTAATATGGTATGATTTAATAAAGATTGCTTTTCTTTGTATTCTCCTATTCTATTATTTATGTAACTGCAATTTCCTATTTCATTTCTTGTTATTACTTTATTCTTTAAGTATTCTTTACTTAACATTGGAATATTCCAAATTCCAAGGTATTCCAATTTGAAATTCAAATGTCAATTTCAAATATGAATTGAATTGTTTCCCAAACACAAAATTACAGTAGAGGTCATGTTGAAATCCATAGCACTTGCGCTGATGTTTTCATCAGAACAAGAGAGATCTCGATCCCTCGGCTCTTTTAGTTCTGCGTGAAAATTCACCGGATTTTCTATGCATTAATGCAATGCACACACATGTGTCCTCTCTATTTTTAGGTGCTAATCCTAGGATGTTACAAGGGCTAGCATCTCTAGAGCTCTGTTGGGGCCAAAGCCCAGGGCCTGCGCGATCTACAAGGGGACGGCGATCGCCTCCTTCTCCTCTCCCTCCTCTGCAACCACCTGATCCACCTCCTTCCCCTCCTTGCCATCGTCCTCCACCTCCGTCTCGTCCCCGTCGACGAGAGCCCACACGCTCGCCACCTCGGCAGTCGTAGCCACGCACAACTCTTCCGCCACCGCGTCGACGGCGTTCTCCGCCACTTCCACCGCACTGCGCGTGGCAGCACTGTGGCGAAGCTCACGGACGACGATCTTGGCCACCTCCTCGAGCTTAGTCATGGCTGCCTCGTGGCGGATCTTGCGGAGGGCAGCTAATGTTGCCTCCTTGGCGGCGACGTGGTGAACCTAGCGCACCGCCCATTGGGCCACCACCTGTGCGTCCGCCTCCACCACCTGCTCCAGCGTCTCCTTGGCCACATGGCCTTCCTCCTCGAAGGACGCCACCTCTGCGTCAGCCATGCGCTGGAACATGGCCTGGAGGTTGACAATGTCGATGTCGGCGTCCTAGTAGCGGGTGCGGCATAACTTCGTGATCTTGGTCCAGTTGGCGAGCTTGCGACGAGGCATGGATGTGGTTCTTGCTGAGCAGGTGCTTTTTCCGGCGGTGGTTCTTCCTTGGGCTTGTTGTCTCAGCCGCGCCGCGCGGCTGTCTTTTATAGACCGCGACGAGGGAGGGAAACGGCCAGGGAGTTGCGCGCGGGAGGGAAGGCGCGCACGGAAAAAGGAAAGCAACAATGGCGGGAAAATCCGGTCGCGTGGGAAGACGCCGCCGCTGATAGCCGACGTCGTGTCGCCATTAACGTCCCACTACCGGGGTGTCAAGCGGTGACATCGGGGGAGACGGACAGATGGACCGGACCGCTGGGCGTGGCTAGCCGGACCGCGACGCCAAAGTGACCGCGGCTCGACCAACCATTTTGATTGCGCATTCGGATCGCATTCGCATTCGGATCGACCGCGATACCAACTGCCGGAGGCATCGCTGCATGTCCCCCTACCTACTCATGCAGCGCCAATATTGGCGCAACTGTCCAATTTTTCTCTCTCAAGATTGCCCAGGTTTCGAGGGGACTAGTTTTAAGTAACTTGAGATATACGTGCATGCATGCATATCCGTAGCTTCCAGACATGAGTGGCAATCGTGGCAGGCTTTGGGGATCAGTTGGAAGCGATCAATTTAATTAAAATGTGTAAAGGGAGATCCACATGGGGATTATACACCACAGTTTAAAACTATAAGTAGTAATCTCTTTAGAAAAGGAAAACCTAGCTAGAGTGCTTAGTTAAAGTACTAAAGTATGCAACACTAGCTACATACAGTAGATCATATCATCATCTAAGAATTGTCTTTAGTCAATAATACTGACTCCAAAATCAGGGGTGTTTTGTCGTTGGTGCAACTTTGGTGTACTCTCGGTAGACATCTTTTATGTTTCCTTTTTGGCCATTTCGCGAAGTAATAACTAATTGAAGGGCAAATTTTATTAAGTACACGGTGCACGTACATCTCTAATTAGGGACAGATTTGTCTCTCACTAGGATAACAATAATATTTCCTTCCTGCAACACATTGCTAGAAACTTCTAGTAAACCAAAAAAAAAAAACATGATTTGATATATATGTGTATTTTCCTCTTGTAGTGTTCTTAGTAGTAGTTGTAAACTACACCAAACTCGTGTTTAGTTTCTAATCTTATTTTGCCAGCGGTGTATCAATTATTGCAATTGGGAACACTAGTCGCAACACAAAGCCGTTCGCATGCTTTGCTTTACACATACAGATCGCCTTCTGCGCTTATAGTACGACAATCGACAATGTTCCTTAAATTGTTTGACATTTTCTTCAATAAAGATATTATCGTGGATAGAGTGGTACACTCATATGTTTATGTGGAAGATTTGGCCACTGGATAGTACAAATTATTAGACATCATACATGGTGTGAATCTGAGACAAGGGGATGACTGGGTGTCTTTGAAGCTAGGTCAAAAAGGATTTCCTGTCAAATCCTTGCAAACCAGGACACATGTTAAAGTGTTTAAGAAGTTTTGGTGCTTGAAACTTCCTGCAAAGATAAAAAATGTGGTGTTTCATGTGATGCGGAACTTTGACTAAGGAAAAATTGAAAAGGAGGGGATGGGAAGGATTTGGACAATGTATGTTTTGTGTTGATGAGCTCATATATCAATTGATCTTTTTGTCCCGTTGCTAGATTTGTTTGGAATATGTTCCAATGTGCTTCTAATACTCCAGTATATACAAAAACCTTGGATGATATGAATGGATGGTTAAACAAATTCCAAGGCAAAGATATGGTGAGATTCAATGTTTTTTAGCTGCCATTTTTTGGTCTACTTAGAAATCTAAAAATAAAGCATGCTTTTATAATGGCATGTCAAATTGTCCCTGTGATATTTTATCAATACGAATTGTCACTTGATTAAGTATTGGAGTGAATTGTAAAAAGCAAAAACTCAAGATGTGCTGCAACAAGGAAATGATAGCATGGCTAGGGGATGGACGCTGCTCTGTCAAATAAGCACCACTGGATTATCTTCGTGAATAACCCGTGTGTGGGCTTTGGGTTAAAGGAGGGAAGTGCGGGAAAGAGGCTGAAGTTTAATTTATGTTGCAATTACCTACTTTTGGTTTCTATGCGCATCTGCATGTCGTGGATGCTATAATGTAAGAACTGAATGTTGTAGAACCTTTCTGATTTGATAATGAAGCTGGAGAAACCCCTTTGATAAAAAAAATCATATTAAATTACTAATATAATGCTCGATCGCATGCATGAATGTTTCTTGTTGTGCTCAAAGTAGTACTGTAAAGAACTTTTTGCATTGTGTATTTGAATGATGCATGAGTAAAGTGAATAAATGAATTATAGCTTTTGCCACTCTAGCTTCTTTATCGATTATCATCAGGAGTATCTCTAATCAAGAGGGGAAATAATTATAAAGCAGCTGAGCTTGTCGTACGTTGGCCCGACTTCCAGTACTTTTTGTTGGCACTTAGCCAAACAAATTTGCATCAAGTGTTCTAAGTAGCATTAATATCGTTAGGTAATTGTCTTGTCAAAGTCTAATCTGAACGGACAAATTAATTAAGTAGGGAGTGCGGTGTTCGTGCTGATTTGCTTTGAGGCTAGGATCTGCTTTTGGGAACTCTGGATGTGCTACTTATAGTTTCAAAACAAGCACATATGTAAATGTGTGTACACATTTTCTATATAAAATCGTACAATAATCAGAACCTTTGAAAAAACATACGACTTTGGCTTCGTGGCATATAGTATTGTACTATATATTTTCAAAGATTTGACGGCAACTAAGCAAACGGCTAGAACAAAAAAAATAGTGTTTTGCCACTCTAACTAATTGCCTTGATTCATCTATGTCTCCAAATTCCAATGGTGCTCGGGTACTCGAACAAAAAAGTTGTGTGCTCCCGCAAATTTAAAAGTTGTTATTCGGGTACGTTTTAAGTTTTGTGAAAAGGGTTTCCACTTAGCATATTTTGTGTCATGTGCGGAAGAAACTTAACACCTAAAAATGCCTTTCAGCTCATCATTCTTGTGTTCTTTGTTTTCATCCATGCTGGAAATGAACGTATTTAATTTGTCATGAAAGACCCCTAAAAACATAGGGGTCATTGTAGCAAAAATTTCATGAGAGGTTTGTTTGCATTTCTCTTGTTTTAATAAACTCTTTTCTTACCCACAAAAAACGCTATTCTATTTCTAAAAATAAATAGAGCCCATAAGCCAAGTCATAATATTTTTTAGAAGGGAGAAGTTGGAATTTTTTTTATCTCTCACTAAAAGTCTCCGAACAGAAATTAGAAGCGATGGGAACCTGAAACAACTTTCGTGCTTTTGAACCTGAAACAGAAAATCCCGGCCGGCATGAAGTGAAGTTTGATTGACGGATATTGGCCTCTCACTACAGGAAAGGTGGTCGGCGTAGACCGTGATTAGGCCAGCCCCTCCAAGCAGCCATCGGCGTAGATTGCCCTCGGCATAACATAGCTACGCCGACGGCTGCTCTCGGCATAGCTATTTTTCCTTTTACCTCATTAATCTTTAAAAAATCATAACTAAATCATTCTAATTTCAAAAAAATACAAATAATATATCAAAATTTGCAGAAAAATAAAATATATCTATCTACACTCAAATATTACACTGTAAATAAAAATTAAGTAAAACATAAAACATTACATAGAGTTTGAAACGGGCATAAAAAATTCAAAAACGATTCAAATAATGCAAGACCTTCGCGTGGTGTCATATTAAGTGATATAGTTGCAAGGAGAAATATAAAACTTGGTATATTAATTCCCCGAAAACCCAAGGTTTCCTCCGCAAGGTTCGTCCACGGAGGGTGAGTCAGGGCCTAAGATCAGGCCGAAAGGCATAGTCGATGGACAACAGGTCAATATTCCTGTACTACCCCTTGTTGGTACGGAGGGACGGAGGAGGCTAGGTTAGCCGAAAGATGGTTATAGGTTTAAGGACACAAGGTGACCCTGCTTTTTCAGGGTAAGAAGGGGTAGAGAAAATGCCTCGAGCCGAGGTCCGAGTACCAAGCGCTGCAGCGCTGAAGTATGAGCCCCGTGGACTAGCGATTGCTTCTCCACGAGCCTCATACCAGGCGCTACGGCGCTGAAGTATGTAACCGATGCCATACTCCCAGGAAAAGCTCGAACGACCTTCAACAAAAGGGTACCTGTACCTGAAACCGACACAGGTGGGTAGGTAGAGAATACCTAGGGGCGCGAGACAACTCTCTCTAAGGAACTCGGCAAAATAGCCCCGTAACTTCGGGAGAAGGGGTGCCCCCAACCACGATTTTTTATTCCACTCCGTTCAGTTATTTCTATGCGAAATAACATCTCAAAAAACCTTAACAAAATGACCTATCTCATTCGAGGTTTCCTGGCTTTCGGGTCAAAAGACCAATGTTATGGCTAGAATAAAGATATAGTTTGTGATAGTGTGCCCATATTATGAATGAATGTGCATCATGGGATCACGAACAATGTTGCAAGAGGAAGTTTTCTTATTAGAGGTTTCCTGGCTTTTGGGTCAAATGACCAATGTTATGGCTAGAATCAAGGCATAGTTTGTGATAATATGCTCATATTGTACATGCATGTGCATCATGGGATGGTGCACAATATTGCAAAAGGAAGTTTTCCTTTTCATCGCACCAAAAAGGCATTTTTCATTTTCCGAGCGCGAAAAATGGGGGTTTTGTGAAGCAACCACCAAATGGCTAATTAAAAATGCAATCACCCAATTTTTTTAAAATACTAGACCATGTTACATGGACAATCTCCTAACAGGGGGATCTCAAACCTTTTTGTCCATCCATAGCAAAAAAGATAAATTTCTGCCGAATCGGTAGGAAGTGGATCAGATATGAAATATGATACATTGCAAATGTATCTACAATTTTTGATGTTCCATGCTTGTTTTATATCTATTTTCTTATGTTTTGTCCACACTTTGGAGTACTTTTACACATTTCTGGAACAAACCTATTAACAAGATGCCACAGTGCCAGTTGCCTATTTTCTGCTGTTTTTGGTTCCAGAAAAGTCAGAAAATGAATATTCTCGGAATAGGACGGGACAAAAGCCAAAGTCGATATTTTACTGGAAGACTCACGGAGCCAGAAGACGTGACGGAGAGGGGCCAGGGGCTGTCCACACCATGTGGTGGCGCGGGCTAGCCCTGGCCGCGCCACCAGGTGGTGTGGGCCCCTGGTCCACCCACCGACCTTGCCCTTTCGCCTATAAGAAGCCTCCGATGCAAAAACCATAAATCGAACAGGATCCAGCCACGAAAAGTTTCGCAGCGCCGCCGCCACCAAAGGGGAGATTCGGGGGATAGAAAGTCTCTGTTCCGGCACCCTGCCGAGACGGGGAAGTGCCCCCGGAGCCATCTCTATCGATCTCCACCACCATCTCCATCGATGTTGCTGATTCCCATGATGATGAGGGAGTAGTTCTTCCTCTAGGCTAAGGGTTCTACCGGTAGCTATGTGTTCATCTCTCTCTCTATGCATGATCATATTGTGATAATGAGCTTTGTAATCAAGTAGATATACCTTGCTACTCAAGTGCTTTAATAGATCTTTGCTCTCCCTATGTGTGTGAAAGTGACAGCGTGCACACCATGGTGGCACTTAGGCTAGAGATTACAAATACTTGTTATGAGTTATATTTGGAGTTGGATGTCTCTATGAAATTTTGGTGTTTGTTGGAACCATATAGTGCTCAAGGTGACAGTTTGGGGTTATCTAGATGGGGAAAGTGAACTTTGAGGAGTGCTGTTATAGCCCTACCATGGATTAGAGTGTCCAACCGGAGAGTAGTTCAGAGTAGTATCATGAAGGAAAGATATTTATATGAGAGTGTTCACTAGCGAAAGTATGATCCCTAGGCCTTGTTTCTAAGCACCGAGACACCATTTGCAACTAGATATGTTACATGTTTGCTTGCTTCCATCTTTATTTCATATTGCCTTTAGTCTCTTCCTATCCATAAAGCTATTTTTCTGGCACCGTTACCACTTATACTTATCCATACCACTTGTATTTCACTATCTCTTCGCCGAACTAGTGTACCTATACACCTGACAAGTGTATTGGGTGTGTTGGGGACACAAGAGCCTTCTTGTATCTTGATTGCAGGATTGCTTGAGAGGGAATACCTTTGACCACTTCCTCCCTGAGTTCAATCAACCTTGGGTGATCCACTTAAGGGAAAACTTGCTGCACTCACTACAAGAAATCTGATACATGACCCTCCATATTGGTCACTGAAAGGTCATAGTTTTTAATTTATGACCTTTTTGTGACCAAATACAGATGGTCAAAAGCTGAGCGTCACTAGTTAAACACCACGACATTTTTTCTGAATTGGTCATAGACGTCTATGACCAATATAGGTGGTCACGGATTCTATGACCAACTGTATTGGTCGTAGACTATCTGCCATGTCCACGTTAGATCCTACGTGGCCTATCCTATGTGGCAAATCTATGACCAATTGAAAAGGTCGTCGATCAAATTTAGCCCGGCCCAATTAGGTGTTTTACATGGGCCGAGCCCAACAATTATGATCTTTTCTTACCAGATCTTGGCCTTTTAATGTCCACTTTCTTTTGGGCCTTGGCCTTTCTAAGGTCAATTTCATTTGAGTGTTTCTAGCCTTTTATGGTTAATTTATTGTTTATTCTCAGCCATTTCATTCTGATATTTTCGAAAACGCCCAATACAATCTAGGCCAAGGCCTTTCAAAGATCAAGTTACCAGTACAGGTGCTGTCTAGGCCGAGGCCTTCTTAAGACCAAGATATAATTTGGTCCAGTACAAGTGCCAGGCATTTCAAAAACAAACATACAGCCAAATCAGCCCAGTAATATTTCAAATAATATTTATAGAACAAGAGGGCTTTCTAAGAGAAAGCTACAGCCGGATCAGGGAAGCAATATTTCAAATAATATATAACTTGACACAAAAACAGAATAGTCTAAACTTTCAACTTTCAACTAAACAAATAGACCGCCAGGAGTCTAGGTCATCTCAGGTTCTCGCCGGCAGCACCAGCAGCTCCGTGTGCTTCTCGCCAGCAGCACGTAGGAGGCAGAACATAGAGTTGCAACAGCTCCGGCAACTCGTCAACAACGTCAACTTGCAGCTCGTGTTCATCCTCAAAGTTCTCCCTGAGTCAAGAAGAGGACACCGACCTCCTGCTAGACGGTGCCATCGTCGCCTTGCTCCAGTTCAGCCACATCTCCTTGAAGCTGTTGTACATTAGGGAGAATTAGGCTTTATGCATTAACGACAGTCAAAATTCCAGAAAATGGTGCACTGTTAATTAGATTATGTGCCATTCTGTTAATGAAGGCAGCATATGTCACGATATGAGAGAATACTATTAAAGATAGGCATGGGGTTCTGAAATGAAGAATCAAAAATACTAATAATGCCTCGCAGAATTACTAACACGAGCTTTTAGACTACTACAACACCATTCAACATTTTGAGGCATAAGAAACAGAGGTTTTATACTACTACTGAATCAAAGATAGGCATGGATTGTTGAAGTTAGTTTGTGTATTGCAATTATATGAAACAGAGGCTTCATTATATGTGAATAATTAAGGAAATTTTCTTATAGCGAATAAATAAAATGTTCTAGAGCGCAAACCTGACAATAGTTGACAAAGCAGAGCTAGCCTAGCCTAAACTAGCAGTCCAACAAGGTGAAGTTAGTAGCACTAGCATAGCAGGTTCATGGAATGACATATCCAGGGATTACTGTTCTTAAGTCATGAAACCTATTACTCTATGGATCATACAAAAGGTCAAACATGCCATGTACCAATGTGCGCATACTTCCCAGTCCAACAAGGTGAAGTTAGTAGGAGTAGCATAGCAGGTTCATGGAATGACATATCCAGGGATTACTGTTCTTAAGCAAGATCCAGTTTGTACAGTAATAAGTATATATAGCTCCAGCGAGACATAACATGATAATTTCATCAACAGACTCTTTGTAAGCTGATAGTATTGATTCAATAGGAAGAAGGCATATAGCTCCAACGAGACATAACATGATAATTTCATCAGGGGACTCTTTTTAAGCTGATGGTATTGATTCAATAGGAAGAAGGCATATAGCACCAGCGTGACTTAACATGATAATTTCATAAACATACACATCCTAGAGCCTGACACACCTCTGTATCCATTTGTACATGCTTGATAGTCTCTCGGAGGAATCAAGGACATTGGCGACGAGGAAGGAGGGGATTCCTTTGAGGTCTTGGATGGCATGGAGCAGTTGGGTGTAACACCCTTGAATCGGCCCTATGTAACTTTTAGCCCTTTCCACCAAACTCGCATAGAAACGATTCAAGGACGCCCACCAGGCACTTTCGTGCGGGTGGAAAACGGAGTAATACCATTACACAACAGTCCTCGATGGGACCCGCATAACAGATATATATATACAACAACGACTCAACGAGTCGAGAATACAGATATACAATACAAAGATCCAAATCACCTTAAAAACGATACAGCGCCCCAGTACGGAAAATATGCAAATGGGGCTAAGAGCCCTGAAGAATAACCAATGGCGTCCATAACCCTGCCCAGGCCAACCCGGAAGGGTAACCCTGCTAACGACGTCGATCTCAAAATTGCTAAAACAAAAGGGGTGCCGACAAAGGGCAAAGGAGAAAGAGGAGCGTCAGTACTGAGGCCAGTACACGGCGAGGCTAGAATTCGGCGGTCCTCGCCTACATAGGTATGGTGGGCTAAAGCGGCAGCGCAACGGCACTAAACAACCTATAGAGACTCGATTAACTGTCGGCTATTAGAGAGGGGTAAGAAAGACCTATTCGGTTCCAACCTGAGACTACACCAAACATACCCATCCTAGTATTCTCCCCCTCGAGACCAAACGAGGAAGTCAGACCGAGGAACTCACACGGTTGGCAATTTTACTCATTCCGTTTGAGTTGCAGCACTTACTATTCAGATATAGATAGCATGAGTCATCCTGATGGCATAAGTAGTGGCCAGTTTTAGTTAACTTTCCATTGTAGTTGGAACATTTACTAGTCAGATATAATTGTCCTGGGAGTCCCAAAACCCAGCAGTTGTTGGCACTTTTATCACATTCCATTGGAGTTGCAATACTTACTAGGCATTTAGCATGTCACAAAACAACCCACATCCTCCAGCTGTTGGCATTTTTAATATCCACTATGTTATACTTGAGCTGATTACTAGTCGCATATTAAGTCAAATTTATAGCACTACTTTAGTTATGCTTGTCTATGATCGAGATACTGTGCTCCAAGTCGTCCATAACCACGGACACGACTTTCAGAAAGTTTTACCCTGCAGGGGTGCACAAATAGCAACACACACTCGATCAACCTCGGAAAAACCAATTCAAAACCCAACGAGGCATTCACGACAAAGCGATCACAGGATTCAGAAATATTTCAGGGGGTCACCCCATTAAGCTACCCGCAACGAAGTTGGCCGGCTCCGAGACGGACCCAAGGTTTGCGCCAATGGCTGTAAACGACTGGGAACCCGAAAGTGTGACTGGGCTTGTCGATACCGCGAAAACACTCCGCAATCCTAAACAGTACAGGTGCTCCACGCACAATCTTAAATAAAGCGGTAAAGCATGGCATAGGTACAGGATAGTAATAAAGCCCCAAACTACTTTGTGGCCCCAAGAAATAGAAATGAATCAAGCTCTGGCTCAGGGGGGTCCATAAGGCCTCCCGGATGTGGATAGTGCAAAAAATCAAGGAACAGGTATCAAGTACTCAGGGTCCTACGGGACACAAGTGAGCGTGGAAGAACCAAGTAACATCTATTGCCCACCGATGCCTCTTCATTAGTTATACCTAACAATTTTTAATAGTTGTAATTAAAGTCATGATCATCTCCACCGTAAACATTTGCCAGCATTCCATCAACTGTGGTACTTGACAACACGAGATCGCACCTGAGCAAGCAACTACGACTCGCAAGGCCAGCTATCTACCAAACAACAGGTATTAGGAGGTGTCCATGGCAATATAGAGGCTGCACCGGATATAACTGGTGCACGGAAACTAAAGCATCGCGACACGGATAGCAATAGATCAACAGGGGGAAATAAAGACTATAAGGGCCTATTTGGTTGCCGGCCACATTTTGCCGAGCCAAAGTTTGGCAAATGTGGCAGCCACAAAAGTGTGGCTGAAAATTTGGCCGCCACAAAGTGTGGCAAAAATTGGCAAAATATTGACTCTATGACATATGGGCCATAGGTATAGTAAAGTGTGGCAACTTTAAAGTGTGGCAACAACCAAACACTTGCCAAACTGCCAAACTTTGGCTCGGCAAAATGTGGCTGTGAACCAAACAGCCCCTAAATGCAAAATAGGTAGAAGGGGAAGAGATGCTCGCCTGGGCAACACTGTGGAAGGTTCGTATCCGGAGAACTTATCGATACTCGCATCAACTCATCGGCCTAATCTGCGAAGAAGAAAAGCACTAAAAGAAACACCGGATGCAATATTTAATACTACGGCAGAAGAATCGGGATGTTTATGATATGCATGTAGATGCGGTGCAATTAGGCAGTATTAAGCGGAACCGGGGTCCTGACAATTAATCATATGGTTCAAGTTGTTTAGAAACCCCCGCAATTTAAATGTTGTCTTAACAAGGCAAAACATGGTATCGGTTCGCTACACAAGTTTAAATGGAGTCCGGAATAAGACAAAGATATCCCGCAGATGTACTCCATATTTAATTATGAGGTGAATCGGCATAATTCCCCCAAACCACAAACAGATATGCATGCATGAACAATTTATTATGCGACAGTTGATAAAGTCATATTATAAAAATAGGGGCTTAGGGTCACACATTTGGGTTCGGCAGATCATGGCGTTCGGATCTTCGGATCTGTGAAGGAGATCATGGCGTTCCGAGGAGAAGATCTTGGCGTGCCGAGTCTTGGTCTTCGGATCACCAGGATCGGGCTCCACATCCGGGAACGGGTCTTGGCGGCGATGAAGAAGATCATGCCGGTGGTCTTGGAGTGGTACTCCGGGATGCTTCGGGTTCTTGGCGATGGTCTTGCGTGGTCCGATGGTTCCATGCCGACGATCTCCAGGTACCGCGGGCGGAGTTCTCAGGGTTTCGAATTGGGCAGATCTTGACGAGGTCGGTATTGGAGATCTTGGGTTCGAGGACGGTCTTGTGCGGCCATCGGAGAAAGCCGGGCTTGGAAGCACAAAGCGCAAAGCAGGGTAGCACGTGGCAACTGTGTGCAGAGGTTGGACCTAAGCCACTGGACCACGAACAACAACAAATAAAACGGAGGCACATCAGAATGGTGATTTTCTAATCACCCAACGAGACAAGCACCTAGCAGGTGCTACACTTCAGGACAGAGCAGCACCGCGAGGTCAAAACGGTCGACGAGGAGGATGCGTGGCCGGGAAGAGAAGCAGCGACAGGAAGTGGCCGAGGTCAGGGCATCGGGGCCTGCGGTCGCAGTGGAAGCAGAGGCCGGCGATGGACGGCGACACGGGGGCCCAGGTGGTCAGAGCGTGGACGAGGCGAACCGGCCGCGGCGGCGCTGGGCACGGGGAGTTCGTGGGCGGCGGCACCACGCGGGGACGCCAGGAGGAGGCGAGGAGGTCGTGATGTCATGGGCGGAGCGGATGAAGGGCACGGCGGAGAGGAGGCGGCGGGCAGAGGCGAGGTGAGAGGAGCCCGGGGTGGCCAACGACTGGGGAGGACGGGCCGGAGAAGCGGGTGGAGGTGGCGGTGGACGGCAAGGTCAGCGGGGCGACCGGCGAGGGAGGAGGACACGAGGATGGCCGACAAGAAGAGGGCCCGCTGGCGGCAGGGCTCACTGCAGGGGAGGCAGCGACAAATTCGATGGCGGCGACGCGCGCCTCGGGCAGAGAGGAACGGGGCGCGACCTTGGTGGCGGCGTGGCATGAGGGGGTCACAGAGGAGCCAGCGGCCGTGCGGGCGGCGGCGCGCGAGGAGAGTAGAGGAGAGCGACGCGCAGTAAGGGAATCGAGACGTGAGGAGGGCGGGGACGAGGAAGGTGGGGTTGGGGAGCGTGGGGACGCGGGGCAGATGCGGGGCGGGGTCCGCGGTGGGTGGTGGGGCCGAGGTGGGGTGCGGTTTGTCGGCTGTGCTGCAGCGTGTGTGCGTCGTGGTGTGTGTGCGTGGGATGGAGGGGTGTGTGGTTGGTCGTGGGTGGGTCCAGGCGGAAGCGGGCGGCGGACCAGGTGGTGTGGGGATGCATGTGTGCGTTGGTTCTGGGGCAGGCGGGTGGAGGCGTGTCGGGTCAGGTGGCAGTTGTGGGGCGTGTGGTTGGGCGGTGGTTGTGGGGTTTGGGGCCAGGGATGATGTGGCGCGATGGGATAGGGCGGGGTGAGGTGGAAAGGGCTAGGTAGATTAGAGTTGGGTAGATTTAGGAATAGAACCAGATATTTTAGACTAGGGTTTTGAGGTGGCCGGCCGGGCTTTCGGGCCTGGCTGGCTGCCTCCCAAAATAAATTAAATATTTTATTTTGTTTAAAACGGGGCGTTTGAAAACTGTTTGTAGACGAAACAAGAGAATCCGGAGAACCGGTTTTTTTAATTTGAAATAAAGAAGGGGCGTTTAGAAAACAAAACCAGGCTTTCCGAAAATAGTTTAGACAAAAACCATGCATGATGATGACGATGCTCAAATGCAATGTGGCATGATGACATGAGCATGCGGTCGTGATGATGCAATGCACAAAAACAACGCGGTTTTCTAGTAGTGGTTTTTGCGGGGCGCCACAATTGGGCTTGAACCCAGAGCAGAGACACCATCGACCACTTTGTTGTCGACTTCCTCGTAGTCCAAGAGCTCCTCCAAGTACACCTGCGCCTCTCCCATCATATCACAAGTAAATAATACAAAACCAATCAGACCACCGAACAATGTAAAATTGAGGCAATGGATAATACCATAGAGGATGAGCTATGTTGACAAGATGAGGTAGCCGATAACCAACAAGTAAATATTGTATTATGCATAATAACCAATAGGTAATATAAAAGATTTACACCAACATATTTGCATAAACAGAGTTCAGTTCCATGAATTCTAAAGGACACACACATAGAGCCACTAAATTGAAAATTTTGCATATGTCCAAGTACTAGTAGTACAAGTCCTACTAAATAGCACAGCAGCCTAACCAAATTTGCATCTATCAGGAACAATACAACATCAGTATGTGCATCAGCAAGCAAGTAGCTGAAGCCAATATAGAATGAAGTACTAGACTATGGATAACTACAGTAATCTAGCAACAGCCTAGTCTAGGAATACACGCACCACAATTTAAATTCGAATGAAAAATCCCTAAACAAGAAGTATATAGCAACATTACTGTTATAAACTTCATTCATTAGCAAGTTCAAAAGACCCAGGTAAGTCACGAATCAAAGTTCAGTAGGTGCTTGCGGTCCTTCGGTAGGTGCTCCTGGTCCTTGAGTATCCTGGCGACGCGGAAGACCATGGAGATGTGCGTGTCGAGGCTTCCCTTTGTGGCCGGCTCGCCTGCTCCTCCACGCTGCTTTCTTATGGCCGGCCTCGTGACCAGCAGGCACGCCGGAGATCCCCAGCAGGTGAGGTGGGGCGGTGGCGGCGCACGAGGTGAGGTGGGGAGGTGGCGGCGCACGAGGCGAGGTCGGGGAGAAGGGTTGAGATGCTGTGGGGAAGTGGTACTCGCAGTGGTGTTAGGGTTTGAGATGTTTGTTCGATCGTGTAATACGTGGGTGTGTGGATTTTACGAAACTACCCTCACCTCACTTTTGTCACCCGGATAGAAATATAGGGCATTTCGGTCATTTTAATTTCAAAGTGCGGGGGACGGGGAAGCGGGAAAACTGGCGCTCTAACTGTGTAAGGAAAAATCTGGGCGTTAGATGGATGACTTGTGGATGGCTGAGATCAACTTCGTAGACTGATCCGTGGGCAGTCCCATTCTCTATTCTAATTGGTTGTCTCTCTTCTGCAATGTTTCATGGCTTTCAGGTCAAAAGACCAATGTTATTGCCTTAATCACGGCATAGTTTATGATAATATGTCGGAATTGTGCACACACGTGTATGTTGGGATGGCGAACAATGTTGTAGGACCAAATTTTCCTTTTTGCCGCACAGAAAAGCCATTTTCTATTTTCCGACTGCCAAAAACGGGGCGTTTTGTTAAGCAACTACCAAGTAAAATTTTTAAAATGGTACCAACCTATTTTTCAAAAATAATAGACCATGTTACATGGCCAATGTCCCAACTAGGGTATCTAAAATCTTTCCATCCACCCCTGGCGAAAAAGACAGATTCCTGCCGAATCGGTAGGAAGTGGGTCTGATTTGAACTACAGGTACATGATCTAATGCTCGTGATTTTTTGGAAAAATCATTTTTAGACTCACGATATGTTGTTTTATCAGAGATCCAATGCAAGTTTAGCGAGGATCAACACCTAGCAAAGAACCTTCATGCCTACCATTTTGACCATAGTTTGAAACGCGCATAAGAAATCCAAAAACGGTCCAAATGAGGTAAATCCTTCGCCTCCTATCATATTATGTGACATAATTGAGGGGAAAAATATCAAACTTGGTATATTGATTGCATCTCAAAAAAACCTTCACAAAAATGACCTATCATATTCGAGGTTTCATGGATTTTAGGTTAAAAGACCAATGTTATTGCCTGAATCATGACATAGTTTGTGATAATGAACCCGTCTTGTGCACACACGTGTATCTTGGGATGGCTAACAATTTTGTTGGAGGAACTTTTCCTTTTCGTCGTACAAAAAAGCCATTTTCTATTTTCCGACTGCCAAAAATGGGGCGTTTTGTTAAGCAACTATCGAGTGAAATTTTCAGAATGGTACCACCCTATTTTTCAAAAAATAATAGACCATGTTACATGGCCAATGTCCTAACTAGGGTATATAAAATCTTTCTGTCCACCCCTGGCAAAAAAGACAGATGCATGCCGAATCGGTAGGAAGTGGGTCCGATTTGAACTACATGTACATGATCTAATGCTCGTGATTTTTTGGAAAAATCATTTTTAGACTCACAATATGCTGTTTTATCAGAGATCCAATGCAAGTTTAGCGAGGATCAACACCTAGCAAAGAACCTTCATGCCCGCCATTTTGACCATAGTTTGAAACGTGCATAAGAAATCCAAAAACGGTCCAAATGAGGTAAATCCTTCGCCTCCTATCATATTATGTGACATAGTTGCAAGGAAAAATACCAAACTTGGTATATTGATTGCATCTCAAAAAAACCTTCACAAAAATGACCTATCATATTCGAGGTTTCATGGCTTTTAGGTCAAAAGACCAATGTTATTGCCTGAATCACGACATAGTTTCTGATAATGTACCCGTCTTGTGCACACACGTGTATCTTGGGATGGCGAACAATGTTGTAGGAGGAACTTTTCCTTTTCGTCGTAAAAAAAAGCCATTTTCTATTTTCCGACTGCCAAAAATGGGGTGTTTTGTTAAGCAACTATCAAGTGAAATTTTCAAAATGGTCCACCCTATTTTTCAAAAATAATAGACCATGTTACATGGACAATGTCCCAACTAGGATATCTAAAATCTTTTCGTCCACCCCCGGCGAAAAAGACATATTCCTGCCGAATCGATAGGAAGTGGGTCCGATTTGAACTACAGGTACATGATCTAATGCTCATGATTTTTTGCAAAAATCATTTTTACACTCACAATATGCTGTTTTATAAGAGATCCAGTGAAAGTTTAGCGAGGATCAACACCTAGCAAAGAACCTTCATGCCTGCCGTTTTGACCATTGTTTGAAACTGGCATAAGAAATCCAAAAACGGTGCAAGTGAGGTAAATCCTTCGTCTAGTGTCATATTATGTAACATAGTTGTAAGTAAAAATACCAAACTTGGTATATTGATTGCATCTCAAAAAAACCTTCACAAAAATGACCTATCATATTCGAGGTTTCATGGCTTTTAGGTCAAAAGACCAATGTTATTGCCTGAATCACGACATAGTTTGTGATAATGTACCCGGCTTGTGCACACACGTGTATCTTGGGATGGCGAACAATGTTGTAGGAGGAACTTCTATTTTTCACTACACAAAAAAGTCATTTTCTATTTTTCGACTACCAAAAACAGGGCGATTTGTTAAGCAACTACCGAGTGAAATTTTTAAAATGGTCCACCCTATTTTTCAAAAATAATAGACCATGTTACATGAACAATGTCCCAACTAGGATATCTAAAATCTTTCCGTCCACCCCTGGCAAAAAAGACAGATTCCTGCCGAATCGATAGGAAGTGGGTTCAATTTGAACTACAGGTACATGATCTAATGCTCGTAATTTTTTGCAAAAATCATTTTTAGACTCAAAATATGCTGTTTTATAAGACATTCAGTGAAAGTTTAGCCAGGATCAACACCTAGCAAAGAACCTTCATGCCCACCGTTTTGACCATTGTTTGAAACATGCATACGAAATCCAAAAACGGTCCAAATGAGGTAAATCCTTCGTCTGGTGTCATATTATGTAACATAGTTGCAAGGAAAAATATCAAACTTGGTATATTGATTGCATCTAAAAAAAACCTTCACAAAAATGACCTATCATATTCGAGGTTTCATGGCTTTTAGGTCAAAAGACCGATGTTATTGCCTGAATCACGACATAGTGTGTGATAATGTACCCGTCTTGTGCACACACGTGTATCTTGGGATGGCGAACAATTTTGTAGGAGGAACTTTTCCTTTTCGTCGTACAAAAAAGCCATTTTCTATTTTCCGGCTGCCAAAAAAGGGGCATTTTGTTAAGCAACTATCGAGTGAAATTTTCAAAATGGTACCACCCTATTTTTCAAAAAATAATAGACGATGTTACATGGCCAATGTCCCAACTAGGGTATCTAAAATCTTTCTGTCCACCCCTAGCAAAAAAGACAGATGCATGCCGAATCGGTAGGAAGTGGGTCCGATTTGAACTACATGTACATGATGTAATGCTCGTGATTTTTTGGAAAAATCATTTTTAGACTCACAATGTGCTGTTTTATCAGAGATCCAGTGCAAGTTTAGCGAGGATCAACACCTAGCAAAGAACCTTCATGCCTGCCATTTTGACCATTGTTTGAAACGCGCATAAGAAATCCAAAAACGGTTCAAATGAGGTATATCCTTTGTCTGGTGTCATATTATGTGACATAGTTGCAAGGAAAAATACCAAACTTGGTATATTGATTGCATCTCAAAAAAACCTTCACAAAAATGACCTATCATATTCGAGGTTTCATGGCTTTTAGGTCAAAAGACCAATGTTATTGCCTGAATCACGACATAGTTTGTGATAATGTACCCGTCTTGTGCACACACGTGTATCTTGGGATGGCGAACAAGGTTGTAGGAGGAACTTTTCCTTTTCGTCGTATAAAAAAGCCATTTTCTATTTTTCGACTACCAAAAACGGGGCGTTTTGTTAAGCAACTACCGAGTGAATTTTTCAAAATGGTCCACCCTATTTTTCAAAACTAATAGACCATGTTACATGGACAATGTCCCAACTAGGATATCTAAAATCTTTTCGTCCACCCCCGGCGAAAAAGACAGATTCCTGCCGAATCGACAGGAAGTGGGTCCGATTTGAACTACATGTACATGATCTAATGCTCATGATTTTTTGCAAAAATAATTTTTAGACTCACAATATGCTGTTTTATAAGAGATCCAGTGAAAGTTTAGCGAGGATCAACACCTAGCAAAGAACCTTCATGCCCACCGTGTTGACCATAGTTTGAAACGGGCATAAGAAATCTAAAAACGGTTCAAATGAGGTAAATCCTTTGCCTGGTGTCACATTATGTGACATAGTTACAAGGAAAAATACCAAACTTGGTATATTGATTGGATCTCACAAAACCCTTCACAAATATGGTCTATCATGTTCGAGGTTTCATGGCTTTTAGGTCAAAAGACCAATGTTATTGCCTGAATCACGGCATATTTTGTGATAATGTACCCGTCTTATGCACACACGTGTATCTCGGGATGGTGAACAATGTTGTAGGAGGACCTTTTCCTTTTCGCCGCACAAAAAAGCCATTTTCTATTTTCCAACTGCCAAAAACGTGGCGTTTTGTTAAGCAACTACTGAGTGAAATTTTCAAAATGGTACCACCCTATTTTTCAAAAATATTAGACCATGTTACATGGGCAATGTCCCAACTAGGGTATCTAAAATCTTTCCGTCCACCCCTGGCGAAAAAGACAGATTCCTGCCGAATCGGTAGGAAGTGGGTCCGATTTGAACTATAGGTGCATGATCTAATGCTCGTGATTTTTTGCAAAAATCGTTTTTAGACTCACAATATGCTATTTTATCAGAGATCCAATGCAAGTTTAGTGAGACTCGGACCCTACCTAAGAAAATTTCAATTTCAAACCCTATTGTCAAAACCATGATTCAAAATCTATATTTATACCTATTAAGGTTTTATATGAAAATATGTCCTTATATTTGTCCTATAAAGTAAAAGTGTTCTATAATGTACTAAAAATATTCTCTAATATTTTACAAGTTCTCTAAATTTTGTTTGACTCAATTTAGAGTTATGAATAAAAAGATGCAAAAGAATTTGGAAAAAAAGAGAAAAATGCTAGAGGCGCCAGGCCGGGCCAAACCAACTTGTTTTCTATGCAATCGTGGGTAATTGTACTCCACTATCGGCCCAAGGCCAACCCAGGGAGCAGCCTCAGGTCGGAGGCCGCATTCCGCCTCAGGCCCAAGCCCACCATCACGAGTAGCACTAATAAACTTCATGCGTTTTGGTGCACAGAAGTTGATGATGGTGAAGTGGTAGGTGCATATGAAAGTAACAAGGAGGGGCTTAGTATCGAGTTTGAATCCCGCCATCCCAACTTTTTGTTGGTTTATTTCCCACTAGTCCAGGCCCAACGCGAGAGAAACAGGTCAAATAGAATACAAGTATCTGGTCTAAACATAAAATTGGAGGTGGCGTGGTGGTTAGCCATGCAGGATTTCGGGAAGAAAGTGTGTGGTCTGGGGTTCGAGCTTCCTTGCCTCTCATTTTGCTTCTATATTCGATTATTTTCTTGGTCAACATCTCAGTTGACTTGGTTGTATGACAGGCGGGTCTCCCATCGGATTTCCCTCCTAGTCAGCATGGTAGGCCCCTTATGTTAGTTTACTGGGTTGTATGACACGTAGACAAAATTGACACGTGTGCCGACATGTTACGAGAAGACACACGGATACGACAAGTAGACAAAATTGACACATGTATATGACACACGTACCAACCTGTTTGGAGAAGTTGACACACGGATACGACACATAGGCAAAACTGTAGAGGCGACCATTTAAATTGTTCGTAATTGGATAAATATATGACTCTCAACCTGTGCTATCCATCTATGACCATTTCATGTTAGTAAATTATGACCTTTTTGACCAGATTGGTCGTTATTTTTCAAGGTTTGGACCCTTCCAAATTTCCTACGACCAATTCGTTCAGAATGGTCATAGATCTATGACCAAAAAACTCATGGTCGTTAAAAAAGGTCACTAGTGACCATATTTCTTGTAGTGACTTGGAGGCCTAACAACTGTCTACAAGAATAGAAGTGCGTAGAGATCAAACTACAGGTACATGATCTGTAAAAAAACATTTTTAGGTTCACAATATGCTATTTCATTAGAGATCCACGTCAAGTTTAGCGAGGCTCAGTCCCGAGCTAAGAATCTTCATGCACGCCGTTCGACAAAGTTTGACGCTAATTTGAAATGGACATAAAAAATTCAAACGATCCAAACAATGTGAAACCTTCGTGTGATGTCATATTATGTGATATAGTTGCAACTAAAAATGTAAAACTTAGTATATTGATTATGTCTCAAAAAACCTTCACAAAATGACCTATCTCATTCGAGGTTTCCTGGCTTTCCGGTTAAATGACCAATGTTATGGCTATAATCAAGGTATATTTTGTGATAATTTGCCCATATTGTGCATTCATGTGCATCATGGGATGGCGAACAATGTTGCGAGAGGAAGTTTTCCTTTTCATCGCAACAAGAAGCCATTTTCCATTTTCCGAGCATAAAAACGGGGGGTTTTGTGAAGCAACCACCAAATGGCTAATTCAAAATGCTACCACCCTATTTTTCAAAAATAGTAGACTACCATACATGGACAATGTCCCAACAGGGGATCACAAACCTTTCCGTCTATCTCTGGTGAAAAAGACAAATTCCTGCTGAATCGGTAAGAAGTCAGTCAGATATGAACTACATGTACATGACCTGATGCTCATGATTTTTTACAAAAATCATTTTTGCGTTCACAATATGCTATTTTATCAGAGATCCACTTCATGTTTAGCGAGTCCCAACCCCGAGGTAAGAATCTTTATATCTGTCGTTTTAAACAGGCAAATGAAATTATGGCTAGAATCGTGGCATAGTTTGCGATAAGTTGATATGGATATCATATTTGAATTCCTATTATTTCTATGGATTTAGGTATATTATTTGTCGAATTCCGATTTATGGATTTAAAGATATTAATTATTCCATATTAAATAGAAAAATACAAAAAATATAAATTCATTATATTTTTTATTTGAATTCAATAATATTTTTTACTTATTCATCCTTGTTTACTTATATAATTGTTTGTAATTTCAAAAAATACAAACATGTGACATGATGATATAAGAGTTAATAAGATTGATATCATAGTATTGACAACAAGGTATAAATTGCTTTGCGGGAACAGATTCTGAAGGAACAGAGAAGTTAAGCGTGGTGGTGGTGGAGTAGTGAGCATGGGTGACCGACCGGGAAATTGGACCAAGACTGTAATTTGATCAAAGATTAAGTGTAATTAGTGTTAAAAATATTCGAAGTGAGATATTAATGAGTCAAACAATTCAAACATTAAAAAAATAGAGAAAACATTTGATTTTTTTTAAATTATTTTTGCAATCGGCTGTTAGACTATGCCGACAGCCGCTATGCCGTGGGCAGTCTTCGGCATAGCTTATGCCGACGGCTTTTTGATACGCCGACGACCTTTATACGCTCCGTCGAGAGAGATTTTTGCCGAGGAGCTACGCCGAGGCCAGCTCCTCGGCGTAGCCTACGCCGACGGGGATCGGGGCTACGCCGACGGCTTTTGGCCCTCGGCGTAGCTTGCCGTTCCTGTAGTGTCTAGCTAGTACACTCCATGTATGGTCCCGGTGGCGTCGTCCATAGAGCTGCCGCTCGCGCCAAAGTTCATGATTGATGACCAACCAGTTGATTCTAGTTCATCATACATATACGGTCTTCGGATTCAACCAGGTCATGATTTTTTTAATTGTTCTTAGGATCGACCTGGTGGCGTTTTCACAAATCAAATTCCTCTTTTTTTACAGGTAAATCAAATTCCTCTTGATTGTTAGGGCAATATCCTTTGGCAAAACTAAAGTACACCCGTCGACAGGTCGCGGAGCGGCGGTCGGGCTGGGCAGGCCAGATCTGGGCCAGTGAAGGCCCAATCTGGGCCTTGCGAGACATGGCTACCATGCCTGGGGCTTCGGCCAGGAGGCTGTGTCGGGGGGGGGGGGGGGGAAGATCCGGGCCGGGTGGGCCCCGATCTGGTGCTGATCTAGCGGATCCGACTAGGATCTACAAGGCGACATGTCTGGCAGCCCGGAGGCGTCGTGGTTGACTTATCCATCGCATCTCTGTTGTCGAGTGGGGGCTCGGGCCGGATTATCTCGTCTATGTCGTTGGTCTGCTCACGCTTGCGGCTATCGCCTGTAGGTAGTGCTTCTCAGACCGGTGGTGGTCCGATAGGCCTGGGTGAGCATGGTAGAGACGACGCTGCTATTTGCCGGCGGGGATCTGCGGTGGCAGCGGATCTGCTAGTGGACGGAGGAGTAGGAACTAGCGCTCCGGTTGGTGGCAACGGTGACACCCTTGCTGTAGTGTGGTGGTAGGGCTTCACGAGTCCATTTGCGTTCAGCCAGGCCAGCAAGGGCCTGATTTGCCTATGCTGCTACATCCAGTCGGCTATCGCCCTTCGGCGGTGGAGGTAGTTCCCTCCCGCATGTTACTACCGATGACCCCCGCCGAACTTTCTTCTTTTCGGTTGTACCAGCCTCACATTGTGGGTCACGATGAGGTGACGGTGGTCACTACAAGACCGTGGGGGCGTGTGCTGGTGGGTGGTGAGCTTGGCGGAGCAATTCGAGGCGTCCGGGAGTGTGGTTTTTGAGGGGTCGAGAGAAATCCTTGTCATCTAGACACTGACGTGGCGACGCCTGCGGGTGTCGTCGTCCTTCCTGAAGGACGTCGGGTGTATATCTTCCCCACCTCTCGTAGTGTACCAGGAGAAACCCTATGACCAGTCCGGGTAGCAACGTCGTTGTCGTCGCTTTCCTTCTTGGAGGTGTTTCTTGGTATGCGATGCTTCAGGGCGCTAGGAGCATGGTGGAAATTCTCCGGAGGACACAGTGGTTGCGGGTCATCCTCGTTTTCATCGTCACTGTTGTCGGCTTTGTTTTCTTTTCGTTTTCTTTTTTCCTTTTCTTTGTTGTTTCTTTTGGGCGATATGCTTTCTTGCCCAGCAGCGATCTCAATCGTGGATGCTATATTAATATAGTTGGGAAAGAGATGGTTAGAGTATCGATACCGTATCATAGCACGTAAAACTAGAAAATCCTCATGCAAATAAATCTTATATACAATATTGCATTGAGATTCTACAAATCAGTACATATAGTACTAGTATAATACCATGCACTATGAAGATAGTATCATACACTAGTATCATATATGCATGATACTAGTAGTATGATACTACCACTATGACCAGCCTAATGGGTTAGGCGCTGTGTCCTCTAGGTTACCAAATCTCATGTGATTTTATGGGTTCTAGCGTAAGATTTTGATGAGAAACTAATTGTCAGGCTAGTCCTAGTGGGAATATCATAAGGAGTATCATGCATGTCACCTTGGCAAAAATCTGATGTGACATCACAATTAATGAATAAAGAGATGTTAGTAGTATCATAATATGATACCGTATCATAGCTCGTGAAACTAGGTAAATTAATGATCAATACATCATACACACAATTGCATTAAGATTGTAGAAAAAATTAAATACAATAATACTATAATACAATAGATGATACTAACCACTGAAGAGATAGTATCATACACTAGTATCATATGCATGATACTAGTAATCTGATACATGACCAGCCTCAAAAGAGACTTCGCACACACCAGTCACGCAGCACCCAGTCGTCAAAATCTCACCTCGCTCCCGAGATTTCGTTAGTCAAGAGAACGAGAGGCGTCTGAAGGAAAATCTCAGTTAGCATTGATGCTTAAAGCTTGACCTTTTGACACCAATGTAGATCCGTGTACGAGTACTACTCATCCTGTGGTGCCGTGGACTTTAGGTAACTGGGCCTTAATTATTGCATGTGCATGCCCGGTCACATGAAATTAGTAGAGTAGTGCTACTCCATTTTGCTTTGGCCCGACCAACTCTTGACACAAAGTAATCTCCATCTCACTATACTACCATAGTAAAAGTATCATCGGTGGTATCATGCATAACATGTATGTAAAAAATCTGACATGTCATATTATTTAATAAAAACGAGGTGATAGTGGTATCATAATATGATACCGTATCATAACACATAAAATTAGAAATTTTAATAATTAATACATCTTGTACAAGTTTGTATTAAGATTATATAAATCATTAAATATAATGAGGTGATAATACTACTCACACACATATAAACAATCTCTCACCGGATCAAAACATCATATGGCTCATTAGTTCAAATCACTGTTTAATATACCTACAGTTCAGTGGGGACTGTTAAGTTGAACCTCCACCTAGACAAAGAGATACGCTTGACTACGACTGAACAATGGATTAAACCTTGAAATGTCGTTCTTCTACAGCAAATTTCACTCAATACCGTTTCCGGTATTTGGTTGCCAAGGCTACCCCTATGTGAAGCTTATAAGTCATACTTCTCGGCCTTTCAAGGCTACCCTTATGCCAAGGCTCGGCGAGATTCCCGCAACCCGCGGCGCGCGCGCGTCGTGACATGACATGACATGACGAGACGAGACGAGACGGCGGGCGGGCGGGTGAGCGGCGTCGTCGTCGGAGGAGCGCGCGTGTAGTTCTCCTCTTCTCACTCACTTTACTAAGTGGTGAAACACTCCACCTTATAAGGTGGTGTAACTCTCCTCCAACTTTCCATGTGGGACTAAACTTTAGCTCCCACTCCACTCATATGTGAGCTGCCACCAAACTAGGCCAAATCACACATGGGCTTTGAGATTTAGGGAAAAACTGAAATCACATATGGGCTTAAATAGATTAGCCTATTATTTCTAACAATCTCCCACCAGATCTCAAATGCCCATTTGAAGATTTGCCAATCCTCGCTACTTGTTTATATACCAGTGTTTTAGCAGATACTGTTAAGTTGAACATCCGCCTAGAATCATGAACTACTGATACGTCCATTTTGCATCACTATTATATGTCATAATTCACTGTTATTCATTGATATAATTCGTATTGAGAGGTGATACTTATGTTATTTCATCTGTTTTTGCATGGTTAATGACTTTTGGAGCATGGACCGCTGCAGTCAGGATTTTGATGAAAAATGTGCTGTTTGGATGCAAAATTCGTGAAGATCAGAAAATCCGGGAAAATATACGAAAAATCCTATTTTTCCAGAAGATGAAGGAAGCTAGAAGGGGGGCTGGAGATGGGCCACATGGGGCCCACACCACCCCCTGGCGCGGGCCAGCCTAGGCCGCGCCACCAGGTGGTGTGGCTGCCCTGGTCCACCCCTGGCATTCCCCTCTGGCGTATATATTCCTCCCGAAACCCTAAGACTCGGGGAGCGACCACAGAAAGATTCTGCCGCCTCTGCGGGGCGGAAAACACCGAGAGAGAAAGATCTCTCCGGCAGACAGATTTCTGCCAGGGCAATTCCTTCTCGGAGAGGGGAGATCGTCGCCATCAACACCACCATCAAGCTGGACTTCATCGGGATCATCATCATCATCACCACCACCATCATCACCATCAGCACCCTCATCACCATCTCCATATTGCTATAACAATTGGTTGAATCTTGCATAGTTCATAAGGGAAACTTTCCCGGTGTTGATTACTCTTTGTAGTTGATGCTATTGAGTGAACCATTGAATTATTGTTTATGTTCGAATTGTTATACATCATTATTCCATCTCTGATCATGATCCATATGATGTCTTGTGAGTAGTTCATTTTGTTCTTGAGGACATGGGAGAAGTCATGTTGTTAGTAGTGGAGTTGTGTTGAGAAAGATTCAATAGTTTGATATTTAAGTTGTGGTGTACTTTGTTGACGTAGTTGATGTAGACCTCGTTGGGAACCCCAAGAGGAAGGTATGATGAGCACAACAGTAAGTTTTCCCTCAGTTATGAAACCAAGGTTTAATCGAACCAGTAGGAGCAAGGAAACACCCCAAAGGTGTTACTAGCTAAGCTTTGGCAAGGCGCACTACCGGTGCTAGTAGCAACATGGAGACCTGCACAACACAACCACAGAACTTTGTTCCCAACTTGCGATGAGGTTGTCAATCTCACCGTGTTTTGCGGAAAACAAAGGATTAAACGTATCGAATGGAGAGAAGTAAAAGTTTACAAAAAGTAAACACAAAGTAATAAAAGATTGTAGATTGTATGTAAAGTAAAAGGACCGGGATCCATAGTTCACTAGAGGTAGCTCTCCTTAGATAGATAACATGCTGGGTGAACAAATTACAGCGGGGCAATTGACAAACACCGAGAAAGCAATACATGCATATACTAATCATCTTGACTCCTCTGAGACTTGATTGGGCATTATAACATAATACATAGACCGCCATCCAACTGCATCTATGACTAATAATCCACCTTCAGGTTATCATCCGAACCCCCACCAGTATTAAGTTGCAAGCAACAGATTATTGCTTTACGAACTGCGTGTAAAGTAAACAATACGATTGTTCTATGAACAAAGGATTGTTGTTTTCTCCCTAGTAGCAACAGCACATCTAGTACCTTAGAGATTTCTATCACTTCCCAAGATTACCAGAGGCAATAACCCACTATCGAGCATAAATACAAACTCTTGGAGTTGCTAGCATCTACTTGGCCAAGATAGCTACTAACAACGGAAAGCATGCAAGATCTCAAATAACAAAGACATGATAGAATCAATAATCAATCTGAAATAGCATCTCAATATCCATCGGATCCCCGCAAACACAACATGTATGAATTACAAATAGATGATCTTGATCATGAACGGAGCTCACAAGATCTAAACATGAAAGCACAAAGGAGGAGAAACCAGCCATCTACCTACTACATAGATCCGTAGTCCAAGGATGAACTACTCACGCATCATACCGGAGGCTTGCATGGTGATGAAGAAGGCCTCCAGGGTGAATTCCCCTCTCCGGCAGGGTGTCGGGAAGAGCTTCAGATCCCTCCCGATCTAGGGATGGAGATGATGGCGGCTACAGACTCTTTCGTGGATTTTTGATTGGGCCCTTAGGGTTTTCGTCCCGAGGGCAACTTATAGGCGGAAGGAGAGGCCGAGGGGGTGCCAGGAGCGGCCACACCACCCCCTGGCGCGGGCCAGGCCTGGCCAGGTGGTGTGGTGGCTCCCAGGCCCTTGTCCGTCTCGTATTCTGGCACTTGATCCCTTTCGGAAAAATAGGCACTTTGGCTTTTGTCCCGTACAATTCCGAGAATATTCATTTTGTGACTTTCCTGGAACCAAAAACAGCAGAAAATAGGCAGCTGGCACTGTGGGTCTTGTTAATAGGTTAGTCCAAGAAATCATATGAAAAGTACTCTCAAGTTGGAACAAAACACAAGAAAGTGGATAAAACCAAGCATGGAACATCAAAAATTATAGATACATTTGCAATGTATCAACATACCCAAGCTTAACTCCTGCTCGTCCTCGAGTAGGTAAGTGATACAAAGAAATAATTTTTGAGGTGACATGCACCATCAAAGACTTGATCAAAGTATTTGCAAAACTCAAAGCTGGGATCATAGTACTTCAATCATAACATGAAAGACAAAGTTCTAGCAATAGGCAAAGAAACTATGATGCAACATAAAAAGGTACAAACAAAAGATTCATGAATAACAAGCCTTGCAAGACGTTTGTTTGTTTCACATAAAGAAAACATAGCATAATAGTATTCAGCTTGTCCCTCAATAGAGTAGCAAATATAAATGCATAGGACACCTTCAAAGTTCATAAGAGTGACTAGATACAATAGTTTAAAACAAGCAATATCAAGTTATGCATCAATCAACTAGTCTTGGGACAATGCACATAGAACTAAGAATGGCCACTATGCTCTCAAAGTAGGTGCATAAAGATAGAAGGTGGAGACTCAATATAATGGTGGAAGAAAAGCCTTTTGTAAATGGAAGTAGGGATTCAAGTCTCATAAAGAGCTTCCAAAAATTATGGTACTTCTAGTTTTCATCTCTCATTGCCCCTATCATAAGCATCTTGAAAGTGATTAAGGTTAAAGTGACACAACTAAGAGGATATGCTTGACAAGTTATAAACCGAAATCTCATGCCCCTTACTTACGAAGACCGATCCTCATGCTACTCAACTTTAGTCGCGAGTAAGCTCTTGTCATTGTAAGTATATGTGTATCATTAAGAACCGCCAACGGGGTACCCCTTGCACATGATACGAGAGCTTTCCCATAATCAAAATGACAAGGCAAGCAGACAATGAGCATCTGAGCGATCTTTTTATTTGCTATTTGCATAGGTTTTTATTGAGGATGCTTCATAGAGTGCTCATTATGGTGATGCTGCAAGTTTCCACCCTGATTAGGCATGGCTTAGGCTAGCGGCCCAGGCGTTTCTCTAACACACATACAAACTCCATCATCTTACAAGTCCCACATTTATTTCACACTGTCGGGATCTGTAAGCAAAAGAACATGATATCAACGGAGTACAAAGTACAAGTGCAATGTTGAAAGCGTTCCCCATGAAACATGGTTCGGATAATTTCAACTTATAAAGCGCAAGCATATACACAACAAAGAAGGACCCAATGGTTCAAGTTTATTAGAGGCAATAAAGTAAAGTGTGCCATCAAGTTCGTGAGAGCTTTAATCACTAGTTTTCTCATAACAAGTGAAAGGTAAACAAAAGCATGAATATACTTGGAATAGCATAAGCTAGTAGGTAGGTATGGTGCACTCGTTGGAATAAATTGGTTTAGGGAGTTGGATGCATGAGTGGAACTCATACTTGGTGGTGGAGGCTAGCAAAAGACTGGGAGCAACAAACTAAGAGAGCAATAATGGCCATAATCATGCAGAGCGATAAAACATCATTGATCAAAGCATAAAGTGATACTACAAGTTGAGAACTAAAGGATCATAAAGGCTATGGTGACTTGAGATAGTCATAACATGGTGTGAGCATGTGCCAAGTCAACCCAAATAAAGCATCAAAGGAGAATACCACTATACTATGCTTTAATATGCTAAAACAACGCATGATTCAGCCAAGGCACATTAAGCAATCTCAATTTTTTATAACAAGTCATGCTACAGCAAAGAATATAAGCATAAAGGCAAAAAAATATCAAGCATGGCATGACAAAGCATATGCCACAGTCAAAAATGAGCTCTTTTTACCACATAAGCATGAACTTTCCTACTCTTTTCCAAACCAAACCAAACTATTTGCAAACCAAAGTATGAAAGAGGGGGTCCAACCAATTTATTTAGAACACTAAGCTAACCAAGCAAACTAAAAACCAAAACAAAAACGAAAAAGAAGACGCTCCAAGAAAAACACAACTGTGCATCAAACAATAAAAATGAAGCGTTTGGAAGAAAACCTGGGATTTTTATTAATGAAGAAGGGGATGCCTTGGGCATCCCCAAGCTTTGACGCTTGTACTTCTTGGATATTTCTTGGGGTGACACGCATGGCATCCCCAAGCTTGAGCTTTAGTCCATCCTTCATCTCATTACTCATTCCTTCCATACACCTGAAATTTTTCCTTCATACAAAACTTTACACAATCTCATTAGCAACATTAGTGCACTTAAGATAAATAAGTCTCAAGGTTCAGTTCTAACACCAAATAAAATTCCATTAGAACACTAGCTACTGTAGCACTTCCCTTAAAAATCTCAATACCCCAAAGGAACTCAAGAAGGAACTAACAAGAAGCAAATGCAGAAAATGGCAGAAATCTGTCAAAACAGACCAGCAGGTAAAGACGAATTTTTTCAAAGACCTTCTGTTGCTCAAATCAAAAAATTGTTGAACTATCTAAAGTTAGATAACAACCTGGGGCAGAAGCACAAAAAATTACAGCCCAATCCGACGTACAGAGCTCTCTCAGGAATTTTTTACGGTGAAGCACAGAAATCTATTTCGGGACAGCAACTTTCCCAATCATTACTTCACTCTCATTAGAGGTTACTCTTGGCACAAAAAGCAAATAAAAAGGATAAGGAGAGGTTATTACAGAGGTAATAACTTCCAAGACTCAACTAAAACTCTTGGGTTATCTCCCAACAAGTACTTTTCTTTAACGCCTTTAAGTTAGGCATAAGAAGCAAAGAAAGGATCAAGTGTTCTCAAATGAAGAAGCATTAAGACCAAAATTTGTTTTCATAGGAGAAGCAAAAGAAATATTTCTCTCTTTTTAAGGAAGTGTTCTATACCTTTCTTGAGTGGGAGTTGATATTTAATGGTGCCTTCTTTCATATCAATGATGGCACCAATTGTTCTAAGAAAAGGTCTTCCCAAAGTAATAGGACAAGAAGCATTGTATTCAACATCCAAAACATAGAAATCAAAGGGGACATAGGAATCATTAACCATAATAAGAACATCATTAAGACTCCCCATGAGTTTCTTTTTAGCATTGGCATCAAGTGGGACATTCAAATAACAATCTTCAAGAGGAGGCAAATCAAGCATATCATAAATCCTTCTAGGCATAATAGAAACACTACTATCAAGATTACACAAAGCTTTGAAATCAAAGTCATTCACTTTCATATTAATGATGGGTTCACAACCATCTTCTTTCCTTATAGGAATAGAAGCTTTATGTTTCATCTTTTCTTCTTTGATCTTTATGAGAGCATCAGTAATGTGTTTTGTAAAAGCCATGTTCATAGCACTAGCATTAGGACTTTTAGCAAGCTTTTGTAGAAACTTAATAACTTCAGAGATATTGCAACCATCAAGATCAAAATCAACTTTATCATCTAAAGTGGTAGAACTATTACTAGCCTCAACACTCGTGGTGATAATAGCAGAAACACTAATGTTTCTAGCAATTTCATCTTCTCTTTCCCACTTAGCATGTAATTCAGCTAATAGTCTAACATTTTCATCAATTCTTACTTGTATAGCATTAGTAGCTGCAAAGGGATTCTCATTAGTTTCGGGTTTAGTAGCCATTTTATTCAAAGTAGATTGAGCTTCAGCCAAAGATGTTATATTTCTTTCAGCATTAGAGAGTTTTTCCTCAATAGTTTTATTGAAAGCAGTTTGTTTACTAATAAACTCTTTAAGCATAACTTCAAGTTCAGAGGGAGCAAACTTATTATTGTTGTAAGAATTTCCATAAGCATTACCATTGTTGGGAGGATATGGCTTATAATTGTTGTTACCAAAATTGTTCCTATAAGCATTGTTTCCAAAGTTGTTATTTCTTATGAAGTTCACATCAACTTTCTCTTCTTGAGCAACCAAAGAGCCTAAAGGAACATTATTTGCATTAATATGGGCTTTTCCATTAACAAGCATGGACATAATAATATCAATCTTATCACTCAGGGAGGAGGTTTCTTCCACAGAATTTACCTTCTTACCTTGTGGAGCTCTCTCAGTGTGCCATTCAGAATAATTAACCATCATATTATCCAAAAGTTTTGTTGCGGCACCCAATGTGATGGTCATAAAGGTACCTCCAGCTGCTGAATCCAATAGGTTCCTTGAAGAATAGTTCAATCCTACATAAAAAGTTTGGATGATCATCCAAGTAGTCAGTCCATGAGTGGGACAATTCTTTACCAAAGATTTCATTCTTTCCCAAGCTTGAGCAACATGCTCATTATCAAGTTGTTTAAACTTCATTATTTTACTTCTCATGGATATAATCTTAGCAGGAGGATAGTATTTTCCAATAAAAGCATCTTTATACTTAGTCCAAGAATCAATACTATTCCTAGTTAAGGAATTCAACCATTCTTTAGCTTTTCCTCTCAAAGAGAAAGGAAACAATTTTAGTTTAATAATGTCACCATCTATATCACTATGCTTTTGCATCTCACAAAGTTCAACAAAGTTATTTAGATGGGAAGCAGCATCTTCATTACCAATACCAGAAAATTGTTCTCTCATAACAAGATTGAGCAAAGCAGGTTTTATCTCAAAGAAAGTATTCTCAGCCACAGGTGGAGCAATAGGTGTGCTCATAAAATCATTGTTGTTGGTGCTAGTAAAGTCACACAACTTAGTGTTTTAAAGAGTAGTCATTTTTTTGGGTTTTCAAATAAGAAAGCAAACAAGTAAAACTAATTTTTTTGTGTTTTTAAAGAACCAAAACAAGCAAACAAAGCAAAAAGAAACTAAGCAAAACAAAAACAACAAAGTAAAGAGATTGGTTATGAGGGACTCCCCTTGTGAAGATGTCCTTGACTCCCCGGCAACGGCGCCAGAAAAAATCTTGCTCACTCGTAGTTGATGTAGAGCTCGTTGGGAACCCCAAGAGGAAGGTATGATGAGCACAGCAGTAAGTTTTCCCTCAGTTATGAAACCAAGGTTTAATCAAACCAGTAGAAGCAAGGAAACATCCCAAAGGTGTTACTAGCTGAGCTTTGGCAGGGCGCACTACCGGTGCTAGTAGCAACGTGGAGACCTGCACAACACAACCACAGAACTTGGTCCCCAACTTGCGATGAGGTTGTCAATCTCACCGTGTTTTGCGGAAAACAAAGGATTAAACGTATCGAATGGAAAGAAGTAAAAGTTTGCAGAAAGTAAACACAAAGTAGTAAAAGATTGTTGATTGTAGGTAAAGTAAAAGGACCGGGATCCATAGTTCACTAGAGGTGGCTCTCCTTAGATAGATAACATGCTGGGTGAACAAATTACAGCGGGGCAATTGACAAACATCGAGAAAGCAATACATGCATATACTAATCATCTTGACTCCTCTAAGAGTTGATTGGGCATTACAACATAATACATAGACCGCCATCCAACTGCATCTATGACTAATAATCAACCTTCAGGTTATCATCCGAACCCCCTCCAGTATTAAGTTGCAAGCAACAAATTATTGCTTTACGAACTGCGTGTAAAGTAAACAATACGATTGTTCTATGAACAAAGGATTGTTGTTTTCTCCCTAGTAGCAACAACACATCTAGTACCTTAGAGATTTCTGTCACTTCCCCAGATTACCAGAGGCATGAACCCACTTCGAGCATAAATACTAACTCTTGGAGTTGCTAGCATCTACTTGGCCAAGATAGCTACTAACAACGGAAAGCATGCAAGATCTCAAATAACAAAGACATGATAGAATCAATGATCAATCTGAAATAGCATCTCAATATCCATTGGATCCTCGCAAACACAACATGTATGAATTACAAATAGATGATCTTGATCATGAACGGAGCTCACAAGATCTAACCATGAAAGCACAAAGGAGGAGAAACCAGCCATCTACGTACTACATGGATCCGTAGTCCAAGGATGAACTACTCACGCATCACACCGGAGGCTTGCATGGTGATGAAGAATGCCTCCAGGGTGAACTCCCCTCTCCGACAGGGTGCCAGGAAGAGCTTCAGATCGCTCCCGTTCTAGGGATGGAGATGACGGTGGCTACAGACTCTTTCTTGGATTTTTGATCGGGCCCTTAGGGTTTTCGTCCCAAGGGCAACTTATAGGCGGAAGGAGAGGCCGAGGGGGTGCCGGGAGCGGCCACACCACCCCCTGGCGCGGGCTAGACCTCGCCGCGCGGCCAGGTGGTGTGGTGGCTCCCTGGCCCTTCTCCGTCTCGTATTCTGGCACTTGATCCCTTCCGGAAAAATAGGCACTTTGGCTTATGTCCCGTCCAATTCCGAGAATATTCATTTTGTGACTTTCCTGGAACCAAAAACAGCAGAAAACAGGCAGCTGGCACTATGGCTCTTGTTAATAGGTTAGTCCAAGAAATCATATGAAAAGTACTCCAAAGTTGGAACAAAACACAAGAAAGTGGATAAAACCATGCATGGAACATCAAAAATTATAGATACATTTGCAATTTATCATACTTCTTCTAGTGGTGTCATGTGAACGTCGACTACATGACACTTCACCTATATGGGCCTAGGGGAATTCATTGTGTATTTAGCTACTAATCGTAGGGGTTGTCGGAGTGACAGAAACCTGAAGCCCCGTTAGGAAACCATTGCACAAGGGACGTAAGGGTCTTAGAGTTTAAAGCTATGGTTAGGTTTCTATCTTAATTACTTTCTTGTACTTACGGATGTTTGCAAGGGGTATAATCACAAGTATGTATCAGTCCTAGGAAGGTCGGTACATTAGCACAGGTTCACCCACACAACACTTAGCAAGCTAAAGAAGATTAATCAACTATATGAAGCGAAAGCACTTGACAGTCTTCCCATGTGTCCTCAAGAACGTTTGGTCATCTTAAGTAATACAACCGGCTTGTCCTTTGCTGCATAAAGGATTGGGCCACTTGCTGCATTTATTCCTACTGTCTTTATTTACTCGTACTTTTTTTCCTTGCTTTATCAAAAAACCCTAAAAATCCGTTTGCTAAGTATTTGCAGAGAATTCCTGATCCATACCACTAGCCAGCACCTTCTGCTCCTCGTTGGGTTCGACACTCTTACTTATCGAAAATACTATGATACACCCCCTATACTTGTGGGTCATCAAGACTATTTTCTGGCGTCGTTGCCGGGGAGTGAAGTGCTATTGGAGAGTGGAACTGGTAAAAGAAACTTCTACTGTGAGTATTGTTTACTTCTGCTAGTTGCTTTATTTTCGTTATCGATAATTCGCTGAGTTTCTTATTTGGTAATTGACATGGGTATACCCTACAGGTACTTGAGCTTGGTATATAGGGCCTGAATACAACGAAAGCCCACGGTGTCGCCAAGGCCCAAAAGAGGACTCGAGTAGCCTACGGACTCTCGATTGCTTGAAGAAGAAGAAGCTAAAGATAGAAAGTTCAAAGGGGAAAACCCTAACTTGTAACCGACTCGACCTGCTACCTGAGACCTAGCCTATCTATATAAAGGCTAGGAGGGGGCGGAGAGGAGGACACACGCAACCCTAGTTTCCACAACCCTCGCCAGATCACATCTACACACCATTGTAATCTTCGATTCCTTCGATAATTCTACGAGCAGACAAGCAGGAGTAGGGACCTCTACGAGGCCTGAACCTGGGCAAATCTTCGAGTCCCCTGTGTGCTTGTTTGCTAGCCGATAGATGTCTCTAGCGCTCCCTCCTTCTCCAAAACCCAAGTCCATAACAATTGGCACTGATGAGTTAAACCCTCGTCAATTGGCGCCATTTGTGGGAATTGGGAGTGCTGATGTTGCGGCTTCTTCGGCCCCATCAACCATGATCTACAACTCTGCAACAGCGGAGATTCGCCAGCTTTTCGGCGCATTCGACTTCTACGTCCACACGCCGGCCACTCGCCCGGCCTTCGAGTCCGTGGGCGACAGAATCAGCCTGGCGATCGGGAGCTTCCGCTTCCAAGTTGGTCAGATGGCCACGCTTCGCATGCCTGATCAGCCGACAGTGCTGGCGATTGCCCCAGCATCATGGTTCCCTCCATCGATCGGCACCCTCAGTGAACTAAATACCCCGACAACAGTCGGTAACACGGTTAGCGACAGCAGTTGCGAGTCCGATCTGAGCGATCTGGTAACCGAAGATGAAGCCTATGGCTCCGGATCTGAGAGTTGCGGTAGCAGCAGCTTCCCCAATCACTTCATGTGCGCCGTCATCAATGTAGGCAACACCTCCGCCAATCGCGACAACACGGGCAATCGTGGCAACGAAACCGACCTACCGAACCTTGGCAACGGCGGCAACGATGGCAATGGCGGCACTCCTGTCAACAACGGAGGGACAATCGAACCTCCAACCATAACCAATGAGCAAATCGGCGAACACGTTGTAGTCAGCCTCAATGAGCATGAATGGGCTCGCTGCCGCGAGGCCCTACGGGGAAACCCTCTACCCCCCGGATCCTCGCAAGAACTTCATATGGGCTACCATTGGCTCCTGAAGGAGGAATTTAAGCGCCAAGCGCAAACAATCGCACAACTCGAAGCGCGTAAAAAGGCGGCGAATGAGTCGAGCCTTCGTCGTGCTGGGCTCTCCTCCCATGGAGGATCCTCCTCAAACAGCAACGAATACATCGCCAAAAAGAGGCAATCTCGGATGGCCCACCTTACCGAGCAAGAACGCATAGAAGCTCGGAAAGTCCTCGACTTCAGCTCTATGACAATCGATACACGAGGCAACGTGGTGCCCAAGACGCCACAAGCCGCGGTGACAGCAGCCGCCATGTACCTCCTCAACAACCAGCCACCAGCTGGAGATCCCCGAGCCGCCATGCACCGATCTACGATCGCGGGCTTGGGACTAATCGAGGCTGCTCTCGAAAAAGAGCCAACACCTGAGCCGAAAAAGGGCAAAGCGCTACTCCTCGCCCACATCCAGCGACGACAGTCACGACCTGTCTCGACACCACCGCTCACGGCGACACAACAGCGACTATGATGCGCGCAACGACCTCACGCAGCGCAAGATCGACAAATCAAGGGTGTGACGTGCCCGGTCGACTGACTCGGAAGAGGAAGATGTGGAGCTCTGCGGCGCCAGATGCTTCAGCAGATCAATCAGGCAAAAGAGAATGCCTAAAGGGTTTAAACTCCCATCGGAGAACCCGAAGTTTGACGGCCTACAAGACCCGAAGATCTGGCTGGAGGACCACATCTCCTCCGTCAGGCTCCACAGCGGCAGTCAAAGCACGGCCATGTAATGCTTACAGCTACAGCTACAAGGCGCCGCTCGAGCATGGCTTAACAACCTCCCGCGCGGATCCATTCGCAGCTGGGATGAGCTGGTTTATAGCTTCATGTGCAACTTCAAGGGCACGTACAAGCAGCCCGCATCAATCGAAGAGCTGAGGTGCTGCCAGCAAAGATCGAGCGAATCGCTACGCTCCTACATCCAAAGGTGGTCCATCATAAAGAACTCCGCAGAGAACATCTCGGAGGATCGTGCGATTGACGCGTTCAACGGCGGCGTTCGCCGCCTAGAGCTCAGGGAGGAGCTAGGCTGCTCAAAGCCTCAAACCATCGACCACTTGATGGAAATCACGAATCGGTGGGCTGATGGAGAAGATTCGGTGAAGAATCGCGTTCACTCTGACGAGGAGGCGGAACTTGAACGCAAACGCGATCGCCAAGGCAAACGCCACATGCGCATCTACGACGATCGAGACGACGTCAACATGGTTGCAGCTGGCTACGCCGATAGATGCGACGATAACCGCAATAGCGGATACCCTAGTGGCGGATACCGCGACTCTGGGAAAACTACGCATGTGTGGCAACGCCGCAATCGCGATGAAACACCCGCGACATCCATTGAGGACAAACTGTCCGGGCCATGTACGGTACACTTCTACATCGACAAGCATGCCGGAAAGAAGAAGTATAGCTACCTCCTCAAGGAATGCCGCGAATTCCTCAAGCTACATGAGGGATTGGTTCGGATGAATCGCAACGCAGTCAAAAGAGGCTACGGAGCCGCACCAGGCGCCGTGGAGCACGGCGCTCCACCACCACCTGGGCCACCCCCGAATGCAGCTGCGCCGGACCAGCACCACGGAGGCGAACCGTACCAACGAGCCATGGGCACCATGATGATCCAAAAAGGACGCCCCTCGAATCGGATGCAGAAGGCCATCACTTGCCAAGTCAACTTGGCCATACACTCGCCACCATCCACTACTGAGTACCTCAGCGGCAGCGAGTCCTGCATCACCTTCGACAAATGCGATCATCCGCCTCAGGAACCCCGTCCAGGCCATTGCCCCCTCGTACTCGAGGCGTAGATCGGAGGTTTCGACATGAGCCACATCTTCATGGATGGCGGAAATGGCATCAACCTTATATTCGCAAGCACATTGCGAGCAATGAGGATCCCTCTAACTTGCCTGGAGGCCTCGGACACAACATTCCACGGCATCGTCCCAGGGAAAGGCATATACCCCCGGGCAAAATCAACCTCGACGTCATCTTCGGCATGCCAAGGAACTTTCGGCGCGAGCGCATCGACTTCGAGGTCGTCGACTGGCCGTCACAATACCACTGCATCCTCGGACGTGTCGCGTTCGCTAGGTTCATGGCAGTACCGCACTACGCCTACCTGCAGATGAAAATGCCAGGTCCCAATGGCGTCATCACGATCAACGGGAGCTTCGAGAGATCCGACAGTTGCGACAGGGAATTCAACAGAATTTCCCAATCCTTCGGCATGCAGGAGGAACTCGCGAGACTAAAGGAGTCAACAGACAACAGTCTGCCTCCCCTGAGCCGACCAAGTTCACCTGATCCCTCTTTTGACTCATCGGTGCACACAAAGAAAGTGCAGGTCCACCCATCGGATCCCGAAAAGACGGCCCTCATCACCAACAACTTGAGTCCCGCATAGGAACTCGCTCTCGTCGAATTCCTCCGTGAGCACCGGGAAATCTTTGCCTGGTGTCCAGCGGACATGCCAGGAGTTCCCAGGGAATTCGCCAAGCACGCACTCAACGTCAACCTAGACGCAAGGCCAGTCAAGCAAACAATACGGTGATTATCTGAGCCAAGAGCAAAGGCAGTCGGGATGGAGATCAACAGACTCCTCGACGCCAAATTCATACGCGAGATCAAGGAAAGCAGTTGGCTCGCCAATACGGTGCTAGTACCAAAAAAGGACACGGATATCCTGCGGATGTGCGTGGACTTCACCTCCCTAAATAAGCACTGCCCAAAGGATCACTTCCCTCTACCGAGAATCGACCAGATCATCGACTCCACCGTGGGATGCGAACGCCTCTGCTTCCTCGACGCCTACTCAGGCTATAATCAGATTCGAATGAAGGAGGAAGATCAAGAAAAAACAGGGTTTACAACGCCCTTCGGTGTGTTCTGTTACAATACAATGCCCTTCGGGCTAAAACACGCAGGAGCCACCTATTAGCGGTCAATGCAGGCTTGTCTCAAAGAGAAACTCGGTCGCAACATTCATGTCTAGGTCGACGACATAGTAATCAAGACCAAGGAGGAAGCCTCCCTAATTGGCGATTTGCGCGAAACCTTTGCCAACCTCGACCGCTACCGGATCAAGCTAAATCCGGACAAATGCGCCTTCGACGTACCATCTGGGCAACTACTCGGGTATCTCATCGCCGCGAGGGGAATCGAGGCGAATCCAAAGAAAATAAAAGCCATCCTGGCCATGGAGAAGCCGAAAAACATAAGGGGCATCCTGCAGCTGGCTGGACGAATCGCGGCCCTCAGTCGATTCATCAGCCGGATGGGAGAAAAGGCACTACCCTTCTACCACCTCCTCCGCAAAGCTAAAAAATTTGAGTGAACCAATGAAGCGCAAGAAGCATTTGAAGACCTCAAGTGCCTGTTGTCCACTTCGCCAGTACTGGTGACCCCACCAGAAAGGGAACCACTGTTGCTATATATCTCCGCCACCAACCAAGTGGTCAGCACAATACTCGTGGTCGAACGAGCCGAAGAAAACAAGGTCCACAGAGTATAGCGCCCAGTTTACTACCTCAGCGAGGTCCTCGCACCAACAAAACAACGGTACCCGCACTACCAGAAGCTGGCGTACGGCGTCTTCATCACCGCCCGACGACTGCACCATTACTTCCAGGAGCATCCAATCGTGGTGGTCAACGACGCCCCATTGGGGCACATCCTCAATAACCCCGACGCCACGAGACGAGTCGCCCTTTGGGGAATAGAATTGTCTCCACGAGACATTACATACGAAAAGCGCGACACAATCAAGTCGCAAGTTCTCCCTGACTTCCTCGTGCACTGGATGGAGAACCAGGTCCCTGACAAACCAAATATGTCCTACCTCTGGACAATGCACTTTGATGGATCCAAGCGTAAGGACGGAACAGGTGCCGGTGTCATACTGACATCACCTCAAGGGGACAAGGTGAAATACATCCTGCGAATGCAGTTCATGGCCTCCAACAACGAAGCTGAGTAAGAAGCCCTTTTGCACGGGATGAGGATGGCAAAGGCCTGTGGCACCAAGAGGCTCATTATATACGGCGACTCCAAGTTGGTCATCAACCAAATGATGCATGAGTGCGACGCACTGAATGACAACATGATCGCGTACCGCGACCTCTACGACACACTCGAAGGAGACTTCGACGGTTGCGAGCTACGGCACGTAGGTCGCGAAAGCAACAAAGAGACGGATGCACTCGCCAACATGGGCTCTACCTGCGCCCCCATACCACCTGGGGTATTTCTCGAGCGCATCTGCGAACGCTCCATCAAGCCAAAGGCCGCAGAGAAGAAAACAAGCGCAACAACGGACTCGGGGGCTACGCTGCCCAATGAGTCAATTTCACTCGATGACTTGGAGATGGACACAGGACTCGAGGGACCAATGAGCGTCATGATGATTGAACAATCCTGGACGCAACCGTACATCACGTACCTCCTCAGCAAAAGGCTACCAGACGATCCAACTGATGCACGGCACATCGCGCGGCGGTCCAAGAATTCGTTGTTATCAATGGCGAACTATATAAATGCAACATCACATGAGTACTCCAATGATGCGTCTCCACGGCCGATGGAAGAGCCATTCTCCTCGACATCCATGAAGGGACCTGCGGGCACCACGCCGCCAGTCGTGCCCTCGTTTCCAAAGCTCTGCGAGCTGGATTCTATTGGCCTATGGCCATGCGCGATGCCAAGGACATCGCCCAAATATGCAACGCTTGCCAACGATTCGCGGACAAGCCGCACGCACCTGGTGTAGAGCTCCGGCCAATTCCATTGGCATGGCCCTTCGCGCAATGGGGACTCGACATGGTTGGCAAACTCCCAAGGTCCTCACGAGGAGGCTACGTCTACCTCTTGGTCGCAGTCGACAAATTCACCAAGTGGATTGAGGCCATGCCAGTGACCAACCAATCAGGACACAACGCAGTTAAGTTCTTCGAATCCATCGTCTACCGCTTTGGTGTACCGCACAGCATCATCACCGACAATGGGACAAACTTCACATCCAAGGAGTTCCAAGGATTCTGCGAGAATCTGGGGATAAACATCAGCTACGCTTCGGTAGCACACCCACAGACCAACGGTCAGGTGGAAAAAGCAAACGGGCTCGTCTGCGGCGGCATAAAAAATACACTCCTCCGGCCACTCGAGCAAGCCGCGGGTTGTTGGCCAGACGAACTGCAATCAGTACTCTGGAGCCTACGCACAACTCCAATCAGCGCCACAGGCTACACGCCATTCTTTATGGTGCACGGAGACGAAGCAGTGCTACCCGCCGAGGTACGGTATAAGGCGTCGTGCGTGGTTGCTTACAGCAAACAAGAGTCATCCCTCAGACTCGAAGATTCTGTTGACCTCCTTGACGAGGCAAGAGAAATCGCAACGGAAAGATCAACGATCTATCAGCAGAACCTGCGCAACTACCACAGTAGGAGGCTACGCCCCAGATCCTTCGTCGAAGGCGACCTGGTCCTGCGACTAAAGCAGCAAGGGCATCTCAAGCTCGAATCCCCCTGGGAGGGACCATACGTGATTATAGAAGTAATCCCAGGTGGCGCCTATCGCCTTCAAGATTTAGAGACAGGAGTCGCATACTCCAACCCCTGGAACGTCGCACAACTGCGACGCTTCTACCCTTAGTCGTTTTTCCTTTTAGATTACCAATAAGGTTATCCGCCAAGGCTACTTAGCCACACATTGTACTTCGTATTGTCCCCCGAATGAATAAAGCTAAGTGCCCCAAAACTCTGTGTTTTTCTTTATTTTTCCATAATTTCTCTACTAGGGGGCTGTGCCACCCTGTACACATCTGTTCTACGAACTAAAAAGCGATATCCTAAGTAGCTGGCACATCAATTGAAACCCTTGACGCAAACACCAACCCAGTTGCAACGCAGCTGACAGGTTGACAAAGGGACTGAGATAAAACCACATGGCTAGGCTAACGAAAAGGAATCGCACAGTGCAACGCACTCACACGCTAACAAGCTCTTCATAAATAATCTATAGTCAATTATATACACCGTATATACGAACTTTACAACACGGGTATACTTATGTGCAGGATACAAATCAAGCTACTACTGCAACAAAAGAACATTGGTTTGTTCCTCAAAGAAGTCGACAATCTCTTCTGCTGGGCGATCCACCGCCTGGTAGTGCGGCACCATATTCCAGGCAAAACCTGCTGGTGGCACAGGCGGCCCAACCGCAATCGCCGCAACATCTACGTCAGGCCTATGCAGTCGCACCCGCGATAAAGCGGACTTGGCACCAGCCACCAACTGTTGCCTCACGCACTCGCGAACCGCGGCCAGGTCTTGAAACTTGGCAAGGAGGGCCAGCAGGCTTGATGGAGTAACATCCAGCGGAAACCTCGTCCAATAAATGTTCTTCAAGCATGACTGCGACTTCTTCAGAAAGTGCAGCACTCGCGACGCACGATCCTGCAGGGTCGCTAGCACAATCGCACGATTATGATCTACCCAGAAGTACCCACTCTCTTGAAGTTGCTCCTGGGTGAGATCATGTATACGGATGGCAATTCTATCCTTCTCATCATGCGGATGACGCGAGCTGACAACTACACGAAGCAGCAATAGAAGCATAAGGACAACGTACTATAGCGGGCGACTACAAGGAAAAGATAAGAGCAAGCAAACTAACACTTGAAATTGGTCGCCCAGCTGCGTCACCTCGCCAAGCAGATACTGCTCTCGGGCGGCGGCTTTCTCCGCCTTCGACTTCCATACATCCGCGCTACCGCGGAGCACGGGAAACTCACGCTCCAGCTGCTTCACGCGGTCACGCAGTCGCGAAAGCAGCGACAACTCACCTACCCTGGAGTACGGCGGAGTCAAAGTATCATCAAGAGGCGGCGAGTCCTGAGTTTCCCTCAAAAGATCACTCGATGTACCCTACCACAAGCCAAGATAGAAACAAATAAGATGACCAAATTAACACAAAGACAAAAGATTCAAAGGCATTCAAGACTAGCAAAAAGTATCAGCAGATACACTCGCCAGCAGGCATGTTCTTAACAAAGGACACAAACTAGTTAACTATTACAAATCTACTGAGGAGCGATTAGCTTCTTCGACTTCGACGGCTTCGAGGGCCTCTAAGAGTTCGTGGCAGTTCCAGATGCCACTGACTTTCCGCCCGCCCCTGATGCCGCAGCCTTTGCCGCCTTCTTGGCGCATTGCAGCTCCTCAGAGTACTTCGCAACCGTGTTTATCAGTTGTGGCCCATATTTGCCATAGGCAGTCGCGAAAAGAGCAAATACTACCTTCTGGCCGTCCGCGCTAACGGTCATCGCCTTCGACACTGTGGCAGGATCGACCTCGACTCCGTGGGCCTGCACCATGGCAAGTGACATGGACGCGCCAGCCGCACGGAGGGAGTTCTTGAAGCTAGAGGGAACACCCCTGGCGAGAGACTCCACCAGCTCGTCCATGTTCTCGACTAGCTCAGCCTTGGGCATCAGCTCCTCCCAGAGGCGACTGAGAACGCCCTTGGCCTTGGAGAGCGTATCTTGAATGGCGGTGCTGCGGTCCTCGACTGCTGAAAGCGCACTTGCCAAAGCATCGTCGCGGCGGAGGGCCTGAGGATCGAAACTCAAACCGCTAGCATCTGCACACAAACCAACACATGGATATAAACATCAACACCAATGGCAAGAAGCAAACAGAAAACAACAATGACATCCAACCAAGGTACCTGAGAGGGCTTTGGCAATCGAGAAAAGCTGTTCTTCGAACAACTTCTCCCTGGACACAATGGGGGCACGTAGATCCTCTTCACGCCTCCGTGCCTCGTCACGCGCCGCGATTGCTTCATCGCGACCCTTCACAGCCGCGGCGAGTGTCTTCTCCAGGGTGGCGGCGTCACGCAGGAGGGCATTATGTTCAGCTACACAACAAAAAGGAATTGACTATCAGTCGACTATATCAAAAGGAGAAGAAGAAGAAGAAGTGCAGGACACTCACTCTCAACCATGCGATGACGCGTCTCCAGCATCGCATGCTGACGACCCATTGCAAGCACTTGGTCCGCCAGATGAGCAGCTTCCTTCACAAGGGGCTATCGCAACAAACAAAACAACAAAGTTAGCAGATGCCATAAGAAGCATCGACTATAGCACGAGGAGAAGAAATACTGCACTTGCATGATCCTCCAATGACTCTGAAGTTGTCTGATGTTCCGTCATCCGGGCAACTATTCGATGTTCCCCCTCATGTGGAGAGCTGGAAGAGTTATGCCCGGAGTGGGCCGCCAATGGAGGAGAAGGAGCACGCTCAACCTCTTTCTTGGCAGCGGAGGTTGTGACTCCAGATTCTTTTAGAAATTGGAAAATGCCAGAAGATGACGACGCCTGTTGACTGCAAGATAAAATCAACATCAAGAAAAGGCAACTGCAAAGTAGAACCAAAAAAATATTCGAATACTTACCAACCAAAATTATCAAAGTCAAAAGTTGGTTCCCTCGACTCCGACGAGGACTCCTTTGGCAGTCGCATCTTCTTGTGAGAAGAAGGCGCCACGGCACTCACGGGAATGGCAGGGATCGGCGACTCCGCTCCAACGCCTGCATCTTCCGGAGTCGAAGGAGACAACGCATCGGAATCCTCGCTACGCGAACGTTTGCGAGTATCCGGACTATCGAACTCGGGGGCTTCCTCCTCCAGATCATATGGGACGGTTGATTCCGACTCGTCCTCTTCCAAGACATCACGAGGGATAATCCCCTTAGGAAGAGGGGGCATACAGGGTGACACCGCCCAATCCTACACACAGATAACAATTTATCGCAAAGATAAGAAAGAGCAAAGAATCAATCGACAAACTAAGCTACTGTGTAGCACAACTATACCTCAAGAGGAGGGTTAGCAGCATCAAACGGAGGAAGAACTGGCTTACTGGGAAGCACATTCTTGGTGGCGTACTTGGTGACTAGTAGAACCCTTTTATCGACTTCACTCGCAGACATGCCATCGGCAGACACGCGAGTGACATCGTCAGCGCCAGCCCACTGAAACATGGGGTGGACTCTGGCCTGCAGGGGCTGGACGTGACGGTGCAACCACGTGCGAATGAGGGTGCATCCTCCCTCCTCTTTGCCTATGCGGCTCTCGAGGTTGCAGACGCGCTCGTATAGCACATCTATCTCCGTGGACTCGCCAGGCATGACTATGTTCTTACAGGAGCGCCTCCTCTTGCACGGCGTCGCGTGATCGAAGGGTGCGAGTCCGAAGTGCTCCCTGTTAGCCTTCTCGTCGTGGATGTAGAACTATTTGTCCCTCCACCCTTAGACGGACACCGTGAGCTTGATGTCGAAATAGGTGGCAGATGGGTCGACGTGGATTCCGCAGCCACCTACATCGTAGACTAAAGAGCTAGACGCAGATTGGCGCTTCAGCTTGAAGAGGCGCTTGAAGAGGCCAAAGTGCGGCTCGATTTTGAGCCAGCACTTGCAGATGGTGATGAAGCAAGAGATATGGAGGATAGAGTTCGGGGATAGGTGATGGAGCCGAAGCCCGTAAAAACAAAGGAGGCCCCTGAAGAAAGGATGTAGGGGCAAGGAAAGGCCGCGAATGATGAAAGCCAAGAACATCACTCGAAAACCAGTGGGAGGAGAAGGAATTATCTCACCGTCGGGGACGCGCGCGTTGTCGGCTGCGGCGGACAGCACTCCGTCTTGGCGAAGAAGACGGAGATCCGAAGACTTGATGATGGACGAATGCCACGCACCATTCGTGACGTGGGTGCCCGCGCCCTTCTTCTTCCCGCCGGCGGCGATGCTGGTACCCACGATGGCGGAGCCGCCCTTCTTCTTCACCGCAGCAGCAGTGAAAGGGAAATGGACGTCGCCTAGAGGGGGGGTGAATAGGTGTTTTAAAATTATTACAGTTTAGGCTCTAATAAATGCGGAATAAAACTTAACGTTTAATTTATCAAGCCAAAACCTATATCCACTAGTTTCACTAAGTGCACCAACAACCTATGCTAAGCAAGACAAGCAACAAGGTGATAGCAAGATATAGTACTTCAAGCACGAAGGCTATCACAATGTAAATTGCATAAGTAAAGGGCTCAGTTGAGAGATAACCGATGGACGCAGAGACGACGATTTGTTTCCCGAAGTTCACTTCCAAAGAAGCTACGTCTCCGTTGGAGAGGTGCGGGGGCGCAATGTACTTCGAACGCCACAAGTGGCTCACCTCAAGGTGTGGTGGCACGATGCTCACCCAATGCCACACAAGGCCTCACCCCAAGATGCGAAGGCACGCAACCTACTGACGCCACAAAAGGCTCACCCTATTCTCCCGTGAGCTCGCCACAAAGGCATGCTCACGTTCCACTATGGGACACTTGAGGGCGGTCACCGAACCCGTACAAGATTGAGGCAATCTCCACAACTCAATTGGAGGCTCCCAACAACAATGCCACAAAGGCTACAAGGCCACAAAAGGCAACAAGGCCATAAAAGGCTACAAGACCACAAAAGGTCAACAAGGCCACAAAAGGCTACAAGACCACAAAAGGTCAACAATCCAACCACACAACTGTCTAGGGTTCTAAGAACCCAAGAGAAACAAGCCCAAGGGCTTGAACTCGCTGAATCTCTGAGGAGAACTCAAACCTATGCACCAAATGCAAGAGGCAAGTCCTTCTCTCTCAAATTCCACCAAAGCTACAAAAGCTATTGGGTGAATAAGGGAGGAAGAACACAAAACTCTCCAAGTTCTAGATCCCAAGGATTCCTTCACAAAGAAGGGATTTTGCTTGGTGGGGCTTGTAGATCTAGATCTCCTCTCCCAAATCCCTCAAAAAGATGCAAGAATTATAGGAGGGGAAGGGGATAGAGCAAGCTCTTCCAGGTCCACAATGGAGGAGAGAGAAAGCCAAAACCGAGAAAGAGCAAATTCGGGCCGAAGGGGAAAGGGGATCTCCTTTTAAAGGGCTCCCCGATCTGCCCATTACCCACATAATCGCGAACGGCCGGTAGTACCGATGGGTGGCCGGTACTACCGGTGCCACTCAGCCAACGGTCCAAAAACACGGTGCAAACAAACACAAAAACGAGGCCAGCCGGTACTACCGGTGGGTCATCGGTACTACCGCCCAAGATTCTGACCGAAGTTCCGTCAAATGGCACAGACCAGGCAGAGAGCATACTGAAGCGAAAACAGGGTTACCGGAAATTGGGCCGAAATTAACACCGGTACTACCGGTGGCATTTCTGCCCGAGCGGTACTTCCGGCGTCTGGTTGGTACTTCCCGTCAGAGAAACTTCAGAACCAGAAATGCCACAACTTTTGCATCCGAACTCCAAACGAGATGAAACCAATTTTGTTGGAAAGATAACGACGTGTAGAATTTTATTGGATATCACCAAGGGAGAAAATACCATGAATATATATATGTGAGATACCTCCCAAGGTGTGGAGCCGGAAGACCCGCAAGATCAAAAACGCAATAAGATATGCAAGGGAAATCCGTTTTTGATGAACTAGAGCTTGTTATGAAGATAACCAAAAGCTCTAGATCCTCACATGGATAAGAACCAAACAACAACCAAGAAAGATGATGCTATGTATGCAAAGGTTTGAGCTCTCTCCGAAAGATACGAACGAGTCACCCACTCGAGAGACCCTCTTGATAGTACGGCTATCTATCCTAAACCCAGTCTCCCAACACTACAAGAGACCGGTAAAGTAGAAACCCTATCAAGATCATACCTTTGCCTTGAGCATCCCACTTGAGCTGATGAAGATGATCTTATCACCTTCAAGATGGAACACCTTTCTTGATTGCTCATGCTTGCTCTTGCTCAATGAAGACTTGCGAATGGCTCCCCCATACTCCATGGGAAAACCACTTCTTTGACCTTGTCTTCATCACTCCATGAACGTCGAGGATGGCAAGCTCCAAGCATGATATCTTCTAGAGATGACGCATCTTGAGCTTGCACATCATTTCTTGATGATGTCTTGAAGATAGCCATGAGGAACTCCATCTTCTTCTTCTTTTTCTTCTTCAAGACAAACTTGATCTTCTTCTTCTACTTGATTCCAATAGGCACAAATCCCTTGACATTGCTTCTTCTTCTTCATCCTTGAAACCAACACATGGTCCAAGCGATGCAAATGGACAAACCTACAAGTGAAACTCAATTTGCACATTAGTCCATAGGGATTGTCATTAATTACCAAAACCACACATGGGGCCATACATGCCCTTTCAAGCGGTAGCCGCGGAATCAGCCGTCGCATCCCCTTCTTCTTCCCCATTGCGCGACGACGATGCGATCGAAGAAAATAGCTAGGAAATGCACGGAGATGGTCCAGTGCCACGGAAGGAAAAGAGCAGAGAAAGCAATGGAGCAGCGGCAATGGCGATGAGGGCAGAAGATGAGCGAAAAGCAGATGTGAATTTTACCGTCGCAAACGTCACTACTTAACCCCTGGAAGATGTAATCCAGCGGCTCAGAAAAACCCTACTGCACGCGTGGCAAGCATCATGCTAGACACGTGGAGGAGCGGAAATGCGAACCGTCCCCCATTGCTCCCATTACACGTGGAAATCGAGGAGGCACAGTTAAAATAAAGATTACGCACGCCCAGTCAATTCAATGTCAGGGAGTGGGACCCATTGCTCGTCACGTCCTGTCAAACTCGCTCACGCGGGCAACTGAGGTCATGAAATCGTCAGCACTAACGTCATCAAAGCTACGCAGCAGAAGACTTCGACTACTTTAGTCCTTGCTCGAGTCTTCGACTCCACCAAGCACTCGGGGGCTACTCCCATAGGGAGCGTTGCTCGCGCACCCTATGAATTTGTTTTCTTCTTCTCTTGCAGGAACATGAACAATCAAGCCAAACCCAACCACTTGAAATGCAGTTCGACTATGGACATGGGTTACTCCCATAGGGATTGGTGGAAACAAATTCGACTGAAACAAGCGAACAAAGACGATAGCAGTCGCGAAAAGTTCTTTAGTCACTGTCTGAGTCTTCGACTCAACCAGACACTCGGGGGCTACTCCCATAGGGAGCGCTGGTCGCGCACCCTATGATTTTTGTACAAAGCACTATGTGTTGATAACATCCACACTCGAACTTTATGGCGACACCGCCTCATAAGTTTTTCCCTACAAAGAGACTACGTCTCCTGGGTCACCCGAATCGTCTCCGCGATGGTAAATTTCGGATGCCGCGCTTACAGCGTGAAGGTAAGACCTGAATAAGGCCTGGAAACGCATTTGCTGCGCACTACCAGAATCATATCCGTGCCTACAGGTACGATGAATATGCCTTGACGGACGCGTCAAGTGCTCACACCCATATAAATGCAATTCGACTCCTGTAAGACCTCTGTGGCTTGAGTTGAATTACGCCAGCACTTTTCCGGATTCGAGTCCGGGGACTCGAGTTTGAGTAGATTGCGTTGTTTTACCCCAAGGTAGTTTACTGACACCGATACATCGGTTAAATCAGGCACGCATATCAGCAATCCCTATGACACAAACAAATCACTCGAAAAACATACTCAGTCATGCACTCAAAAGGCTTCATAAAGTCTCCAGTCGAATCTGCGATTCCACTGGACACTCGGGGGCTACTGACATGGGTATACCCTATAGGTACTTGAGCTTCATATATACGGCCTGAATACAATGAAAGCCCATGGTGTCGCCAAGGCCCAAAAGAGGACTCGAGTGGCCTACAGACTCTCGATTGCTTGAAGAACAAGAAGAAGCTAAAGATAGAAAGTTCAAAGGGGAAAACCCTAACTTGTAACCGACTCGACCTGTGATGTCTACGCACTTCTATTCTTGTAGAAAGTTGTTGGGCCTCCAAGTGCAGAGGTTTGTAGAACAGCAGCAAGTTTTCCCTTGAGTGGATCACCCAAGGTTTATCGAACTCAGGGAGGAAGTGGTCAAAGGTATTCCCTCTCAAGCAATCCTGCAATCAAGATACAAGAAGTCTCTTGTGTCCCCAACACACCCAATACACTTGTCAGGTGTATAGGTGCACTAGTTCGGCAAAGAGATAGTGAAATACAAGTGGTATGGATAAGTATAAGTGGTAACGGTGCCAGAAAATAGCTTGATGGATAGGAAGAGACTAAAGGCAATATGAAATAAAGATGGAAGCAAGCAAACATGTAACAGATCTAATTGCAAGCGGTGTATCAATGCTTAGGAACAAGGCTTAGGGATCATACTTTCACTAGTGAACACTCTCATATAAATATCTTCTCTTTATGATACTACTCTTAACTACTCTCCGGTTGGACACTCTAATCCATGGTAGGGCTATAACAGCACACCTCAAAGTAAGCCTTTCCCATCTAGAAAACCCCACACTGTCACCTTGAGCACTAGATGGTTCCAACAAACACCACAATTTCATAAAGACATCCAACTCCAAATATAACTCATAACAAGTATTTGTAATCTCCAGCCTAAGTGCCACCATGGTGTGCATGCTGTCACTTTCACACACATGGGGAGAGCAGAGATCTATTAAAGCACTTGAGTAGCAAGATAGATCTACTTGATTACAAAGCTCATGATCACAATATGATCATGCATAGAGAGCGAGAGATGAACACATAGCTACCGGTAGAACCCTTAGCCTCGAGAGAGAACTACTCCCTCCTCATCATGGGAATCAGCAACGGTGATGGAGATGGGGGTGGAGATCGATGGAGATGGCTCCGGGGGCACTTCCCCATCCCGACAGGGTGCCGGAACAGAGACTTTTTGTCCCCCGAATCTCCCCTTCGGTGGCGGCGGCGCTGCGGAACGTTTCGTGGCTGGAGGCTTGATTTTTTAGGGTTTTTGCATCGGGAGGCTTCTTATAGGCGAAGAGGCAAGGTCGATGGGCGGCCAGGGGGCCCACACCACCTGGTGGCGCGGCCAGGGCTAGCCCGCGCCACCACATGGTATGGCCGCCCTGTGGCCCCTCTCCGTCTCGTCTTCTGGCTCCATGAGTCTTCCGATAAAATATCAACTTTGGCTTTTGCCCCATCCAATTCCGAGAATATTCATTTTCTGACTTTCTGGAACCAAAAACAGCAGAAAACATGCAACTAGCACTGTGGCTCTTGTTAATAGGTTAGTCCAAGAAATCATATGAAAAGTACTACAAAGTGTGGACAAAACATAAGAAAGTAGATAAAACCAAGCATGGAACATCAAAAATTATAGATACATTTGAAATGTATCAACCTGCTACCTGAGACCTAGCCTATCTATATAAAGGCTAGGAGGGGGCGATGAGGACACACACAACAGAACGCATGAAAGATGGATAATTCGCTGAGTTTCTTATTTGGTAATGCTACTACCACTGCTAAGGTATTAGATTAGCCACCACCTACTGAGAATGATGTTTTTAAAATTCCTACAAGAATTATTGATCGTGTTATGGATAACTACTATGTTGGGGATGGAATTGTCCATCCCGGTGATCATTTACTCTTTATATACGACTTATGCGGGTTGTTCAAGTGTGTAGGTATTACTACATATCAAGTTAAGAAGAAGTTATTCTCATTATCGCTGAAAGGAAGAGCTGAAGAATGTATAAGCTGCTGAAGAATGGTCAAGCTCTGGAATGGGAGGAAATAGTGCCTCTCTTTTATTCAAAGTTTTATCCTCCTAGTGAGATTCATAAAGATCGGAATCAAATATACAACTTTTGGCCTCTTGATGGAGAGAGTACACCTCAAGCTTGGGGGAGATTGAAGTTACTAATGCTCAAATGTCCCATTCATGAGATGCCCAACAATATTATTATCAATAACTTTTATGCAAGGCTCCCTCTACATGACAAGGATTTATTGGATGCTTCTTGTGTTAGATCATTCACTCGCATGGAAGAAGAAGCTAAATGGGATCTTCTGGACCGTATTCAAGACAATGTTGAAGCTTGGGAGAATGACAAAGGTAGAAAGTCAGGTATAAATTATGATTATGAATGCATTGAATCTTTTATGGGAACTGATGACTTTCAAAATATTAAAAATGTTTATGGTCTTGATTTGCAAGTTATTACGAATTGCTTCATGCCTTTTGCTTCTTATATTGAAATTCCAAAAAGGGGATGGAACAAGTACCATGAACCTTATAAAGATAGTGTTGAATGTGTTCCTGTTGGGAGTGTTGAGTATTGCATTATTGATCCCATCTTACCTGAACCTTATATTGAGAAGATTCCCTTCCTAGATAAGGTAAAGGATCATCCTATGATAACTAATGTAATCACCAAAAGTGAAAAGAGAACTGTAAAACCTGATGAACAAATAAACGTTGAACCTATGGTAGCAATTGTGAAAGACCTTGTTACTAAAAGCATAGAAGATGGACACATAGTCTTTTGTGAGGATGCTTCTAACATTGTTTCACATCCTAATAGAACTAGAAAAGCTAGTGTCCCTGTGCTTTCTGTTAGAATTGGTGATCATTGCTATTATGGTTTATGTGATATTGGTGCAAGTTCAAGTGCTATTCCTTATGAGCTTTACAGAGAAATTATGCATGAAATCAGTCCCTGTGAATTGGAAGAGATTTATTCACATTGCTAATAGAGAGACCATCTCTCCAATTGGTATTGTACGAGACGTGGGAGTTCTTTGTGGTAAGATTAAGTACCCTGCTGATTTTCTAGTACTTGGTTTAGCTGCTAGAAAAACTTATCCTATTATCTTTGGTAGACCTTTCTTGAGTACTTGTGGACCTATTATAGATTGCAAAAGGGAGAAAATCTTGACTAAGTTTGATGGGTAATCTTATGAGTTTAATTTCTCGAAATTTGCTAAAGAACCTTGTAAAGAGGAAACCCATAATGAGGATTTTAGAGTTGAACAACTTGCTTCTATTTCTCTTGTTCCTAACAATGCTTTGCAGCAATTTATGGAAGATCATGAAAGTGAAATCTTCATGGAAGAAAGGAATGAGATTTATGAGATTCTCCGTTATCAGCCTAAGATGCTTAAGCATATATTGCATGTAGAAGACTTGGGTACCACGTTGCCACCTAAAAAGGATCCGATTTTCGATCTAAAACCTCTCCCTGATGATCTTAAATATGCTTATATAGATGATAAAAAGATATATCCTGTTATTATTAGCTCTAAACTTTCAGGAAAAGAAGAGGAAAGGTTATTGGAGGTTTTGAAGAAACACCGAGGAGCTATGGGCTATACTCTGGATGATTTAAAAGGGATTTCACCTACTATATGCCAGCATTCTATCAACATAGAACCAGATGCAAAGCCAGTAGTAGAGCACCAACGACATTTAAATCCTAAGATGAAGGAAGTGGTAAGAAATGAGGTATTGATACTCCTTGATGCTGGTATTATTTACCCTATTGCTGATAGTTGATACGTCCATTTTGCATCACTATTCTATGTCTTAATTCACTATTATTCATTGATATATTTCGTATTGAGAGGTGATACTTATGTTATTTCATCTGTGTTTGCATGGTTGATGACTTTTGGAGCATGGACCGCTGCAGTCAGGATTCTGATGGAAAAGGTGCTGTTTGGAGGCAAAATTCGCGAAGATCAGAAAATCCGGGAAAATATACGGAAAATTCTATTTTTCTAGAAGACTCAAGATGCCAGAAGATGGAGTGGAGGTGGGCCACAGGGGGCCCACACCACCCCATGGCGCGGGCAGGCCTAGGCCACGCCAGGAAGTGGTGTGGCCACCCTGGCCCACTCCAGCCTCTCCCCTCTGGCGTATATCTTCCTCCCAAAACCCTAAGACTCGAGGAGCGACCACAGAAAGATTCCGCTGCCTCTGCGGGGCGGAAAACACCGAGAGAGAAAGATCTCTTCGGGAGACAGATTTCTGCCGGGGGAATTCCTTCCCGGAGAGGGGAGATCATCGCCATCAACACCACCATCAAGATGGACTTCATCGGGATCATCATCATCATCACCACCACCATCATCACCATCAGCACCCTCATCACCATCTCCATATTGCTGTAACAATTGCGTTGAATCTTGCTATAGTTCATAGGGGAAACTTTCCCGGTGTTGATTACTCTTTGTAGTTGATGCTATTGAGTGAACCATTGAATTATTGTTTATGTTCCGATTGTTATACATCATTATTCCATCTCTGATAATGATCCATATGGTGTCTTGTGAGTAGTTCGTGTTGTTCTTGAGGACATGGGATAAGTCTTGTTGTTAGTAGTGGAGTTGCGTTGAGAAAGATTCAATAGATTGTTATTTAAGTTTTTATGTACTTCTTCTAGTCGTGTCATGTGAACGTCGACTACATCACACTTCACCTATATGGGCCTAGGGGAATGCATTGTGTATTTGGCTACTAATCGTAGGGGTTGCCGGAGTGAGAGAAACCTGAACCCCCGTTAGGAAACCATTGCACAAGGGACGTAAGGGTCTTAGAGTTTAAAGCTGTGGTTAGGTTTCTACCTCGATTACTTTCTTATACTTACGGATGTTTGCAAGGGGGTTTTATCACAAGTATGTATTAAGTCTTGGATGGGACGGTACATTAGCACAGGTTCACCCACACAACACTTAGCAAGCTAGAGAAGATTAATCGACTATATGAAGCGAAAGCACTTGACAGTCTTCCCATGTGTCCTCGAGAACGTTTGGTCATCTATAGAAATACAACCGTCTTGTCCTTTGCTGCATAAAGGATTGGGCCACTTGCTGCATTTATTCCTACTATCTTTTATTTACTCGTACTTTGTTTACTTGCTTTATCGAAAATCCCTAAAAATCCGTTTGCTAAGTATTTGCAGAGAATTCCTGAACCATACCACTAGCCAGAACCTTCTGCTCCTCGTTGGGTTCGACACTCTTACTTATCGAAAATACTGCGATACACCCCCTATACTTGTGGGTCATCAATAGTGAATGGGTTAGTCCTGTTCATTATGTTCCTAAAAAGGGAGGTATTACCATTGTTCCTAATGATAATGATGAGCTTACTTCTGCTAGTTGCTTTATTTTCGTTATGGATAATTCGCTGAGTTTCTTATTTGGTAATGCTACTACCACTGCTAAGGTAGTAGATAAGCCACCACCTGCTGAGAAAGATGTTTTCAAAATACCTACAAGAATTATTGATCGTGTTATGGATAACTACTATGTTGGGGATGGAACTGTCCATCCCAGTGATCATTTACTGTTTATACACGAATTATGCGGGTTGTTCAAGTGTGCAGGTATTACTACAGATCAAGTTAAGAAGAAGTTATTCTCATTATCACTGAAAGGAAGAGCTAAGGAATGGTATAAGCTGCTGAAGAATGGTCAAGCTCTGGAATGGGAGGAAATAGTGCCTCTCTTTTATTCAAAGTTTTATCCTCCTAGTGAAATTCATAAAGATCGGAATCAAATATACAACTTTTGGCCTCTTGATGGAGAGAGTACTGCTCAAGCTTGGGGGAGATTGAAGTTACTAATTCTCAAATGTCCCATTCATGAGCTCCCCAACAATATTATTATCAATAACTTTTATGCAAGGCTCCCTCTACATGACAAGGATTTATTGGATGCTTCTTGTGCTGGATCATTCACTTGCATGGAAGAAGAAGTTAAATGGGACCTTCTAGACCGTATTCTAGACAACGCTGAAGCTTGGGAAAATGACAAAGGTAGAAAGTAAGGTATAAATTATGATTATGAATGCATTGAATCTTTTATGGGAACTGATGACTTTCAAAATATTAAAACTGCTTAGGGTCTAGACTCTCAAGCTATTGCTTCTTATTTTAAGGCTTTTGCTTCTTATATTGAAGTGCCTAAAAAGAAGTGGAATAAGTATCATGAACCTTATAAATATATTGCTAAGAGTGTTCCTGCATGAAATACTGAAGTTTATACTGCTAGTCATGTTTTACCTAAACCTTATATTGAGAAAATGTCTTTCCTAGTTAAGGTAAAGGAGCATTCTATCATAGCTAGTATGGTTAATGAAAGTATGAGTAGGGCTGCTGAACCTGATAAACAAATGATTGATGAACCTATTGTAGCAAATGTGAAAGGCTTTGTTGCTAAATATGAAAAAGAGGGACACACTATCCTTTGTAAGGATACCTCTAATATTGTTTCACATAGTAGTGTTATGAGAGCTAGTATTCCTGTGTTTTCTGTTAGAATAAGTGATCATTGCTATGATAGTCCTTGTGATAGCTATATTGTTAAGTTTATGCATGATACTGAAAGCTATTACGAGAGAGGGAAAAGTGTTCTTGTGCATCTCAATAATATCAAGTTTCCTCGTTTTATGCTGAAAGTTTTTATGTTGCACTTCTTTTGCCTTCTTATGCAAGTTGCCTTTGGTTCCAATAACTTATTTGTTTACAAAATTCCCTTGCATAGGAAGTGGGTTAGACTTAAATGTGCGTGTGTTTTTGCTTCTTAATGCTCTCTTTCACTTCAAATCATATCCCTATGAGAGCTTCATCAAAATTATCATGCCCATCTTAATGGCTATAAAGAAAGAGCTTTATGGGAGACAACCCAATTTGTTTTTACTTTCAGTTTGTTTTTGTTTCTTTGAGTCTTGGAAGTTATTACTTCGGTAATAACCGCTCCTTATCCGTTTTGTTTGGTTTTTGTGTCAAGATCAACCTCTAATGAGAGAGAAGTAAGATTTGGGGAAGTTGCTGTCCCGAAAAAGATTTTTGTGCTTCACCGTAAAAATTCGAGAGAGATCTCTGTATATCGGATTGAGCTGTACTTTTTTGTGCTTCTCACCCAGGTTGTTTTTTAACTTTCGTTAGTTTTACACTTTTTTATTTGAGCAACAGAAGAGTTTCGAAAAAATTGATCTTTACCTGCTGGTCTGTTTTGACAGATTTTGCCAATCTTGCATTTGCTTCTTTATTCGATTTCCTTTTTGAATTCTTTTTGGGTTTTCGAAAGGAGTTGCTACAGTAACATTTGTTTTGATGGTTTTCAGTCGAATTTGGACTCAAAAGGTTTTATCACTTCACTTATACTAATGTTGCTAATAAGAACTGTGTGAAGTTTTGTGTGAAAGAAATTTCCAGGAAGTGGAGATAATGGTGTAACAAGGAAGAGAAAGGTTTTATGACTCGAGTAATAAGTATATAAAGATCAAGATATCGATGATATTCAAGTGATGACTCTGGAAGGATCCACTCAATAGCAAATTCAGAGACCTGCAGAGTCCGTTTCCAACTAGGTAACAGTTCTGGTAAGAAAAGTTCCGCGAAAATACAATCCAACTATATTTTTGCAGTTTTCAGTCAATAAGGAAAGCTATGAAGCGAAAAAGGGACGGAACCGGAGCCAGGTTGGCCCACACCACCCCATGGCGCGGGCCCACCCGTGGCCGCGCCACCAGGTGGTGAGGCCGCCTAGGACTCCGTCTCCGACCCGTTTTCTCCCAGTACCTTCCTTTTGATATGAAACTTCGTAATATATACCCCCCCCCCCGGATCTTCCGAGGTTCGTATATCGTGTTTTCATTGTGTTTTGTTTCGATCTGTTTCTGCCAGGTGTAATCTCAGATTTGGAGCCACAATGTCTTCCCCTGGAACATCCAAGGGAGATCCCTTAGAAGATATCATCAACCCATATATGAGAGAATTGAAGATTCATCCCAAGGAGTTGTTGCTCGAAGGTGGGGAGGTCCGGATTAAGGAGGTTCAAGGCCCTAAAGGTGAAGAAAATCTGCAGGACAGGATGGAAGCATTGGAGCAAGAAGTCTTTAGGTACAGGAAGATGGCGGAGCGCGAAGTGGACATCATCCACAAGATTTGTTCCGAACTCATCGCCGAGCACCAAAAGGAGACTTCTGAACTCATAGATGAAGTCTTTTCACTCTGCCAAACAACCAACGAACTACAAGCACAGTTCTATGACGTTCAAAATCAAAACTGCGAGTATGAGGCTAGATTTAAACGCATAAGTGCTGCAGCAAGTTTCAGGATGTTGGAAACCACGATGTCCTTTGTTGATGGGAAGCCTTTACCCTAGAAGACGGACAAAGATGAGAAGATACCACCACCTAAGGAGTAATTCGTCATCAGGTTTGGCATCCCCTTGGTTTGTTCCAAGCTTGGGGGAGTGCTGCGGTATCATATCACTATCTTCTATCTTTTTACCTTGTTAGTAGATTCATATCATGAATAGAGGAGTTATTTTGTAGTATGGTTTGCATTATGGAAGTGTCCCCTCTCTCGTTAGATTTGTATCCCTTGGTGTGAGTTTCCATTATGGAGTACTAATGAGAAGTTCTATCATTCACTCTTTTGCATAGCTTATGATAGTTTTCAATTCGTGGTTATATGATTGATCTTGTTGTTAGTATTGGTAGCACTTTGGGATCATTGAGTTAATTCAGTTGGTTTTGGCAAACCTGGCTCGGTCTATAGCAACACCCTTTTTGAGAGTTGAAAATAAAAAGATAAAAGTACTCTAGAGGAAAATAATTTCATCATCTTTCTTTCTTGATTTGCTCATAAGTCTAGTTTTCTCTAGTTAAGATCTTTTGTGCTTCCAAGGAAGATTGCATGTTTGTCTTTACCATTTGTATGTTTGTTTGTTTCCTTCAACTCTTATACTTGCTACCCAGCCTTGCTAGCCAAAAACCTGTACTGAGAGGAAATTCTTCTCGTGCATCCACTTCCTTTAAACCAAAACCTTTGCCATTTGTGTCCACCATACCTACCTAGTAGCATAATTGCTATTCCAAGTAAATTCTTGTTTTATCTACCTCCCAAATTAAACTTGTTATGTGAAATTTAGTGATTAAATCTCTCACGAACTTGATGGCACACTTTACTTTCTTGCATTTAATAAACTTGAACCATTGGGTCCTTCTTTGTTGCGTATATGCTTGCGCTTTATGAGTTGAAGTTAGACGAACCATGTATCATGCGGACCGCTTTCAACACTTCATTGGTACTTGTACCTAGTTGATATCATGTTCTTTTGCTTATGGATCCCGGCGGTGTGAAATAAAAGTGGAACTTGTAAGATCATGGAGTTTATATGTGTGTTACAGAAACGCCTGGGCCGCTAGCCTAAGCCATGCCTAATCATGGTGGAAACTTGCAGCATAACTATAGTGAGCATTCTATGAAGCATCCTCAATAAAAACCTATGCAAATAGCAAATAAAAAGATCACTGAGATGCTCACTGTCTGCTTGCCTTGTCATTTTGATTATGGGATAGCTCCTCTGGCATGTGCAAGGGGTACCCCGTTGGCGGTTCTCAATGATACGCATGTATTTACAATGACAAGAGCTTGCTCGTGACTGAAGTTGAGTAGCACGAGGATCGGTACTCATAAGTAAGGGGCTTGAGATTTCAACTTATAACTTGTCAAGCATATCCTCTTAGTTGTGTCACTTTAACCTTAATCACCTAAAGATGCCTATGATAGGGGCAATGAGAGCTGAAACCTAGTAAGTATCATAATTTTTGGGAGCTCTTTATGAGACTTGTAATCCCTGCTTCCCTCTTTGAAGGGCCCTTTCTTTTACTTTGTAGTTGAGTCAGTAAACCTATTCCCTTCTATCTCGGCAAGTATTTTGAGTTGATGTGTTTCATTCATTCATACGATGATTTATACATTCATGTTTCTTATGTTCCTTGTTTTGCACATTGCTCTTATCTTGATGTTTACTACCTTGAAAGCTTTCATTGAAAAACCAGCTATTTGTGAACTCCAGCAAATTATCAACTATTCTTCGACCAAGAGCTAAGTTTGCCATTACCAATTATGATTCGCTTTATGTATCTTTATTGTGTTTCCTTTACTCATTGCAAGTTGAGTTGTATAATTGTGAGTTGTCTTCTATTATGATCTATGTATTTGATGAATGTGATGATTCTTGTCCGTATTCTTTTATCGACTCTTCACTCCATAAACTTGAGGTCATGTTTATTGAGCTCAATTTCGCTTGGGGACAAGCGAAGTCTAAGATTGGGGGGAGTTGATACGTCCATTTTGCATCACTATTCTATGTCTTAATTCACTGTTATTCATTGATATATTTCATATTGAGAGGTGATACTTATGTTATTTCATCTATTTTTGCATGGTTGATGACTTTTGGAGCATGGACCGCTGTAGTTAGGATTCTGATGGAAAACGTGTTGTTTGGAGGCAAAATTCACGAAGATCAGAAAATCTAGGAAAATATACGGAAAATTCTATTTTTCTAGAAGACTCAAGATGCCAGAAGATGGAGTGAAGGTGGGCCGCAGGGGGCCCACACCACCCCATGGAGCGGGCAGGCCCAGGCCGCGCCAGGGAGTGGTGTGGACACCCTGGCCCATGCCAGCCTCTCCCCTCTGGCATATATCTTCCTCCTGAAACCCTAAGACTCAGGGAGCGACCACAGAAAGATTACGCCGCCTCTGCGAGGCGGAAAACACTGAGAGAGAAAGATCTCTCCGGCAGACAGATTTTTGTCGGGGGAATTCCTTCCCGGAGAGGGGAGATCGTCGCCGTCAACACCACCATCAAGCTGGACTTCATCGGGATCATCATCATCACCACCACCATCATCACCATCAGCACCCTCATCACCATCTCCATATTGCTGTAACAATTGCGTTGAATCTTGCTATAGTTCATAGGGGAAACTTTCTCGGTGTTGATTACTCTTTGTAGTTGATGCTATTGAGTGAACCATTGAATTATTGTTTATGTTCAGATTGTTATACATCATTATTCCATCTCTGATCATGATCCATATGATGTCTTGTGAGTAGTTCGTTTTGTTCTTGAGGACATGGGAGAAGTCTTGTTGTTAGTAGTGGAGTTGCGTTGAGAAAGATTCAATAGGTTGTTATTTAAGTTGTGGTGTACTTCTTCTAGTGGTGTCATGTGAACATCGACTACATGACACTTCACCTATATGGGCCTAGGGGAATGCATTATGTATTATGCTACTAATCGTAGGGGTTGCCAGAGTGACAGAAACCTGAACCCCCGTTAGGAAACCATTGCACAAGGGACGTAAGGGTCTTAGAGTTTAAAGTTGTGGTTAGGTTTCTACCTTAATTACTTTCTTGTACTTACGGTTGTTTGCAAGGGGGTTTAATCACAAGTATGTATTGAGTCTTGGATGGGACGGTACATTAGCACAGGTTCACCCACACAACACTTAGCAAGCTAGAGAAGATTAGTCCACTATATGAGGCGAAAGCACTTGATAGTCTTCCCATGTGTCCTCGAGAACGTTTGGTCATCTATAGAAATACAACCGACTTGTCCTTTGCTGCATAAAGGATTAGGCCACTTGCTGCATTTATTCCTAGTGTCTTTTATTTACTCGTACTTTGTTTACTTACTTTATCGAAAACCCCTAAAAATCCGTTTTCTAAGTATTTGCAGAGAATTCCTGAACCATACCACTAGCCAGAACCTTCTGCTCCTCGTTGGGTTCGACACTCTTACTTCTCGAAAATACTACGATACACCCCCTATACTTGTGGGTCATCAATAGTGAATGGGTTAGTCCTGTTCATTGTGTTCCTAAAAAGGGAGGTATTACCATTGTTCCTAATGATAATGATGAGCTTATTCCTCAAAGAATAGTAGTAGGGTATAGGATGTGCATTGATTTTAGAAAAGTCAATAAAGTTACTAAGTAATATCACTACCCGCTTCCTTTTATTGATCAAATGTTGGAAAGGTTGTCTAAAAAGACCCATTTTTGTTTTCTTGATGGTTATTCTGGTTTCTCTCAAATTGTTGTTAAACAAGATGATCAAGAAAAAACTATTTTTACTTGCCCTTACGGAACTTATGCTTACAGACGTATGCCTTTTGGTTTATGTAATGCTCCTGCTACTTTTCAAAGGTGCATGTCTGCTATCTTTCATGTTTTTTGTGAGGAAATTATAGAAGTGTTCATGGATGACTTTTCTTTCTATGGAACTTCTTTTGATAATTGTCTGCACAACCTTGATAAAGTTTTGCAGAGATGTGAAGAAACTAATCTTGTTCTTAATTGGGAGAAATGCCACTTCGTGGTTAATGAAGGGATTGTCCTTGGGCATAAAGTTTCTGAAAGAGGCATAGAAGTTGATAGAGCTAAGGTTGAGGCCATTGAGAAGATGCCATGCCCAAGAGACATCAAAGGTATTCGTAGTATCCTTGGTCATGCTGGTTTCTATAGAAGGTTTATTAAAGACTTTTCTAGGATTTCAAAACCCCTCACTAATCTTCTTCAAAAAGATGTACCCTTCGTTTTTGATGATGATTGTAAGGGAGCTTTTGAAACTCTTAAGAAGGCTTTAACTACAGCCCCTATTGTTCAACCACCTGATAGGAATTTACCCTTTGAAATAATGTGTGATGCTAGTGATTTTGTTGTAGGTGCTGTCCTTGGGCAACGAATTGACAAAAAATTAAACGTTATTCATTATGCTAGTAAGACTTTAGACGCTGCTCAAAGGAATTATGCTACTACTGAAAAGGAATTTCTAGCTGTCGTTTTTGCTTGTGATAAGTTTAGACCCTATATTGTAGACTCAAAAGTCACCATTCATACTGATCATGCTGCTATTAAATAGCTTATGACGAAAAGGGACGCTAAACCTAGGCTTATTAGATGGGTGCTGCTTTTACAAGAGTTTGATCTACATATAGTAGATAGGAAAGGTGCTGAAAACCCTGTAGCTGATAATTTATCTCGATTGGAAAACATCTCTTTTGACCCTATGCCTGTTAATGATAGTTTCCCAAATGAGCAATTAGCCGCAGCAGGGGTAAGCGCGCGAGGGAGCTCTTGGTACGCTGATTATGCTAACTTTATTGTCTCCAAGTATTTGCCTCCAACTTTTACAGCTCAGCAAAGAAGGAAGTTCTTCTATGCTTTGAGGCATTATTTTTGGGATGACCCACACTTATACAAAGAAGGAGTGGATGGTATTATGCGAAGATGTCTTCCAGAATATGAACAAAAGGATATATTGCGTAAATGTCATGGTAGTGCTTACGAAGGACATCATGCAGGAGATAGAATTGCACAAAAGGTGCTACAATCAGGTTTCTACTGGCCTACCCTTTTTCAAGATGCAAGAAAATTTGTTTTATCCTGTGATGAATTTCAACGTGTTGGTAATATTTCTAGACGCAATGAAATTCCTATGAATTACTCTCTTGTTATTAAACCCTTTGATTGTTGGGGATTTGACTTTATGGGTCCTTTCCCTCCCGCGAAAGGTTATACTCATATTCTTGTTGCCGTTGATTATGTTACTAAGTGGGTAGAACCAATTCCTACGAAGAGCGCTGACGGGGAAACCTCTCTAAAATGCTTAAAGATGTTATCTTTCCTAGGTTTGGAGTGCCTAGGTATCTCATGACTAATGGGGGTTCTCATTTTATTCATGGTGGTTTTAGAAAGACCCTTGCTAAATATGATGTTAATCATAGAATTGCTTCAGCTTATCACCCCAAACTAGCGGGCAAGTACAGTTATCAAATAGAGAAATTAAATCTATCTTGCAAAAAACTATTAATAGATCTAGAAAAAACTGGGCTAAAAAGTTGAATGATGCTTTATGGGCTTATAGAACAGCCTACAAAAATCCTCTGGGGATGTCCCCTTATAAAATGGTTTATGGGAAATCTTGTCACCTACCTTTAGAATTAGAACATAAAGCTTACTGGGCAGTTAAAGAACTAAATAGAGATTGTAAGCTCGCTGGTGAGAAAAGATTATTTGACTTAAGTTCTTTAGATGAATGGAGGAGTGAAGCCTATGAAAATGCTAGGCTCTTTAAGGAAAAAGTTAAAAGATGGCATGACAAGCGAATACTTAAGAGGGAATTTCATGTTGGTGAGAAAGTTCTATTGTATAGGTCTCGTCTCAGATTTTTTGCAGGAAAGCTACTGTCAAAATGGGAATGACCTTTCATTATTGAAGAAGTATACCGCTCAGGAGCAATAAAAATTTCTTCTTTAAAAGATAAAACTACACAAGTAGTGAATGGGCAGTGACTCAAACACTATATTGCTGGGGATTCTTATAATGAAGATGTTGATGCCTTTCAAGTTATAACTCCGGAAAAATTTATCAAGGACCAAATTCAGAGACCTGCAGGGTCCGCTTTCAAATAGGTAACAGTTCTGGTAAGAAAAGTTCCACGAAAATACTATCCAACTATATTTTTACAGTTTTCAGTCGACAAGGAACGCTATGAAGCAAAAGAGGGACGAAAACAGAGCCAGGGTGGCTCACACCACCCCGTGGGGCGGGCCCACCCTGGCCACGCCACTAGGTGGTGTGGCCACCCCAGACTCCGTCTCCGACCCGTTTTCTCCCAGTACCTTCCTTTCGTCATGAAACTTCGTAATATATAATCCCCCGATCTCCCGAGGTTCGTATATCGTGTTTTTGTCGTGATTTCGTTTCGATCTATTTCCGACAGGTAGAGTCCTAGATTTGGAGCTACAATGTCTTGCTCTGGACCAGCCAAGGAATATTCTTTAGAGGATATCATCAACCCATACATGAGATAGTTCAAGATTCATCCCAAGGAGTTGTTGCTTGAATATGGGGAACTCCGGATAAAAGAGGTTCTAGGCCCTAAAGGTGAAGGAAGTCTGGAGGACAGGATGGAAACACTGGAGCAAGAAGTATTTAGGTACAAGAAGATGGCGGAGCGCGAAGTGGATATCATCCATAAGATTTGTTCCGAACTCATCGCCGAGCACCAAAAGGAGACTGCTGAACTCAAGGATGAAGTTCTCTCACTCCGCCAAACAACCAACGAACTTCAAGCACAGTTCTATGACATTCAAAATCAAAACTGTGAGTATGAAGTTAGGTTTAAACGCATAAGTGCTGCTGCAAGTTTCAGGATGCTGGAAACCACGATGTCCTTTGTTGATGGGAAGCCCTTACCCTAGAAGTCGGACGAAGATGAGATATTACCATCACCACCGAAGGAGTAATTCGTCATCAGGTTTGGCATCCCCTTGGTTTGTTCCAAGCTTGGGGGAGTGTCGCGGTATCACATCACTATCTTCTATCTTTCTACCTTTTTAGTAGAGTCATATCATGAATAGAGAAGTTATCATGTAGGATGGTTTGCATTATGGAAGTGTCCCCTCTCTCGTTAGATACGTATCCCTTGGTGTGAGTTGCCATTATGGATTATAAATGAGAAGTTCTATCATTTACTCTTTTGCATAGCTTATATTAGTTTTCAATTCGTGGTTATATGATTGATCTTGTTGTTAGTATTGGTATCACTTTGGGATCATTGAGTTAATTTAGGTTGTTTTGGCAAACCTGGCTTGGCCAGTAGCACACTATTTTTGAGAGTTGAAAGATAAGATTAAAGTACTCTAGAGAAAAAAAATTCATCATCTTTCTTTCTTGATTTGCTCATAAGTCTAGTATTCTCTAGTTAAGATCTTTTGTGCTTCCAAGTAAGATTGCATGTTTGTCTTTATCATTGTATGTTTGTTTGTTTCCTTCAACTCTTGTACTTGCTACCTAGCCTTGCTAGCCAAAAACCTGTACTGAGAGTGAATTCTTCTCGTGCATCCACTCCTTTAAACCAAAACACACGCCATTTGTGTCCACCATACCTACCTATTAGCATTATTGCTATTCCAAGTAAATTCTTGTTTTATCTACCTCCCAAATTAAACTTGTTATGTGAAAATTAGTGATTAAAAGCTCTCACGAACTTGATGGCACACTTTACTTTCTTGCATTTAATAAACTTGAACCATTGGGTCCTTCTTTGTTGCGTATATGCTTGCGCTTTATGAGTTGAAGTTAGCCGAACCATGTATCATGCGGACCGCTTTCAACACTTCATTTGGTACTTTGTACCTAGTTGATATCATGTTCTTTTGCTTATGGATCCCGGCGGTGTGAAATAAAAGTGGAACTTGTAAGATCATGGATTTTATATGTGTGTTGGAGAAACGCCTGGGCCGCTAGCCTAAGCCATGCCTAATCATGGTGGAAACTTGCAACATAACTATAGTGAGCATTCTATGAAGCATCCTCAATAAAAACCTATGCAAATAGCATATAAAAAGATCGCTGAGATGCTCACTGTCTGCTTGCCTTGTCATTTTGATTATGGGATAGCTCATGTGTCGTGTGCAAGGGGTACCCCGTTGGTGGTTCTCAATTGTACACGTGTATTTACAATGACAAGAGCTTACTCGTGACTGAAGTTGAGTAGCATGAGGTTCGGTACTCATAAGTAAGGGGCATGAGATTTCAACTCATAAGTTGTCAAGCATATCCTCTTAGTTGTGTCACTTTAACCTTAATCACCAAAGGATGCCTATGATAGGGGCAATGAGAGCTGAAAGCTAGTAAGTATCATAATTTTTGGGAGCTCTTTATGAGACTTGCAATCCCTGCTTCCCTCTGCGAAGGGCCTTTCTTTTTTACTTTGTAGTTGAGTCAGTAAACCTATTCCCTTCCATCTCAACAAGTATTTTGAGTTGTTGTGTTTCATTCATTCATATGATGATTTATTCAATCATGTTTCTTGTGTTCCTTGTTTTGCACATTGCTCTTATCTTGATGTTTACTACTTTGAAAGCTATCATTGAAAACCAGTTATTTGTGAACTCCAGCAAATTCTCAACTATTCTTCGACCAAGAGCTAAGTTTGCCATTACCAATTATGATTTACTTTATGTATCTTTATTGTGTTTCCTTTACTCATTGCAAGTTGAGTTATAAAATAGTGAGTTGTCTTCTATTATGATCTATGTATTTGATGAATGTGATGCTTCTTCTCTATATTCTTTTATCGACTCTTCACTCCATAAACCTGAGGCCATGTTTATTGAGCTCAGTTTCGCTTGGGGACAAGCAAAGTCTAAGCTTGGGGGAGTTGCTACGTCCATTTTGCATCACTATTCTATGTCATAATTCACTGTTATTCATTGATATATTTCGTATTGACAGGTGATACTTATGTTATTTCATCTGTTTTTGCATGGTTGATGACTTTTGGAGCATGGACCGCTGTAGTCAGGATTCTGATGGAAAAGGTGTTGTTTGGAGGCAAAATTCGCGAAGATCAGAAAATCCGGGAAAATATACGGAAAATCCTATTTTTCCAGAAGACGAAGGAAGCCAGAAGGGGGGCTGGAGATGGGCCACAGGGGGCCCACACCACCCCCTAGCGCGACCCAGCCTAGGCTGCGCCAGCAGGTGGTGTGGCCGCCTTGGTCCACCCCTGGCACTCCCCTCTGGCGTATATATTCCTCCCGAAACCCTAAGACTCGGGGAGCAACCACAGAAAGATTCCGCCGCCTCTGCGGGGCGGAAAACACCGACAGAGAAAGATCTCTCCGGCAGACAGATTTCTGCCGGGGGAATTCCTTCTCGGAGAGGGGAGATCGTCGCCATCAACACCACCATCAAGCTGGACTTCATCGGGATCATCATCATCATCATCATCACCACCATCATCACCATCAGCACCCTCATCACCATCTCCATATTCTTGTAACAATTGGGTTGAATCTTGCATAGTTCATAGGGGAAACTTTCTCGGTGTTGATTACTCTTTGTAGTTGATGCTATTGAGTGAACCGTTGAATTATTGTTTATGTTCAGATTGTTATACATCATTATTCCATCTTTGATCATGATCCATATGATGTCTTGTGAGTAGTTCGTTTTGTTCTTGAGGACATGGGAGAAGTCATGTTGTTAGTAGTGGAGTTGTGTTGAGAAAGATTCAATGATTTGATATTTAAGTTGTGGTGTACTTCTTCTAGTGGTGTCATGTGAACGTCGACTACATGACACTTCACCTATATGGGCCTAGGGGAATGCATTGTTTGTTTGGCTACTAATCCTAGGGGTTGCCGGAGTGACAGAAACCTGAACCACTATTAGGAAACCATTGCACAAGGGACATAAGGGTCTTAGAGTTTAAAGCTGTGGTTAGGTTTCTACATTAATTACTTTCTTGTACTTACGGATGTTTGCAAGGGGTATAATCACAAGTATGTATCAGTCCTAGGAAGGTCGGTACATTAGCACAGGTTCACCCACACAACACTTAGCAAGCTAAAGAAGATTAATCAACTATATGAAGTGAAAGCACTTGACAGTCTTCCCATGTGTCCTCAAGAACGTTTGGTCATCTTAAGTAATACAACCGGCTTGTCCTTTGCTGCATAAAGGATTGGGCCACTTGCTGCATTTATTCCTACTGTCTTTATTTACTCGTACTTTTTTCCTTGCTTTATCAAAAACCCCTAAAAATCCGTTTGCTAAGTATTTGCAGAGAATTCCTGATCCATACCACTAGCCAGCACCTTCTGCTCCTCGTTGGGTTCGACACTCTTACTTATCGAAAATACTACGATACACCCCCTATACTTGTGGGTCATCAACTACGTCTATGAGAAACTTGAACAATGGACGAACCTTGAATTGCAAGTTTGGTGCCAATAGATTTCACTCAAAATCATAACTAGTACCTGGATGCTAGTAGCCTACCCCGCAGGTTGGAGCATATGCGTCATACTCCTTGGTCTCTTCATGAGTTTACTAGAGACCACCCAAGTCTCATAGACCGCGACGATTAAAGTCGAGCTCATATAGGTGTGTTCTTTCAAGAATGCCCTGTAGGACGGCATCTTCGCTAGTTATAGCCAACAGAAACACATTAAGGCATGTTGCTAACCTTCCTTACAGATTTGAGAGTCATGCATCTTCACCTAGAGAGGGTTACAAAAGTACTCTCCTCGGTCAAACCACTAGCTTGTTCTTCCCAGATCCTAATTCACGGGATCTATGATCACATAGGTTGGGTTACCACTATGGTGTGACATCCATGGGTCTCAACCCCATCTCCCTCGATGCATTTTCTATCACAATTCGTGATAGTCCCTTTGTAAAGGGATCTGCCAGGTTTCTATCTGTTTGAATATACGTAATAGTTATTACTCCGGAGTTTCTCAATTTCCTGACAGATTTCAAACGTCTCTTGACGTGTCTTGATGACTTCGCATTATCCTTAGAATTTTTCACTTTGACAATAATAGTTTGGTTGTCGCAATTCAAAAGGATTGCCGGCACAGGTTTTTCAACCATAGGCAAGTCCATCAAGAGTTCACGCAGCCATTCTGACTCAACAGTGGCTGTGTCTAAAGCAGTAAGTTCTGCTTTCATAGTTGACCTCGTCAATATGGTCTGTCTATGAGATCTCCATGAGACTGTGCCACCTCCAAGGGTAAACACGTACCCACTCGTGGCGTAGAGTTCATCAACGTCAGAGATCCAGTTCGAATCACTATATCCTTCAAGCACAACAGGGTGCCCTGAATAGTGAATCCCATAGCTCATTGTACCACATAGATAGCGTGACCCTTTCAAGTGCATGCCAATGATCAATACCCGGGTTAGACATGAACCTACTCAACTTGCTTACAACAAAAGAGATATCGGGTCTTGTAGCGCTTGCTAAGTACATGAGAGAACCAACGATTTGTGAATATTTCAACTGGTCTGTTGGTTCCTTCTTATTCTTTCGCAATGTCAAACTGGGATCATAAGGTGTTGGAGAAGTCTTGCCTTCAATAAAGCCAAAACGGCTCAAGACCTTCTCAACATAATGAGATTGTGTTAAAGTAATCCCATTCTCGTTCTTAATAAGCTTGATGTTCAGAATCACATCAGCCTCTCCCAGATCTTTCATATCAAAGCTCTTTGACAGGAAAGACTTGACTTCATTTATCACATCCATGTTTGTACCAAAGATCAGAATATCATCCACGTACAAACATAATATAACGCTATCGCCCCCACCATGGCGATAGTACACACACCTATCAGCCTCATTAATGACAAAGCCAGCAGAAAGTAGAGTTCTGTCAAACTTCTCATGCCATTGCTTAGGTGCTTGTTTCAGGCCATATAAAGATTTTAACAACTTCCACACCTTTGTCTCTTCACCTTTTACTACAAACCCATCTGGCTGATCCATATAGATCTCCTCTTCCAACTCTCCATTAAGGAAAGTTGTCTTCACATCCATTTGATGAACGAAAAGACCATAAGAGGCAGCCAAGGACAGTAGTACTCGAATGGTGGTCAGTCTAGCGACATGTGAATAGGTGTCAAAGTAATCTTCGCCTTGTTTCTGTGTGTAGCCCTTTTCTACAAGTCGTGCCTTGTACTTCTCAATAGTACCATCAAGCCTTAACTTCTTCTTGAACACCCACTTACAGCCCACAAGTTTGCAATCGTAGGGTCATTCTGATAGTTTCCAAGTTCCATTAGAAAGAATCGAGTCCATCTCATTTTGGATAGCTCTTTCCAATCATCTGCATCAGGAGATGCATATGCCTCTGCAATGGATCTGGGAGTATCGTCCACAAGGTACACGATGAAATCATTACCAAAGGATTTTGCAATCCTCTGTCTCTTACTCCTTGTGGGAGGTTCATCGTCATCCTTCTCTAGGACTTCCTCATGTGTTTGTTCAAAATTATCAATAGATGCACTAGATTCAGGAAGTATTTCAGAAGAAATTCTAGCAATGCTATGCATATCCTTCATAGGAAACATATTCTCAAAGAATGTTACATCACGAGATTCCATTATAGTATCAACATGCATATTAGGAACCTCAGACTTAACCATTAGAAATCTATAGCCTATACTCCGGGGAGCATATCCTAGAAAGATACAATCCACTGTCTTAGGTCCAAGTTTGCGTTTCTTGGGAATCGGTATGTTGACCTTAGCCAAACACCCCCAAGTGCGCAAATATGCAAGTGATGGTTTTCTCCTAGCCCACTCCTCATAAGGGGTCTTTTCTTTATTCTTGTTAGAAACTCTATTCAGGACATGACATGAAGTCAACAAAGCCTCCCCCCACCATGCCTTTGATAAACCAGCAGTGGCTAGCATGGAATTCACCAAGTCAGTCAGCGTGCGGTTTTTCCTCTCGGCAATCCCGTTTGATTAGGGTCGAGTAGGGAGGCGTCCTCTCGTGACCATGTTCCTCACAGAACTCGTCAAAGATTTTGGGAAAATATTCACCACCACGATCTGACCTAAGACGTTTGATCTTTCTCTCTAGTTGATTTTCAACTTCGGCTTTATAAACTTTAAAGTAGTCTAAAGCTTCATCTTTAGTGCGCAAAAAATAATACTAGCAGTATCTAGTCGCATCATCAATCAATGTCATGAAATATCTCTTTTCACCTTTTGTCAACACACCATTCATCTCACATAGATCAGAATGTATGAGTTCTAGAGGTGCCAAGTTTCTCTCCGGCAGCCTTGTGGGGCTTTCGAGGTTGGTTTGATTGCACACAACTATGGTACTTAGAACCTTTGGCAATAGTAAAATTTGGAATTAAAGTCATGCTAGAAATCCAAGACATTAAACCAAAATGAATGTGACATAAACGAGAATGCCAAACACGGGTATCATCATTAACATCACCACAAATATGATTCACCGATTTATTACAAAACTCTGAAAGAGAGAAACGGAACAAGCCTCCAAACTCATAACCTTTACCAATAAATTGTCCATGTTTCGAAACAACGAATTTATTAGACTCTAACACAACCTTGAACCCATCTCTGCATAGAAGGGAGCCACTAACGAGATTCGTGTTCATAGTAGGGACATGTTGCACGTTCCTCGGCTGCACGATCTTTCCAGAAGTAAACTTCAGATCCACCGTGCCAACACCACGAACAGAAGCATGAGATCCATTCCCCATTAGGACGGAAGAATCCCGTGCGACCTGATAAGAAGTGAACATAGAGATGTCAGCACACACATGAACATTAGCACCCATATCAATCCACCAACATGGTGATTGAAACACTGTAAGAACAGTAAATAAATTACCATACCCATCCGTGTTGCTAGCGGTCATGACATTGATAGTCTTTCCACTTTTCCCTTTACGATCTGCACGTTCTGGGCAGTCCTTGGAGAAGTGTCCGAGCTCTCCATAGGTAAAGCATCCTAGATCGGCCTTGTTCGGCTTCTTCTTCTTTTTGAAGGTTGTAGTCTTTTCAGGCTTGTTGAAGGAGAACTTATAGTTCCCTTTGTTCTTGCGGAAGGTCCTCTTCTGCACCATGTTGGCGCTAGACTGACCCTCGCCTCCTTTCTCAGCAGTGTCCTTAGCCCGAGCCTTCTCCTCAACATCAAGAGACGCTATCAGGTTTTCAACCGATATCTCTTGTCTCTTATGCTTGAGAGTTGTGGCAAAGTTCCTCCATGAAGAAGGCAACTTTGCAATGATGCACCCAGCCATAAACTTGTCGGGTAAGTTACACTTAAGGATTTTAAGCTCCTTGGCAAAGCACTGTATCTCATGAGCTTGTTTGACTACAGAACGGTTGTTAACCATCCTGTAATCATGAAAGTTCTCCATGATGTACAGTTCACTACCTGTTGGGTTCGTAGCATGGAAAACAAAAAATTTCTACCGCAAGAACGAACAAAACCCAGATCTAATCTAGATAAAAGCCAAGATCTAATCTATTAGACATGTGCAACGAGATAGATCTGTACTAACCCTTGTAGATCCGAAAGCGTTACGAGATTGGATCTCGTGGTTGATGTAGTCGATCACTTGCCGATCTCAAGATCGAGTGGACAATCCTTCCGGCAACGCGTTCCGGCAACGCTTCCGCAATCGGTCACATGTGCGGAGTCGAAGCAGACCTTCCTCTCCCCGTTCCAGCGAGAAGCGGAGGTAGTAGATCTTCTCCACGGAATCCCAGCAGCACGACGGCGTGGTGGTGGTGGTGGAGTAGAGAATTCTGTAGGGCTTTGCCTAAGCCTGAGCAGAAGAAAGGAGGAGGAGAGAGGCGGCTAGGGTTTGGAGTAGTGGAGGGGGCCAGGGGGTGGCGCCTCCACCCCTCTATTTAAAGGAGGGAGGCGCCATGGGAGGGGGAGTCCTAGTAGGACTCCCCTCCCTTCCTTGGCCGACGGATTGGGGGGGGGGGGAGGAGTCCTCCTCCCCCACGACTCCTTGTCTTGCCCCACAAGGACTCCTTGATCCTTTCTTGGTTTTCAAGCGAACTCCAAGAAATCTTCCAGAACCTTCCGGAACATTCCGAAACCTTCTAGAATCCTCATACAGATACTCCGGAACATTTCCTAACTCAGAAAATGATCCCCAATATATGAATCTTATTCTCCGGACAATTCCGGATCTCCTCGTGATGTCCCGGATCCAATCCGAGACTCCGAACAACATTCGGTCTCCAACGCACATTCCATATCTACTTAAAACAACTTCGAACCTTAAGTGTGTCACCCTACGGTTCGTGAATATGCAGACATGATGGAGACACCTCTCAGATCAATAACCATCAGCAGGATCTGGAGATCCATAACGGCTCCCACATACTCAACGATGACTTCGTGATAGATAGAACCATTAACATACGAAACCAATTCCCTTTGTCACGCGATACTATACTTATCCGAGGTTTGATCGTTGGTATCTTCATACCTAGTTCTACCTCGTTACTGATAAGTACTCTTTACTCGTTCCATGTTATGTCATCCCTTGTGATCCAGTCACATGCTTGCAAGCTAACTAGATGACATTCCACCGAGAGGGCCCAGAGCATATCTATCCGTCATATGGATGGAAAAATCCCAATCTTGGTCCATGCGCTTCAACACATACTTTCAGAATACCCAATGACACCTTTATAACCACCCAGTTACGAAGCGGTGTTTGATGTCATCAAAGTATCCATTCGGTGATGGTGATTAACATAACCTCATGGTCGAAGGATTAGGTTACTATGCATTTGAAAGCTTATAGCAATACGAACTTAATGACTTGATCTTATGCTACGCTTACTATGGGTGTGTGTCCATCACATCATTCTCCTAATGACATAATCTTGTTATTAATGACATCCAAGCTAGTTCAACAAGCTAGTTCAACAAGAGGCTTACTAGGGACTCTTTTACGTTTACAAAACACACATGTATTAGTGTTTCCTTATAATACAATTATAGCATGGGATGTAAACATTCATCATAAACACAAAGATATAATAATAATCACTTTTATTATTGCCTCTTGGGCATATCTCCAACAGTCTCCCACTTGCGCTAGAGTCAATAATCTAGATTACATGGTAATATACCTAACACCCATGGCGTTCTGGTGTTGGTTATGCTTTGCCCTAGGGAGAGGTTTAGTCAACGGATCTGCCACATTCAGATCAGTGTGTACTTTGCAAATCTTTATGTCACCATCTCGGACATACTCGCGAATAGCATGGAAACGTAGCTTGATGTGCTTCAGCTTGCTATGTGACCTTGGCTCCTATGCATTAGCTATGGCACCTGTGTTGTCACAGTAGATGGCCATCGGGTCCAACACACTGGGAACCACGCCAAGTTCAGTAATGAACTCCTTCATCCATATGGCTTCTTGTGCAGCCTCTGAAGCAGCTATGTATTCCGATTCAGTTGAAGATTTCACCACAACGCTTTGCTTTGCACTCCTCCAGCTCACTGCAGCACCATTCAAAATAAATACGTATCCAGACTATGACTTCGAGTCATCTGGATCGGTGTTCCAACTAGCATCAGTGTAACCGTTTACAACAAGCTGTTCATCACCTCCATAAGAAAGAACCATATCCTTAGTCCTATTTAGGTACTTTAGGATATTCTTGACCGCTGTCCAGTGCTCCATTCCAGGATCACTTTGATATCTGCTAGTCAAACTAACAGCATGTGCTATATCCGGTCTTGTACACAACATGGCATACATGATAGAACCTATGGCCGAGGCATAGGGAATATTATTCATCTTCTCTCTATCTTCTGCCGTAGCTAGACTTTGAGTCTTACTCAAGGTCTTACCTGACAACATGGGCACGAACCCTTTCTTGCTCTCTTCCATTCTAAACTTCTTTAGAACTTTGTCCAAGTATGTACTTTGTGAAAGCGCTATTAGGCGTCTTGATCTATCTCTATAAATCTTGATGCCTAGAATATATGCCGCTTCGCCAAGATCCTTCATTGAAAAACTATTATTCAAATAGGCTTTGACACTATTAAGAAGTTCTGTATCATTCCCAATCAACAATATGTCATCTACATATAGTACTAGGAATGCTACAGAGCTCCCACTCACTTTCTTGTAAATACAAGCTTCTCCATAAGTTTGTATAAATCCAAAGTTTTTGATTACTTTATCAAAACGTTGATTCCAACTCCTGGATGCTTGCTTCAGTCCATAAATGGAGCGTTGAAGTTTGCATACCTTGTCAGCATCTTTAGGATCGACAAAACCCTTGGGTTGTACCATATACAACTCTTCCTCAATATCACCATTAAGGAACGCTGTTTTGACATCCATCTGCCAAATCTCATAATCGAAATGTGCAGCAATTGCTAACAAAATCCTCACAGACTTTAGCTTTACTACTGGTGAGAATGTCTCATCATAGTCAACTCCTTGAATTTGTCGGAACCCTTTCGTGACAAGTCGAGCTTTATAGACGGTAACATTACCATCAGCATCTGTTTTTCTCTTGAAAATCCATTTGTTCTCGACAGCCTTACGGCCATCCGGTAAGTCCACCAAAGTCCACACTTGGTTTTCGTACATGGATCCCATTTCGGATTTCATGGCTTCTAGCCATTTGTCGGAATCTGGGCTCACCATAGCTTCTTCATACGTCGCAGAGTCATCAGAGTTTTCCACCAACATGACGTTCAAGGCAGAGTCATACTAATCAGGAGTGGTACGAACCCTCGTTGACCTGCGAGGTTCAGCAGTAACTTCGTTTGAAGTTTCATGATCATCATCATTAGCTTCCTCTCCAATTGGTGCAGGTGGCACAAAAACATCTTCCGGTGCTGCGCTACTCTCAAATCCGAGAGAAGGTTCAATAACCTCATCGAGTTCTACTTTCCTTCCAGTCACTTCCTTCGAGAGAAATTCCTTCTCAAGAAAGGATCCATTCTTGGCAACGAAAACTTTGCCTTCGGATCTATGATAGAAGGTATACCCAATTGTTTCTTTAGGGTATCCTATGAAGACGCATTTCTCCGCTTTGGGTTTAAGCTTATCAGGTTGTAACTTCTTTACATATGCTTCGCAACCCCAAACATTAAGGAACGACAACTTAGGTTTCTTACCAAACCACAATTCGTACGGTGTCGTTTCAACGAATTTAGATGGTGCCCTATTTAAAGTGAATGCGGCTGTCTCTAATGCATAGGCCCAAAACGATAGCGGTAAATCTGTAAGAGACATCATAGACCGAACCATATCTAAGAGAGTTCGATTACGACGTTCGGACACACCATTACGCTGTGGTGTTCCCGGTGGTGTCAACTGCGAAAGTATTCCACATTTCTTTAAATGCATGCCAAACTCATAACTTAGATATTCACCTCCGCGGTCGGAATGTAGAAATTTAATCTTCTTGTTACGATGATTTTCCAGTTCACTTTGAAATTCCTTAAACTTCTCGAAAGTTTTGGACTTATGTTTCATAAAGTAGACATACCCATATCTACTTAAGTCATCCGTGAAAGTGAGAACATAACGATATCTACCACGCGATGCTACACTCATTGGACCGCACACATCGGTATGTATTATTTCCAATAAGTCTGTAGCTCGCTCCATTATTCCAGAGAATGGAGTCTTAGTCATTTTTCCCATTAGACATGCTTCGCATCTATCAAGTGATTCAAGAAGTCCATCAGAATGGAGTTTCTTCATACGCTTCACTCCAATGTGACCAATACGACAGTGCCACATGTATGTAGAATTATCATTCAATTTTGTTTGTTTAGCTTCTATGTTGTGAACATGTGTATCACTACTATCGAGATTCAGTAAGAATAAACCATTCATCTCAGGTGCATTACCATAAAAGATATTACTCATATAAATCGAACAACCTTTATTCTCGGACTTAAAAGAGTAACCGTCTCGCAATAAACAAGATCCAGATATAATGTTCATGCTTAACGCAGGCACCAAATAACAATTATTCAAACTTAAAACTAATCCCGAAGGTAGATGTAGAGGGAGCGTGCCGACGGCGATCACATCAACCTTGGAGCCATTTCCAACGCGCATCGTCACCTCGTCTCTCGCCAGTCTTCGCTTATTCCGCAGCTCCTGTTTCGAGTTACAAATATGAGCAACCGAACCAGTATCAAATACCCAGGCACTACTACGATTACTAGTAAGATACACATCAATAACATATATATCAAATATACCTTTCTTCTTGATGTTGCCATTCTTCAGATCCGCCAGGTACTTGGGACAGTTACACCTCCAGTGACCAGCACCCTTGCAGTAGAAGCATTCAGTTTCAGGCTTGGGACCAGCCTTGGGCTTCTTTGCAGGTGCGGCAGCTTTCTTGCCGTCCTTCTTGAAGCTGCCCTTGTTCTTAGGCTTGCCCTGTCTCTTGAAATTGGTGGTCTTATTGACCATCAACACTTGGTGCTCCTTCTTGATCTCCACTTCAGCAGTTTTCAGCATGGACGATAGTTCAGGCAACGTCTTGTTCATGCAGTGCATATTGTAGTTCATCACAAAGTTCTTATAACTCGGTGGCAGTGATTGGAGGAGACGGTGAATCCCTAACTCATTAGGAATCGATATCCCCAACTCTTGGAGCTTGTTTGCGTACCCAGACATGGTGAGCACGTGCTCGCTAATGGAGCTACCCTCTTCCATCTTACAGTTAAAGAACTTTTCGGAGGCCTCATAGCTCTCCATGGCCGTGCGAGTCTCAAAAATCAGCCTGAGCTCCTTAATGATCTCGAACGGGTCGTGGTGCTCAAAACGCTTCTGAAGCTCCGCTTCTAAACCGTACAGGATGGCACACTGAACTGTGGAGTAATGATTTTTCCGAGTGGCGTAAACATTCTTTACGTCATCGGTGGCATCTTCTGCAGGTGGGTCACCTAGCGGTGCTTCGAGCACATAGGTCAACTGACCAGCCCTGAGGACGATCTTCAGTCCACGGAACCAGTCCGTGAAATTGCTTCCATTGTTCTTAAGCTTTTCTTTCTCTAGGAACGCATTGAAATTGATGGAGGGGGTCGCCATAATCTACAACAAATTTGCAAGTAGTTTAGACTAAGTTTATGATAAATTGAGTTCAAATTTAATTCTTAAATTAACTAGGTGAACTCCCACTCAAAACAACATCCCTCACATTGTCTTAGTGATTACACGAACCAAGTCCACTACACCAAGTACGATCTTCACGAGAGAAGATGTAGTTTCATCGGCGAACAATCTTCATGTTCATCATATCATTTATATGACTCATGCTCTACCTTTCGGTATTCCGTGTTCCGAGACCATGTCTGTACATGCTAGGCTCGTCAAGATTAACCTTAGTTTCCGCATGTGCAAATCTGGCTTGCACTCGTTGTATGCACACGTAGAATCTATCACATCCGATCATCACGAGATGCTTCGAAATGACGAGTCATAGCAACAGTGCCACTAAGGGCGAACACTTTATTACTTGATATTTAGTGAGAGGGATCATCTTATAATGCTACCGTCGCGATCTAAGCAATACAAGATGCATAAAGGATTAACATCACAGGCAATTCATAATTAGTGTGATATGATATGGCCCTTTCTTCTTGTGCCTTTGATCTCCATCTCCAAAGCACGGACATGATCTCCATCATCACCAGCATTGCGTCAAGGTCAGTGGCGCCGCTTCATGGTTGTCCATCATCACTAGCAACTATTACAATTACTTGGAATAAAGCTATTACAAGATGAATAGACACGCAGGTCTTAACAGAATTAAAGACAACCATTAGGCTCCTGCCGGTTGCCATATTACAACAAGGATCATTGCATACATCAAATATAATCACAATCACATGATGGCCATATCACATCACAAAACCCCTGCAAAAACAAGTTAGACGCCTCTAATTTTCTTTGCATGTTTTACGTGGTTTGGGGCTTTCGAATAAGAACGGATCTTACCTACGAAACTGAACCACAACGTTGATACAAGTGCTATCAAGTGCAAAGTGTAAATTGGATCTATACTATGGTGAGAGAGACAGACACCCGCAAAGCCACTTGTGCAAAGCAAGTTACACGTCAAGCGTGGAGCAAGTCTCATGTGCGATGACATGTAAGGTTAGCCCGAGCCGCTTCATCCCACCATACCGCAAGATGCAAAGTACACAAAGCAAAAGACGGCACGAGCACCAACGCCCACAAAACCATTGTGTTCTACTCGTGCAACAGATCTACGCATAGATACGGCTCTGATACCACTGTTGGGTTCGTAGCATGGAAAACAAAAAAATTCTACCGCAAGAACGAACAAAACCCAGATCTAATCTAGATAAAAGCCAAGATCTAATCTATTAGACATGTGCAACGAGATAGATCTGTACTAACCCTTGTAGATCCGAAAGCGTTATGAGATTGGATCTCGTGGTTGATGTAGTCGATCACTTGCCGATCTCAAGATCGAGTGGACGATCCTTCGGGCGCCATGTTCCAGCAGCGCTTCCGCAGTCGGTCACACGTGCGGAATCGAAGCAGACCTTCCTCTCCCCATTCCAGCGAGCAGCGGAGGTAGTAGATCTTCTCCATGGAATCCTAGCAGCACGACGGCGTGGTGGTGGTGGTGGAGTAGAGAATTCTGTAGGGCTTCGCCTAAGCCTGAGCAGAAGAAAGGAGGAGGAGAGAGGCGGCTAGGGTTTGGAGTAGTGGAGGGGGCCAGGGGGTGGCGCCTCCACCCCTCTATTTAAAGGAGGGAGGCACCATGGGAGGGGGAGTCCTAGTAGGACTCCCCTCCCTTCCTTGGCCGGCGGATTGGGAGGGGGGGAGGAGTCCTCCTCCCCCAAGACTCCTTGTCTTGCCCCACAAGGACTCCTTGATCCTTTCTTGGTTTTCAAGCAAACTCCAAGAAATCTTCCAGAACCTTCCGGAACATTCCGAAACCTTCTAGAATCCTCATACAAATACTCCGGAACATTTCCTAACTCAGAAAATGATCCCCAATATATGAATCTTATTCTCCAGACAATTTCGGATCTCCTCGTGATGTCCCGGATCCAATCCGAGACTCCGAACAACATTCGGTCTCCAATGCACATTCCATATCTACTTAAAACAACTTCGAACCTTAAGTGTGTCACCCTACGGTTCGTGAATATGCAGACATGATGGAGACACCTCTCCGATCAATAACCATCAGCGGGATCTGGAGATCCATAACGTCTCCCACATACTCAACGATGACTTCGTGATCGATAGAACCATTAACATACGAAACCAATTCCCTTTGTCACGCGATACTATACTTATCCGAGGTTTGATCGTCGGTATCTCCATACCTAGTTCTACCTCGTTACTGATAAGTACTCTTTACTCGTTCCATGTTATGTCATCCCTTGTGACCCAGTCACATGCTTGCAAGCTAACTAGATGACATTCCACCGAGAGGGCCCAGAGCATATCTATCTGTCATATGGATGGAAAAATCCCAATCTTGGTCCATGCGCTTCAACACATACTTTCAGAATACCCAATAACACCTTTAAAACCACCCAGTTACGAAGCGGTGTTTGATTTCATCAAAGTATCCATTCGGTGATGGTGATTAACATAACCTCATGGTCGAAGGATTAGGTTACTATGCATTTGAAAGCTTATAGCAATACGAACTTAATGACTTGATCTTATGCTACGCTTACTATGGGTGTGTGTCCATCACATCATTCTCCTAATGATATAATCTTGTTATTAATGACATCCAATGTCCATGATCAGGAAACCATGATCATCTATTAATCAACAAGCTAGTTCAACAAGAGGCTTACTAGGGACTCTTTTACGTTTACAAAACACACGTGTATTAGTGTTTCCTTATAATACAATTATAGCATGGGATGTAAACATTCATCATAAACACAAAGATATAATAATAATAATCACTTTTATTATTGCCTCTTGGGCATAGCTCCAACACTACCAGCATCTGTTACACCGAACTTAGCGTTCCGTGCCTCCCGGAGCTCTTTGCCATCTTTGAAGTGCATGTACACATCAAACAGCTTGTTGTCAAGAACACTCAGAACGCATCCCACAAAGGCAAGATTGGTTTCCTTGAACTTGTTCTGATCTTGTTCAGATATAGTTCCTTCAGGTAAACCCTCACTAGCCTCAAATACTTTCAGATTTTGCAGTCACATAGTGGTCTTATACTGCCACCTCTTAAAATGAACAGCGGTAAACTTTTCCGGCTTCATCGCATCGGCCAAGTGTCCTAGATTGGTTTTCCGGTATGTCGTGGTGGAAGCTGCACTGGTGTTTATATAGAGCGGCTCGGGAATCCTGCATAGGGCACGTCATGGATCAAAGCCCACGTAGCGCATGTTCGGGTCGGTTACAGATAGCCCACGATCCGGGTGCCACCCGAATAGGCTGACTGTTGACACGTCTGTCAAAACCGCGCAAGTTTTCCCAAGCAACAAACATAAAGCTCGGCTCGATTCCCGCAACCCGCGGCGCGCGTCGTGACGCGACGGGCGGGCGTGCGAGCGGCGGCGTCGTCGTAAGAGGAGCGCGGCGTGTAGTTCTCCTCTTCTCACTCACTTTACTAAATGGTGAATCACTCCACCTTATAAGGTGGTGTAACTCTCCTACAACTTTCAATGTGGGACTAAACTTTAGCTCTCACTCCACTCATATGTGAGTTGCTACCAAACTGGGACAAATCACACATGGACTTTCACACACATGGGCTTTGAGATTTAGGGAAAAACCGAAATCACATATGGGCTTAAATAGATTAGCTCATTATTTCTAACAGCTTTCGGGTACCATCGACTTCCTTCACAATAATTTCGACTACCTCGAGCTTGGCTACTACGAGGACTGCACTACGATATCAGTCATTCTTGGATTATTGTATCTACATCTCGTGTCAGTCAAGTCGGTTTGCTGCTTTCACATCTTGTTGTGACATATACTAGTTCACATATATACTAGTTCACATATGTATGTATTCTCCCTCTTCACCAACTCAATTACTAACCGTTTTATTTTTTATGTATTCCCCCTCTTCACCAACTCAATTACTAACACCTGGCGTGCTAGCAATGCTTGATTGAATACCGGCAAATCACGAAAACCAATAGCTCCTTGTGAATTCAGCCTCGCCATCCTCTCCCATGACATCCAGTGTAAACGCCTACGGTCATGCTCATCACCTCCACCAGAAATTCCGAATAATCTGATTCAGATCATCTCCGTTTTATTAACTACAACACTTCCATATAATACTTATAGTTGCGTTAGAGGTGGGTGTCGGTGTAGCCGGAGGTGTGGCATCCTTCGTTGCTGCTCGTTGATGCCATGGCTGCGTGTGATCTACAGTGAGGATGTACGGGCGGCGGCCCTGAATCGATGGTTGCGTTGGGCAGCGGCCGTGTGGTTGTCGTGGCTTGAGGTGCCACAACCGCCATGGCATGCGGAGGAGCTCACTGGTTGGCGACAGAGCCCTTTGTGTTGCTCCTCTCGCTTCACGGACGGATTGATCTTCTGGAGAAATCCTTTCATCGACTTTGGTCGGTGCAGACGACGGCGGTGCCTTAGAATGCCGTTCTCCTTCTTGTTGGTGGTGTTTGTGGAGTTCCCGATACTGACGATCGTGTGTGGTCCTCAGATATCTAACTAAAAACCTAGGCTCCATCAGGAGCGGGTGGCGGAAACGGCTGCATCGCTACCTTGTGGGAGGCATCGCCTTGGAGTTTTCTTAGCCATCGCAGTACGACTAGTTCATGGGGATGATCAAGGTGGATCTACTGTCAGGTGAGGCAGACACCGGGCGGTGGCCCTAGATGGTTGTTTGCCTGTCAACACTGTGTGTAATAGTTGCTTTTGGTGGCCTAGCGTCATGTGGATGACTAGAGAACTCCCTTGTGTGGTTTTCGGCCTGATTTTCTACCGGGGAATGTATAGTTTGTATGATTTTTGGATCTGGTTTCCCTTATATGCTATGCTCTCTCCCTCTCTCTCTCTCTCTCTCAAGCCAATATAAACTAGTTGATACTTCTTGCTTTCAGATGACGAAAACCGGTCGATATTCATAATAAGTGTGCGCGCTGTGAATTCAACTACCACCTCCACTTTAAATTAGTTGTCCTAACTTTATTTAGATTCACATGTATCTATAAATTAAAATGCGTTTAGATACATGCAAATCTAGGGAAAATTGAGAGATCTAATTTGAGACCGAGGGTATTTTTTTCAGGTTTTTTTAGCTGGGAAATTCAATTACATTTGACATGTATTTCATCAATAGTAATACAGCATGCAGCCGTCATCCAGTCACATTTCTGGTTGGCACATGTGTACAAATAACAAACTGTGTAGTATGTCTACTTTACGTGAGCCATGTGAGCACGTCAATGGCCTCGAATACTGCTTAACTAGCAAAAGAGAAGAGAACAACACAGGATAATTAGGACCTTAAGATTCCTTTGTGATTATAGAAAACAATTAGTTGCAGACAGAAGTGATGCTTTGCTTGATTGTTGTAGGGTTCTTAGGTGATACCAACGGCTGGGGGTGTCGCCGCCGTGTCCTGCCTGTCCCCCAACCAACTCATGCAGTGCGAATATTGGCCAGGTTTCTTGGGATTACTTTTAAGTAACATGAGATCTTGGTCTCTCTTTTTTTGCGAAAATTGAGATCTTGGTCTCTGACTACACATGCGTGCATCCGAGCTTCTAGATGCATGCATTGGCAACGTGGCCAGCTAGATTAGTCTTGCGTTTTTCTTCACAGCCGTGTTGTTCCTTCTCAACTAGCATGGTGGCCCTCGCAAATACGAGGGCATCATCTTTAGTTGTTCTTTTTAGATAGGATAAACATCATTTAGTGTGTCCATCTATAATTGATAGTAAAATACACAAATGGAGGAAAATAATACATTTTAGTCTCCATACATGTTAAATAGATATCACATGAGTAAAAAACATATTGAATCATCTTTAATTCATAGGTGGATGATTATTAGGATATTTACAAAATAACACTATACTAATGGCCATGTGAGTCATCTATGTTGTATATACAATTTAAGTTTAGACAATGAGGTAGCTAGCTGGTAGTTTCGGTGTGGTGTTACATGAGTATGTAAGGCTAATATTCTGATTGGCACATAGTTATGATTTTCTTCATCAATGACCCCAGAATCCTTAGATCATTATGATCCAACATAAATAGTTTTTCTAACAAAGTAAAATAATAATTTATCCTTATTAAGATATAGGTCAAATGTTTTTTAATTCTTATCTCATATCTACCGACTTCACTTGATATCAATAACGAAGGTTAGAAAAGTTTAATTTAAGTTGATATAGAATATCATTTATTTTCCAACACATACAATATTATGCTTTAATATTGTCACGAAACCATGAAGATTTACATAAAAGGTTTTCTAATCACACTATATGCAAATCGTGGATATAATTTTCACCTAAATGTTTTATTTAAAGCAAATTTTATTTTCTAGTTGACAATATAAATATTTTCTAAGATTTATAATCCTCATAAGTAATCATGCTAGCTCAATAGTTAATTCCAAGAATTAATTGTTACCATGATTTCAAATTCATTTTTAATAAAACTCACCACATTTCTTGTTGGATTATGAGAACATATATACTGTCGTCTACATCTCTTGATAACAACCGAATTGTTTTGGTGTTGATAGCTATTTAACACTATCATCGTGTTCCTTAAGTATTTATCTACATGCTTAATAGCCGATTCTCCCCCTCTATGCACAATTTTTGTTCGTATGACTATTTTATTATTACTATGTTTTTGCTAGGCTATGAATGATAGTATCATGAAGCTTAAAGCCAATTGCAAAAGTAGTATCTAGTTTACCTTCCAACAATAAATTGTAAGTTTTTTGGAAGAAATTTTTCCACACCTTTGTTATATCATCTCTATAAGGTAGTGTGACACAACCACCTTTGTTGCATATATATGATCTAAGAGATTCTGTAAAAAATGAAATTATCAATTCCCTTTTCAACTTTAATCGTTCAAATTGTACATTCATAGGATAACGTTTATATATGTAATTTAACTAAGTTCATGACTTATTTTCTTGTGTAGAGTTGAGTAGAGAGTGCTTAATTGTAAACCTGATGCACTTTTGTCATATCAAATATTAATATTAAAATCTATACACATTTGGAAGACATATCCGTTGTGATATGTTTAAGACATCATGTGTAGTTATGAAGATCTCTAACTGTGATTTTCTCAAGTACAACTATAAAAATCCATTAACTATTACTTTAAAACAAAATTATGATAATATGATGGTTTTTATATCGTTTACACATAGCTACAAACATCAAATATTTATGATACACGAATAGAAATAAGGTATGCTACATTAACAAACACCTGTTTTGAATCTTTGAGAACTCCTCACATGTCTTCTTTACCTACTATGCATATTGTAATTTTATACCATAATTTGATTCTGAAGTATACCCTTTTGTTTGATTATTAAAATACTTTGTATTTTATGATACTCTTGAGTACATCTCATTTATTGTGTTGTATTGTTATTTCATTGTGTCCCTTATAAGTGCGAAAAATTATTGATCATGGAAGATTTACATGATGTTTTTTAAGATAGTTTTGCTTAGAATATTTACTACCTTGAATATTTGATTGTGAGTGCACCAGGTGGTTCAAACCACGATAATATTTTTTAATTTTTTTGTATTTCATTGGAATTTTGTAATGATGTTAATTTCTTATTTCAGTGTGGATGATTATGATTTTTCAGCTATTAAAAATAAGTAGCACAAAATCAAACTTCCATGAGGGAGCCTAGACTCCTCTTTGACTCTGGAACTCCCTTCGCCTCAAACCTCCAGCCTGCCCTTTTACATTTAAATTAATAGATCATGTTTCAATCTGCCCCCACTTTAATTCATCCTGAACAACTTCTAGAAGGCTTCGAGTGATGTCTTGGGTGTTGGGAAATGTGCTAATAAATGTATTTTGACTCCGTCGCATTGTTGGTGTTCTAGTATTGGACATGTATTATATAGTAGTCAATGGAATCGACGATTCTCACTTATTGTCATTTCATTTTTTTCTCGGCATATTGCCAACATAGTAACATCTGGAAAATTTGTCGTGCAAGAAGTGTGGCTCTTGTTTCGAAAATGACAGGAATTACTCTCGAAATCAACTTTTCATACTACTCCCTACTTACCATAATATAGTGCATATAAGATTTTTGAAAATTTCAATGTTATCAACATTAACCAATTTTATTGAGAAAAATGTCTACATGTACAATACCAGATATACACCATATGAAAATATACATTATGACAACTTTAATAGTACTGATTTGGTATTGTAGATGTTGCTATTTTTCCTACATACTTGGTCAAACTTTAAATTGACTTTTCTACATTTCAGAGATGAGGGGGTATTGTTTTGAATCTATGAGGTGAACTAAACTTCTACAACTTACATTTTAAGTTATCTATATTGTGTATTTGTCCATGGAATCAGTGATTCTTATAGTTTTCTCCGGATATTGCCGATAGAACGACGGCTAGGAACTCAATCATGCGAAGCTGTCTCTTGGTCCGAAAATGTAAGGTAGTACTACTTAGGGAATTCAACTTTTCATATTTTTTAATGTATGAGGTTAATTTAACTTGGAGATAATTCTACTTATACACGTACAAATATGTCTACTTCTAGAGTGTGTATTTCCCAAACAGGCGAAGACCATGTCCCATGTGAGTAATGATAATAAGCAAAAATTAGAATGTGTATATTAGCTTTTGAGTTTTTTTACTAGCGAGCCGTTTTGGAGTCGGCTTTTCGTAGTTATGTACTATGTTGGAGTTTTTCTTCATCATGAATCAGCTTAAGTTTTTCCTTTTGGAGGGAAGACCAGACAGCCGTATGCTTGAAGTTGGAACCAATACTGCCTACCAAAACATTGTCAGGTAAAAGGTAACTAGACTTGTCCACCGTGCCAAGGGATTGTGCGGCTCCTTGTTTGTAATTAAATCCTAACAATACATATATTTATAGGTTTTTTAATCACGGATCAGCTTGATATCTTTTTATTTTAGACCGAAGATCAGAGTTTGCTTACCGTACGCTATGTACCCGATTGGACGGGTCCATATTTTGCACGTCTATTTTATTTACTATTCATATGTGACATCGTACTGTTTGTACCGACCACTTTTTACGTAACCTTTTATATGTTTAAATCATAACCATAACTGTGTATCTAACGGTTAATATAATTTTGGTGATGTGGATCACCAGGTGCCTCAAAAAACACCATGTGAGGGCATCATCTTTAGTTGTTTTTTTAGATAGGATAACCATCATTTAGTGTGTCCATCTATAATTGATAGTAAAATACACAAATGGAGGAAAATAATACATTTTAGTCTCCATACATGTTAAATAGATATCACATGAGTAGAAAACATATTGAATCATCTTTAATTCATAGGTGGATGATTATTAGGATATTTACAAAATAACACTATACTAATGGCCATGTGAGTCATCTATGTTGTATATACAATTTAAGTTTAGACAATGAGGTAGCTAGCTGGTAGTTTAGGTGTGGTGTTACATGAGTATGTAAGGCTAATATTCTGATTGGCACATAGTTAAGATTTTCTTCATCAATGACCCCAGAATCCTTAGATTATTATGATCCAACAATAGTTTTTCTAACAAAGTAAAATAATAATTTATCCTTATTAAGATATAGGTCAAATGTTTTTTAATTCTTATCTCATATCTACCGACTTCACTTGATATCAATAACGAAGGTTAGAAAAGTTTAATTTAAGTTGATATAGAATATCATTTATTTTCCAACACATACAATATTATGCTTTAATATTGTCACGAAACAATGAAGATTTACATAAAAGGTTTTCTAATCACACTATATGCAAATCGTGGATATAATTTTCACCTAAATGTTTTATTTAAAGCAAATTTTATTTTCTAGTTGACAATATAAATATTTTCTAAGATTTATAATCCTCATAAGTAATCATGCTAGCTCAATAGTTAATTCCAAGAATTAATTGTTACCATGATTTCAAGTTTATTTTTAATAAAACTCACCACATTTCTTGTTGGATTATGAAGAAAATATATATTGTCGTCTACATCTCTTGATAACAACCCAATTGTTTTGGTGTAGATAGCTATTTAACACTATCATCGTGTTCCTTAAGTATTTATCTACATGCTTAATAGCCGATTCTCCCCCTCTATGCACAACTTTTGTTCGTATGACTATTTTATTATTACTTTTTTTTGCTAGGCTATGAATGATAGTATCATGAAGCTTAAAGCCAATTGCAAAAGTAGTATCTAGTTTACCTTCCAACAATAAATTGTATGTTTTTTGGAAGAAATTTTTCCACACCTTTGTTATATCATCTCTATAAGGTAGTGTGACACAACCACCTTTGTTGCATATATATGATCTAAGAGATTCTGTAAAAAATGAAATTATCAATTCCCTTTTCAACTTTAATCGTTCAAATTGTACATTCATAGGATAACGTTTATATATGTATTTTAACTAAGTTCATGACTTATTTTCTTGTGTAGAGTTGAGTAGAGAGTGATTAATTGTAAACCTGATGCACTTTTGTCATATCAAATATTAACAATTAAAATCTATACACATTTGGAAGACCTATCCGTCGTGATATGTTTAAGACATCATGTGTAGTTATGAAGATCTCTAACTGTGATTTTCTCAAGTACAACTATAAAAATCCATTAACTATTACTTTAAAACAAAATTATGATAATATGATGGTTTTTATATTGTTTACACATAGCTATAAACATCAAATATTTATGATACGAATAGAAATAAGGTATGCTACATTAACAAACACCTGTTTTGAATCTTTGAGAACTCCTCACATGTCTTCTTTACCTACTATGCATATTGTAATTTTATACCATAATTTGATTCTGAAGTATACCCTTTTTGTTTGATTATTGAAATACTTTGTATTTTATGATACTCTCGAGTACATCTCATTTATTGTGTTGTATTGTTATTTCATTGTGTCCCTTATAAGTGCGAAAAATTATTGATCATGGTATATTTACATGATGTTTTTTAAGCTAGTTTTGCTTAGAATATTTACTACCTTGAATATTTGATTGTGAGTGCACCAGGTGGTTCAAACCACGATAATATTTTTTAATTTGTTTGTATTTCATTGGAATTTTGTAACGATGTTAATTTCTTATTTCAGTGTGGATGATTATGATTTTTCGCCTATGAAAAATAAGTAGCACAAGATCAAACTTCCATGAGGGAGCCTAGACTCCTCTTTGACTCTAGAACTCCCTTCGCCTCAAACCTCCACCCTGCCCTTTTACATTTAAATTAATAGATCATGTTTCAATCTGCCCCCACTTTCATTCATCCTGAACAACTTCTAGAAGGCTTCGAGTGATGTCTTGGGTGTTGGGAAATGTCCTAATAAATGTATTTTGACTCCGTCGCATTGTTGGTGTTCTAGTATTGGACATGTATTATATAGTAGTCAATGGAATCGACGATTCTCACTTATTGTCATTTCAATTTTTTCTCGGCATATTGCCAACATAGTAACATCTAGAAAATTTGTCTTGCAAGAAGTGTGGATCTTGTTTCGAAAATGACAGGAATTACTCTCGAAATCAACTTTTCATACTACTCCCTACTTACCATAATATAGTGCATATAAGATTTTTGAAAATTTTAATGTTATCAACATTAACCAATTTTATTGAGAAAAATGTCTACATGTACAATACCAGATATACACCATATGAAAAATATACATTATGACGACTTTAATAGTACTGATTTGGTATTGTAGATGTTGCTATTTTTCCTACATACTTGGTCAAACTTTAAATTGACTTTCAAAATTCTTATATGCACTACATTTCAGAGATGAGGGAGTATTGTTTTGAATCTATGAGGTGAACTAAACTCTACAACTTACATTTTAAGTTATCTATATTGTGTATTTGTCCATGGAATCAGTGATTCTTATAGTTTTTCTCCGGATATTGCCGATAGAGCGACGGCTAGGAACTCAATCATGCGAAGCAATTTCTTGGTCCGAAAATGTAAGGTAGTACTACTTAGGGAATTCAACTTTTCATATTTTTTAATGTATGAGGTTAATTTAACTTGGTGATAATTCTATTTATACACGCACAAATATGTCTACTTCTAGAGTGTGTATTTGCCAAACAGGCCAAGACCATGTCCCATGTGAGTAATGATAATAAGCAAAAATTAGAATGTGTATATTAGCTTTTGAGTTTTTTTACCAGCGAGCCGTTTTGGAGTCGGCTTTCATAGTTATGTACTATGTTGGAGTTTTTCTTCATCATGGATCAGCTTAAGTTTTTCCTTTTTGAGGGAAGATCAGACAGCCGTATGCCTGAAGTTGGAACCAATACTGCCTACCAAAACATTGTCAGGTAAAAGGTAATTAGACTTGTCCACCGTGCCAAGGGATTGTGCGGCTCCTTGTTTGTAATTAAATCCTAAGAATACATATCTTTATAGGTTTTTTAATCACGGATCAGCCTGATATCTTTTTCTTTTTAGACCGAAGATCAGAGTTTGCTTACCGTACGCTATGTACCCGATTGGACGGGTCCATATTTTGCACGTCTATTTTATTTACTATTCATATGTGACATCGTACTGTTTGTACCGACCACTTTTTACGTAGCATTTTATATGTTTAAATCATAACCATAAATTGTGTATCTAACGGTTAATATAATTTTGGTGATGTGGATCAACCAGGTGCCTAAAAAAAAACACCCTTATATTGCTTTTAGTATATAATAGATTTTGTTCATTCAATTGCATTTTTTTTCTTAATTGCAACATCTCTAATACCGTCTTTCTTCTCAATGTTGTTCTTTGAGCTGAATTATCTTTCCCAGCTGCGTGGTTCATACTCTATGCATAACATATAGTATGAGGTACTGTGACTGTTTGTGCTGGAACAGTGTCGCCAATCTTGTTCATAAATATTATTGTGTTTTCTTTCAAAATTACCCACGATAGTAGATTTCTTAGTGTTACAAATATACTGATGGACATTTTTTATTAAAAATGATAAAATTTGCGTACTAAGTCCTTCTTCAGTTGGAAGGGATCAATTTAATCAAAGTTGTAAAGGGAGATCCACATGGGGATTATCCACTACAATTTAAAAACTATAGGTACTAGTAATCTCTAGCAAAAGAAAGCCATAGCTAGACTTCTTAATTAAAGTACTAAAGTATGCAAAACTAGCTAGTTAGATCGTATCATCATCTAAGAATTATCTTTAGTCAATGATATCTGGTATAAATTCAAGAGAGTTTTGTCGTTGGCGTGACTTTGGTGTACTTTTGGTTGGCATTCTTTAGTGTTCTTTTTTGGCCATTTCGTGGATAGTTCTGGTTGGCATTAAATTGGACGGATGTGCCTCTATAGTCCTAACATGTCGCCTTATGTGAAGTAAATCCTAATTGAAGGGAAAATTAATTAAGTACGCAGTGCACGTACATCTCCAAAATGATTGTTTGACACTAGGAGAGCAAAAATATACTTCCAACTTGTGCTAGATACTTCTAGTAAAGAAAAATAAACACGATTTGGTATATATATGTGTATTTTCTTCGGAAAAAGTTATATGAATTTGTGAAATTTTTAAAAAGCTTGTATGTGCGGAAGCGCACCAGAGCAGGCCCGAAGGCGGCTGTGGTTTTGGATTTAGTTGCAGTCCCACAAATACCGTTTGGTGGAGGTATGGTTTAGTTCTTGAACCATTCTCAGGTGTAGTTGCAGTCCCATAAATATACCCGTTTGCAACCCACCAAGTCATAGCATACATGTACAAGGAAGAGACCGCTCATCCAGAAAAAGAATAGTCCGGCAGTATACCTGGACATTTCCGGGCCGGGCCAAAGAAAGCCCCCTGCAATCCTAGGCCGAGCGGGCCTCAAATCTCGGCACGAGCTCGGCCCGCACTGCAGTGTTCATCTGGGGCCGTCAGGCCGTGGGCCGGGCTTCCCCTTCAAACTGCCTTTTCTTTGGCTCGAGCCCGGCCCGACTAGCCACCGGGCCACAGGTCTGGCCCGTGGGCCTGAAAAGCCCGGCACGTTGGATTTTTCCGGGCCGGGCCGAGCTGCCCACGCCAAGGAATATCCGGCAGTGTCGAGGAGTAGTTAAAATTCTGCCTCAGCGGTTAATTCCCGGGTCCCACTGAATGCATGTCTCCCACTTCCCAAATCCCTCTCATGTCCATTTAGTCCTGACAGGACTAGGAACAATCAATCGGGAGGCAGGCCATCCCAGCCCCATCCCGCTTGCATCATTAGATCCAAGCAAGCAAAAGAGAGAAAGAGAAGAAGATCATGTGACGATGGGACCAGAGCATCCAAACACTTGGGACAAAAATGATAAAATTAATCTCACGACGGTCGTTAAACACATAATAATCTGTTTTCGAAATGACTTTTTCGCATGGCGCTTTACCAGATAGCACCATACTCTACAACACGAAGTCGTTGCCAACGACGCCATACTATACAACACAAAGCCGTAGTCGAGCTGTCGAGGACACCACCCTTCATACGATGTGCCAGTCGTCGTTGCACGTGGGCCCACACAACGTGAGTATGGTGCCATGGTACACATTGTCATGCTGCGATGCATGGCTCCTTTGCCGCGGCGCCATGGCCCCTTGGGCAATAAACACACATACTCATGGGTGGTCTTTGAATTCCAAGTGTTTTCTTCTCCTTTCCGACCAGACCATCTGAACATATGGTCATCGCTTTCGTTCTTGGAAACCACCACAAAAGATGTTTTAGTTTTTGTGAAGCAAATGTATTTACATTATTTTTAATGCGTAGTTTCACTCCGAATATATACACTAAAATATGTCTACATACATTCGTCTCACAGAAGCTAAAACATCTTATATTTTAAAACGGAGTGAGTAGTAACTAATGTACTCTTTTTAGTTCGTTGCTTTGACCCTCCATACCGGAAAAGTTAACAAACAAAGAAAAAGGTGCAGAGGTGCATGTATATTGCTCGCCCGTGGAATCCTGAACCGTTTTGACAATATAGCCCCATTTTGGACTCAAGTCTTGGTAACGACAATGATCGTATGTTTACAATCGATCGTCAATGCGCATGAATGTCTATCACATAAATAATCCACCTAATTACGTACTACTCCTTAATTAAACAATGTGTTCTACGGCCTCAGTGTATCACTATACTTTCTTGCTTTCATATGAGCAAAAGCAATGTTCTGTGATTGTTTTTGTTGGTTGTTCCGCAGCGATGTCGTCACTCTTGTTCATAAACATCGTTGTGATTTCCTTAGAAAATACCGATGAGAGTAGATTTCTTAGTGTTACAAACATATACTGATGAACATCTTTTTATAAAAAATGATAAAATTTGTGTACGATCAATCTATACCTAATAGTAAAGTACGGAGCGCTTCTGTCAACCAGTTTTTTTCCGGACCGTTTTACCCCTACAGATTGAGATATTTACCTACCACTGCCCCTGTCAAGTGGAAAAACAATTTGCCATCACCCACCCTGCTTCCGACGAAACGAGCACCAGTAACATCCCCAACTGGCCACCGCCGCAGTCTCCCACGCTCCCCAGGCCGCCGCTAGCGCCGTGAGAGCTTGCGACTGGGGATTGAGAGGACAGACGAAGGGAAGGTAAGCTGGAGGTTGGAGCACCGGCGAGATCACGTGCCCGGGGATGGGAAGGCGCGGGGTCAACAAGCTGGAGGTTGGAGCTCCGGCGAGATCTCGTGGCCGGGGATGGGGAGGCGTGGGTCGGCAAGCTGGAGGCAGAAGGTGGGCGGGGCCTAGGAGTGCGTGATGCGGAGACGATTGGCGTTCCCCTCTCTTGGGATACTCCTCCTCACTAACCCCACTCTGAGCCCAGATGACGGCAAAGCTTCGTGGGCAGGAGGCCATGGCGCCGCCGCAGCTGCGCCAGAGACGGTGATCCCCGCGGCCGACGGCTCCAGAGACGAAGAGAGGGGAGGCGGAGCAGCGCACATTTGGAGCCTACCGTCAAGGGAAGCCGCCCCTCGCCGTCCCTTCGGCTGCTACACCCTGCATCCGCTTCATCCATGAAGAATGCCAAATCCTGTTCAAAATCCATGAGGCTCGGTAAGGAAGGCACGGAGGCGAGCTGTCAGAGGTCGGCGCTTGGAGCCAGCGTTGGGGTATTGCGGCGGCTGTCGGCCATGCTCGAGGAGACCGCTACGATTGTGGCCAAGTGCATGATTTAGGCATAGATATATTTGATTTTCTGAATGAGTTGGGCACGCTCAGCAGCATGATTCAGTTGAATGTGCTGTAATCGAAGTACTTAGTATCAAGGCCGTAAAAGGGGATTTGGCTAAGGGAACACAATTTCTGCAAGATAACTGTATTCACCAGGAATCTCAGATGCGAGTCAATGGATTCAGGAGACGATCGAGTGTAGGAGAGTAAACCAACCGATCATAGCTGACACAAAAGAATGCATCATACCCTCTTCTGAAGAAACTCTAATTTGCCATGATGTTGATGAAATATGCAAAATTAAGCTACGTACACATGAACAAGAAGACTACCGGGCTTGGTAACAATAGAAGACCGGGTGCTCACTATCAAGAGTGTCTACAGGCTCGCTATATCTGAATCTCCAAATAAACGAATACAGCTCACTATCAGTAGCATGGATTCTGATGGTGGAAAGAGTTCTGGAACACAATTTGAAGTGCTAAAGTCCACCAGAAAGTCAGAATCTATTGTTGGACGGTGGACTCGGTCTGCCGTGCAACAAAATTCAATAACGTCACAACACCTTGGAGATCAGTGATACGTGCAATATTTGTGGTTGTGCTCCCGAGAATGCCTACCATGCCATGATAGAATGTACAAAAAATTCTGCTCTTTCACAAAACTTCACAAAATTTGGGATTTGCCACCAGAATCGGACTTTCGCTACTTGGGTCATGATTAGCATCTGGTGCTTCTTGATTCAGTCATGGAAGATATGAGATGTAGAATTCTGACTGATGATACTATGGCGTGCCTGGCACCTACGGAATGACATAATCCATGGTAATGGTAACGACCTGTCCAGATCTCTGCCATGTATCTTGAGAGCTATCTAGATTGCATCAAGACCAGACCTTGCAGTTTGTGCATCTGAGAAGGGAAAACTGCCCCTCTATGCAACTGAACGCTTCGGTTCAGACAAACAGCCATCATGTGCTAAAACCTTGAAGAAATCTAACGGCTGGACCAAGATAAATGTAGATGGCTCTTTTCTCGATGCAACTAGAAAGGGAAGTGTTGCTGTTTGGAAAGAAACTGCATACTTGGGTCATATACTTTTCTCTGCTACGTAGTAGCTTATACCTAGAGGTATGTATCAACAAGAGTGAATTCCCTGCAACTTCTTCTCGTGCCCTGCGTCTTCTGCTACTCATAAGTGCTGGACCGGTTGTTCTTGAGACCGGTTGTGCTGCTGTTCATGCTCTTATCGAATAAAGAAGAAAATCGATCTCGGTGACACAATTATCCTTCAAGGGCGAAGCTTCTGCTGGCATTCTTTGTGGATCACATGATTTTGAAGACGATAGAGCAACCT